>CM053582.1:117494578-117543092 GCA_028627135.1 Pseudochirops cupreus | reverse complement strand
AAAATACTTAAATAACCCCATCTCAGAAAAAGAAATTGAACAAGCCATCAATGAACTCCCTAGGAAAAAATCCCCAGGGCCAGATGGATTTACAAGTGAATTCTATCAAACATTTAAAGAACAATTAATTCCAATACTCTATAGACTATTTGAAAAAATTAAAGAAGGAGTCCAACCAAATTCTTATTATGATACAAATATGGTACTGATACCTAAACTGGGAAGAGCCAAAACAGATAAAGAAAATTATAGACCAATTTCCCTAAAGAATATAGACACAAAAATTTTAAATAAAATATTAGCAAAAAGATTATAGCAACTTATCACAAGAATAATACACTTTGATCAGGTAGGTTTTATTCCAAGAATGCAACACTGGTTTGATATCAGGAAAACTATCAGTATAATTGATCATATCAACAACAAAACTAGTAGAAACTGATTATCTCAATAGAGGCAGAAAAAGTTTTTTTTAACAAAATACAATATCCATTTCTATTAAAAACATTAGAAAGCATAGGAATAAATGGAGTCTTCCTTAAAATAATAAGTAGAATCTACCTAAAACCATCAGCAAGTATTATATGTAATGGGGATAAGCTAGATGCATTTCCAATAAGATTGGGGGTGAAACACTATCACCCCTGTTATTCAATTTGATACTAGAAATGTTAGCTGTAGCAGTAAGAGAGGAAAAAGAAATTGAAGGAATTAGAATAGGTAAAGAAGAGACTAAGCTATCACTCTTCATAGATGATATGATGATTGATGATGATTGATATACTTAGAGAATCTTAGAGAATCAAATAACAAACTACTTGAAATAATAAATAACTTTAGCAAAGTTGTAGGATGTAAAATAAACTCATATAAATCCTTGATATCCCTATATGTTTCTAACAAAGTCCAACAGCAAGAAATAGAAAGAGAAATTCCATTTAAAGTTACTGTACACATAAATATTTGGGAGTCTACCTGCCAAAACAAACAAGGAACTATATGAATACAATTACAAAACACTTTTCACGCAAATAAAGTCAGATCTAAGTAATTGGAAAAACATTGGTTAGGCCAAGCTAATATAATAAAAATGACAATTTCACCTATTTAGTGCCATACCAATCAAACTACCAAAAATTATTTTATAGATCTAGAAAAAATAGTAACAAATTCATCCTGGAAGAACAAAAGGTCCAGGATATCAAGGGAATTAATTAAAAGAAATGCTAGGGAAGGTGGCCTACCCATACCAGATTTTAAATTGTATTATAGAGTAGCAGTCATCAAAACTAATTGGTACTGGCTGAAGGACAGAGTAGTAGATCAGTGGAATAGAATAGGTACACAAGATACAGTAGTCAATGACTAGAACAATCTACTGTTTGATAAACCCAAAGACTCCAGCTTCTGGGATAAGAACTTACTATTTGACAAAAACTGCTGGAAAACTAGAATATAGCATGGCAGAAACTTGGCATAGACCAATATTTAACACCACATGCCAAAATCAAGTCTAAATGGGCGTATGATTTAGATATAAGGACTGGTACTGTAAGTAATCTGGGAAAACAAGTAATAGTTTACCTGTCAGATTTACGGAGAAGAATTTATTACCAAACAAGAGAGAGAGCATTACAAAATGCAAAATGGATAATTTTGATTACATTAAGTTGAAAAGTTTTTGCACAAACAAAGCCAATGTAACTAAGATTAGGAGGGAAGCAGAAAATTGGGAAAGAATTTTTATAACCAGTGTCTCTGTTAAAGGCCTCATTTCTAAAATACACAGAGAACTGAGTCAAATTTATAAGAATATAAGTCATTCTCCAATTGATAAATGGTCAAAGGATATAAGCAGGCAGTTTTCAGAGGAAGAAATTGAAGATATCTATAAGCATATGAAAAAAATGTTCTAAATCATTATTGATTAGAGAAATGCAAATAAAAAATAACTCTTAGGTACCACATCACACCTGTCAGATTGGCTAACATTACAAAATAGGAAAATGATAAACACTAGGGAAGGTGTGAGAAAATTAGAATACTAATACATTGTTGGTGGAGTTGTGAACTGATCTAACCATTCTGGAGAGCAATGTGGAACTATACCCAAAGGGCTATAAATAAGTGCATACCCTTTGACCCAGCAATACCACTTCTATGGCTGTATCCCAAAGAGATCATACAAGTGGGAGGAGGACCAGTATGTACAAAAATATTTATAGAAGCTCTTTTTGTGGTGGCAAAGAACTGGAAGTCAAGGGGATGGCCACCAATTGGGAAATGATTGAATAAGATGTGGTATACGAATATAATGGAATACTATTGTGCTATAAGAAATGAAAAGTAGACAGACTTCATGACAACCTGGGGAGACTTACATAAACTGATACTGACTGAGGGAAGCAGAACCAGGAGAACATTGTGCACAGTTACATATACATCATATCTATGATGACTAACTTTGATAAACTGGGCTCCCCTCAGCAATGCAAGGTTATAAGACAACTCCAAAGGACTCATGATAGAAAAGGCTATCCACATCCAGAAAAAGAATTACAGAGTCTGAATGCAAATTGAAGCAAACTACTTGCTCTCTCTCTCTTTTTTGTTTTGTTTTGTTTTTTCTTCCTTATTATTCATTCCATTGGTTATAATTCTTCTTTACAACTTGACTAATGTTTAACGTGAAGGTATGTGTAGAACCTGTATTGGATTGCATGCCACCATGGGGGGTAGGGGTGAAGAGGGTAGGAGAGAAAATTTGGAAATCAAAAACTTGTGGAACTAAATGTTGTAAATTAATAGTAAATAAATTTTAAAAAGAAAAAAGAAAGAAAACCCCA
Source organism: Pseudochirops cupreus (assembly GCA_028627135.1). Classification (NCBI taxonomy): domain Eukaryota; kingdom Metazoa; phylum Chordata; class Mammalia; order Diprotodontia; family Pseudocheiridae; genus Pseudochirops; species Pseudochirops cupreus. The sequence continues at coordinate 117,540,246 of CM053582.1, read as the reverse complement.
AATGGGGTCATGAAGAGTCAAACAATACCAAAAATCTAGCCTGTCAAGGTTGTTTGGGTTTCTAGTTCTGTCATATTAGTTATCCCTTCTATCTTTAAGACAACCATGAATTTGACAAACCTTCCACTTGAGTCACTTATATAAAATGTTGATAAGAACAGGACTAAGGACATATCCTTGTGGCACTCTTCCCCCAGCCTCCCTGCCTCAATCCATTTTTTCACCAAAATGTCTGGTCATTCAGCCCATTCTGAATCTACCTATTTATACTATAACTCCTTCCATATTAGTCTGGGATTAATTAATACACTGTGACATCCTGTTCTTTCGAGCAAGCTCCAACTTGCCTCTGTCCATGACACACAGGGTGTCCAAACCCAAAAAAATAATACTTAAATTAATCCTGCAGAATACTATGGGATTATCACCCCCTGAGGTACAGACACTATGCCTAGACTTGAAACTAGGGCAAATCACCTGAGTTTATGCTTCAGCTAAAGTTTTTTTAAAAAAAGCAGGAGTAGCAGTCCTAATCTGAGACAAAGCAAAAGCAAAAATAGATCTAATTAAAAGAGATAAGGAAGGAAACTACATCCTGCTAAAAGGTGCCATTGACAATGAAGTAATACCATTACTAACTGTTATATATGCACAAAGTGGTACAGGAGCCAAATGCTTAGAGGAGAAGTTAAGGGAGTTAGAGGAAGAAATAGACACCAAAACTATACTAGTGGGGGAACTTGATAAATCTAACCTCAAAATAAACAAGAAAGAAGTTAAGGAGGTGAATAGAATTTTAGAGAAGGTAGGTATGACAGACCTCTGGAGAAAATTGAACGGGGATAAAAAGGAACATTGCATGACACCAAAAGTTAGATAGCATTGATAACACTGGTACTTCTTTGGTAGCAGAAAAACAAGAGAGAAGTAATTTAAGTTATTCCAACCCCCTCATTCTACATATAAGGAAACAAATCCAGAGGGGTCAAGTGACCTGTCCAATGTCACACAGGTGCACGATGTCAGTAGTAGAGCTAGTAATCAAATTTAGAGCCACTGACTCCAAATTTTAGTGCTGGCTCGACTATAACACACCAATTCCAAAGCCACCCAACTATCTCATTGTCTGGCCCATATTTCTCCATCTCATGCATGAGAATACTCAGCCAATGCCTAGCTCAAAATCTAGGTAAACTACACATCTACATCCCCCTCATTTATCATTCTAGAACCCTGTCCCACCAAAAGGAAATTAGGTTATTCAGATACGACCTGCTCTTGATTAAGCCATGCTTGTTCTTTGTAATTACTGCTTCCTTCTCTAAATGTTCACTGACCATCCTTTTAATAATACACTGTTGAATTTTACAAGGAATCAATGTCAAACTCATTGGCTTTGAGTTTTCAGATTCTACTCTCTGTCTTGTTTTGTTTTTAAACTGCCATTCTTCGGTCGTATACTATTTCTGCTTTTCTTCACGCTTATTCAAAGATCATGATAGCAAGGTGTTCCCAATGTTTTAGTCCATTAGATCACATGATGCCATGACTTCAGGGGTGTCCTGTATCTACTTAATGAAGACAAGGCAGTTTTCTGCAGGAAGGCATGAGTATCTGGGGAAATCAGGAAAGGCTTCATGCATGAAGTGGCACTTGAACTGAGTTTTCAAGGAAACTAGGATTCCAAGGGGCAGAGGTGAGGAAGGAGGGAGAGCATTCCAGATGTGAAAGACTGCCAGTACAAAGGCACAAAAGTTGGGAGATGGAGTACTATATGTGTAGAAACATAGGTAAGTTGGTGTGGCTGAATTGTAGACTCTGTAGAGGCTAGTAAAGCTTAAGAAGACTGGAAAGGTTGGAAGGGGCCAGGCCACGGCCAAACATCAGAGTTTATACTTCTGGAGGAAATAGGGAATTACTGATGTCGGTTGAGTGACATAGTGTCGCAGTCAGACCTATATTTTAAGAAAATCATTTTGGCAGCTGAGGGAAGGATAGACTGAGTGAGGAACATGAGTCATTTAGAAGGCTATTACAATAGTCTAGGTAGAAAGGGAGATGGTCCTGAACCCTGGTGATTGTGTGGGTGGAGAGAAGGGGGAGTATATTTCTAGAACTGTGACCTCATCATTTTATTCTTGAGAGTTATTCGGTCCTCCTGGACTGGATTGTCTCCGATAGAATTTTAATCCATGGGATCTGACTTATTCTTCCTCCGGGCATTTTCAATCTGCCCTCGTCGAATCTAAGATGCATTTCAGACAGTGTCTGGCTTCCCTTTTCTGTTATAAATCTAAGACGAAGCAGCCACTTTTCCTCAAGGCTCCCATCACATTCCTTCTTGTTGATTAGAATCAGCCTAGCTGTTCCTTTGTCACCTCTCCTACCTATTGAAATATGAAATTATCACTGACAAGTCAAAAGCATATTAGCTCCTCTGTTGTTGGCAGAGAAATAGAAATGCCCCCATCTCTACTGTCTCCTGTTTCCATGCCACTGGGGATCTTTTATCCTGAACTCATCTATTAACTCCTTGTGCCCAGGTGGTCTGTAGTCTCTTCCCAGGACAGCATCACTTTTGTTTCTCTCTCTGATAATCTTCCTCTCAAAGCCTCAGAGGTGACGTTTATTCAGATCCTTTGTAAATTCTGCCTTGCTTTCTCCTCAATGACTCCTCATATAGCTCATCCTTCTGGGCTCACCTTTTTTTTTTTGAAGGTTTCTTTGTTTGTCCTGTATACACTACAATGATCCCTTGCTCTTCCTCTGAGTTTGGCAGTGTGATATAGAGCAAAGATTAGTGGCTTGGAGTCAGGAGATTCTAATTCAAATCCTGATTATTTACTTAACTAACTCCGTGACCCTGGCTGAGTCACATAATGTACTAAGTCTCAGTTTCTTCATTTCTAAGATAGGAATAGTAAAATTTGAACCATGAAGAAGCTATTTGCAAACCTTCAAGTGTCATAGAAGTGGATGATGATAAGGAATTCAGGAAAATAGATTGTAAGAATGGTGTGAAGGCATGATAGAAGTGTGATGGGGGAACTTCATTCACCTAGGTATCTTCTGGACCTCCATTTATCTGCCAGTTCTTATTACCACTCACCTTGGTCTTTATCACACAGGACACAGTATTACATTTTTTCCTTTGTATGTGTCTTTCTCTTTCCAAGTGAGACACGATAGACAGCTGAGGTGCTCCATGAATGGTGGTTGGATTCAATTTAAAGGAATGAATCCCAAACAGGGAATTTTGGGGCATCAGAGAATGAATGAATGAAAAAACATTTATCAAGGGCTTATTAAAGGCAATTAGTGGATAGAGCAGTGGACCTGCAGCCATCTTCTTGAGTTCAAATTTGGCCTCAGACATTTACTAGCTGTGTAACCCTGGGCAAGTCACTTAACCCCGTTTGCCTCAGTTTCCTCATCTGAAAAGTGAGGTGGAAAAGGAAATGGCAAACCACTCCAGTATCTTTGCCAAGAAAAGTCCAAAAGTGGTTATGGAAAAAACAACAAAGAGGAGGAAAGAGCACAGATTTAGGAATCTAGTTTTGAATTTCAGCTCTACAAATACCTCCCCAGGAGACATTAGGCAAGGTCCTCCCCTTCTCCAGTTTTATTTTCTCTTCTGGCAAGGGAAGAGATTGGTATGAGAGTCTGACATTTTATAAAGTATGCACTTTTGGAGCAGAGGGCTTTTCTGGGGTCTCCAAAATGGCCCCATTGTAAGTGACCCCTCCAGGCTGCAGAGAGCCAGGCTCTCCAAATCTCTCTCTCTGTCTCTACACATTTCCATTTTACACTAAGCACTAATGTCTCCTGAATTAGTCCCAAGGGTAGCTTTGATTGGGACTTGTTCTTAATTCTTACTATCCCCAAAGCTTCCTGTTTGCTCTGAGCTCTTCCCTAGTCCTTTCCTGTTACTTTCCAGGGTTCAAGCGCTGGAACCTGTCCTCTCCATGACGTTCAGGATGTGGCTGGTGAGGTCACCAGGGATGCCATCTCAGGAACAGACCATGGTAGGGCAGAAAGTGCTGTCCATGCTCTGATGGAAATAGGACTGATCTTGGAATCAAGTATGGGTTATGCCACTTACCAACTGTATGATGCTAAGAAAGCCATTTCCCTCTCTGTGACTCTCAGTTTTCACTTCTGCCAAACGGAAATAACATAACAATCCTTGGCCTCCCTACACCCTTAAGGCTATTATGAGCAGAGTGCTTTGTAGTAGAGTAAAAATGGGAGTGAGGATGGGGATGAGGTTGAGGATGATGACCTCTCTCCCTTGGAAGCTCTGTCCCTCCAGAGCCCCAATGCTCTTACAAATGATCAAGCTGATGGTAGCCAAGGAAGAGGAGAGCCAGCAGATATGTGTAGGCAGCCAAATTGGAGATGGGAGCAGCTCCATGGGGGAGCTCTCTACATCATTCATGTCTCCGTAGCTCACAGGCAGAAGCAGTGGTAACCCTGGTGAGCTGAAGGAGTTCGGCAAGTACAGGCTCTATTTGTGAAATCCCCAGACAGGGACTGACTGGGCACCGAGCCCCAACAGGATGGGAGCCACTTTGTGGTGCAAAGACAGCAGCCCCACTCCCACAAATGCTGGTGGATAAAACCTGAGTACCCACTACCCTTGGGCTTCCTGGAGCCTGCTGGGGAAGGGGCCTTCCAGGACACTTTTCTAACAGAGGTAGCACAGTCAGAGGAAAGACCTGAACTTAGAGTTTGAAGACCTGGATTCAAGTCTCCCACTGAACTGGCAGTAGGGGCAGGTAGAGGGCTCCATAGTGCACAGAGCACCAGGCCTGGAGGTAGAAAGACTCATCTTCCCAAGTTCAAATCTGACCTCAGACACTTACTATCTGTGTGACCCTGGGCAAGTCACTTAACCCCATCTGCCTCAGTTTCCTCATCTGTAAATGAGCTAGAGAAAAAATGGCAAACCAAGCCAGTATCTTTGCTAAAAAAGCCTCAAATGGGGTCATGAAACATCAGATTAAACAACAAATGGACTTAGCCTCAACCTCTATCAGCTTCTTCTGCTTCTATGCCACCATCTTGACTCTGCCCCTATCAGCTTCTTTACTTGTAAAATAGAGATAATACTTGTACTATCTACCCTAGGTTGAAATGAGAAGATGAATCACAGCCTGTTAGAGCTGTAGTAGACATTAGAGAGCATCTAATCTAGCCCTTTTATTTTTATTCAGATGGGTAAACTGAGGACCAAAGATGTAAAGTGGCTTTGTTCAAGGCCACAGAGATAGTAAGCCAATGTGGGGTGGCATGGTATATAATGGGGAGAAGACTGAGCATAGAGTGAAGAAGGGGAAAGTAGGGGAAGGGGAACAGATAATACAGCCAAGAAGCCTCTGAGGCTGGATTTGAACTCAAGTCTTCCTAACTCTAAGCCAGCAGCTTCCTCTACCAACACTAAGGGTGAGATCCAGCTACTAAGGCTTACAAGCTATATGAATATGAACCTCTTAGCCTCAATTACCCCATCTATAAAATGGGAATGATAAATCTAGAACCTTTCTCACAGCTTGTTATGAGGCTCCAATGAGACAATAGAAACCTTAAAGCACTATATAAAGTCACCTATAATTACTGATCAGAATTCGAATCTGGACCATCTGACTCCATGTTCAGCATTTTATTTATCACACTAAGACAGAGATGTCAGTTATCCAGTGCCCTCCTGAGTATGGCCAAACCAGATTAAAATATAATTAGAAAACATTTAACAAGACAAATATAAAAATACCCCAGAATATAGGCAATGTTAATATGTGGTTTTCTAAGTCTGCAACTCATAGGGATCCTTATGTGTGCACAGTTCAGTGGCCCCCATTACTATTTCAGCTTGACACCCCTGCCCTGGCCTGCCTCTGTGTTGCGTTTTGTAGCATTAATCACATAATAATTTTAGGATGTCTTAGCATGGGTCATCAAGAGTGAGCGTGGGCCAAGCTTAAAGAGGTGACCTCAGAGTCACCAAGACCCAAGACTGGGCTTTGACACTTTGACACATCCTAGCTATGTGAGGCAAGTCCTGACAATGTCTCAGTGCCCCAGGCAATACTCCCAGATCCCACATTTCAGAACAGTTTGTCGAACTGAACTGGGGAGGGAGAGTCCTCGCCAGGCATTCTCTACACCGATGAAATCTCCAGTATGGACCAATAGTAATGGTGACGATTATTGCTCCATTTCATCATTCCCAGGTTGGCTGCACATGATGGAGGGCAGGGTTTGCATCTATCCCCTTCAGAGAAGGTCTTTAAGGTCTGTACCATGGGCCCACTTATGTGCCTCTATCCATCCTCCTTCCATGGGGGTAGGGCTATGGGCTGGATCCCAGCCTGGGGCAAAGCCCTGTAAGCCAAGTCAAGTCCAAGGTTGGGGCCCAGGGCCTACCCCTCAAGAGCAACTAACAGGGACTAAGAGGCCAACTGGAGATGAAGCAAATGGTCTTTGCCAGGGCTTAGCCAGGGGTCATAGAAGGGCTCTGATTCCAGAGCTGAGAGCCAAGATCCACATTGGATGGCAGAGACCAAAACTGAGCAGAAACCAGCAAAGCTTACCTCTTCCCCCCATCCCCACCCCCAAGGTGTTAAGCTTGCCTAGGAGAGAGGCAAGAGGGGAATATGCTCAGGAGTTACACCTGGCTCCAAGGGCCAGGAGCCAGACTGGGCCATCAGATAAGCTGCTAAGCCCAGACTGGCAGGCAGTCAGACAGGAGTAAGGCTGGCTTTTCATTCCTGGGCAGGCTACATCAGAAGAAACAATGCCCATGGAAGGGGAAGTATCCAGAGGGTGCTAGAGCTTCAGCAGTGTAAAGGCACCTCATCTAACCTATTCCCAGCCAGGAGCCCCCTTAATGTCATGCCAGACAAAGGGTCATCCAGTCCATTCCAATTCAATTCAGATCACTTGACATTTATTATGTGCCTACTATGTGCAAAGCATTCTGTTAGGCTCTGGCATTCCAGCTTGGGAGAGTTCTCACCTCTATCCTGAGGCTAAACCATGTCCCTGCAACATCTCTCTTCCACAGGAGAACCCTTCGAATACTGTAAGACAATGTCTATGTCCCTCTCAAGCCTTCTCTTCTCTGGGCTAATTGTCCCCAGGTTCCCCCAACTGATCTTCACATTGTACAGCCTCCAGTCCCCTCCCCACCCTGGTCATCTTCCCCTGCATCATCCTCAGATGGACAACTACCTTCCTAAAATGTGATGCAGAAAACAAAATACAATCCTCTGGATGGGATTCGACCAGAGCAGGGGGATCTGCAGCTACCTTGTTCTGAGTGCTAGGATTCTGGCAGTGCAGTCTGGGGTACTCATACAGCCCTGGAAGTACCAGGCGAGCTAAGCAGCTGAAGACTTCTACTCACCAGGGAAGGCCAATCACACAAGACTGCTGCTGACCTCCTGCAATAGGGGGCAACTCAAGGGACCTGAGGCCATCAGAGGAAGGGCCCTCCAATGCAAAGCTGCCTTTGCATTGTCAGGGAAGTAATGACCTGCCTGGACTCACGCATTCAATGGCAGAGGCACAGAACCCTCAGCCTGTCCCAGAGGCCCCCTGACCATCTGCTAGCAGAAGAGCATCAACAGAAAGACAGATGCATGGCATGCCAGAGCTGGGATAGCCTTAGCACATGAAATGTCAGAGCTGGGAGGGCCCTTAGACATCATGTAATCCAAACCAAATTTTACAGATAAAGAAAGTGAGTCCCAGGGAGAAGAAATGGTTCTCCTGAGATCACACACACAAAGGGATTTGGTGGCAGAACCAGGACTACAACCGAGGTCTAGGATTTCCAGTCCAGAATTTATTCTCTTCCACATGAGTGCCTCCTTGGCAGCAGGACTGACCTCCTAGGTTTGGGGATGCAGATCTCCCAGGGAAGGACAGCTGATTTTCCTCTGCCACATGCAGAACATTCTGGGCTCTGGCCCCCAACAGTGAGGGCCACTCTTCCCTTCCCCCAGTCAGCTCCTTCTCAGTTCACTGCTACCACACCCTTTCCCTCACTGTGCCCTCCCTCCCCCGCCCCTGCATTTCTGCTTCCCTAGAATTCCTTGAAACTCAAAGAGACTCTTACCTGCCAAAGGCCAACTCTGAGCTCATAGTCTAGAGGTTTTGGAGATTCCTGGAAGCTGAGACAACCATGCTCATAAAAAGCCTACAAGGAAGAGAAAGAGTGTATGAGAATGAGTCTGTCACAATGCCGTCCTCCAATGCTTTTTTTGGTTTTGAAAAATTAACATCCCTCCCAACCTTATCAAATAAAACCAAACTGTTATGAGCAGTGACTTTGTGAGACCCTAGCCCCAGATGTCACAGTCTCCTTGCTCAGCCTGCAATTCCCTGGCAGTCACTGCCTCAAACAGGTGCCCTTTTTTAAAAAAAATTAACTTTTGTTTATTTTTAGTTTACATCATTTATTTCCATAAGATTTTGAGTTGCAAATTTTCTCCCCGTCTTCCCCCTACCCACCACCCCAAAACAGCGATCCCACGGTATACCCCCTCCCCCGATCTGCTCTCTCCTATATCTGCCCCCATCATCCCTCTGACTTTCCAGCAGGGCAGGATGGATCTCCCTGCCCCAGGGCCTGTACATCTTATTTCCAAATTGCATGTAAATAATAATAATAATAATATATATATATTTTTTTAAACATTTGATTTTAGAACTTTAAATTCTAGATTCTTTCCCTTCCTCCCTCGTCACCCAGCCCCACTAGAAAGACAAGCAATTCCATACAGGAAACTGGCTCCCTTCTTACATGACATTCCACCTCTGTAGCTTAGCACATCCCTGTTCCTGTCAAACAAATCCCACTCTTGTCTGATGGGGCCTGAAACATCAGGGGTCTATGAGATGCCCCTCCCCCCAGATGAACTTGAATAAAGGGACCCAGCACGCAAAGCTGACCTCAAAGGGATGACAAGCTCATGGAAGGATTTCAGGCATTGGCGGGGGGGAGGAGAAATAATTTTAAGGCAGGTCAGTCTTCCAAGCATTCCTCAAGTCATGCCCAGGGGGTCTATACTGGACTATTTTTTTTCTGATAGAATCATATAGAACGTGAGAGCTAGAAGGGCCCTTAGAACATAGAGTGTCAGAGCTGGAAGATCTTTCAGGGAACATCTAGCCCAGGGACAGACACTTTCTTCAGTAGTGGTCCACATGATCAGAAATCCCTATGTATGTGGGCTGCATGAATTTAATTATGTAATTGCTTACATTCAGCTTTAATTACAGTCACTAACTGAGCCTAGCTTCCAGATTGATTATACATTACTCCCCCTCATATACTCTACCTTCCAGCCAAGCCAGCCTACTTGTCATTCTCCATCTCCTGTCTCCATGTCTCTGCCCAGGCCATTCCCATTTCTGAGATCCTCTCCCTTGTTGCCTCTGTCTCTCAGACTCCCTTCAAGACTCAGCTCAAGTGCCCCAAGTCACACAAAGTCTTTCCGGATTCTCTACTTCACCCCTTCTGCACTTTTTAGGGCCCTCTCCCCACCCTGATAGTACTGGGTTGTTCAGCTCTTATATCATCTTCTTCTTGCCCCCTTGATCCCTCCCTGCAACTTCAGACTCAGCCTTTAGGCTGCCTAGCCCTGAAAGGTGAGTTTTCAACTTCTCTTGCTTAGAAATATGCTTCCACACTGTTTCCTAGTCATCCCTAGACCATGCTGTTGTATTTTCCCAATTTGAATGGAAGTTCTTTGAGGGCAAAGACTATTTTGTTTACTTGTTTTTCTATCTATGGCGCTTAACACAGTGCCTGACATGTAGTAAGCACATAATAAATGTTCTTTCTATGTATCTCTAGCAATCCTTCCATCCATCCATCCACCCACCCAGCCAGCCAGCCAGCCAGCCAGCCTTCCATCCATCTATCCATCCATCATCTTGTATCTACCTGTGTGTATGCCCCCCCCCCAGTAGGATGTAGGTTCCTTAAAGGCAAAAAATGGCTTCATTTAAAATTTTTAATCTATGTATCCCTGATGCCTGGTCCATAGTAAGTGCTTAATAAATGTTTATTGAATAAATGATTGAATTCTAGCCTGCCATTTGACTCTAGTAGGATTTAGCCACAAGGCCAGGCCTAGGTCCCAGGTTCCTGCCTCCCAGGCTAGGGTTTTCCAGTAAGTGATGGGCAGGAGGGTAGGCTCTCATGTAAGATTGATTTATGAACCACATGCTGGCTATTTGACCTCTTAGGGACTTTAAGCATCTTGGATTACCTCAGGTGGGAGCTCCCTCTTGGCACTTAGCCCAACCCCTCCCTGATGTCTTAGAAGACAATTTCATGAGTTGCCCTGACCCCAAAAATTCCTCCCCCTGAGGCCAACCTGAAAAAGAGCCTCCCTGAACTCTGCCAGGCTGGTCCTCAAATGACACACCCTCTGGCTCTGGGCCTTTACTCCAAGTCTTTCTAGTTTGGTCGAGGCTAAGAGAGCTTGTGTTCCATACACAGAGCCTTCAGAATCTTAAGGGCATCTCCATATCACAAATTGGTGCTGGGTAAGGGCTTTAAGTCTAGTTGTGTGTGAGATCAAGTTAAAAATTTAAACTGTTTTGCCGAGAATCTCTGGTAGGCTGTATCTCAGTGTCAGGTGAATTACATGGCGGATGCCTGGGATCTAGCCCAACCCCTTCATTATAGAGAAGGCAATAGAGAGGGGGTCTTCTGGAAGAAGCCCAGCTTCCCATTCATGGTCTTCTACAAAATCAAGGCAATGGTGAAGTCTTTGAACCTGGCAAGGCCCCGTGTGGGGTTCAACTCAATAACTATTCATTAGCTCCTACTATGTGGCAAGTACTATGATAGGCAATGAGGATAGAGTCAAAAACTAAATAGCCCCTGCCCTCAAGGAACTTACGTTCCACTGGGAGGTCATGGCAAAAATGCAGATAAGTCAGTACAAAATACATAAGAAATATATTGGGGTCTTTGTTCAGTCATTTTGTAGTGTCCAATTGGGTCCCATTGGGGGTTTTCTTGGCAAAGATACTGGAGTGGTTTGTCATTTCCTTCTCTAGCTCATTTTACAAATGAGGAAACTGAGGCAAACAGGTGTACAGAATAATTTGGGAATGGGGTAGAGATACAGCAATCAGAAGGGTAAAGAAAGAACTTAAGGAAGAGGTGGCACTTGAGCTAGGGATTCTAAGAGAAGGAGATGAGTAAAGAGGGCATTCCAGGCATAAAAGTAGGAAAATAGATGTCCTTAGTGGAGAAGAACAAGTGGACCAGGCTGCTCCATGTCAAAGTCAGAGCATGGAGAACTGTCTGTATGCTCCTGGGTCTTAGAGCTTTTCCCCTTGTCCTTGTTACAGAATTGTCTAGAGGTAGAGATGCTTGTGGCCATTTATTCTGACCCATACCTGAAAGGAATCCCCACTATAACATACTGATGAGAGATTGGTCATCAAGCCTCCACTTGAAGATCTCCAAGGAAGGGGAACTCACCACCTGTAGAGGCAGGTCATTCTACTTGCAAACAGCTAGAATTGTCAGGAAGGGGTTTTTTTGTTTGTTTTATTTAGTTTTTCTAACATCATGCTCAAACTTGCCTCGTTGAAACTTCTACCCATTGCTCTTGGTTCCATCTTCTGAAGCTAATTTGAACAAGACAGATCTCTCTTCCACATGACAGTCACACTTGAAGGCAGTTCTCATGACCCCCTCTGAAATTTCTCCAACTTCCTTCAACTGACTGCCATATAGCATAAACTCAAGCCCCTTCCCCAACCTGGATGCCCTCCTCTGGACACTCTCTGAGTCATCAATATCCTTCTCAAGGCAACACAGTCCTCCAGATGAGATCTGACGAGGGCAAAATACAGCAGGACTCTAATATAGACCAAGACTGTATTAGCTCTTTTGGCTACTACATTATCCTATTTGTTAATATATAGCTTATGATCTACCAAAACCTCTAGTTTTTTTTCTTCAGAGCTACCACATCTTCATACCTTTTCTACCTTACAGTGGTGAAGTTGATTTTTTGTACCCAAGCTCAACTTTACATTTGTCCCTATTGAATTTTATCTTATTAGAGTTAGTCCAGTGTTCTAGCCTGTCAAGATCAATCTTTATCAATGATGTCATCCACAAAGGTTAGGTTAGGAGCCCTGATACCTATGTCTCTCGGTGTAGTTTCTACCACCTCCCTCCCCTCTCCCCATACCCAAAATGCTGTAGTTGGGATGGGTTAAGTCAGGTAGAAAAAGAGACCTGAGAGTACTCTGTCCCAAGGTCATTCATAGGGTCTAACCTTGGAGGTTTCCTAGGCATCTGGAATGTTCTGAGCACACAGAACTAAGGGGGCAGCTACCTGAGCTCACACTTCTTCTGGGAGAGTTAGGGGTGACAGGAAATGGGATGTATGTGTGGTGGTAGATGCAGAGACCTGCCAGAATCAGTGATGTATGGTGGAGGAGTAGAGTGTTAATTAGTGAGAACCAGAGGAAGGTTTGTTTAATTGAGTTGATATGAGTATCACACCCAAGGGGTGTGGGGAAGATGTTTCAAGGTAGGAAGGCACAGAGTGGCTTTGGGGTTTCCTCCTCTTGTACCATCTCTATGGTAAGTGGTGTATGGTCCATGAGTGCTGGGTCTATCTCAGGTTGGGCCTGGTGTCCCTTATATACAGTGTGCATCAGTACAAGGAACAGAGGAGTCTAAAGCTGTAGTTCCAGCTCCAAGCTACTATTGCCTGCTTGAATTCAATCTTCAGATCCCAATCCCTCAAGCAGGGAGGCACTGGAAGCACCGGGCATCCGTAACTCAGGCAACCTAATGCTCTCCTGTTTTCTCACATCCTGTGTGACTATTTCTATCCCTCCCTAAGTGCACAGCACCTGGCACTGTGTGCCTGCCTGTGGGTGTTTGTGGGGGCGTGTGGAAGTGCTCAGAAAGTCTGTCACATTTCACATCCTAGACTAAGAGACGGATGCCAGCAGGATGGCTGATATTGTGTCCATTTTGGAGACACAGAAACTGAGGCCCAGAAAGGCTGAATACCTTGCCCAAGATCACACAGACTGATACTCAAACCCTCTGATCTTCTCATGCTCTTTCCATTCAGCAATAGTGTTGAAAGGAAATTCTTCCAATGAATTTAAAGCACTCTACAGTTCCCTTCTGCACTTGCCAGAGTGCTCAACACATAGTAGGTACTTAATAAATGTTGATTGATTAAATTATTGCAAATCATTTGAAAGGATGAGCAAGATGGCGGCAGCTCCCTAAGGATTACTAACCACTTTTCTTATGGCAACCTTGTAGAGTGAGGCAGAGAATTGTCACCCCTTTTTTACAAATAAGGAAACTGAGGCTTGAAGAGTAAAGTAATTTAAGATCATTGACACAGAGATGGAAGTAATCTTAGAAGTTGTCTGTCCCATCCTTCATTTTACGGATGAGGAAACTGAGGCCCAGGGAGGTTAGGGAACATGCCCAAGGTCATCCAACCAGAAAGCCTGCTGATTTCAGGTCTGGTGATCTTTTCGCTGCGCTGAAGCCAGGATCTTGACCCAAGTTTTCCAATTCCAATTTTCTCCAGAACATTTTGACAAAGAATAATGAGCTAAGTACGGACTAAGGGGGTGGGGGTGGGGTGGGGGAGGGTGTGGCTGCAATACCAGTTCCAGAAAGCAGGAACCCAAGGACTGCTTAGCAGTTTCTTCCAAATTGCTTGGTTGCTTCATTGTTTCCTCCCCTTCAGCATAGCAGCCACTCTATCTCAGGACCTTCTAGTGTACCTCCTACTTTGAAAATTATTTTTGCAAAGCCACTGGTCATCCCTCACGTCTATTGAGTCTTTGGTGACTCCCTGCTTGCTCAAGACACAGCTTGTTACCCAATTTGTGGGAGGGGGTGGGATGGCCCTAGGGCCCTGAGGGTCATGCCAGCAGGGCTATCCTCTTGCATGCTTAAATCCAGACCCAAGCTTCCACAGACCAGGCAGCTGGGCTTCAAGAAGTCTCCCCTGGGGAGTAGAGTTTGCCAGAGAATCTGCTTGGAAAGAGAGTCTTCCAAATGCCAGTTCCAGAGGCCAAGAAGGCTGGGAGCAGCTGCTCCAGGGCCTATGATTACAGGCAGACTCAGAGGGCCTCCTCCCATAATGCACCAGGATCCCTGGAGTCTGACCTCACCACTGTGTGGCAATCTCAGTACTTCCATGCCTGTCCCCACTGGGAACAAAACTCACCCATAGGCCCCTCACTTCCATCTGATGATCATTCATACCAGGCAACATGTTAGGAACTAGCAATTTGGGGGCTGAAGTAGGAGGCCCAAATGGAGACTGGGGCAAGTGGCAAAAAGATGTTCTGGGAAGTAAGGATAGAGTTGAGGGAGAGTAGGAGTAAGGCTAGGCCAAGGAGGAGCTTATATCAGGAGAGAGGAAGCATGTACCATCTGGTAGCTTCCTATAATAACTAATTATTCATACTAACTAGGTGCTGAGATTGGTTGTTTGTAAGCAACCAACGGACTACAAATGCTATTGGCACCCTCTGAACTCAGCACCCTGGGTCAAAGTCCCAACTGCCATGCCCTAGTTACTGGGTCCTCTAGAAAGCCAAAGCCATCATCACTTGTGGCTGAGTCAATTCCATGGCACTGATGGAAACCTCCCAGATTTGGGAAAGGGTGGGAGGGTGGGGAGGAGGGGAAGAGGAATGCACACAGACCTAGTGCCCTGGAGGGAAACCTGCACAGCCATGGGACCCTCCAGGGAACAAGGTAGCCTGAGAGACGGCAGTGGATGAAAGTAAGAGAACTCAGGGCCTGACTCAGTAATAGCAGCTGACATTTAGACGGTGCTTTCTGCTTTGCCAAACACTTTACATCTATTATCCCGTATCTATAGAGATATAAGCAGACAAAAATATAGCGATAGTGGTAAAGTGATGGAGAAGTTCCCAGATCAAGTGGGAGCTGGAGCTGAGGAACAGCAAGGGGCGGAGTCATGGTGTGGGAGGGCAAACTTGGGTATTACCTTTCACTGGTATTATGAGTTATTGGAATGGTGTTGGTTGGGAAATAATATTCATTGCTAATAATAACTAGCATTTAGACAACACTTTATGGTGGCAAAGCACTTTGTAAGTATCCTCACAACAATCCTGCAAGGTAGGTATCATTCTTATCTGCCTTTTACAGAGGAGGAAACTGAGGCAGGCAGAAATGAGGTGACCTGCTCAGGATCATACAGCTAGTATGTAAGTGTCTGAAGTCACATTTGAACTCAGGGACTCTGGACTGCAGGTCCATCATTGTGCCACCTAGTGGCCTGGAGGAGGGAGTGGCCTCTCTGGTGACCCCAGTGAAGCCTCGAAATCAGAATGTTATGTGTGGGTTCATCAGAATGGAGAGTTATTGACTAGCAACTTCAAGTGCTTATGGGGAACACACACCTTAAGCACCCTAAGTCTGGGGGACAGTATTAGTTTCTGGGGAAAGTGGTTGTTCCCTAAAGAGTGAAGGAAACTTGTCTCTACTGTTCATGGGTTGAGGTGCAAACCCTTTGGGTTTTTCTGTTGAGTTAAATAACAACAAAAAATGTGTCCTACATTTGACACTCTGTTAACTTGAGTGGCAGCAATAAGAACTGATGGCCCCTTTCCTTTTATTTTATTTTATTTTTTTTGCAGAGACTTAGACATGAGCTGAATTCTGATTTTCCCAGGGGAAACCAAGGGTTAGGGCTAACAAGTCAAATTATGATGTTCCCAGGAAAAAATCCTGGGTGGGCATGAGCTGAAAGGAGAATTGGGAGATACCTCCAAGGTTGGACCCAGTTCATGAAAACCCAGAGTCTCCCCAGAGAGGTAAAGAGTCTTGCCCAAATTCACTGACAGATAGATGGTAAGTGGCTGAACTAAACCTTTAAAAATGCTCTTCTGACTGCAGGCTTCTTTCCATAGTTCCCTGGCCTTACATTTTGAACCTTTGAGTTCTCAAGGTCACCACAGCATTGCAGAAGGGCCTTGGTCTGGCACTCAAGGCCCTCCACAGTCCTAACACAGGCGATTCTATTGTCAAGACCATGCAATGAACTCTGGGCTCCAGACTCCCAATCCAAAATTCTATTTACCATTCCCAGCTGCCCGTCTCTGTGTCTGGGGCCTAGAAGAACTGATTTTGGGTCCCAATTCTACTACTGCTCTGTGATGTGACCTTGGGTACATCCCACAATGTTTCTGGGCCTCAGTTTCCTCATCTGTAAAACACAGGGATTAGACTATGTACTCTTCAAGCCTTTTTTTGGCTTCTATCATTTTATGAGATTGATGAGGGCCCCAGCTGTGAGGCTGACATGGAGTGCAACTCCTGCTAAGGGTGGGAAAGAGGGAGGGGAAGCAGAGACAGATCCCCCAGGAGGGCCTAGGAGGCTTGGTGCATGAGGCAAGGTTGCAAAGAGCTAAATATAGGCTGACCCTCCACGTGGCCACTGTGGGGGCGGGGGGGGGGGCCCTAAGAGCAGCCAAGAGCAATTTGGGAGGTGTGGAGGCCAGAGAGAGAAAGGAGTGATTTCACCTGATGCAAAGATTGCTGACAAGAAGCGCTGGCACCCAGTCTAACAGGGAAAGTTCAAGACAGACTTCAGGATCCATTTCCTGGCAGCCAGAGGCATTAGGTCATGGAGAAATCTCCTCTCTAGGAGGAGGGAAAGAGCTGCTCTCTCAGCGGACAGACACCGGGAGGAGGCCGATCCAAATCCCCACCCCACCCCCTTGCAAAACAATCCAAGCTCCTTGGAGAGGCATTCAAGGGAGAAGAGCCACATTCCCTCCCCTCCTGAGCAGACAGTCACTGGCCTCCAGCAGCTGGAGAAAGAGGGACTCCCCATCCTCCCACCTTAGGCCATTCTCTTCCTCTCCTCATGCTGCTGCGTGGTTCATGGAACTATCTGTCGGGGTGCAAAAACTCATTGACCTGAGAGCTCTTCCCCAGAGATGAAAAGACCTTCTCTATGAGATAAACTAATAAATGAATAAGGGTAAGGTTTGGAGTCAGCAAGAGCTGGGTTGGAACCCTGCCCAAATCCCTTTCTAGCTGCGTAATCCTGGGCAAGCCACTTAGATTCTCTGGGACCTCGGTTTCCTTATCTGTAAGACCTGTTGGATTTGATGACCTCTAAGGCTCCTTCCAAAGCTCTAAATCCAGGCTCGTATAATATTGCCTATTTGTTAGGGCTCTTTAAAATCCCAGAATCTTAGAGGTGGAAGAGAGGGACCTCAGAGGGCATGTAGTGCAATCTATCAGGACCTGAGTAGGCATTCCTGACAGGGCCACTAGATGAGCTAGAGCAGGGGTGGGGAACCTGGGGCCTTGAGGACACATGTGACCCTCTAGATCCTCAAGTGTGGTCCTTTGGCTAAATCCAAACTTCACAAAACAAATCCCCTTAATAAAAGGATTTTTCTGTAAAACTTGAACTCAGTCAAAGGGCTGCACCCAAGGACCTAGGAGGCCATATGTGGCCTCAAAGCCTCAGGTTCCCCATCCCTGATAGAATGATTGGAGGTGGGAGTGGGGAGGGAACAGGAGGATTTCCACCATGTGAGCCAAGCCCCATCTACTTTGGGACAACTCTGACTCTAGGACATTTATTCCTTATATTGCACCCACATTTCCCTCTCTGAAGCTTATAAAAGCTCTTTCATATATTTAATTTCATTTACACAAGGAGCAGGCATAATTATCCCCATTTTACAGAGAAAGAAATGAAGGTTCAGACTAGTCAAGGAAAGTACCCGAGGTCATACAGTTGGTAAAGACTAGAGCCCAGTTCTAAGGACAAGGAATCTGTCCACTGCCCCCACTCCTTCACAGTGAGACATGGGGATTCGAAAGCATCCTTGAGCCCCTTGGAATTCAATTCAATGCAACAAACCTTCAACTTAATAAATTCCTACAAATAAACATAGTGCTTTTGATCGTGCCAGGCACTGGTGAGTAAAAGACAGGATTGAATTATAGAATTTTAGACCCTCAAAGGCTAAATCATCTCTTTCTGATCAGAAATACTCTCTGTACCATTTTCAGTGTGTGGTTATCCAGCTTTTGTGGGACAGCTACGTGGCACAGTGAATAGAGCACCAGCCCTGGAGTCAGGAGGACCTGAGTTCAAAATCCAGCCGCAGACACTTACTAGCTGTGTGGCCCTGGACAAGTCATTTCACCTTGTTTGCTTCAGTTTTCTCATCTATAAATGAGCTGGAGAAGGAAATGGCAAACTGCTCCAATGTCCTTGCCAAGAAAACCCCAAATAGGGTCACCAAGAGCCGGATATGACTTAAATGACTCAACAACAACATTCAGCCTTGGTTTGAAGACCTCAAATGAGGAGAAATTGCTTCTCTCTCCAGCCAGCCCATTCCACTTTTGGATAACTCTGGTTGTTCAATCAGTCAACAAGCACCTACTATGTGCCAGGCATTGGGGACACAAAGATAAAACAGGCCCTGCCATCAAACAGCTTACATTCTATTGGGGAAACAGCATGTGCATGGAATCTAAGTCCCTTTCTGTAACTTCTCCCATACTTGCTTCGATTTTTGTCCTTGTATGCTGAGAGCAGAAAAAATCTGATTCTTTTCTTTCCAATTTAATTCAATTCAGTGAGTATAAGAGATAGCAGGGGCTAGTGGCTTAGAGTGGGCAAGACTTGGGTTCAAATTCTACCTCTGACCTAGTGGGCATGAGACCCTGGACAGCTCTCTCAGATGCTATGCTATAGAACTGAGCTGCTAAGCCGACCCTGGGAGGGGAGATCTGCTTCAGAAACCCAGCAACACATATATTAAGGAACTATTATGTTCAAAACACTGTGCTAGGCATTGAAGAGCAGTGCCTACTACATGCCAGGCATTAAGCACTTTACAAATAATTATCTCATTTGAGCCTCCTAACCCTGTAAGGCAGGTGCTACTATTCTCCCCAGTTCACAGTTAAGGAAACTGAGAAAAATGGAGGTTAAGTGACTTGCTCAGGGTCATACAGTGAGCACACGACTGAAGCTAGATTTGACCCAGAGTCTTTCTGACTCTTGGAGAAGGAAATGGCAAACCGCTCCAGTATCTTTGCCAAGAAAACCTCAAATGGGGTCACAAAGAGTCAGACACCACTGAAAAATGACTGAGTGACTTTCTGGTTCTAGGTTCAGCACTCTATGTACTGCTTCACTTAGCTGCCTCTACTAGGGATACAGAAAAAAAATCAACAAGCATTTACTAAGCACTTGTTATATGCTAGGCACTGTGGTAGGCACTGGAGACACAAAGGCAAAATTAGTTGCTGCCCTCAAGAAGCTTATGTTCTAATGGAGGAGACAAAGATACTGATATGGATGGATGTTTGTATATATTTATATGGATACATTTAAGATACATCTAGAATAGATTCTCTGTAGAACATAACCTCCTGCTGTCAGGAAGCTTCCTTACTGGGAGCTGGAGAGAGAGTCTGTCCTGAATTAATGAGCCTAAAATGCAGATTCTTTGAAGAGGCCAGGAGAGCATAGGATCACAAATTTGGAGCCAGAAATGACTGTGAAGGCTGTCCAGTCCAACCTACTCACTTGAGAGATGAGGAAACTGAGTCACAAAGAGAGTAAGTGCCACAGGTATAGTCAGCAGCAGAAGCAGGATTTGAATCCAGGTCCCCTGACTAAATCCAACAATACAGTTCCCCCAGCTCCACTCTAGCTCAAGGGCTATGAGCTGTCTGGAGGACCCAGAGCACACACTCAAAGCTGTCTTGCACATGCAGCTGCCAGAGAATCCTGTTCCAGTCTGTGGAGGAATAAGTGAATAAGAGGGAAGCTGTGGAAGGAAAAGTAAGGCATAAAGCCAAAATGTCACCCATAATCCTTTGACAAATATTTACTGAGTCATACCCTTTGTGAAACACTGGGGTAGAGGAGTGGGGAGGGGAGTGATGTGTGTTTGGATGTGTGCATGTGTGTGGGTGTGTGTGGATGTGTACATGTGTGTGCATGTGTGTGCGTGTGACGGGGGAACAGGGAGGGAATGGACAGAAAAGAAGCCATGTTCCTCCTATGGACAACTGGGAGGTACAGTGGACAGAGCACTGGGCTTGGAATCAGGAAGACATCTTTGTGAGCTCAAATCTAGCCTCAGACATTTACTAACTATGTGACCTTGGGCAAGTCTGCCCTGTTTGCCTCAGTTTCCTCACCTGCAAAATGAGCTGGAGAAGGACATGGCAAACCACTCCTGTATCTCTGCCAAGAAAACCCCAAATGGGGAAGAGTCATGCACTACTGAAAACAATTGAACAATAACATGTTCCTCCCTGCTCAAGGGATTTACAGACATAACCCAGAGCTACAAATTTAGATAGGACATTGAAGAACAGGTAGTCCCATCACTACTCAAAAGAGGTGTCTCCTTTAGAGTAACAGGGCTCTGGGTTCAAATCCCATGTTTGACATGTACTACCTGAGATACCTTAGATAAGTCCTTCACGTCCAGGCCTCAGTGTCCTTTGTCTGTTTAAGAGGGTGGGGGTGGGGGGTTGGGACTAAATGATATCCCAGATCCGTCCCAGATACTGATCTGGGATCCTCTGATGGCAACTGCTTGTGCAGCGTCTGCTTGAAGATGGGGGGGGGGGGGGGGGAGGCGGCAACCACTAGCTCCCAAGGCAGTCCATTCCACTTTTGGACAGCACCAATTGTTAGACCAGTGGTTCTCAACCTTCCTAATGCCGCGACCCTTTAATAGTCCTATGTGGGCATGTCTGCATGTGGGCAGACCCGCCCGGAGATGGATACAGGACATTTCTAAGACAATCGGAAATATGTGTTTTCCGATGGTCTTAGGTGACCCCTGTGATCCCTGTAAAAGGGTCATTTGACCCCAAAGGGGTCGCAACCCACAGGCTGAGAACCACTGTGTTAGACAGACAGAAGGATGGATGGACAGAGAGATAAAGAGATAGATCCAAAGGATAGACAGACAGACAGACAGATAGATAGATAGACAGACAGACAAACAGATGGGTAGATAGGTAGATAGATAGATGATAGATAGATAGATAGATAGATAGATAGATAGACAGATGGGTAGATATATAGGTGAATAGATAGATAAATGGATGGATAGAAGGATGGATGGGTAGATAGGTAAATAGATGGACAGATAAATAGATGGATGAATATATAGATAGAAAGATAGATAGGTAGATGATAGATATATAGAAGGATAGATGACAGATAATGGATAGATGGATAGATAAATATAGATAGGTGGATAGATAGATATAGATGGGTAGATATAGATAATAGACATATATGTAGGTAGACAGACAGATAGATAGATAGATAGATAGATGGATGGATGTTAGAATAGACTGGCAGATAGGAAAGAAGGAAGGAAGGAAGGAAGAATAGACTGGTAGATAGACAGATATATAGATACATGGATGGATGGATGGATAGACAGAAAGATGGATAGATAGGTGGGTAAATGATAAGTAAGCAGATAGATAGATGGATAGCTAAGTATAGATGGATGGATAAATGGATGGACAGATGGATAAATTGATGATAGAGCACTTATTAAGCATTTACTATGTTCCAGAGACTGTTCTAAGTCCTGGGGATGAAAATACAAGTTAGCAAAGTAGTCCTTGTCCTCAAGGGGCTTTCATTCTAATGGGTAAAGACAACACAGAAAGGAGAGTGAGAAAAAGGGGTTCCTTATTTTGAGCCACAGTCTGCCTCTCCAAAGCTTTCACCCATTGTTCCTCATCTACCCTTTGGCAAGTAAAGCAAGTTGGGTTCCTTTTCCATACAATGGCCTCCAAGGCAGTTATTGGGAGAGGAGAGCATGGTGACCATGGAGTCGGAAGACCACAGCTCCAATGTAGTCTCTAATTCTTGCTGCTTGGAGGCCCCTGAGGTCCCTTCCAGCACTAGATCCAGGATCCCAGGAAGGAGGCAGCATGGACCAATGGAAAGAGCATGGGTTTGGAGTCTGAGGACCTGAGTTTGAATGCTGGCTGTCACCTGCTAGCTGAGTGATGATGGGGAAGTCAACTTAATGTCTCTTGGACTCTTCTTCATCTATAAAAAGAAAGGCTTGAATCATTGATTTTTCCAAAATCCTTTCCTGCCCTAAGTCTGTGATTCCATGCTCCCACTCAGGCCCCACCATACACATACATTATGTGGTCTCTTTGCCAGGTAAACATTTCCTAGGATCCTCACAGGGCACTATTTCCAGTTCCCTCCCCATCCTAGTTACCGTCTGTTGAGCTCATCCCAGGCTTCATAGCTCCCAGACCTAAGCACAATCTTCCAGAGGTTGTCTGACCCTGGATAAAACAATGGGCCCATCACGTCCCTACTCATGGACACCACGCTTCTGTGAACAATTAGAAAACTCTTTGAGGTTACATTCCAGAAGGCTCACTTGGTACAGGGAGAACTCAGGGAAGAGTGAGTTCTATGTTTGCTGGAAGAGTCAAGAAAAGCTCTATGGAAGAGGTGGGGGTCTTGAGTAGGGCCTTGAAGGATAGGTTTTGGTGATAATAATGATGATAGTTGGTGCTAGTTGACATTTAATTAGCACTTTAAAGGTTACAAAGTGCTTTAAATGCATTATCTTATTTGAATCTTATAACAATGCTGGGAGGTAAGTGCTAGAAATGTGATTATCCCCATTTGACAGAAGAGGAAACTGAGTCTGAGAGGTGGTGTTATAAACATGCTTAGTCTAGGAATAAATCATACTTGTTGGAGAGCCAGGAAGGTTTTCGTTACATTTATTTTATATTTATTCTTTCTGAATAAATGGGTAGCTCCCTTAATGGAGTGCCCCAACACAGACAAAGGGGAGCCCTTTATACTGCTTCCATTAGAACCTCCCGCCTTATTCACCATTGGCTAGGTGCAGCCTCCTGAATTGCCCACGTCATGCTCCCCTCACTCAACTTGGGAAGCAAGCTTCTAACTCCCTACTTGATCAGAAGCCTGGCCCTGCTAGATCACAGCTCTCATTAGGATCAGTCACCTCTGACCCACATTCTGCTATCAAAGGCAGGAGCACTTTTAATT
This sequence comes from Pseudochirops cupreus, assembly GCA_028627135.1. Taxonomy (NCBI): domain Eukaryota; kingdom Metazoa; phylum Chordata; class Mammalia; order Diprotodontia; family Pseudocheiridae; genus Pseudochirops; species Pseudochirops cupreus. The sequence continues at coordinate 117,517,105 of CM053582.1, read as the reverse complement.
ATGTGGAAACAGAATTCCCCCATCATTTCCCACATAGAGCAACTAGGGTCACCTAGTTAGTAAGTATCAGAGATGAGTTCTGAAATCATGTCTTCTTGACTCTAAGCCCACCACTCCACCCACTAGACCAGCGGTTCTCAACCTGTGGGGTACGACCCCTTTGGGGGTCAAATGACCCTTTCACAGGGGTCACAGGGGTGGCCCAAGACCATCGGAAAACACTTATTTCCACACTTATTTCCAATGGTCTTAGGAACCGAGACATTGCTCCTCTATCTGTCTCCAGGCGGGTCTGGCCACATGCAGATACGCCCACATACAAGTATTAAAGAGTCGAGGCATTCGCAAGGTTGAGAGCCACTGCACTAGACCAAGCCACACGGAATCAAAATAACAGTAGTGATCACAACAACTACCATTTATCTAACACTTATAACACTTTCTGTGACAACTCATTTGATCCTCACAACCATTCTGTATGTTAGGTTCTCCAAGTAGTGTCATTGTAATTATCCCCACGTTACAAATGATTTGCTCATGGCTCCCTAGTTAAGAAATATCACAGCCAGGATTCAAACACAGATCTCTCCAATTTCTAAGTCCCCTAAAACCACACAGCCTATCAGAAGACCTAAGCCAACTTAATAACCTTGCTATACACCAGCTGTATGACCTTAGGCAATTAATTTCACATGTCCTGGTCTTAGATTCCTTCTCTTTAGAAAGAGGGGGTTGGGTCTGGACCAGGGGTGGGGAACCCAAGGCAACTTTAGGCCACAGGTTCCCCACCCCTGGTCTAGACAGTCACCAAGGTCCCTTCAAGCTCTACATCATATAAACCATTAACATGTGAGCTAGAATTGAGGGCATTGTCTTTATCCAGTGGAAAGTATTAGAACAGGTGAAGAGAGGACATTCTTTGCATGGAGAACAATGAGAAAAAAGGCATTAGACCATAAGCTCCCTGAAGCTGGGGGCTGTCCTTTGCCTTTTTTTTATGTCCAGCTCTTAGCACCATGCCTGGCACATAGTAGGCACTTAGTAAATATTGATCGATTGAGAAAGAAAGGCGCAAACCAAGTTGTATTTTCTTAGGCACTTATTAATGCACACAGATAGAATAAATAGATAAAATGGGAAACTCCTTGAGAGCAGGGTCTGTCATTATTTTTGTCTTTGTGTCCCCAGATACTGTGCCTAGAGCACAGCAATGCTAAATAAATATCACAATAAGTGCGGGTCCATAGAGAGACTGATTGGCCCACCAGTACTAGAGTTTAGTTGGATCAGAAAAAGCAGCGTGAATAGAAAGAGGGAGAAATGGTAGGACTTTAGGGAGCTCAGGAGTAGGATCTGGCCCCCGAATGAACTGCTAAAAATCCCTACCAGAGGCATAATGCTGCAGCCCTGACAGAAACAGAAGATGCATGATGCTGAAGTTAGAGGGTGCGTTCATGGGCCAGAGAGACAGCAAATGTCAGCACCCAAAGGGACCCAGAGGACTGAGCTTCAGAGAGGGGTCCGAGCTCAGCTCTCCTGATTCCGTGTTTCCCCTTCCCCACAATCCACCCTGAAATTAGAGACAGCCTTTCTTCCTTCCTTCCTTCCTTCCTTCTTTCCTTCCTTCTTTCCTTCCTTCCTTCCTTCCTTCCCTTCTTTCTTTCTCTTCCTTCCTTCCTGTCTTTTTCTTTCTTTCTTTTTCTCTTTCTTTCTTTCCCCTCTCTCTTCCTCTTTTTCCTCCTTTCCTCTTCTTCTTTCTCCCTCTTCCCCTCTTCTTCCTCCTTCCCCTCCCTTTCCTCATTCCCCTCCTCCTTCCCTTCCTCCTTCTCCTCCTTCTTCTTCCTAGAGTGTGTCTAAGGAAAGTACCCAGGTTGAAGAGAGGACTAGAAATCATGCCAGGGGAGAACCATAAAGGGCTAACACATTCTGGGAAACATGTATCAGAGTGGAATCATCAGATCACAGGTTTTAAATCTTCTGAGTCAGAGTCCAACCCACTCCTTTTACAGATGGGAAATGAGGCCCAGTGAGGTTAAATGACTTGCCTAGGGACATACAACAAGAAAAAGCATTTATTAAATGCCTACTATGTGCCAGGCCCTGAACTAAGCACTGGGAATACAAAGAAAGGCCAATATAGTCCCTGCCCCCAAGGAGCTCCCAGTCTAATGGAGGAGACAACGTGAAAACAACCCCATGCATACAAGATCTTTTGGGATAAACTGGAAGTAATCTCAGAGGGAAGGCACTAGCATTAAGGGGGGGTCAAGGAATGCCTCTTGCAGAAGTGGGATAGAACTGGTATTTCAGGCAGGATTGAAACCCAGAACTCGATCTACTACATGACTACCATCTTCAAGTATTTGAAACCATGGAGACCATGACCCCAGAAAGCAGAACTATGAGCAATGCTGGGGAAGTTGCAGAGAGGCAGTTTTTAACACAACATAAGGAACAATTTGCTAACAATCATAGCTTTCCAAAAGTAGAATGGACAGCCTCTGATGGGAGTGAGCTCCCTACCACTGGGGAGCCTTCAAGCAAAGGCTGAATGACCTCTTGTCAGGAAGGCCACATGACAGGGAGAGGCCCCTTCGGATGAGGTTGGTCTAGATGACCTTTGAGGCCCCATTCCAACTCTGAGATGTTCTATCTCAGCAGGACTGAGCACACAGTAGTGTTCAATAAATATCTGGATGGATTCCCTGGAAATGGGCCTTGTGGCAATTACAGACGTGAGGTGGATGGGGCAAATGGGGTTAGGGAAGCTAGAATTCCCAACCCACTGAAGCAATCCTTCTAGTTGGGGGCTGGGGGGGAGGGAGCAGAGAGACTCTCCCAGAGCAGCCTGGGAGCAGGATTTTGGCTCTTCTCTCATTCCCAGAAAAGCAAGCCCGAGTCCGCCTTTCTGCTCTGTTCTCAGCTCTCTCCTCTTCCATGGCACCAGTCCTGACACCACCTACATCCCACTGGCTCTTTCCTGCGCAGGGCTCATCTCCAATTGTTTTCTGACCTGGTTGGCCCTCAGCTCTCCAGCAGCTATCTATGATTTGAGTGATGAACTCGACATCTGTGTCCAAGGGGAGGAGGGAGGCATGTAGGCTAGTTGATGATTCTGGCTGGATATTTTATATCAATAATTCAAAGGGGTCCAGGAAGGTGGGGGAGCTGGGCTTGGAACACTTCTTGGGGCTTTTCAGAGAAGAAGGTCCTTCACAGCTATCCTTTCCCCCCCAGGCTTTTCTCTCTGCTAGAATGTCAGCATGACCCAGGGCCTCAGTGATCTCAGAGCTCACCTTAGGCTGTTCCTTAGCTCTCAAAGGGCATTAGAGTCAGGCATTTGGCCTGGCATGGGGGTGGAGGGTGGTCTTCAGTGACAGGAGACTAAACAGCTGTTTGCCTCCTGGATGGGTAAGAACTCTGTTGCCTCAGCCTGAAAAATTAACTGCTATATTTAAAAGCATTGTTCAGTTGTTATGGCAACGAAGGGCCTAAGAATAATATAAAAAGAAAATGATATGCCAGGTTGTCATAGGCAACCAGATTTTAAGGGGAGGGGGATATATGGTAAAGTGGGGAAGGGTTGAAGTTCAAACTCATTCCCTGCTCCCCTTTGGTGCCATCTGCCCCTCCTCCATCTCTGAGGCACTTGGGGACCTGACACTTGGGCTCTGGACCCAGGCCCAGAGCAAAAGGGAAACCACTCTCCCTTGGCTATTGAGCCTGAAGACAAAAGTGGTTTCCTTTTCCTATTTGCTGGGCACCTGACCCCAACTTCAAAACCTGAGCCTGAGCCTCCCTCCCAAACAGATGGCCAGGGAGATGGTCCAAAAATAACCTCCCAACCCCCCCCCCCCCAACCTTACCCCACCCCCAAGGCTAGCAGACTCCCTAAGGGCCACCAAAGGCAGCAGATGGGCAAAGTACAGGCTAAGTGCTGGAGACAAGCTTATTGATCCCTAAGCCTAGATGTTAAAGCTGGAACCCAGCCCAGGACTGAGTAGAGGCAATGTGGAGTGATGCAGAGTACTAGACTTGGGGTCAGGAAGACTGGTTCAGATCCCATCTCAGACCCTCACTGTCCTGCCCTGGGCAAATAATTTCAACTTTCTGGGCTTCAGTTCATCACCCAACTCAATGGCTTTTAAGGTCCTGCCCAGCTCTAAATCTATGGTCCTAGAGGGGCCTTGACACTTGAGCTACTTCCAAAAAAAAGGGGAGAAGAAGGGGGGGGGGGGGCAGGAAGACTCCTAGCAGGTGAATCTCATAGTCTGGGATGGTCTGATGCTAGTTTTCCTAAATATGGAACTCAGCTGTCCCCTCAGGGGGTTTCCCTTGATAGTCTGGAGGTAGTGGGGGAGGAATTACAGAATCTTATAAATGGAAGGGACCACAGAGGATATCTAGTCCAACTCGTAAGTGACCAAGTAGCCCTTTTACCTCCTTCTCCTCAAAATGGACAGTCAGCCTTCATATGAAGAATTTAAGCAAGGCTGAATCTACTACTTTCTACCATTAGAGCTGTAATTGTTAGAAAGTAGGTCTTGACTTCAAGCCTCATGGCTTGATGCCCCTTGGCAACTTCCTCCCATTGTTCCTAGTTCTGCCCTTGGGCCAACCATGATGTGCTTGATGCCTCTTCACTATGCTCTTCAGGTCCTTGAATATATCAATCACATCTGCCACCCCTAAATCATCACTTTCTTGGCCTAGGAAAGTCATCTCAGTACCTGGCACATAAATGTTTATTATAAGGCTCGTAAATGTTTATTCCCTTGATTTGACTTTCCAGGCCAAGCATGCTCAGAAGATCCTTCAGTGGATACCCATATGGTAGGAACCTGTGCCTCTCCTTTGTTGGGGCATGTCAGGAAGCCTAGTCCTTCCCCTAACCCAGGTGGCAGAATGAAAAAAGTTAGGACAAAGTTGTGAACTTCCATAGCAGAAAGGGACAGAAAGAGAAGAAGGAGAGAGAGAGAGAGGAAGAGAGAGAGAGAGAGAGAGAGAGAGAGAGAGAGAGAGAGAGAGAAGGAAGAGAGAGGAGAGAGAGAGAAAGAGAGAGAGTGAGAGAGAGAGAGAGGGAGAGAGGAGAGAGGAGAGAGAGAGATGGAGAGAGAGGGAGAGAGAGAGAGAGAGAGACAGAGAGAGAGAGAGAGAGAGAGTGAGAGAGAGGAGAGAGAGAGAGAGAAATATTTGAAATCCAAAGTGCAACATCAATAGCATCCTCCTGTAAATGAAGTGAACCAAGACTACCAGCAGGGGCAATATGACCATTAACCGAAATGATCTAAACAGACCCTGAGCACCTATCTGAGATCAGGGTGGGCAGACACACGGGAAGAACTAAAGAATCTAAGAACTGGGAAGGAGCTCAGATGCATCCAGACCTAACCAAGAGTCCCTTCTAAGAATGATAATGGTTCACATTTATGTATGTGTATGTATATATGTATGTATGTATGTATGCATATATGTATACAATACACATGTATGTGTATCATATATACATATACCTCTATGGGTGTGTGTGTGTCTCTGTCTGTGTAGCTTCAAGATTTGAAAAGTCTTTTACAGGCAATATTTCTTTTGAGCCGCAGAACAACCCTGGGAGGAGGTAGGTGCTGTTATAAATTAGATAGATGATAGCTAGATAGTAGCTAGATAGAGCACCCAAGTATTTTCCACGTGTCAGACAGGCACTGTGCTAAGCAAATACAAAGACAAGCAAAAAACACCAACCCCTATTCAAAGAGTTTAAATTCTAATGGTGGGGCTCCTAAAGAGGAGATTGAAAGCTGGGGGAGAGGGAGGTAGTGTACAGGACTGAGGCAGAGAGCAAGGCTTCTTGTGGGAGGTAGAGAAGTCTGGAGAAAGAGGAGGAGAGGCGAGAGGGGAGGGAGCATGCCCAGGAACACTGAATTTAGGGATGATGTTCTGGCCTAGTGTCTCACAGATCAGAACAGAAAGCCCCAGGGTGGAGGAGTCTCTAGGGTGAGAAGGTTGCTGTCAGGGGGTAGAGAAATTTGGAGAGTGAGGGATGGAGTCAGAAGTTCATTTCATAGCTGAAGAGACTGAGGTGTGAATTCAGGTGTGAACTCCCAGTTCAGCACTCTACTGACTTGAGATACTTCTCCAACTTCCTTGACAAGTGAGGCTTCAGCCTTTGCTTGAAGCCCTCCTGTGAAGAGGAGCACACTGCTTCTCATCATCCCATCCAACTTTTGGGTAATTGATTGTTAAGAAGTTTTTCCTGATGTCTAGCCCAAATTTGCCTCTTTGCAAATCCCACCCCTAGCTTCTAGAGATGCCCTCTGGGGCCAAGCTGATCAAGTCTAATCCATCTTTTGTATGACAGCACTTTGAAGGTCCCAAGACCATTCCCATGTCTCCCACCAGCCAAGTGTTCTCTTCTCTGGGCTAAAACCCCTCTGATCCTTCCATTGATCCTCATGGATTTTACCTTGAGGTCCCTCACCATCCTGGAAGCTACATTGCCAACCCTCAAAGAGTTTGTGATTTGAGAGCTGGGATGAACCTTCCTAGGGACCATCCAGTTATAGAATTACAGACCCCTATGGTTAGAGCAGGCCTCAGAGGGCACCTCGTCCAACCCCTACCCAAGCAAGAGCCCTTCCCATGACCCCCAGACTCCTTGACTCTAGCTAAGGATTCTTTTCACTCATCTCCATTTAAATGAGACTGGAGCTAGAGGCAAAGGACCTTGGATCCAATTTCCAGTTCTGCTAACACTTAGAGCTACCCCAAAGTCAAGTGGGCTTTCTGAGGTCATGGATTCTTCATCACTGGAGGTCCTAGGGCAGAGGCTGGAAATTCCCATTCAGGGCCCTTGGTAACTCTAGGATACTGGAGCAAATCACTCCTCTCAGGTAATGTTAAGTCACTATGTAGCCACAGAGATCGTTTTGTATTTGTGCTCACCAGAATAGGGTTTCTTAGGCTTGCATCAGGCCCGGGACCCCTTTGGCAGTCTGGTGAAACTTAACTATGCTTCTGCAGAATCATCTTTTTAAACATGTAAGATTACAAAGGAAATCAACTATATTGAAATAAAGATGTATTTTCCCCATCCAAGTTCGTGATCTCCCGGACATCTGTCCACAGACCCCCTTGAGAGTCTGGGGATCCCAGGCTCAGAATCCTTGGCCCAGTGTAGACTCCTCATTTGCCAGATGAAGAATCAGAAAATCAGAAAGGAGAAATGAGATGCCCAAGCTAACCCAAGGTAAAGAAGCATAATTGACCCACATTTATTAAATACCTCCTTTGGGCAAAGCATTGTGCTAGGGGCTAGTGAGAGATGGGCAAAAACACAACATTCTCTGCCCTCAAGGAGCTTACATTCCATGGAAGGGATATGACATGGACCCAAGTGAGTAAATAGAAAGTCATTTAAAGAGGGAAAGAGGGCTAATAGCTGGGATCAGGAATGACCTCCTGTAGGACAGGGCACTTGAGCTGAGCTTTCAAGGGAGCCAGGCATTCTAGGAAGCAGAGGTGAGAAGAGAGTGCATTCCAAGTATGGCAGAGCGAAGGCACACAGTTGGGAAATTACAGCCATCAGGCCATTTTGAATGGAGAGTGAGTGAAGGGGAGGAACATGAAAAAAGACTGGGAAAGGTAGGTGGGATCCAAACTGTGGCGGGCCTTAAATGTCAGGCTGAGGATTTCATATTTTATCCTAGCCATAAGGAATGAAAGTAATGAATAAATAATAGTAATTATTATTATTATAATAATTATATGTGTACGCACGCGCACACACACACACACACACACACACAAATTTAGTGCTTCAAGGATCCACGGTTTCATGAGGCTAGGGGCTCTCTCCCTTGGTACAGAACATAGACCCTTCATGCCTTACTGGCAGGTTGTCTTTGCTAGATTCTGAAGCCATAATAATTTATCTCCTGGGGCCCAATCATCTGGCGATGAGCTTCTTTGAACCTAGCTGGGCTGATGCTCAGATGAGAGCCTCCCAGTCCATTGCTGAGCCCCCACTAGGAGCCTTTTCAGCTGGGTAGGCCCTGCCAGAATGAGATATCTGCTGGCAAAGCTTTGCAAAATCAAGGTCAACTCCACCCCCATGAGGCACTGAAGGAGGACTTGAGGGAGGATTAATAATAACGTGTTTCTTTAATTCACTGGATCCATGAGCTCATAAGTGTGGGGAAGGCTTATGTTTACCTAGCACTTTACAGTTTCAGGAGGATGAAACTACTGCCTGAAAGAGAAGGGACTGGCCCAAGATCACACTTCGAGTTGGCTGGAAAGGTTGGGCCATAATCCAGATCTCCTGCCTCTCTGACCACTCTATAAGCTGTCTCCCTTGGAGAAAAGGAGAAGGTGCTGCTGGGATCTGAAGAGCAGAATCTCCACATTCAGTAGAAAGGCCCAGGGATGTAGCTTTAGCCCCCCACCTCCACCCCCCACCCCACCCCCACACCCAAGGGGCTAGGAGGGTATCTAAACAATGGGGGAGACCCAGCTGGTTAGACTGTGGCACTCTCACTTTAAAACAGAAATAATTTGGGAAGCCTTGTGGGAACTTTCTAACACATAAACCCAAAGACTCAAACATACACACACACACACACACACACACACACACACAGAAACATGCAAACACAGACAACACACTTTCTCACATCTCTCTTTCACTGCCCTGCCCTGGCACCATGCCTAAGGAAGACTTCCTCACTGGGAATAGGTAGGGGTAGCACTCTTTCTCCTGAGGACTTGAAAGGTTTTTATAATCATAGGTGAGTCCTAGCAAGATCTGTCTCTGCTCAGCAGAAGCATGGCCTCCTTGCTAACAACTGTGGATCAGAGACACCCGCACCAAACTCCAGAACCACAATATTTACAAAGCTTACCCACTGTGTGCCAGCTCCATGGCCCTCTCTCCCTTACCCCACCTCCAATTCTGCACTAGGTTGGGATGGTGGAGCAGTGGGAGGCCCAGGTCCTACCTTGGAGATGCTCACAATCTGAACACATACTCCAAATCATCAGAAAATGGCCTAGGCTGGGATTGGGGACCAGACCATAGATGCTGGAATGGGTATTCTGAGTAACAAAGCAATCTCACCTTGCTTCCTGGAGGAGGCAGAAAATGACCTGGGCCTTTAAGGATTGCCATAAAGGAGAGGGTTGTTACATTTCCCCTGCTCCATGTCTGTAGGGTATCCCCAGCAAGTGATTTCCTCCTTTTGGCACCTCCATTTCTCTATCTGCCAAACAGATTCAACATGTTTCAGGAGACACAAAACTCCTGATCAAGAAAGTGACATGAGAGCTGCCAGCACCAGTTGGGGGAGAGGGATCTGAGTGTCTGGCAATAATCATGTTTCCCCTGCCTCCTCCCCCATAGGAGCAAGTGTCCTACATGAATGCAACAGACTCCACCATGTTTCAGAATGGGACTCTATTCCATGATTCCCCAGAGCAGGATTCCCCAGAACTTAATGTGGCACCCAGGAGGTATTTCATATATGCTTACAGACTGATTGACTCTAACATCCCCAATAAGTTGTCTTCTGGTACTTGACTTTTAGTGATAGACCCTCATTACTTTGGGAGGCAGTCCACAAGCATTTTTTTTTATCAATAAACATTTTTAAAATTTTCTTTTTTAAGTTAATTTATTTATTTTAGTTTTCAACATCCACTTCCAGAAGTTTTAAATCTTCTCCCCCTCTGTCCTCTCCCCCTTCCCCAAGATGGCATGCAATCTGATATAGGCTCTCTATATACATTCCTATCAAACATTCCTATTTTCACATTAGTCATGTTGTATAGAAGAATTAGAACAAATGAGAGGAACCATGAGAAAGAAAAAAACAAAACAAGGGAACAGTCTGCTTTGCTCGGCATTCAGACTCCATATTTCTTTCTCTGCATGTGGCTGGCATTTCCCATCATGAGTCCTTTGGAATTGTTTCAGGTCCTTGCATTGCTGAGAAGGCCTAAGTCTATCTAACTCCCACAAGCAACTATTAACCATCAACTATGTGCCAGGTGGGCAACTAGGTGGTACAGTGGATAGAGTGATGGGCCTGGAGTCAGAAAGACTCACCATCCTGAGCTCAATCTGGCCTCAGACATGAATTAGCTGTGTGTTCCTGGGCAAGTCACTTCACCCTATTTGCCTCAGTTTCCTCATCTGTAAAAGAGCTGGAGAAGGAAATGGCAAACCACTCCAGTATCTTTGCCAAGAGAACCCCAAATGGGGTCACAAAGAATCAAAAATGACTGAACATTTGACAGTGCTAAGTACTAGGCATGTCATTTGGGGGTCTTACATCAATTATTTTTTTCAGAGTGGCAAAGGGATGAGGCATCTGTACTTGTGCTCTCATTGATGCAAGAAACTCCCAAAGAGGAAATTCTCTCTACTGATGCAGATGGGCGATTATCTGTGCTTTACAATCTCAGAGAGCCTTCTGGGGATACTGAGAGACAAAATGATAGCCACAGTCACACAGCTAACACATGTCAGAGTCAGGACTTGAACCCATGTCTCCCCAAGTCCAACCTTCTATCCTTTCTACCACCCTTCCTTTCCAGTGTCCAGACAATGTAGAAGAAAAATATCACCTTGTAGGGAGCAAAAGGGGGTGGAGGAAAGGCCTCTGACATGGTGAGCTTTCCCCAAGATAAGGCAGGATTCATTGCCAGGTCACAAGCAGCTAGGACAGCAGCTTAGGGAAAGATATTTGCTCCAAGTCATCTAATAATTACCAGCCTGAAAGATCAGCCTCACTCCCAACCACATGTTCCAACCTGAAGAATTCAGTCCTTGGCACATTGTTAGCAGGGGCATCTTCCTAACCAGGAGGTCTGCTTTGAGCAAAATGGCCTCTTCTAGGCCAACCTGCCTGTTACTCCCCATCTTCCCTTTGTGCCCCATCAATAGTTACTATACCAACCCATTTCAGAAGCTCATGAGAGCTTTTTCAATGAGTTGTCCAAGGAGGACCCCAGCCTCCCAATCTGTTAGCATCCAAGTCAATTAATACTTAATAAGTGATGTAACATGCAAAGCATTGTACTCGACTCTTGCAGCATTAAGAAGTCCAGAGTGACTGGTTCACCAGTTGGCAGGCACTGCTTTTTTCTTGGCAGTACACCTAAAGAGAGACGATTTACCCATAGATCCATTCCTTTGTGACAAGTTTACTAAAAAGGAGAGGGAAGACTTTCGGTCCTTCCTATTATGAGTCCGTGACTGCTGACTGTCAAGATCCTGTAAATTCTGACCCAGGCCCATTGGAGAGGGGGGCAGGGTTCAGAATGCAACTGTCACTATAACAGATTCATTCATCATAATCTAACTCTATGGTGTTCTTTGTGCCCAAGATCTCAAGCAGCTCTTAGCACAGCCCAATTTATAAGAGTCTCCAAGAATCCACATAGTGTTGGGTGACACAGAAGGAAAACTGCCCAAGATACCAGACTTCCACAAGTTATTCAGCTCTCCTCAAACCAGGATGGCCCTCCCTTGTTCCTTTCCTTCCAGCACTCTTGGCTCCTGTCTGACAGTCATAGTGTAAGGGTCAGCATAGGCGACACCAGCTCAGAGGTCTGGATTCACCTCTTGATTTTACCTGTACTGATACAGAGGTATCTGCACCTCCAGACAGCCTCATAGGAAGAGACAGGCTCATGTCCTTGTTAGGGCAGCAACTGTCCCCTTCCTCCTTTCAGAAATCAACTGTTTTCCCTCCCTGATTGTGGAAATACCTGAGAAAATAAGCGAGGCAGGGGCGGCTAGTGAAGAGAGCACTGGCCCTGGAGTCAGGAGGACCTGAGTTCAAATCTGGCCTCAGACACTTAACAGTTACTAGCCGTGTAACCTTAGGCAAGTCATTTAACCCCAATTGCCCTGCCTTCCGCCCTCCAAAAAAAGCAAAAAGAAAATAAGCAAGGAGGCCACTCACTACTTTGCCTTCCTGCAACAAAAACAGTGGACTTTGCTCCAAACTCCAGGTCTGCCCAACCAGGCTTTCCCAATATTTGCAGACAAGCGCTATGGCTTTGTGGATCAAGGATACATCAGGGATCTAAGAAGTCCTGGATTTAAAGCTCATCTCTAATACTTTACTACCAAATGCCACCATTAACAAGTCACTTAAACCTCTCTGAGTCTCAGTTTTCTCATCTGTGAAATGGAGATAATAATATCTGTAATACCTACCTCACAGGATTACTGAGCAAATCTAATTAGCATAAACCTCAGTTGAAACCAGATTCATTCTAGTAGGAACTTAGAAAAGATTTATTTTATAGTCTGAAGAACAAGAAATGCTATAGGAGAGGTATTTCAGGAGAACAGGCAGTTTTTTTAAAAATTATATTCTGATCAGATATGTTGGCCTTTTATAGTCAATTAACACATTTATTAAATACCTACTGTGTTCTGGGCACTATGCTAAGCTTGTGCATCTCAAATAAAATAATATTAATAAAATACTTCGCAGCTCTTAAAATACTACATAAATGGGGCAGCTGGGTGGTTCAGTGAATAGAGCACCAGCCCTGGAGTCAGGAGGATCTGAGTTCAAATCCGACCTTAGACACTTGATACTAACTAGCTGTCTGACCTTGGGTAATTCACTTAATCCTAATTACCTTGCCTTCACCCCTCCAAAAATACTATGTAACTAGTTACTATTATTACTCTTTTTCTTGTGATGCACAAAGGTGTTCCTCCATCCCAAGCACAGCCCATCGTCACTGATTTTTCCCTAACCCCAGATCAATGCTGAGATCCATAAACCCCCTAATCCACTTATCTTTGCTTCTGTCCACACCAGTGAACAAATGACTCACCCATGGACAGGTGCTTGGTACCAGAGTTCATCTGCAAGAGAACCTCACTATCAAAGCTTTCTGTCACTGCCTGCCACACTGATGATGTTCAGTGAGCAGCTGGGAGCTTTATAGTTGCCCTGCTAGTCCTCGTGCTCAGCAGGCCCATGGTCTGTCCGTATTGCCCCCAGAACACATCCACCCACAAGTTCTGTTCGGGTTGGTTCTGACTCACTAGAGGTCATCTGGGATGTGAAAGTCTGGCATAGAAACCTCAGGCTCCCCATCCAAGTCCTGTTCCCATGCAATCAAGCTGCTACCTTTTCCCTTTTAAACATTCATTCACTTATTTATTTTTCATTTAACGTTTTATTGACTTTTTATATTACAATCATTTCTGAGTGTACCCCACCCTAACTAACCCCCATCTAGTGAACCTGCCCTTGTAACAAAGGGAAATTGTAATTTTTTTAAAAAAAAGGTTAAAGAAAAACAGTTCAACAAATCAGTGGAAACTGTGACCACATCTGAAGGTGTGTGTGATGCTCAGCTCCCCTGGTCCTCCTCCTCTCCAAGGACTGGAGGGAGGCGACTGATGTCTTCTCCATCAAGGCCAGTCTTGGTCAAATTGGGAAGCCAGGACTTTAACATGATCCCACTTCACCCCTCCCCAAAAAACCCAACTGTAACTAGTAATCATGACATTTGAAAATTCAACTGAGTGTTATTGGAGGTGGGAGGGACAGAGACTATGGCGTACCCTTAGCCTGCCATGTACCACTATTCTGTTGAACCTAGCCTTTCTGTGTGCCATAACATTCCCAGGCAGGTTAGTGCACTGACAATCTCCCTTGGTTAGATGGTCCGACCCCAAGAGTGAGTGTGTGAGTGTGGGGGGGAGGGCAGGCTCAGGGAGGGTAGAGAATACACATATATGCATAATCCCTCCATAGGCAATGCCAGCATCCATCTATCCTCCACTCTAGTTCTACCTGCCTTCAGATCCAGCCAGGAGGCAGCTAGGTGGCCCCATAGTGTGCAGAGTACTGGTCCTAGAGTCAGGAAGACCTGAGTTCAAATCTGACCTTAGACACTTACTAGCTGTGTAACTCTGGGCAAATCTCTCAACCTCTCCCAGCCTCAGTTTCTTCATCTGTAAAATGGGTATAACAATAGCACCCACTTCCCAGGGTAGTTTTTAAGGAGCAAACAACTTTTTTTGAGCAAATAAATTGGTGAGATGTTTGCGACCCTTATAAATGCCTCTGAAATGGGAGCTATAATTATTTGTATGCCCTATCAGCTCTGCCCAGGCTATCTCAGGACTGGAAGGTATCTCAGAGGTCAAGTTTAGCCCAGGCCTGGGCAGGAATCCTCCCTCTACAACTTCTCCAACAAGTGGTGAATCAGCCTCTGCCTGAAGACCTCCAGCGACAGGGAACTCACTCTCTCCCAAAGCAGCACATTTCCCTTTCGACCAGCTCAAAGGATTAGGAAATAGCTCCCCACATCAGGCCTAAATCTGCTTCTCAGTCACTCCCCACCTCTTGCCCAAGCAGGACAAATTCCTCTTCTATAGAATGACTCTTCGAATGTTTGACAGTGATCGCGGCCGAGAACGTGCCCATGGCAGGTGAATGGGATGCTGAAGGTTGAGCTGGGAAGGGAATTGAATCCCAGGGGCAGAAGATGCTCCCCTGGTAGCCTCTTACTGTTGTGGCAGTGATTGAAAGAGAGGGTCAGACTGCCCTGTGATGAGGGAGGGGGCTCAGGGCAGATCAGGAGGTACCCAGAGGACCGGGGCATGTTGCTAAGGACAGCTGGCAGCTGGGCCTGGGGTTTCCATAATCATATCAACAACAACAACATTTATTTAGGCCTTTAAGTTTTGCAAAGTGCCTTACAAATATCTCATTGGGTCCTCACAACAACCCTGGGAGCTAGGCTCTATTAACAGCCACAACAACAACAATAAGAGTAGCCAACATTTACATGGGGCCTACTATGCACCAGGCGCAGTGCCAAGCACTTTATAAACATTATCTCGTTGGATCCTCACAACAACCCTGGGAGGCAGGTGCTATCATAACCCCCATTCTTGTAAACGAGGAAACTGAGGCAGGCAGAGGTTAAGTGATTTGCCCAAGGTCACACAACTAGTACCTGTCTGTGGCTAGATTTGAATTTAGGTCTTCCAGACTCCAAGTCCAGCACTCTCTCCTCTGCTTCACTAAGCCGGAAGGTCACATTCTGTCTGGTACTGTGTGACTAATCTCACCTCCCAACTTCTGTTTCCCAAGGCGAATCCTGGGGTGGGGGGACGCAGAGCAAAGTAAAGCCTATTAGTAGGTTCTCCCCTTTTCCAGGGAATCCTCTCTTTTCATAGGATACTTGGGAAATCTCTCTGACTCTCCAAATCTTAACAAAAGAATTTTAAAAGATAGAGTGTCAGCTGCTGCTGACAGAATGATTTATTGGGGGGAGGGGGTTGGAGTAGAAAAGAGGAAGCCTCTCTAGGATACTTCACCTTATACTATGCAGACATCTGTCCATTCTATTAGCATATGGGACTAGTTCTGAGAGACCTGACATTTCCTGATGAGCAGTCCATACCCTCCCCAAACTGTGGCAGTCATAGGGCAACCTCAGGTGGCTGAGAGCCAGCCCCTCTCCTCCACCCTGGAAAAAGAGTTTCCCCTGTGACAAGTGGCCCATCTCCTGGGGGGGTCAGTTGGGGAGACAGTTCCTTCTTTCTGTTCTATCTGCCTTCCACCCAAAGGGTACCATATGAATGAGAAAAGGAAATTGATGACTATTGTTGCCAGTGACAAGTGAACAGTCACCCACCCTGGGTAGCCAAATGCTTAAAGTGTCATGCCTTAAAAGGGCCTAAAAAGTTATCTCATTTCACCTTCCCGGTTGACATATGAAAAATAGGGATCTGCAGGAGACAAGACCCTGGACAGGGAGACAGAAGACCCAAGGATCAGTTCTGGCCCTGTCACCTCCAGAAAGTGATTGTCCCGCTCTCAACTCCAGCTTGCATCTCCATAAAGGGAGGATGTGATTGGACAAGAATTTAGTAGCCTGGTGAAGCCTAAAGAGAGATGATTCACCAATAGGTACATTCCTTTGTGATAAGTCTACTAAAAAGAAGTGAGCCAGATCTCCTCACAGAGTAAAGTTTTGTTTTAAAATTTATAATGAAAGAAAACGCTACATTTCACTTGGAGGGTAGTAAAAGTTCAGCCAACTTCATGGACCCCCTGAAATCTATCCACAAAATTCTGGGGAGCCCAGGCTAAGAAGCTCTGGATTAGATAGTCTTTGAGACTTCCTCCTGCTCTAGCACCTATATTTCTGTTCTAATGTCCCTTCTAGAGTTAACATTTGATATTCCAAAGACCCTTCTAGCTCTGACTTGAGTGGTACCCTAGCATGATGGCTGGAGTCCTAAATTTGGAGTGAGAAAAACAAAGTTCAGATCCTACCTCAGGTTGTATGAACAATTTATCGGTTGTATGAATCTGAGCAAGTCACTTAACCTCCTCAACTGTAAAATGGGAGCAGGTTTGGATTCAGTGATCTCTAAGGTTCTTACAGCTTTAAATCTATTATGCAACATCCCATTCTTTAGAGTGTCTGCTCTGACATCCTGTGTTCTAAAGTCCTTTCTAGCTTTGGCTATACATGTTCTAAGGTCTGCACCAGCTGTGCCCTCTTCTGTTCTAAGGTCCGGCCAGCTCTGACTTCTCCTGTTCTAAGATCTGTACTAGCTCCAACATTCTGCTTTCCAAAGTTTCTCCCAGCTCTGTCATTCCATGTTCTCAGGTCCCTTCTAGTTCTAAAAGTTAAAGATTTTACTGTTAGATGGGGATTCCCTGAGTAAAAGGGGAACAGCAAAACTGACTATTTTCACTTGAGTCTCAGAATTTGTCCTTATAATTATGTGTCTTTTCTTCAGATGCTGAGGTGTTGTTGTTTTTTTTTTTTAGTTACCAAACGCTAGATGCAGTGGATGGGTTTCCAAAAGGTATCTGTGACAAGTGGCCCATCCATCACATCTGCTTTCACTTTTCCCAAGGTCACATGTCCTACCATGAGTGAGACCAGCTGACTTGGCTAGGTTCCCTGGCCACCAACCACATGTCAAGCCTTAGCCAGCTGTCTCTCCAGAATGTGGGGCACAGAAAAGAAGGGATAGATGGCCTGGGACAGTTCCACACTATGCCCAAGCTCCTGTGGCTTGGTTGTGTCCTGTCACTCTCAAATGCCACTGATCGACGTATGCCAGGAATGACTCCATCTGTGAAATACATGGTGACAGAAGGACAGAAGGCAAATCTAAGAAAGAGTAGACAGGGCTATATATCCCATCTTCCTGATGAGCAGGTACAGATATATACTCTAACACATTGTCCTAACTCTTGAAACCAAGAGAGTCACACTTGGGAAGAATAACTATAAATAGAAATCGACCTGACTTTGTCACCCACAGTCCCCTGCATCATTGTAAGAGAGCTCCCTGGGCCACAAAAATATGTGATGGTCCCGAATCATTACCAAATGATTCATGAAAGTCTTCCCAAATAATCTTAGAGGTTGGAAGTGTCTGAACTGGCAGGGGCTTTGGAGGCAATCTAATCTAAGTCCCTCCTTTTACAAACTGAGGCACACACACAAGGGAAAAGAGACAAGTTTAAGGTAACATGGCTGGTAGTAGCATCCAAGTCTTCTGGCTCCGGGTCCAAATTGTGAAACACAGCTTTTGGCTGATGACTCCATAAGCACTGCCAGTGAGTCCTGCTCATGACCTCCCCAGTGACTTCTGGGAGCTGTGAAGACCTCCTTTTTTTTCATCAGAAAGAATGAAGGGAGATACAGTTTAAAAGGAGGCCCTTGAAGGAAGTCAGTCTCTAATAATTGGGCTTCTCAGCCTGAATTAGAAATTGGCTCTATTCTAGGACCCTAGGCTAGGGAAATGCCAATGAGAAAAAGTAGATTTAGCTGGCACAGTCCCAGGCTGGGGTGCCCAGTCTGGCTTTACCATGCATGCCCACTCTTAGCTATAATTCCATTCTGTCATGTACCCTGTCAGAGCCAGAGAAGAAGTGATCTGCCCTGAGTCACACAACCAGAAGGTGTCAAAAATGGGGCTTGAATTAAGGTCTCTTCCTGGCTTTGAACCAGCTTTCCATCCTCTAGTGATTCCATGCTGCCTTTCTCTCTTTCGCTCATGCAGAAACTAGGGCTCAGAGGGATCGGGTGACTTGCCCATGATGCCGCAGCTAGAGGCAATGACTTGAAATCAGGGGAAAGGGCACTGGGCTTGGAGTCACAGGGCCTGGTTTCAAATATCAATGCTCTTATTTGACTACTGGCATTGCCTGGGATACGTCACTTTCTGCTCTGAGCCTCAGTGTCCTTAACTACAAAATGAAAGGGTTAGGTCAAACGACCTCCAAGTTCTCTTATAGCTCTAAAAATCTACCCAAACATACCCTGCCCTTCCCCACCTCTATGCCTTTGCTCATGCTGTTCTCCAAGCCAGAAAGATTTCCTTCCACCCCCCACCCCCCTCCTTATCTCTTCAAGCTGAAATTCTACATAAACTCTGGGGCTCCTGTCAAATGCTGCCTCTCCCATGGAGCCTTCTCAAGAGCCAGATAAGAGGAACCCCTCTCTCCCTCCCCACCAAGAACTCCCAGAATGCTTTGTTCTTTTATGCCTTTCATACTCTGCTCTGTATCACAGCTCCGAGGACTCAATCAATCAACATTTATTAAACACCTACTCGGAACAGGCACTGATTTAAGAGTTGAGGATACCTGACCTCAAGGTGCTTTCATTCTATTGGAGAAGGCAACATGTCCATACATTATATATGTATATGTATATATTAAATATATATGAGGGGAATGTGAGAAAATAAGGGGAAGGCACTACCAGCTGGGGGAATCAAGAAAGGCTTCATGAAGGAGGGGATCGCGATTGGAGCTTCAAAGGAAGCTAGGGATCTTAAGAGGGAGAGATGAGGAGGGAGGGCATTTCAGGTATTGGAGTCAGCCTGTTTGAAGGCTGATGGGTAGCAGTGTCTAACCCCTTGCCCCTGCAACCCAGGAGTAATTGGGGTAGAGGCATGACCAGTAGGATGCTGTCATGGCTGAGAATTTATAAGACAAGGTATGGTTACATCGAATTCTTCTGTCCTTCCTACTGACCTACTATGTGCTGGTCTTGGCCCTATTGGGAATTGTCACTCCAGTTCCGTGACTCCTGTCTGACTATCTAGATGTGTTGTTAACAACTTAGCCTAACTCTGGTATGGTATTAGGGTCATAGCTGGGACATTGCTCATTCTTGCCTCAGTGGATCCTCTCTCTCTAGGCCTGTTTGCCCCTAATCCCCAATGCCATCCCTGTGTGGGGCAAGGGGCATTAGGCAAAGGGGTTGGGCTGCAGCTCCATCTGAGCCCAGACAGCTAACTCTTGACAGCAATATTGTAGAAGAGGTGCCTGCTCAGTCACAGGGGAGATCTGAGGGTCTAACCAAACCAAGACGCTCAACCTGGGTTCTAGAGCTAGAAGAAAGAAGCAGTCTATTAGACCTAGCAGTAGGTCCTGGCTGGAGCAATTTACAGTGGAAAGGGGCTCCAGGAGCCCTGAATGGGGGAAGTGAAAGGGGACCAGAGACAAAGGAAGAGGGACAGAGAAAAGCAGAACCCGAAACAAGAGATGGAACCCATGTGAGCACCTGGAGGGGCAGCTGAGGGCAGCAAGCAGCCTGAGGAATCCCCCAGGCCAGAGCTGGGTGTGGGGCAGGACAGGGTGTTTCCTCTTGTCCTCTCTTCCTGTCTGGTGCTAGCAGGGTGGGAGAAAGCAGTCCATCTGATTCAGCTTTCAGCTTTCCCTCCAAGTCCAAGAGGAGGTAAGGGGACTGCAGCTAGTAACAGCAGCAGCAGCACAATAACGATAGTAACAATTTCCCAGAAGGGAATCTACCAGGTGTGCACTATTCACAAAGCACCTTTACACGGCTCTGCATATCATGGGAGAGTCATTGTTGTTCACCCTTCAAAGACCAATGACATTACAGTGCGATGTCTCAACTTGCCCGTGAATTGGCAGAGCTGTGCGAAGGCACCAGCCTCACTCTGTCCTCGTCATTGAAGCCAGTGGCAGGACAAAGGTCCAGATGACTGAGATAGCCTGTGTTGCAGTGAGTGACCTTGGCCCTTCTAAATCAAGGTCTTTCCCAGGCCTCGGTTTGCCTGAGTTGATACCCATTCAATGACTCAGTACCAGGCAAGAACTGAGACAAAAGATGGCCTGATTTACCACCATGAAAATATCATTCTGGGAGGGGAAGACCCTCAAACATGGAGTTGAGGTAGATCTGGGTTCAAATTCCAACTCTAAAGCCAACTGGTTGTAGGACCTCAGGCAAGTTGTTGGATCTCACTCCCAATCTGCTCCCTCATCTATAAAATCAGGATACAGATAACTTGCAATACTTCTAAACCTTAAGGAGTTCTGTGATGAGTGCAAGGTGGGGATCTGATGATCTCCAGTTTAAAGATGAGGCTCAGATCCTACGGTCACCCAACTATAAGCAGATAAAGCCAGAACTAAAACCTGGGTCTTCTGTCTTCAAACCTAGGATCTTTTTCTGGGACTGACCCATACTGTACTAACTTTTGGGTAAATAATCTGTTGGGAGTAGAAGGGGGAAGTATTAAGACCAAGGGTTCCTGATACTTTTCAGGTAGACTGAAAGGTATAGATACTTAGCTCTTAGAGTTATGGACAGGCTGGACTATACAGTCAACTTTGTCTCTAGCTGCAGAATATAGGGTGTCCCAAAAGCCTTAGTGCAGTTTTTAGCTTTAAATGTATTAGTGTATTAAATACTTAATTATTAGTAATAATAGTATTATTAATTAAATTAAAAGTATTAAATAGCTTAGAACTACACTAAGACTTTTGGGACACCCTGTTTTTCTACCATACTCTCCATGGAATTAATCAACATCAGTAA
The DNA here is from genome assembly GCA_028627135.1 of Pseudochirops cupreus. Classification (NCBI taxonomy): domain Eukaryota; kingdom Metazoa; phylum Chordata; class Mammalia; order Diprotodontia; family Pseudocheiridae; genus Pseudochirops; species Pseudochirops cupreus. Next base: position 117,496,234 of record CM053582.1, on the reverse strand, counting down.
TAACAATAATCTCTTAAATCTTCTAGCCTAGTGTTTTTCTCCTTTTGGCCTCTCAAAGGACAAGTACCAAGCACAGGATCACAGATCTTGATCTGAAAGGGCCCTTAGACGCTATCCACTCCACCCCCTCATCTTGCAGATGGGGATAGTGGGATCAAGACAGGTTAAGTGACTTATCCAAGGTCACACAGGTATTAGGCATTAAGAGATGAGATTGATTCACCCATCTACCCTTAAAGTAAGCAGTTAGTTCAAGGGGAAGACCATCCGCCCAAGTGCCAAGCAGACATTCTTTGAGAGAAGGGTCTATGAGCTGAGAACTTGGGAATCTACCTTCCTGCCACCCTCCTCCTTACCCCCTGCTCTCTGCCAAATTCAGAAACTCAAAGAGCTGGAGGAAGAACTTGGGTCCTTAGTCCAAGGCAAATGTGCAGCTGGTACTGGTGAGCTATCACCAGGTTTACTTTGGTGCCCAAGATGGAAGGAATGGGGTTTTTCCTCTTTGTTTTCATTCATGTCACAGGCAGCCTCAATTTGCATCCACTAGCCCACTTCCCCTATGGGGCCATAGCCCCCACTGCCAGGGAAGGGAGGCCCTACCCACAGACTCAGGGAACTCTGACCCATCCCCAGCTCCCATGAACTTTGGAAGAGAGGGATCTGAGAAACCTGCTCATAGCCCAGGCCCTTCAGCTCTTTGAGACAAATGCTATTATTTCACAGAGAAGGATACTGGAACCCGTAAAGGTAAAGTGATTTGCCCGATGTCATAAAGCTAGTGAGTAGAAGAGCCAAATTTGAACCCTGATTGCAAAACCAAGGCTTTTTTTTCTTCTTCATTTGAATTCATGTGAGTAGTGGTACTAGGAAAGGAACTCTGGGGACTTAGTCAGGAGACTTGGGTCCTGGCTTTATTACTAAGTCTCCATTTGACAAGTAAGGGGAAAAAAAGCAATCAAACAAAAAACATCAGATCTGGAGTCAGGAAGACCTGGGTTCAGACTCTGACTTTTAAGTTTACTCCCTGTGTGACCTTGGCCAAGTCACTTAACCTCTGTGAGCCTCAGTTTCCTCATCTGTAAAGTGAGAAGGTTGAATTAGAAGGCCCTGGGGGATCTCTGTTCCTAACATGTGATGTGTCATTAAACTTAGGAGTGGCAGAGAAGGCTCTGGGAGAGAAGGTAGGATTCATAGATTTAGGGATGTTCTAGAGACCTTAGAGGTCATCTCATCTAACCCCATTATTTTCCAGTTGAGGAACTGAGGTCCAGTAGAAGTGACATGCCCAAGGTTATACGGGTAAAAAAGATAAGTGAAAGAATTTGAACCCAGGTCCTTTGACTCAGTCCTGATGGAATTTTAAAAGAAGTATTAGATTTGGAGTCGGAGAACCTGGGTTCTAATTCTTGCTCTTCCTTTTGCTAACTGTATGACCTTGATTAAGTTATCTCTGGGGGTTGGAGAATCCCAGAGAATCAAGTAAAAAACTTCTTGAGACAATAAATAAATTTAGCAAAGTTGCAGGATATAAAATAAACCCACATAAATCCTCAGCATTCTTATATATATCCAACGAAGTCCAACAGCAAGAGATCATAAGAGAAACCCCATTTAAAGTTACTGTAGACATTATAAAATATTTGGGAATCTACCTGC
>CM053582.1:117450475-117494078 GCA_028627135.1 Pseudochirops cupreus | reverse complement strand
AAAAATTAAAAAAAAGTTATCTCTGGGGGCCTCAGTTTCCACATCTTAAAAATGACAGAGGATTGCGATGGGTCTTAAAGACTGTGTAAAGACTTGCATGAGTAGTTCTCTATCCAAGGATTGCACTTCCCACTTTTCCAAGGAGGGAAATGGGCTGGCTCCCAGCCAGAAGAGTGGCCATAACACAGCCTACTGTTTTGTTCCTGTTCCATCGGGCTGGTATCAGGAGACCCATTTCCCCTCGATTAGCTCTCCTATCTGACAGATGGACTGGGCCTAATGAGAACCTTGGGCTGGGGCAGGCCAGGGCTGAGGGCTGGGGGGAAGGGAAGGATTCTAAGTGGGCCCATCAGGATGATGTTAACGGACTGACTAATGCATCAGCTAAACCAGGGTTCAATACGTAAAAGTTTTTATCCACTAGCCCCTTCAATAATGAATGTTTACCAAGAGCTAGGAAACCATCAAGTTGACTAGGTAAGAGTCAGTCCTTGATAATTCATTGTAATGGCCCTGCTCAGAGACCCATAGGCTGCTCCCCGGCAGGAAGAGAAGGAACCAGAGGACGCCAGGTTTCCAGGCACTTAAAACCACTGACCAGAGATGGGAAATTTGGGGCCAATGAGTCTGTAGGAAAAAGGAGACTTCTAAGTGCTTGGCTGGGGCTGCTTGCCGGGAATCAGTGCTTGAGGGTTTCCTGAGAGGCTCTAAGAAGTATCAGGAAAGGGTTAGGGATGTGGGGGTGGGTGAGATGATTGCAAAGGCCCTAGGTCCCAATTCCCATCACCTAGAGGCCTAGAGAGGAGAGGCTATTAAGTATCACTCAGGAAGCCTTCCCACCAAGGTTCAGCCCAAGGACACATCTTGACATGATGCCTGAATTCCCAGCAGAAGATTTCAATGGAGAAATTCTTGACTTGGTCATGCAGCTGTAGAAGTACCTGAGGGGGCTTGCTTAGTGTGGGCTCCAGCCTTTGGGGTCTGCCATGTCCAATCCAAGTGCAAGTTGGAAATGGAAGCCAACAGGTAAGGAACCCAGGAGCATCTAACAGTTAGAAGAAGAGCTGGGTTTGAGCTGTCTCTTCCATATAGCTGGGTGACCCTCCACAAGTCACTTTTGTCTTCTTCCCTGGGTTTCAGCTCTTTCATATGCAAGAGGCTGAACTAGCTGGTCACTAAAATCCCTGTCAACTCTAATGCTCCATGTGATGACATGCAGCACAATGGGAAGAAAGAAGGAAATAAGCATCTATTAATTACCTACTGGGTGCCAGGCTCGTACTAGGGACTTTGCAAATAGTATCTCATTTGATGCTCACAACAACCATAGGAGGTAGGTATTGTCATTATCATCCTCATCTTAAGGAAACTAAGCCAGACAGATGTTAAATGACTTGCCCAGGGTCACACAGACAGTGTCTGAATCCAGATTTGAACCCAGGTCTTCCTGACCCCAAGTCCACCACCACCACTGCACCACCTAGGTATCTCTTATCTGGAACACTGAATTTGGAGTTGGAGGTCCTGGGTTTGAATACTGCTTCTGTTGCTTATTACCTGAGGGACTTTGGTCAATTCACTTAATCTCTCTGAGCCTCAGTTTGCTTATCTGTAAAAGTTTTTTGAGAGCAAGGACTGTTAAGGCTCTTTTATTGGCTGTCCTTGTATCTAGACTCCATCAGAGTGCCTGGAATGTAGTAGGTGCTGGATAAATGCTCATTGATTGGTTGAGTGATTAGATGACCCCTAACCTAACATCTCTTTAAGTTCTCAGTCCTATGATTTTATGAGTCTTTGAGTGAGGCTTCCTGAAAGTGGGCCTGGAGTTGAGCCCTGACGGAGTAGAAGGGGAGGGTGAGACCATTTTAGGTTGGGGGCAAGAGGGAGAAGAACATGAGTAAAGACCAGAGATAAAAACCAGCACTTGGGGGTAGGAAGAAGGCAAAGGGAACTGAACTGATTGGGGAATGGAGGGGGGATGAAGCAACAAGATAGAAAGGAGATAAGAAAGAAGGCCGGGGACTGAAACCCCCGGGACTTTTCCTCAGTTGGCTTGGGTGTGCCCCTCTTTGGGAAATGCCTAGAAATATGATTCCATCTCCCTTCCTTTTGTGCTCTTCTCCCTAACCACAGTAGATGTCGGGAGGCTGGGACAGAAATTCCATTCATTGCCCCATCAGACTACTCAACCATGGAGAGAGGTAACGCTCTGGAGGTCTGGGCAGCATTTGGCACTATTAACCACCTCCTCCTTAGTGCTCCCTTTCCTCTCCAGGTTTTGGTGACATTGATCTCTCTTGGTTCTCCTCCTACCTGTCTGTGTTCTCCTTCTCCAGATCCTTTGCTAGACCTTCATTGGTGTCACGCCCCTTTACTGTGTCTCCCAAAGTTCTCTTCTGTGGCCTTTTCTTTCTATTTTCTCTCACTTAGGATCTCATCAGCTCACACAGGTTCAATGACCATCTCTATCAAAATGATTCCTAGACCTATATATCCAGCCCCAGTCTCTTCCCTGAGCTCCCCTTCAATATCACCAACAGCCTTTTGGACATTTTGAACAGTATGTCCAAGAGGTATCTTAAACTCAACATATCCAAAACAATACCCAATATGAAAAACAGCCTTTGAATCAGTCTCTTCCTCAGGTCTCTTCCCACTCCAAACCCATCTCCACTTGGCTGTCAAAGTGATCTTCCTAAAGCACAGGTCTGATCATTTCAACCCCTCCTTACCCCCCTCCCCTCTTACTCAAGAAACCCTGGTTGCTCCCTATTACTTTCAGTATTAAACACAAATGACTGGCATTTTAAACCTTTGTTTACAACCTGGTCCAGTCTTCTTACCCCCTACTCCCTTCCCCATGCCCTTGGATACAGCAACATTGGTCTCCTTGCTCATACACAACACCCCATCATCCAATTTTGGATATTTTCACTGACTATCCACCATCCCTCTGCCTCTTAGAATCCTTGGCTTCCTTCAAGACTCAGTCCAAGCACTACCTTCTTTAGGAGGCTTTTCCTGGTCCCCCCAGCTACCAGTGGCCCTTCTTCTAAGGCAGTGGTTCTCAACCTTCCTAATGCTGCAACCCTTTAATACAGTTTCTCATGTTGTAGTGACCCCCAACTATAAAATTATTTTCGTTGCTACTTCATAACTGTAATTTTGCTACTGTTATGAATCATAATGTAAATATCTGATATGTAGGATGTATTTAAATTGAACATAACCCACAGGTTGAGAACTGCTGTTCTAAGGTTATCTTCAATACAGTATGTGATAGGTAGTGTACTTACCTGTTTATTTACATGTTCTCTCCCCTATTCGAATATAAACTCCTTGAGGGCAGGGACCATTTTTGCTTTTCCCTGTATCTCTAGTGCTTAGTAAATAGTACCCGATTACCATACACTCATGGATTGATTGATTCTGAATCCTCTTATCACTCACAACAGGAGAAAAGTGTGTAGCCAACCTTCTAGGTAACAACACAGACACGATTGCATGCCAGGGGCATCCACCACTCTCAGCTCCTCTGGGGAAGCCCCAGCTGCTTACTCAGCTCTGCAGCAGGGCCAGGAGTCCCCGATGGCTTTCCAGTGACAAGCCCAAGGGCAGAGAGCTGGTGGATTCTCTAGGGCAGAGGCCCCATGACTGCTAAGCTTCTCTTCCATTTCTTTCCCTGAGTCTGCTCACAAATGAGAGGACCTAGGGGGTTTACACCTACCAAAGGCCACAAAGGCACTTAATAACTGTTTACTGACTGACTGACTGTAAGTGCCAAGGATAATCAATCTTGTGTTTCCTGAAGATGCCCACTAGAAGGCCAGCCCTGGAGAGACAAAACAGACTTAGGTCCAGCACTTGGGGAGCGTACATGCTGGGGAGAGGTAAGGCTCATGCGAATGAAAAATAAGGCAATATGTGGTAAATGTAGGCTCTCAGAGCAAGGAGATCCATGAAGGCAAAAGGTATATCTTAAGAGGGATTCCAGGAGCTGTCTTAGATTAAGAGTAGGTATGATTTGGAGGGAGTGGAAGGGAGCCTGGCCTCTGCAGGAAGGAGAGGAGGGCTGTGGTCAAAGGGAAGTGGGGAGTCCTCATTGGTGGAGAGAATGGGGTCAGATTTCAGAGGGCCTCTGAAGGCCAGGTAGGGGAGTTTTATTTTAATAAGGCACAGTTTGAAGAGGAAGGGCCAGACATATGCTAATTATTGGCTCCTCCTTAGGGAAATAATCCATCAGCAGAGGTTCCCAAGCTTGACTCTGCCTGGCTCCACTATACCAGGGACTGCCAAGAACTCCCAATTCCCAGGGGAGTCTGAGAATTCACTATGTTCTCACTGGTCATACAGTCACAGAACCAGAACCTCTGAGGGGGAGGGGCCTTAGAGTACAGCTAGTCCAACCTCCTTATGGAATGGCTGGGAAAACTGAGGAGCACCAAGTGGAAGTTTGCACAGGTGGTTGACAGAAGATCTGGCGTTCAAACCCAGGTCTCCCAACTCCACAACCTGGGGCACTTTCAGCTGTACTGACACACTCTTGAGGAGATGGATCTGAATGGAGAAATGGTAACTAAGGCAGGAAGCCTTCCTCTGAAAACACTAACACGGCCCCTTACTGGACCCTCTCACTCAGATACGGAAGGGTTCCCATGTCAAAAGAGCTAAAAGGCTTTACAAAGCCTCTTCCTCACAATAACTCCACAGGAAGTGGTACAAGCAATACTAAGCAGCCAGGTGCTACAGCGCAGAGAGGAATGGGCTGGAATTCCACAAGACCCGGGTTCAAATCCTACCTCAGACCCTTGCTTGCTGTGCAAACCAGGGAAAATCACTTAACCTTGGTTTGCCTCAGTTTCTTCATCTATAAAATGTGGATAATAACAGCACCTACCTTGGGTTGTTGTGAAGATCAAATAAGATTATATGTGTGTGTGTGTGTGTGTGTGTGTGTGTGTGTGTCTATACATATGTATGTGCACACACACACACACATATATATATACATATAATAATCTCATTTGATCCTCACAACACCCCTTCTATCTCTCTCTCTCTATATATACATATATATATATACATACATCATATATATTTTTATATATCATAGATATGTATGTATCACTTTGCAAACCTCAATGCTAGCTATTCTATTATTTTCTGTTTTACATCTGAGGAAACTGAGGCTCTAAGAGGTGAAGGGGCTTGCCCGATTTCACACAGTAAGTTCCAAAGCTGGCATTCAGAGCCAAGTCCCCAGACCCAAAATCTGTTCCTCTGCCTCCTACACTGGCCTTTTCCATTTATACCTCTCTTCTCTCTCCATGGGACTAAGGCTAGACCACTTTCCAGGTCGACCTTCCACACTCAGTCTTCTGAAGGAATAGCTTCTACTTTGGAATGTAAGCACCTTGAGGTCAGGGACAGTTTCATTTTTGTCTTTGCATGGCCGGCACCTAGTACAGTGTCTGGCACTGTAGTAATAAAACTTGTTGATTAATGTATTGATTATAAGGCTCTGTGCTAAGCAACTCTGGATACAAAGACAGAGGAAAAAAGAAAAGGTTCCTGCCCTCAAGGAACTTACACTCTAATAGGGGATACAACATTTTTACAGATAAGTAAATACAAGGTGATGTGAGGATGGAGAGGGTCCTCATAACCAGGAAAAAGGCTTCGTGGAGGAGGTAGCACCTGAGCCAGGCCTTAAAGGAAGAGGATGCTGACAGTTTTTACCATCTCTTGCATGGTATAGTGGAAGGATGTTGGGTTAGGAGTCGGGAGAAACCTAGGTTTGAATCCCATCTCTGATATGAGCATTTCTTTGCCCATGAACAAATAATGTCTACTCACTGAGCCTCAGTTTCCTCATCTGTGAAAATGGGGATAATGATATCTATAGTAACTCCTTCAAAGGGCTTTTGAGGGTCTAGTGAGAAAACCTATACAAAATGCTTTGCAAACCGTAAAGCGCTGTATAAATGACAACAATGATGATGGGGAAGAAAACAAACATTTATATAGTGCCAGTCACATTGCTAAGTGCTTTCTAAACATTGTCTCATTTGAACCTCATGACAACCCTGATGCTATCATTATCCCCTTTTTACTCTTGAGGAAACTGAGGCAGACAGAGTTTAAGGGACTTGACCAGGGGTCACAAGCTAGCAAATGTCTGAGGTCGCATTTGAACTCGTGTCTTCTGACTCCAGGCCCAGAACTCTACCCACTGCTTTACCCAACCCTCCAATAATAATTATTATCCTTTAACGAGGTAGATTTGTAAACCACACTAAAAGATCTTAACAATAAAAACCAGGGCAACCCCAAGGGTTTGGGAATTTGGGGGGGCCTCCTCTTCTTGTGTCCTGTGTCCTCTTCCTGTGGCATTTTCAAGAGAGGACTGACCGAGGGTGGAGGGTGCTGCTGAATCAACAAGTGTTCCTAGGGCATCTTCAGTTCCCCCAAACAGGACTGAGGGCGGGAGGTGGGGGGACTTTCCATTTGGATGCCACATGGCCTGTGTGTTGCAGTTCTCAGCAAGGTCCCAGCCAGCTGTCAGTGCCTGGGTAGCCCCAGCCAGCTCCCTTCAGCAAACAGGAAGTGGGTCTGCAACAATCAACAAGGGCACCATATTCAGGGTGGCCTTTGGAGGAAAGGCTGAGAGGGCCTGTCCGGAGAATGACAGCTGACTAGTGAAGATACTGCAGCTGCCTGAATCCTACAGATTGCCAATGCCTTTTTGTCCCCTCTCAGAAGAATCTGTTCACCAAGTCTGAAGGCTATGTTCTGGAGAAGATGCTTTCTTTCCCCATGGGTCGAGTGGAAAGAGACCCCACTCTAAAGTCAGATGATCTGTCAGACGCCTCAGATGTTCGCTACTGGTGGTGCCTTAGACAAGCCCCTCAACCCCCAAGCATCTCGGTTTCCCCATCAAGTCCACGCTCATCCATGAATGGGCAGGGACTGTTCTGGCTTTTGGCCTCTGTTTTCCCTAGTGTCCAGCACAGTGACTGGCCGTCACTCCAATATTCAGACTGATCTATTATCCCACTAACGTGGGTACTTCTTCCCCTGATGAAGATCACAATTCATCCTTGTCTGTCTATTCTGCCCCAGGCCCTCTTCTCCCACAGGGAGTTCCTCCTAAAGCCTCTGTTTGTGGAAGGACCCAGGCTGCTCAGCCTGCATTCTCTGCCTGATCCTGCCTGTGACTTTCTGGTCTTCAAAACCATGCCTTCCCTCCTGCGGCTCATCCTGGAACATCCCTCAGCTGGGGCCTCCTCCTTCCTGGAATATTCCTTAACAAGCTCCACCCCCTTTCCCCACTGGGGAATTCCTCCGGGAGCATCCACTGGGGGTGTTGCCTTCCCCCATTAGAATGTAAGCCCCTTGAGGGCAAGGACTGTGTTTCTGCTCATATTTGTATCCTCAGCACTTAGCACAGCACCTCATATATAGTAACTGCTTCATAAATACTTGTTTTCTTCCCTCATTCTTTCCTTTCCCTTTTTTCTCTCCTTCCTTCCTTCTCTTCTTCCTTCTCTTCCTTCCCTTTCATCTTTATTCCCTTTCTCCCTTCCTTCCCTCCTTCCCTTTCTTCCTCCTTCCCTCCCTCCCTTCCTTTCTTCCTCCTTCCCTTTCTCCCTTGCCTCCCTCCCTTTCTTCCTCCTTCCCTCTCTCTCTTCCTTTCTCCCTTTGCCACTCTTGTCTATATGCTCCCATAAGTTCACCATGAGGGGTCTACCCAGTATGCTGGGTGGGTGAGGGGATGGGCAACTTGCCTACTTTTATAAGCACAGACCATTAGTGCTGAATCTGGATTGATGAGCTTGGAGTTAGAATCTTTGCTTTGTCACCAACTTGTATAACTTTGGATAAGTCTCTTAACTTCTCTGGGCCCCAATTTACTTTTCTATAAGATGAGTGGGTTAGACTAGATCAAGATTCCTTTCTAAACCCAGGTCGTGATCCCATTATCTTGACATCATGAAGAAATCAGGGGCATCCAAGGGTTGTCTGTAGATCACCCCTTGCTCTGGCCATAGGATCAACTCATCTTTTTTGTTCATACAACTCCTTGGTGATATCCTTTATTCCAGGATACCTTTATACTTTCTCCTTTGCAATTTCTTGTTTGTCCTGCAGCCTGTTCCTGGCCCACCATACACCTTTCCATTGCCCTTGGGTGATCCTCAATTCCTCAGACATCAGAGCAGTCTATGACTCATCCTTCCAGTCATACAACCACCCATGCAACAAAGCCTTGAACCAAGTAGGCAATTAATATATAGTTGTTAAATCCAGCTGATCCAGCGAAGGAGAGGAAGCCTAGAAGCCCATAGGGAAGGAAAAGGTTTTAAGAAGGGGCAGGAGATAAGAGAGAGTGGCACAATCGAGAAGACAAAGACTTGGCAGGAAACTATAGGTTCTGTCCAAAAGGAATTTGGGGTCAGCTTGACTAAAATGTGCCTGAAGGGGGGTTAGGTGAGACAAAACTTGGCAAGGTAGGTTGGAGCCAGACTATAGAGGAAGACCTTGCATTTTGCCCCCAGGGCAATGGAAAGCTCCTGGTTTTGTCCAAAGGAGTGGCATGGACAGGACTCTGTGAATTCCCTGATGACCTGCCCCCAAGCAAGGAGCACCAAGCCTTCAGTATCTGATCTACTGACTTCTGAAGAGAGGATTCTGGAGAAGACACATCCCTTGCCTAGCTCATCAAGGCCCAATGGGATAGGCTGTATGCCTGTCCGGTGCCTATTTTCCTTTTAAAGCCTTACAATAAATGTGGTACCTGTTCTTTCATATCCTCCCAGAAGAGAAAAAACGAAGAGTGGAGAGAAGAGATCATAGAAATGAGAACTTGGACCTTTAAGGCCATTTACTCCTCATTTCACAGAGGAAGAAACTGAGGTTCAGGGAGGACAAGTGACTTACCCAAGGTCTTATAGCTAGTAATAGAACAGAGACTCAGACCAGGCCCACTGACTCCAAAGTCAATGCTTTTCCCACTAATCTATTTTGTCAGCCAGGTCCAACAGAGAGTACCTGGATTTGAGGGAGTCCTGGGATTTCATCTTAGTTCTACAAATCAATTTTGAACTGGAATTCAGCAGTTCGAAGCCCTTCATATTTTTTTCTTTTTGGAAGGGGGAAGGCAGGGCAGTTGGGGTTAAGTGACTTGCACAAGGTCACATGGCTAGTAAGTGTTAAAGTGTCTGAGGTCAGATTTGAACTCAGGTCCTCCTGACTCCAGGGCCAGTGCTCTACTCACTGTGTCACCTAGCTGCCCCAAAGGTCTTCATTTTACAAAAAAGGAAACTGAGGCCTATAAAAGGGGAGTGACTTGTTTGAAGTCCCATTAGTAGCAAGTAGAAGCCCACTCCTTTAACTACATCTAGCACTTCTTCTCCTGCCCCCTCTCCCAACCAAATGCCAGACTGCCTCCTATTCCAAGCCATGACAACCTCATTTTAAGAAAAGGAAGCTGAAGCCCAGAGAGATAAGCGATTTACCCAAGGTCAAAGAGGCAAGAAGCAACTAATGGAATTTTTAAAAATAGTGGCTACTTTATGCCACACAATGCTAAGCACTTCACAAATATTAGCTCATTTGACCTTTGCACCAACCCTGGGAGGTAGGTGCTATTATCATCCCCGTTTCACAGACAAGCAAACTGAGGCAGACAGAGGCAAAATGTTTGCCCAGGATCACACAGTTATTAAACGTCTGAGGCCAAATTTAAACGGACTCCAAGTCCATGGAGCTATCCATGGTGCCCCTATTATGTCACAGAGATGCATGAGACATAAGAGGCCATCCAGTCCAATTAGCCCCCTTAATGTTACAGATGAGGAAACTGAGCCCCATTAGGGTGAGATGGCTTGCCCAAGGTCACAGAGTTAAAACAGTGCCAGAGATGACCTTCAAACCCAGATCCTCTGACCCCAATTCCCATGTACCATGTTCTCTCTTTCCTTGTTACGTTCACAGAATGTCAGAGGGAGAAGGGACCTCAGAAATGATCTAATTCCAAACCCATTCTCTTACAATTCAGTAAGCATTTATTAAGCACCTTCTCTGTGTAGAGTACTGTGTTAGGCACTCAGAATACAAGACAAAACCAAACATAGCTCCTGCCCTAAAGGAGCTTTCATCCTACTGAAGGAAAAGAAGACTTAGAAAGGCAATATGTCTTGCCAAGGAGTGGTAAGAGCCAGGACTCGAACTCATGTCTTCTGGCTCTCGGTCCAGTGTTCATTCTTCTATACCATGCCTTGCAAAGAAATCTTTCCTCCCCAGATCACTTGCAGAAGGCTTCCTTCCATGTACTCAAAGACCATGCCCAATTTCTTTTCAATAATGAAATACAAGGTGGAGGGAGGTGGGAGGGAGTCTCAGCAGGCCCCTTACACAGCCCACTGGGTCACTACTTAGGAATCCTTTTGATAAGAGCACAGTACATCCCAATGATAGCCACACAAAGTCCAAGGTCTGAAAGGCACAGGTTTGGGAGAACAAACAGCGTCTGTCATCCCCTTGCCAGCCCCTCCTGGATCTGGAAACACCTTCATTCACTAGCAACAAGCTCACCTGACCTCCCTCCCTCACCCCTGTATGTCTGTGTGCAGTGTCTTGCTGAAGAGAGCTTTTCTGGTTTCCATGGCAGCCTTCCCAGGATTCCTGCTAGCCCGTCACTGATCTGTGCCAGCTAGCATTCACTGGGGGTGCTGTCATGACCCTACCAGGGAGCACTATGGAAGCCAGGGAACTGTAGCCAGGCTCAGAGAGCCCCTTAGTAGCTGCATGACCTTGGGGAAGTCATTCATTCCCCTGGAAAATGAGAGACTGCTCTCCAAGTCCAATCTATCCCTAAATCTATACCACCATGATGCTATCTGGGATGAAAACTGTGAAGGGGAGGAGAGCTGCCCAGCTGGGGATCCTCATTGTCATGAAAAATCTCATGGAACACTGAGGGAGGCCCAGATTGCTGGGATCTGTCTGCTTCTACGAGTCATCCCATAGGTCATTCGAGAACAATGATGATGCCAATGGCGACCATTCTAACAATAATAACAGACAGTTCTGGGACTCTTTCAAGTTTGTAATACTTGACATTAATTATCTCATGAAAGTCATACAACCACCCTGCTAGAGAGGGAAAACAGATTATCATGATGTCCATTTTACAGATGAGGAAGCTGTGGATCACAAAATTGGAGATTCTTTTTTTTCATTTTTATTTTTAGGGTTTGTTTTTTTTTTTTTTTTTTGCTATTTTTGGCAGGGGGAAGGCTGGGCAGTTAGGGTTAAGTGACTTGCCCAAGGTCACACAGCTACTAAGTGTTAAGTGTCTGAGGCCGGATTTGAACTCAGGTCCTCCTGACTCCAGAGCCAGTGCTCTATTCACTGCGCTACCTAGCTGCCTGGAGATTCTTTATAGAAAAGAAATCAGGCACAAATTTTGAGTGGAGGAAAGCCTTCTGCAATCTGGAGCTAAGAAAGACCTCAGAGGCTAGCTAGTACAACTTCCTGCTCATTTTACAGATAAGGAAACTGAGGCCCAAGGAAGCGAAATAAGGCAGAAAGGGTCAGAAGCAGGATTCTGTGACTTGAACCAGTCAGTACCTTTCCTACCATATCAAGCTGCAACTAATAAATGTTAGAGGCAGGATTTCAACATAGGTTTTCCTCTCTCCAAGTCTAGAATTCTATCTAATGAGAAAGGCTGCTTCCTCTCTAATTTACACGTGGGTCTGTTAACAAGCCAAAAAGTTGGACTGTTACCCACTCACTGGGAACTCAGAAGGCATTTTCTCACAGAGGAGAGAAAGGGCATGTGGCAGCAGTGAAAAGAGCACCAGAATTGGGCTCAGGAGAAAAGTGAATTTGACCCCTCCCTCTGATGCTAACTCTGCGATTCTAAAAAAGTTATTTAAACTCTGAGCCTCAGTTTCCACCTCTGAACCATGGGGATAAGAACACCTGTAGCATCTGCTTCATGGGGATGGTGGCTATTTCCAGGATCAAATAAAATCATGCATCTAAAGCATTTTGAAAACTTTGAACCACCGGAGAAATGTCAGCTGCTATTATGGAAACTGACATGCAGAGCTGTCTTCCAGGAGCTGAAAGGTAGTGACAGGGAAGAGTAATTAGATTTGTCTTACTTGATTCTGGAGAGTGGAACTCAGAGCAGTGGGTGGAAGTGACAGTGAGGCAGGTTTCATTTCACAGAAAGAACTTCCCAATGATTCCAGCTACCCCAAAGTGGAATGGGCTTTAGTGGGATCTGACAATCTCCCTCATTCACTGGAGGTTAGCCAGCAGAGGCTGAAGGAGATTTGGAAAGGGAATCAAAGATTCACAGCCAGAAGGGACTTCATGGGTCACTGAATCCAGCCCCTTCATTTGATAGATGAGCCCCAAGGAAGAATAATGAGTTGCCCAAGATCATACAGATAGTAAGAGCAAGAGGAAGAATTCGTGTGTATGTAGCATCTAGTTAGGACAGTAATAACAGCTGATATTTTTGTAAGGCTCCTGTGAAGGTTCCCCAACCTTGCAAGGTTTCTAGAAGGCTTTGTGTGCATTATATCATTTACAACCCTCATTAGCTTTCTCTCCAAACCTGCCCCTCCTCTGTCCAGGGCACCACCATCCTTCTAATCACCCAACTCTACAACCTCAGTGTCCCCTCCATTTTGCATTTTCCCCCACCCCAGTTGTCTGATCTCACTCCAACCTAATTGTGGTTGGTGGCACAGTGGGCCTAAAGTCAAGAAGACCTGAGTTCAAATCTGACCTCGGACATGTGTTAGCTGTGTGACTCTGGGCAAGTCACTTAACCTCTGTTTGCCTGTTTCCTCAACTGTGAAATGGGGATAATAATATCACCTACCTCAAAGGGTTACTGTGAGAATCAAATGAGATAACATTTGTGAAGTGCTTAGCACAGTGCCTGGCTCACTGTAGGTGTCAAATAAATGCTTCTCTGCCCATGTCCTAGACAGTCTAGCCAAACTCTTTTCACTGTTTGCCACTCACCATCTCCATACTTTTGCACAGCTGTCCCCTAAGCCTAGAATGCATTCCCTCTTCACTTCCCCCTCTTTAAACCCTCCAGTCCCCTTCAAAATTCAATTCAAAGGTCACCTTCAAAAGACATCTTTGCTAATCCTTCCTGCTACTGATGCCTTCCCACAAAAATTGCCTTGTAGTTTTCTTTGGTAACACCTGATGTTTCCCCATAGAATATAAGCTCCTTGAGGACAGGAACTATTTTATTTTTGTTCTTTTATACACAGCCTCTAGCACATTTCCTGGTAAAAACACCTAGAGTTTTTTAAAGTTAATATATTTATTTTTAGTTTTAAACATTCACTTTCATAAATTTTAAATTTTCTCCCCCTCCCTCTAAGCCTCCCTCCCCAAGACAACATGCAATCCAGTATTTTTTTTAAAAAGCCTAGGTTCTTAAGAAACACTTGATTAATATAATAAAAGTATAATTATCTTTATTTTACAGAGGGGAAAACTGAGGCAGAGAGCTGTTCAGTGACTTGTCCAGAACCACATAAGTATTAGGAAAGGCAGAATTCAAATTTAGGTCTCTTTTGCCTCTGGCTCCAGTGTTCTTTCCACCTAAATCTGCCATTTTCCTAAATCAACCCATCAACAGGCATGTTAGTATCCAAGCCAAGAACTCTGTGTGCTAGGAGGAAGGTTATCAAAACAAAAATGAGATAGTCCCTGCCCTCAGGAGACTGCTAAATGACCTCTGAGGTCCCTTCCAGCTTGGAAACTCTGGAAGTCTAGGATTCTCTGTTTTCTGTAAGCATCTGATACACGATGGTTAGGTTCCCATGATAGGATCCAAGAGTCCCTTCAGCCCACAGTATATCTGTCAGTCATTGTAAAACTAGAGTTCTGGGTCCTGGGAATGAACGAGAAGCCATGTGGTATAGGAAGGGGGCAGGGAGAGGGGGATGGAGAAGGAAGAGTGTTTCCTCCTCTTTCCTGGGCACAGGGCCAGCAAAAGTTATGAAACAGGGGAATTTTGTCTTGAATACCCTCCCCTCCCCTACCCTACCCTTTTGACAACATCTCACACTGTCCAGGGTGCCTCTCCCACCTACTCTCTCCCACTCCTCTGCACGGGTTCCATATTTTCCATTACGTATGGAGGCACCTCCCCTTATTCCAACTTGTCCCCCCTCAAAGCTCTCCATGCTCCAGAACTAATACCTCCCCCCTCCAACCCAATTCTCTCCCTTCCCCCATGCTCTCAATATGCAATTTAATTGAACAAACCTCTATTAAACACCATCTGTGTGCAGAGCATCGTCCTGAGAGCCAAGGGAGATCAAACATTTTAGGTAAAGCAAGGTCCCTGCCTTCATTCAGCGCACGGTTCAGTAAGTCACAGACAGAAATGACTACAATACACGAGAATACATAATAAGCGAACTGGAGAGGTACAAACAGTGATGTGGGAGGGAAGCTGATCTCCACTAGGCAGTGGGAGGAAAAGAATCCAATTAGACTCATTCACACCAATGTGAGTGGGAGGCATGGGGTATAGTAGGAAGTGCTGAAGACTCACTCAGAGGCAGAGAGATCTTCAATTCAGGTCTTGTCACTTACTGTATGATCCTGGGCAACCCACTGCAAATCCCAATTCAACCCAAGTCAATCTGAGAAGCATGTTTGGAAGAGCCTACTATGTGCAAAGCACCAGAGACACAAAGACAAAATTAGAGAACAAAAAAACAAAACCCCAGCCTCTGCCCTGAGGAGTTTGCATTTTATTGTGGGGATACAACATAGACATAGATAAGTAAATGCCAAAATAAAAACAAAATAACTGGGGGACAGCTGAGAGCTTCAGCAAGTGGAAAGATCAGGGTGGCTTCTTTTTTTTTTTATTTTTGCTTTTTGGAGGGGCAATTGGGGTTAAATGACTTGCCCAAGGCCACAGGGCTAGTAAGTGTTAAGTGTCTGAGGTCAGATTTGAACTCAAGTCCTCTTGACTCCAGGGCGGTGCTCTATTCACTGTGCCACCTGGGCACCCCTGGGGGTAGCTTCTTTATTGGACACTGTGTTTGAGGTGAACTTTGAAAGGAGCTGAGGGGTGAGGGGGGTGGTGGGCTTCTATGAGATGGAGGGAATATATTCCAGGTATGGGGAAGGGACAGACTTCCCAAAGGCTTGGAGGTGGAAAATGGAATATCTTGCACAGCAGTTCATAAAGGGATTTGCTGGAATGTAGCATTTATATACAATGTACAAAAAATCTGGAAAGGAAGTCAGCCTATGCACAGTTTTAATGCATAGCCTGAGAGCCATCTTGATATAACATGGGGGTAAAGGGGATAGAACAAGATGGGGGGGGAGTTCCATGAATAGTTCTTTATTCATCCTTTCTTGGTGTACTTTGTGCTGTTTCTTTTTCCCCTCATGGGCAGGTGATCAGTCATTAAATCCTTTCTTTGATGACTCACCAGCCTTCTCATTCCTTGCCTCTGGCCCCCTCCTCCTCTTCACACTCACTCCCATTCTTAGTGCCCTCACTCTCCTGCCCACCTCTGAATGCCCTCCCTCCTCCTCCTCTTTCTCTGTTCATCTCTCCCTTACCTCACTCTTCCCTGATGGACACCTCACTCCCACCCGCTCTGGCACTAACTTCTTCAGGATGAATGTTAGTTCTCAGTGTAAGAGTCCAAAGAAGACAGTTATTTTCAAACTGTTTTCCCCCCAAAATGTGTGTTGTTCTTCACGTTTCAAACTAGCTTATACACAGCAGCACTGTATGACCTGGGCATCAAATATATGCTCTTCCTGGAGGGCAAAACTAATGAGGAAGCTGACCAGGAAGTGTCCCAAGAAGCCAGATATTTCCAGTAAGCTTGATTCCTGAGCACATCCAGGGAACCATGTAATATCAGGGCTGGAAGGTGCCAAGGTCCCCTTACCTCTGCCACAGGCCCACCTAAGAGAACACAGGGGCACAGAAGGATGGCCAAAGAGGGAGCTATCAATGACCTTATAATACAAGTCACCATGGGTCAGTCCTTTAGTGTCCTCTGTGCTAAAGAGCTCAGGAAGCTCATGGCTTGGTCTAAAACACTAACTCAGGAGTGAGGAACCTTCAGCCTCAAGACCACAGGTCCTCAAGTGAGTCTCTTCAGTCAAAGGGCTGAACTTGAGGACCTACAGGGCCATATGTGGCCTTGAGGTCATAGGTTCCCCACCCCTGCAAATCCATAAGATTCTTAGAACAACTTATGACATAGGAGAAATCAGACCACCCAGGTGCACAGGCTGCCCAGGGGAGCCCTGCTGCCCCAAAGAGGCCTCACCTCCCCCTCTCACTCTCTCACCTTCTGAAACAAACAGTTCCTACTTCATAGTGTGATGGGACAGCCTAACATCATCCCAGAAGCCTGAGATCCCCCTAATTTCATCTGTTATTTACAGCTTTGGAGCAGGAGAGAGACCATTGTCCTCATTTGGGTTATTACCAACAGCCGCTCCCTTCTTGGCTCACACATCAACTGAGCTTTGTCGCCCAGATTTCGATAGCAGCTACTTCGGCCCCTTCATTTTACAGCTGGGGGAACTGAGGTCCAAGGAGATGAAGTCAGCTCACCCAAGGTCTCAGGTTAGGAAGTGGCAGATCTCACATTAAAATCCTACTCCAATTTCAGTGCTCTTCCTGCTCTTCCTTTGGTTGTCATGAAATGCATTCATGAAAATCCAGCCCTCATATTTTTTTTTTCCCTTGAAGAAAATGAGTTTGGCTATCTCCAGAAATGACATTGTCTATGAAGGCCCTTCTGTGGTCAGATGGAGACTAAAGGGGAAAGAGGGTTGATCAGGTTGACTTGGGGCTCCCTGGGGAGAAGGATAAGAAGGAGGGCAGGAGGGCTTGTCTGGCACGGTGGCCAGGACCAAAGGCCCATTCAGCTCATAGAAAGCAGTAGTGCCCCATGCAGAGTATGTGCGAGAATCATATAGAGAGAAGCTCAGGGCATTAAATTTTAATGTTTGTACTTGATACCCCTGGGCTATGCTATTCACCATCCCTGGATCTACAGCTTCACTGGATACACCAGGGCTAATTGGCTGCCAGAGACTGCATGGAGACCAGCCCAAACCCAGTGCCCCATTTCCTTCCATCCCCCACCCCAACTGAGGAGAAAGAAAAGGGTGGAGAAAGAAAGACAGAGCAGGAAGTGAGACACACTCCACTCTCTCTGTCTCTCTCTTCCTGGTGTCTCTCCTCTCTTTTCCTCTCTCCTCTCTTCTCCTTTCTCCTCTCTCTCTCTCTCTCTCCCTCCCTCTCCATCTCTCCCTCTCTCTCTCTCCCCCTCCCTTCTCCTTCTCTCTCTCTCTTTTTTTCTCTCTCTCTCTCGCTCTCTGTCTCTCTCTCTCTATGTCTCTCTGTCTCTGTCTCTCTCTCTGTGTCTCTCTGTCTCTGTCTCTCTCTGTCTCTGTCTCTCTCTGTCTCTGTCTCTCTCTCTCTGTCTCTCTGTCTCTGTCTCTCTCTCTCTGTCTCTCTCTGTCTCTGTCTGTCTCTCTCTCTCTCTTTCTCTCCCTCTCTGTCTCTCTCTCTCTCTGTCTCTCTCTCTCTCCCTCTCTGTCTCTCTCTCTCTCTCCTTCTACCCCACCCGCCAGGGAGATTTCCTTAAGCTCTGAAACAGCAGCACTGACAGTCAGTTGTCTCATTCCAAAGCTCTGAGTGAGTCTAACAAAACAAGGAAGGCACCTGAAATGGGTGAGAGGTGAAACAGAATGAGGTACTTGGAATCAGAACTGCCTTCAAGTCCCAGCTCTGGCACTCCTAAGCGGTGCCACATTGGACAAGCTGCTTCCCCTCTCCAGGCCTTGGTTTCTCTCTCTGTAAAATGAGGGGGTTGTGCTTGCTTCTCTCTAAGGTCACCTTTGGGTTTCTTCCAGCTCCATCTCTGTGACTATATGGCTGCCAGTCCCCAGCACCAGCAAAACCTTCCCCTGTGGCTGCCCAGATTGCTGGAACAGCCAAGCCTGGGGCACAGATTCCAGGCCTCGAGCCACAGCCCACATCTGCTGGTTCTGACCTGTTCTCGTGTCACCCCCAGGATTCAGATGGAATTGGGCCAATCCAGGCACATTCCTCTTCCCTGGCTTTGCTCTCCCATCTACCCCGTCCTGTCATTTCTTTCTTGAATAACAACTGGGCTTCTTCTCCCACCGTGCCACAGGAGTCTCCCAGTGTAACAGATACAGAGCTGGCTTCACAGTCAGGAAGATTCGGGTTCGAGTCTAGACTGAAACATACATTGGTTATGTAGCCTTGGGCAAATCATGTAACCTGATATGTAACCCAGGCAACTGTCTAAGAAGATAAGGTGGAGAACCATTGCTGATCTGCACTGGTGGAGAAAAATGTGCTCACTTGTAGTTCTCTACATTAATAAAGTCAGGTCTGAACAATGCCCTCCCCTCCAAAATGGCCAGAGTGGCAAGAGCACCACATTATGAACCAAGACACCTGGGTGCAAAGCCTAGCTCAGTTATTTACTACCTATGTGGCTTCCTTCTCTGGGACTCAGTGCCTTCATTTGTAAAATGGGGGTGTGGGCTTCTCCATTTCTGTGGAGAAGATTCTATGACATATAACAAAAGATTTACCAAATGCTTTGTGCCCATTATATTATTTCACTTGATCTTCACAAGAGCTCATGGTAAAGTAAGTAGAGTTAATTTTTCCATTTTACAGATGAGAAACCTGAACCTCAGAATGGGTAAGTGACTTGCCCAAGGTCATACAGCTGGTAAGTAGCATAATTCAGATTCATTCCCTTTCCCCATTTTCTCTACCTCTACACTGCCCTAGACCAGGCCCTCTTCATCTCACAACCTGGAGTATTGCAACAACTTCCCAGCTGATCTCTATAGCTCCCATCTCTCGTTCTAAGATCTCCAAGACCTCTCTACTCCTTCAAAGAAACATGGGATCTCAGAGATCATTTTGCCTGCCAGGTAGGCCCTTGCTCATAACCCAAGGACAGCCAGAATCTTCTCTACAACATTCATGACACAATGGACATCCACTCTGTTTGCACACCCCTAGGGACAGGAAGCTCCATACCTGTTTAGATAACCCATTTTCTTTTGATTTTTTGTTTGTCTTTTTGGAGCCTGGTTTCCCTATTTCATCAGGCACTTTTTAGAGGCCAGACCCCACTGTGATGGGCACAGATACTTCGATCTGCTCGATTTCTGATGTGGGCCAGAGCACTGTTCCTCAGGTACCCTAGCTGACCTCTGCTCTTAGAGGCTTGCTATACTGATGCCAGGCTTAGTGCTTGGCAAAGAAAATGAAGCTCACAGAGGTCATATAGTCAGTAGATACTTGAGGTGGGATTTGAACTCAGGTTCAAATTTCAAGTCCGGTTGCTTATTTCAAGTCCAGTTGCTTTTCTACAATGACAAACAACCTGGACTAGATTACCCGCTAGTATCAGAGTTAGGGATGTTGGAACTGGGAGCAACCTTAAAGGGCATGCAGTACCACCCTGCTATTATTTCCAGATTTGTTAAATGGGATCTGGATCGGTTAAGTGACTTAGCCAGGGTCACAGAGACAGCATTTGTCACAGGTGGGTCTTGAACCCAGATGTCCTCCAACTCTAAATATACTAAGGAGAAGGGAGGGTTCCCTTTCAGTTGGGGGTTGAGGTCCTAGACCCAAGCCAGATTTAATTCTAGGCCAGCTGAGAGTGAGCTCTCCTGCCTTGGATTCTGTGACTGCAGGATGCTCTGTCTGCTTGGCTGGTCATTGCTTTGGACCACGAAGCACTGACAGGGATCCCTCCCTTGCCCCCTTTACCTTCTACCTTGTCTCATGGTTAACTGTTTAGATGCCAGACCCTTCCCCTTCCATTAGACTATAAGGTCCCTTATGGCAGACTTTCTGTGTTCTTCATCTTTAACTGAAGCAGACAGTGCCTTGTACATGGAACAGGTGCTGAATAAACAATGAATCAAAGGCCTATTCAATCCATCCATTCTATGATTCTGTGACTAAGGTGGAGGGGCGGGAGATGAAAAAAAAACTCTGAGGTTCATGACCTTCTATCCACCCCTCACCCCTACCCCCACTGGCCACTAATCACCAAGACAGGACAGCCAGTCTGGCCCTCACCCCCACTCCCCCACATATCCTAAGAGCTCTCCTTCTCCTTCAAGCTAGCTGTGGATGTTCACTGTCACTTGGTGTCACCTGCAGACCCAGGGGAGGAGGGCCAGAAGCATACTGTGTGACTTATTCCCCATGCTCAGCCCCATGGCATGGGCCTAGACAGGAAGACAGGGGTGGGCTCCTTCTGATGGCCATGAAGTCTTGCTAGTGTACCCTGCCTCTGACCCACTCTCTCCTTTCAATAGTAGGAGAGGGGGTGGAGGGAAGGAAGGAGAGAGAGAGAGAGAGAAAGGAAGGGAGGGAGAGAGAAAGGGAGGGAGAGAGAGAGAGAGAGAGAGAGAGAGAGAGAGAGAGAGAGAGAGAGAGAAGGAATGGGAAGGGGAGAAAGAGGGAGAGAAGGAAGGGGAGAGAGACAGAGAGAGAGAGACAGAGAGAGAGACAGAGAGAGAGAGAGAGAGAGAGAGAAAGAGTATACCTGCTTGGGCTCAAGAGTAAGCTTCAGGGTGGCTGGACCAGGCCTAGGTTTGCTTCCCCACTGAGGCTAAACTCCTCTCTTCCCTATAATGAGATTACTTTGAGTTCAACAAACACTTATTAAGTGTTTTATTATTATTATTATTATTACCTACCTGATTCCCCTGGCTACTAGAACCCCCCCATTATCTTGTATGTCTGTGTATATACACACATACACACATATGTATATGTCACATGTTAAATGCTTCCTGAGTATCTGATGATTTCTTGATTTTCAGGACCTTCCAGTGTAATGGGGCATTAGAGGATCACAGATTTGGGGCCCAGACAGGATCTGAGAGGCCTCTAGTCTAATGCCCTCATTTTACAGATTACGTAACCAAAATCCAAAGAGCTTATGAGATCTATGCAAGGCAGCAAGGGTAACAAGTGGCAGGGGTGGGATCTGAACTCAGGTCCTTTGATTCCAAATATGCACAGACCCAAATAACTCCAATATAAAGGAGAGTGAGGTAACTGCAGAAGAGAGGTGCAGGCGGAGTGCTCTCGGAGTCTAGAGGAGGGAACTTCCTTCTCAGCCCAAGGGTGGGGTCCTAGGCCCTGTCAGATTTGATCTTCACTGAGGCTGAACCACTGGAGGTTAGAGGCAGAAGGATTCATAGACACAGTCTGCTTGAAACCTCACAGATGAAGAGACTGAGGTTCAGAGAAAGGGAGTTGTTTAGAGAAACTGAGGCCAGATAGAGACGGCTGGAGAGGAAGGGCTCGGGGTGGGGGGGTCAGGATTCAATCATAATTTACCATAAGGTACGCAGGCACTGAACTAAATGCTGGCCTATGGGGCTATTAAAAACAAAACAAAACACTCCCCCCATTCTACTAGGAGGAAACAGTGTAACACGTACATAAGTCACTCCCAAATAGATACAGAGGAAACAATGACAGCTAGCACTTACAATAGCATTTTAAGGTTCTCCTTTGGTCCTCACGACAACCTTGTGAAGGAGGTGCCATATTTTTCCCACTTTATAGATGAGAAAACTGAGGCAAATGGAGGTTAAGTGACTTGCCCAGGGCCACGCAGCTAGTAAGCATCTGAATGAAGTAGGATGTGAACTCACTTCTTCCCAACTCCCAAGTTCAGTACTCTGTCCACTGAAGATGGTGCTAGTAACTGGGAGAAATTTATGTGTCCCGACTTGTGCTTTTGAAAGAACCTAGGCGTTCTATGAGCTAGAGGCAAGTCAGGAGATGGATGGGATAGGCCATTTGGGATAGAATGAGTCTGGAAAGAATCATATGATCAGAGGATATGAAAGAGCCCCCTGAAATAGCATCTCCTTCAATGCTCATCTTGGGAAGCAGTGTTCCCATTATCTGTTTGAGAGTTGAGGAAACTGAGGCAGACAGAAGCCAAGCCCATTTTACAGATGTGAGGTTGAGAGGAGATGAGACTTGCCCTAGGTCACACAGCTAGGGAGTAGCTTGCCTGTAGATTCGAGCGCTGGCTCCTGCCCCCAGACACAGGGCTCTTTTCATTCCGGCCAAATCTGGTGAAGGGAGCCCCAAGCCTCACCTTTGAAGTGTGTGGCTTGGGGATGGGGGATAAAGATAAGCTCTCACCTGCAGCCGCTGCTGATTTGGATCCAGCCTTAATTGTACTCAGAAAGGTGGCTTTAGAGAGATCTGTGTGTCACCCACACAATATACAAATCATTTTTTTTAATGAGTTGTCATGTTGACAATGGGGCTAAGTCTCCGGCCTGATGAAATGGGCTGGCTTTTTCTTTTTTTTCCCTCTCTTTCTCTCGGCTCTGCTTACTGGAAGCGATATCTCACAGGGGATGAATGGCAGGGAGAGAGCCACAGGCAGAGACAAAGAGATGGCTTTGTCTGGCAATGAATTTAGATAGCATGTGGGTGGCTGGGGAATAGCACAGACTTCCTTCATCCTCCTGTCACCGAGCCTTTCTTGTGCTGGCAGAGAAAGGGAGATGGGCTCTGGCCCACAAACACCCCAGGATCCCAAAGGAGGGGGCTGAGGAGGAAACCCCCGTCCCTGAGCCCTACCCTGGGGCCAAGTGGGAGATAAAGGCAATTGCAACTAGCATTTATAGGCTGCTTCTAGGCTGGTACAATGCTATATAGGGCAGTAGTATATAGGATGTATAGGGTAGTAGAAACCCTGCTGATCTGAAAGTCTAGGGATCTAGGTGCAAATTCTGACTGAGGAAGTGTCAATAACTCAGTAAGTGAGACTCATACTTGGAGGTGAGTCCAATCCAGGTCTCCTTACTGCAGGCTCAGCCCTCCAGGCACTACCCAATGCTGTCTCTTTTCTAACACTAGGGCAAATTTGGGGGCCAGATACAGAGTCTGGAGCAAAGTCTGCTGTATGAGTGACAAGGCCAATTGGCATTGGAGGGCAAAAGCCCAGGCACAGGACCGGCAGTCAGGAGGTTTGGTCTTTGGTCGTACCTCCAGGACTAATTCTCTCTGTGGCCTGGGACAGATGGCCTTCTCATCTCTGGGTCTTAGCTTCCAACTCAGTAGAATGAGGGGGTCAGACTGGAAGCTCCCCAAGGTTCTAGGACCTAATGATGGGTTAGAGAACCCCAATACACACCAGGATGGCCTAGGCTAGAGTGAGGAAACAAAGATTTTAGCTTGCTTTCTACAAATGGCATCCTCCCTGGTCCTCAACCCCTACCCAGCCCACCTTGTGGCACCTCACCCAACGTTCTAGGAACCTCTTTCCTCCTCCCTCACACACACACACACACACACACACACACACACATACACCCTACCTGTACTGAGTCCTGAGCCTTAGAAACCAAGCCAGGGAATTGACTAACTGAAAGGATAAGCTCATTAGAGCCGAGGTGTTAATGGGTGATAATGGCTCATGCCAGATAATGTTTGCATTTTAACTGGGGCCTTCTGTGCTTTCTGCTAAAGGAGTAAGTAATAAAAATAACTCACATTTCTATAGGCTTCAGGGAACCAGGACTTCAGACTTCAAATCTAATGCTCTTGCCACTAAACACCACATGAGATTTCTAATAAGAGTAAGGATGAAGGAATGCCAGACAACAAGGCAGATTGGTGGGGGAGAGAATTTAGGGTAGGGGGACTTTGAGTACCCTGTGAAAGGCACCCAGTAGGCACCTGGCCAGCACTAACACACACACATATATGCAGAACAACATCAGAATCACCTTTGGGTCCACCAAAGGTTTGGGAGCCCTGGGAACAGTTTCTGTGCCATTTCTTTCATCCCATAAGTACCCATGAAGAGTTCCTCACTCTGTGATTTACCATGCTCTGGTCCTTTTTCCCCTCATCCACATCCCTCCCCTTTAGCCTCCACCGTTCCCATCTGCTTTTCCCCTCTCTTTATCCAAAGGAGATTTATCTGTCCAATAGAAATTCAGTATTATCAATAGGAAGAAAAACCAGAAATCATAGGGTCAATGACTGTCAAAACTGATCTGGTCCTTAGAATACAACAGAATGTGGAAGTCAGGGGGGACCTAAGAACATGAGTGCCAAAGCTAGGAGGAAACTTAGAATACAGAATATCAGAAATATAGACATGGAATGTCAGAGCTGAGGGCAGAGGTGGGAAGGCCCTTAGAGCATCACAGAATGTCGGAGCTGGAAAGAGTCTTAGAATGTCAGAACTGGAAGGGCCATTAGAACATAGAATGTCAGAGTTGGAAGAGAAATTAAGAGACAGACTGGTCTTACCTCCTCATTCTGCTGGAAAATAACCCGTGATCTCATTATTTTAGCAATGACAGAGACCTTATTCCAGAAATCAGATAGGTCTCCTCCCTGTTCACTGGGGAGCTCATATCCTTATTTCTACTAAGAGTAGCAGATAACATCCCAGCATATACTGGCTAAGTGAATACTGACTGTGTGTGTCCAGTCCTGTGCTAGACACTGTACCTGAGGTTAATGATGTTGCAGCACTGGTAGGCCTGTTTACTCCACCCTTACTGGCTGCATAATACCCTGGGCCCTGAGGCCCCCTCTATATGAGAGAGATCATGGAATTCCAGGGCTAGAAGGAACCCAATGAGTCATCTAGCACAACTCCTTTATTTTACAGATGAGGAAACTTCCAGGGAGGGGACTGACTTGCCCAAGTTTACAGAGGTGGAGCATGCTCTGTCTGGGATTCAGATTCAGGTCCTCTCACTCCACACTTGACTCTTCCCATGGAATCATCTGACCTACCTAGCTCACAGCACTGCTGTTTGACTTTATTTATTTATTTATTTGTTGCTTGTAGGAGGGGGAAAGGCAGGGCAATTGGGGTTAAGTGACTTGCCCAAGGTCACACGGCTAGTAAGCGTTAAGTGTCGGAGAGGTCCTCCTGACTCCAGGGCCGGTGCTCTATTCCGTGCGCCACCTAGCCATCCCGCACAGCACTGTTATGAGGAACAGAAGCTTCATTAAGCTGTCCAAACTGCACAAGAATTAGGCAGAATCCCTCTCACCATCACCCCCCACGTGCTTGCACACACACACAAGAAATAGAGCGTAACAAAAGACCATTAACTGGTGTTGATGGTAAGTGCTGAAGACATTGAGAAAGGGTCCAAGGAAGGAAGGATTCATGGAGGACATGAGCTTATGCTCAGCCCTGCAGTTATAAATAATAAAAGAATCACGTAAGTGTGGAAAGGAACTTAGACATCACCTCGTCCAAAACTGTCTTTTTACAGATGGGGAAACTGAGGCCCAGAGAGGAAGGTCAGACTCACCTTTGTTATTGCACTTTGCTATTTACAGAGGATTTTTGACATATCAGACCTGTGAGTTAGGTACTCTTGGTATTATTATACCCATTTTAAAATGAGGAAACTGAGGCTGAGGGTGGCAAAGTGGCTTCCCCAGGGTCAATTGCTGTCCAATGTACTCAAAGATGATCAAAATGATATCACCATGTTGGGGTCAAGGTACAATGTGCCCAACTGTGGCTGATTAGATGAATACGAGCTCAGGAGACTCTAGCACAGGTCAGACACAAAGAGTCCATATGAACATCTGCGGTACAGATGTTTCCAAATTTGCACATCTCGTGTTGCTTTTAAGGTATTGCAATTCTGCTTTGCTTATGGAACATGGTACTTCTTTCATATGGGCACAGCATGCTGGGCAGTCCTGTGCCAGTGTCTCCCATGTCTCACAATCGATTCTGAAGTTCTTCAGAGCCACCTTGAGTGTATCCTTGTATAGCTTCTTCTGACCTCCATGTGGGTGCTTACCTTCTATGAGTTCTCTGTAATAGGCAAATGTACTTCTGGCATTGGAACAACATGGCCAGCCCATCGGAGTTGTGCTCTCTGCAGCAGCATTTGAATGCTTGGCAGTTCAGCTCAAAAAATGACCTCAGTGTCCAGTACCTTATCTTGCCAAACAATTTTCAGAATCTTTCTAATCCAAATGGAAGCAGTTCAGTTTCCTGGCATGGTGCTGGTATACTGTCCAGGTTTCACAGGCATACAGTAATGATGTCAGCACAATGGCTCTGTAGACCTTCAGTCTAGTAGGCAGCTTAATACTTCTTCTCTTCCATACTTTCCATTAGAGCCTCCCAAACACTGATCTAGCTCTGGTAATGCATGTGTCAACCTCATCATCTATGTGGACATCCCTGGAAAGTATACTGCCAAGGCAAGAGAACTTATCCACAGCATTCGGAATTTCTTCATTTGCTGTACCCAGTGATTCCACATATGGATGGTGCCATGCTGGCTGGTGGAGAAACTCTGTCTTGTTTATGTGAATTGTCAGGCCAAAATTAGCACAGGTGGCAGAGAACTGATCCATACTCTCTTGCATCTCAGTCTCAGAGGTTGCATTGAGTGCATAACCATCTGTGAACAAAAAGTCGAGCACTAACTCTCTTTCCAGTTTAGTCTTGGCTTGCAATCTTTTCTTTTCTTTCTTTTTTTTTTGCTTTTTGAAGGGGGAAAGACAGGGCAATTGGGGTTAAGTGACTTGTCCAAGGTCACATGGCTAGGAAGTATTAAGTGTCTGAGGCCAAATTTGAACTCCGGTCCTCCTGACTCCAGGGCTGGTGCTCTATTAACTGCCACCTAGCTGCCCCCAATCTTTTCAAGTTAAGTAATTTACCATCAGTATGGTAGCTGATCTTGATGCCTTTTTCATCTTTATTGAAGGTGTCTGACAACATCACTGAAAACATCATGCTAAAAAAGTAGGGGAGCAAGCACCCAGCTTCATTTCACTCCACTGGTTACTGAAAAAGTGAGACAGCATCATCCATTATTTCAGAACCTGTGCAAACATGCCATCATGGAACTGACATACCATACTGATGAACTTCTCCAGGCAACCAAATTTTGCAATGATTTTCCACAAGCCCTCATGACTGACTATATCAAAGGCCTTGGTAAGTTCGATAAACATTGTGCACTGACCTCTGTTCTGCTCCTGGCATTTCTCCTGGAGGTGTAGGACAGAAAATACCATATCGACTGTTCCTCAGCCCTTTCTGAAGCCATACTGGTTCTTAGGTAGATCACCATCTTCCAGGTGAAGGATTGGTCTATTAAGGAGAACTCTGGCAAAAATCTTGCCATTAATGACTAAGAGACAGACCTTCATCCCCACCCTGCCATAACTGTCACAGGACAACCTATTTTCCTTTACCTTTATAGAGATGGACAATGGAGGCATCCTTGAACTCTTGAACTCCTGGGGGAATAACCTCCTCATGTGATAAAACCCAGAAAATTTCAGTCAGCTTTTATATGAGCAGTACAGACCATGCCATGCAAATCTCAGCTGGAATAGAATCAGCACCAGACACTTTGTTATATGAGAAGAGCCTAATGGCATTCAAAACCTCTTCTTCAGTTGGACATTCAGGTAGGGAGGGATTGACTTCAACCTGAGATATATAGTCAATGGCTTTAGCATTGGTTGATGATGGTGTGTTGAGAACATTATTGAAGTGTTCAGCCCATCTCTCCAATATCATGTTCTTATCACTAATCAATGTGGTTCCACCAGCACTAAGTAGTTGAGATGCACCAAAAGTCTTTGGCCTATAAGTAGCCTTCAGGGCATCATAAAAGCATTTTGGATTGTTACTATCAACACAAAAATGAATTTCTTCTGCCTTCTTCCTGAGCCAAGAATCCTGCATCTCTCTAAGCTTCACTTTTACTTTACTTTTGATAGACTTACATGCTGCCTTCTTAGAGACAGACAAACTGTCCTGCTGGTATGCCCTGTGGAATTCTCGTTTTTTATTAAGTGGCTTCTAAATTTCCCCGTCATTTTTGTCAAACCAGTCTTTACATTTATAGTGTCCTGACCCATGAGTGTATGTTGTGCTGTACACCAAATCTCTGAAAGCTGCCCACTCCTTTCCTGTTCCACTGTTGCCAACCACATGTTGGCTCAGCTTTCCCTCCAAGTTAGCAACAAACTGTTCACCCCAGGAGAAGCACTCTAATTTGCTGATATTAAGTCTTCTGGTAATTGTCTTGCTTTGGGGTCACTGCTTTCATTGAATGTGAATATTTAGCTTGGAGAAGATAAGTGTATGACTGGTCCAGCACTCTGTACCACACATTGCCTTTGTCACAATCACATCCTCTCAGTCTTTTCTCCTTACAATGACATAGTTTATTAAATACCAATGTTTGCTACAAGGATACATCCACAAAGTTGCATTGCATTTAGGTAAATGAAAGACAGTGTTGGTAAGGAGAAGGTCATGAGATGCATAAGTCTTCAGTAGCAAGTAATCTTTACTGTTGCTGTTTCTGATTATATTCTTTCCAAGGACTCTGCCATGTCTGGTAGTCTCTGCCTACTCTGGCATTAAAGTCACTCAGAATTATAAACTTGTTCTTTTTTGGCACATTGATGATGAGGGTCTTCAGGTCTTCATAAAATTTTTCCTTAGCCCCATCAGGGTTCATCATGGTGGGAGCATAGGCACTGATGATGGTGGGGTGGCATTTTCTTGCAAGTGGCAATCACATTGTCATGAGCCTGACATTCACTCTTTTTGGGAGGCATATGATCTTGTTAACCAGATTAGTTTTGATTGTGAAACCTATGCCAGCTTCATGGCACTCTGTATCACTGTTGCCACTCCAGAAAAATGTGTATCTTATTCTCATTTTGGTAAGCTGGCCTTCATTTGCCAGCGTTGTTTCACTCGGGCTGCTATTTGAATGTGATACCTGCTGAGCTCTCTCACAAGAGCTGTTTGTCTTTCAGCTTAATTGGATTTCTCATTGTCTGTAAGTATGCACATATTGCAAATACCAATGGTGAGGAGAATCATCTTTGTAGAAATTTTTGTACATTTGTGTGTGTGTGTGTGTGTGTGTGTGTGTGTGTGTGTGTGTGTACCACAAGAGAGGATCACTACCTGCCACAATAAGCAGGCCAGGGTTTGGTTAGGTGAAGCAGACAATTTTAAGAGCACCTTTTCTAGCCCCTTCCTCATGCTAGGAAGTGAGCAATGCAGTCCTACAAAAAGGCTGCTCAGACACCCAGGGGGTTGCTGAATCCTACTGCTGCTCTAATCCAGTGAGACGATGACCCTGTGGCCTGGGTGGCTTGTGTGCAGGGTTGTGACTACAGCTCCCAGTGTGTCCACCCCTACTGCTTTGTCACTTGTCCATCCCCACAGGACTTTGAGGTAGGTAAAAATGGTAAAACAGTATGGGTGATTTCTTTTGATTGGCATATTAATTAGATTTAAGGAAGGCAGAGTTGTGCAAAATTGCCAGCCTAAGTCTCTCCCAGGATCATCAGAGTCCAGTACCAAGACAAAAGTCAAGATGACTGCTGAAGGTTCAGGATGCAGCAGATAGCCATGGCATCTTCAATGTCTAACCAAGCTCTAAGTGTTCCACAGCATCTCCATCATGATCATTAGAACAAGTTGTTTTCATCTACTCATTTCACCAGGAAAAGACTTCACACACTTAGAGTAGATGTCTCCCTATCTCACTGACATATCTGAGGCCCCTTCATTGCCAACAACCTGGTTTAGCCCATATGCTGAAATGATTCACAGAGGTGTAGCCACTGTGTATACTACAGCTTCTTAGAGCCACAGGTGAGAGCTGGGTGGACACCAAAGGCAGGACGCAGCATTGGAAAGGGCTCGGTAGCCCTCACATCAGAGGTCTTCCCTGAACATCATACTCTTTCCCAAGGTTACCCAGCCAATAAGTGTCAAAGTCAGGGCTAGATAGGAAGGGACACCAGTGTCAGGGTTCCACATGGATATATCCTTCTACTGATGGGAGCAAAATTTAGGGATAGCCAATCTCAGTTACTGCATAAGGTTTCCCAGAGGAGGGTCACATGATGATGCAGTGAGGCCCAAACCCCACACCCCAGACCACAGTTCACAATATAAAGAACCCTAGAACATCAGAGCAGGTGATAGAAGACTTAGTACTCATCCAGTCTACCCTCACAGTATGTTTCTTATGAAAAACCTTAGGTTCAAAGAGGCTGGGTAATATATCCAAACTCTTATTCATTCATATGCCAATATGTAATGTGGTAGAAAAGGAGCATTGGACTTAGAATCAGGAGAACTGAGTGTAAATCTCCAAGTACAAACCCTAGTTTAGATGCTGACTAGCTATGGGGGCCACCGACAAGTCACTTATGTTCTCATTTGTAAAATGGGGACAATAATCCTCAGAGCCCCTCCTCTAAGGAGCTATCAGTGGGGAAGGAGGAGTTCTATAGACCTGGGGATGGGCCATAGAACAGAGACCTTCAGTTTCACAGCCTCAACATTCCCTAGAGTGGCCCAAACCGGATTATTCCATAATTGGGAAAAAATTAACAAAATAAATAAAAACACGACATAAATAATGTTAATTTGTGGTTTTCTAAATCAACATGTGACCTGAAGGAATTCTTATATATGGTTTAGTGGCACTGTTTCTATTTGAATTTGATATTGCTGGGGTAGGGAACACACGATTACAGGATTTAAAACTGGGAGGGACCTTGGAACAGAGAATGTCAGAGCTGGAAGGAGCCTTAGAACACAGAATGTCAAAGCCTGAGAGGCCCTTGGGATTCAACTAACCCAAAGTCTTCATTTCACAGCTAATGAAACTGAGTCCCATAGAAATTAAGTGATTTATCCAAGGTCAAATAAGTAGCAAGTACCAAACTTGGGATTCAAAACCAGGTCCTCTGACTTCAAAATTAAGTGATCTTTATCCCACTCTCTTCCCTGATCTGCCATAGTCAGACAGACAAGCCAACCAACTGAGGAGGGGGTTTCCTAGTCAGGGCAACAGGATTCTGACATGTGGAGGGTGTCACATGTCATTAGCAGGGCCCAGATTACAAGTGGGGGAAATCCAGGAAGCCAGGCTGTTTCAGCAAACTGCTCAGAGGCGGCCAGGGCCTGGGCCAGGGGAGATCTTTGCTTTCTATTCAGTGGGAGCCAGGCCAGAAGCTACAGTAGACAGTAATGAGATCAGCAAGTCTCCAGGCCAGCCAAGTAAGACGGACTGAGTGGCGGCAGTGCCATCACCCCTAGCAGCCTCAACAGCAGCAATCTGGACTCGTGCAAGGAGTAACTCAAGTGCCCAGCAATCTGTTCATCCCTGTAGCAGAAGACAATTTATCTGCCTCAGAAAGAGCTGGATTCCCAGAGCTTAGGAAGAACAATACCTTGGGATCATATAGAGCTCTGTTCGTGCCTGACACACTTGCACATACCATCAGTCAGCTTGTCCCATACCCAAAACAAACTACCCCCATTTTTTGAGGTGAGTTGGGCCACTGGTATCATCAGAATCGTAGTATCATAGGGGCAAAGGGGACCTTACAGGCTTTCTACTCCAATATCTAACCCATTACAGGAATTCCCTGAGTGGGATCCCTGAAAAGGGCTCATCTAGCCTGTGCCTGGAAACTTCTGGCAATGGGGAACTCACTACTTGACAAGACATTACACAATCTTCCTCAAACCCTGTTTTGAAAAGGTAGCCAGGACAGACTGGTAAAAGTAGAACTGGAGACAAGAACGCTGAACTCTCAGGATTGATCCATCAGTCAATGTACCTTTCATAAGCACTTACTGCATACTAGGCACTGGGCTAAGAGATAAAAATGGAAACCATATGGTTTCTGCCCTCAAGGGACTTACATTCTAATGGTGTAGATAACATGTACACAAACCGGTATGGACAAGATACATACATGGTTTAGTGACACTGTTTCTATTTGAATTTGATATTGCTGGGGTAGGGAACACAGGATTACAGGATTTAGAACTGGGAGGGTCCTTGGAGCATAGAATGTCAGAGCCAAGAGGGGCCTTAGAACATAGAATGTCAGAGCCAGGAGGGGCCTTAGAACATAGAATGTCAGAGCCAGGAGGGGGCCTTGGAACATAGAAAGTCAGTGTTGAGAGGACCCTTAGAACAGAGTAGATGGAAGGCAATGCATTTATCATCCAAGGACTAACTAGTTAAGCCTAGAGAGGCCCAGTATCAGAAGGATAATCACCAAAGGAAGACTTTTCCCAAGACAAAAAAATAGTGCAATTGTCTATTAAGATGGGGAAGGGCAGCAATCTAACAATGGCCCCGTGGCTCTTTGAAATAGAAATGATTGATGGTTCAGCCAACCGATGACAGAGGATGCAGGAGTCCTGGATGATGTGGTGATTCCTCCTCTGCTATATCACACAAGAAGGTGATGGCAGGCATGAGCGTGAGCATGCGGCAGACCCTGTAGCTCTAGGTTCTTGAGTCTAAGTAACATAATGATGATGAGTTAGCATTTGTATAGTTCTTTTTTTTTTTTTTTTGCTTTTTGGAGGGGGGAGGGCAGGGCAATTGGGGTTAAGTGATTTGTCCAAGGTCACATGGCTAGTAACTGTTAAGTGTCTGAGGCCGGGTTTAAACTTAGGTCCTCCTGACTCCAGGGCCAGTGCTCTATTCACTGCGCCACCTAGCCACCCCATATAGTTCGTAAGGGCTTGGGAAGCACTCTACAAGTTACTTCACTTGACCCCCACAGCAGGAGTCCCATATCTAAGAATGGGGGAGGGAACGAGCTTTTATTCAGTGCCTATTACATGCCAAACATGAGCTCATTTGAACCTCACAACAACCCTGTGAGGAGGGTGATATTATCATACCCATTTTTACAGTTGAAGAAACTGAGAAAGAGGTTTAAGTGATTTGCCCAGGGTCAAACAGTTAGTAACTGTCTGAGGCAGGATTTGACCTCAGGTCTTCCAGATTTCTAGCACAATACTCTATCTACTGTGCCACACTGATGCCTGTGGAATCCACTAGTTGTTTCTTAGCATTTCCCTTCCTCCTGGAGCAGACAGGCAGCCAGGTAGCCAGAATGACCTCACACTCACAGATTTTCAGTGATAACTGATACTTGGAACTTCCTAACACCGAATGAGGATTAGAAAAAGGTTTCTCTATCTGTTCCTTATGGTTATTCAATGGATCAGTGTGGATAGACCTGCTGAGGTAGGTAGATGGAGTATAATGGGGAGACTGTCAAATTTGGATTCAAAATCCCAGCTCTTCTGTTTGTTGATTGTGTGATCTTGTGTCAGCTGTCACACTGGGTGATGTCAGAGATCTTTTCTACCTCTAAAGTCTAGTCTATGATCCTATGAGAGAAGGGAAAAATCCAGTGGGGAAACTGCGAAGGGGCATGAATTGGACGAACTTTAGAGTGAAATGAACCCACGGAAACAAGAGGTATGATTCCTTTGATGGGCCCTCAAAACCAGAGAGAAGTCAAACCACAGCCCACAGCAACACCAGAGGACATAACACCATGTCATGAGAAATGGGCTAATCTCTAGAGCTGGGGGGTGGGGAGGAAGCAGGGAAGAAAACAGAAAAAAGAAATTTATATGATAACTTTGTTGTGTATTTGGAGGGAATAGCAAGTTATACATGGCAGATTTGCAGTTTCGTGCGCAATCACCTTTTTTTATCATTCTACATTATGGAAATGCTTGTTTTGTTCCATGAATTGAAAATAAAGAAAAAAAAAGTAGTGGGCCAGAGTAGGATCTATGACCCACTCCCTCCTGAGCTCAGGATGTTTGAGACCGAGTAGAGTGAATTAGCTAACTGGTCTACTCTTCAGGGACAGGCATGGAAGGCACTGTCCAGAGCTGATCTTGCTACAAAGGGAAGGCCTAAATGTCAGAAACATGTGTGAGGCATTAAAAAAAAATACTGGATTGTTTCTATAGGAGAAAACCTAATGCCACCAATAAAGGAACAGGCCAAGAGCAAATGGAAAAGGATGCTGTGAGTTATGCAGTGTAGGTTTCTGGCTCGACCTTGGAACTTCCAGCCTCCTGACACTGAATGGGGGCTTCATGTGAAGTAGGAGGCCATGTGGGAAGGGAAGAGGCGAGAAGGGGCAAAACCCAGCTAAAAGTCTCTTTAGGGCATGTGGAAGTACGTAGGCGGGTAAGGGGAAGAGGTTTCAGGTGACAGAAATCAGATACCTAGGCCTTTGGCTTCAGGTCCCCAGCTCCCGGGGAAGCAGTGTGTGGGATGTCAGTTCTTGGATGAGTTCAACAGATCATCAAACCTGTTTGTTCAGGTTAAAGATGGTGAGATTTGAAATATTATCTTTCTGTTTCTACAGGACCATTCTACTTCTGGTCTTGTATAAGAATGCCCATTGGCCTGAGGATAGCCTCTGTATATAGATGGGTTTCCCGGCCTGCCCTCAGAAGGGTGAATCTGTCTCTTCACTCAGCCTCCTGAGACATTCTCTGTCTTGCTACTCTCTGTACAAACTTGGCCAAATCAGCCCACAGCCCACTGTACGTCCATTTCCTCATGAGCAACCTCTGAGGTGACCATTATGACCTGCCTCCCCAGTGAAGGAGAGAGGGACAGGGAAATCCAAAGAGAGAGAAAAGCAAAAAGACAGAAATCGAGAGACAGACAGAGACAGGGAAAGAACAGAGAAAGACAGAAACTAACAAATGGAGAATGACAGGGTGATCCAAAGAGACAGACAAAGACAGACAGAGATAGAGAGACAGACAGAGGGGCTGATTTTTTTTAAAACAGAACCTATGATTTCCTCGGTGTAAAGGAAACTACATTTCCCAATGAGGGAACTCCTCCTATCTCATCTGCAGGTGATGAATGTTGCCTGGGGGCCCTAAGAGATTGTGACTTGTCCAGGGTCTCCCAACCAGTGTATGTCAGAGGAGGGGCTCTTGTATTTCTAACTCTGGGACTCTATCTGACTGACAGCAACAACAAGAAAGGCTAGCTTGACATTTACAGAGCACTTTATGGTTTATAAAACACTTAATCTCGTTTGATGCTCTCAAGTACCCGGTGAGGCAGCTGCTGTGATTGTTCCCATTTTACAGATAAGGAAGCTGAGGTGAAGTCACTGGTCCAGGGTCACTGAGCCAGGAAATATCAGAGGCAGGATTGGAAGCCAGGTCTTGCTGATTCCAAATTTGGTGCTGTGGCCAATGTGCCACGCAGACCCTAGGATCAGAGATCTGGAGGCAGATC
Source organism: Pseudochirops cupreus (assembly GCA_028627135.1). Classification (NCBI taxonomy): domain Eukaryota; kingdom Metazoa; phylum Chordata; class Mammalia; order Diprotodontia; family Pseudocheiridae; genus Pseudochirops; species Pseudochirops cupreus. Next base: position 117,458,816 of record CM053582.1, on the reverse strand, counting down.
TGTACCGTGGACATCATTTAGTGCTACCCCTTTAACAGCCAAAGGAGCAGTGTGACCTTGCAGGCTGTGGATAGTGCTGCTGGCATTCATGCCACTTGATAAATGGAAATTTAGGCCCAAGGGTCACACAGCTAGGAAGCAACTGAATAAGGATTTGAACTCAGGTACTCTGCTTCTAAACTCAGGGTTTTTCCCACAAGGCCACAGAAATGCTACTTTCTGCATGAACTTGGCCAAATCAGCCCACAGCCTCCATTTCCTCATGGGTAATCTCTGGGGTGGTCACTGTGACCTGCCTCCCCAATGAAGGAGAGAGAGAGACAGAGAGATCCAATGAGGCAGGAAAGGACAGAGATAGAGAGACAAAGAATAACAGAGAGAGACAAAGAGACAAAGGCAGAAAGACAGAGAATGACAGGGAGAGACAGGGAAAGATAGACAAAGACAGAAAGACAGAAACAGACAGAGAGTAATAGAGAGATAAGGAAAGATGGAAAAAGAGAAACAGACACTGACAGAGAGTAACAGAGAGTAACAGGGAGAGATACAGAGACAGGAAAAGGGACAGACAAACAGAAACATGGATGGAGGTGGAGAGGGAGAACTGTCAAAAACAGTGCGGCTCCACAAGCGAAACCCCAGGAAAGTAGTGATTTCTCACTAGCTCACCATGTCCCTAAAAGAGCAGCTCACTAATGATAAAAGCCAGAGACTGGCAGGGCCTCCTTTTCGTAATTAACTCTTTTCCTCAAGTGGATTGATTACACCTGAGGTGTCAGAGGCAAAGAAAAATCTTCTTCTTGGCCGGTGGCTCCTGCAGAGTTCCAACTTCCGACTGACGCTCCAAGGGGGCTTGTCAAAGGGCCCCAGAAGCTGGCTAACTTGAAGAGTGAGTGCGGTACCCTGGGGCAGGGGAAGGAAAAGAGACCAAGAGACCAGAGGATGGGGAGGGGATGGGATGGGCAAGGGACAGAGACACGGGGAGGGGTGGGGGAGAGGAGGGCCAGGGACAGGGGGAGAGAAGGGACAGGGCCAGGGGGAGGGGAGGGCCAGGGGGAGAGCAAGGGACAGGGGGAGGGCAAGGGACAGGAGGAAGGTGAGGGCAGGAGACAGGAACAGGGGAAGGGGAGGGAGAGGAAAGGGCCAAGGACAGGGGGAGGACAAGGGACAGGGACTGGGGGAGGGCAGCTTGCTTCAGGAAGGCCTAACACCACCAGGAGCAAGCTCAGCTCCCAGAATGCCGGCAGGCAGCTCTAGCTAGTTTCCTGTGCAGTTTTGTGACTGTTGCTCTCCATGCTGGTGACAACATGAGGCATGACCCTGAGGGGGCCCCTCGACCCTTCCCCCAATGCCCCCTCACCCCCCACAATGATGACACTGTCCAAGTCCAACCTGTTCTTGCCCTCCTGGCCTCTCAATACTGTCCCTCATACTCACTCTTAGCTCTACCTCAATCAGTCAGCCCCAAAGCCTTTATTAAGTGCCAACTATATACGCCAGGCAGTTCCGAAACAGAGGCAGCATGCTTCACAAAAGAGCACAGGATGTGGAATCAGACCCAGGTTCAAATCCCAGCTTGGCCACTTAACGTCCTTTCTTCTCTCTGGGCCTCAGGTCCCTCATCTATAAAATTAAATTCTATGAAATGAAATCCCCTGCCAAGTCTGTGTTAGGTGACCCTGTGTTAGGTGGTCCTGGCTGCTGACAGTCCTCTCAAGAAATGGGAGCTCAGAGGAGGTTGGCCAACATGAATCACTTCAGTCTGGGGGAGGATGCGCTGTCCCAGCTTCCATAGAGGAAACTCCTCTGGGGACAGGAAAGCAGCCGGGCCTTTGAGCCCCCTTCCAGTGCTAGAGCTAGGATCCCGTGACAGGGGACAATAAGCTTCCTCATCTGAGAAAGGGTGCCAGTGATAACTGCAGCAACCTACTTGCTCTCCTGCCAGCTTTCTTAGGCTGGTCATGAGGCTCAAGTTACATAATGGTGGCAAAGGGCTTTGCAGACCCTGGAGCTCTATAAATACCAGTTATGTTTATTAAAGAGCAGAGAGGCTGGGAGGTATGAGGATGGTTTGGCCTTTGCCCTCAGAGGGACATGTTGGAGTAGGGGACTTGGCTCCAGGAGAGCTGTGGCCTGGCTGTTTTTGTGTCCCCCACAGAGCGTCTCCCAGTGTGGGGACTGGTAACAAGGGGAGCCGGGACAGCACATTCTCCCAAGGACTGAACTGATTCACATTGGCCAAGCTCCTCTCCAGATCCCATTTCCGGAGAAGACTATCAGCAAACAGGGCCATCTAACACATGAGTAAGCAGGCTTGGCAGGGAAGGACCAACTCGTCTCTCTCTGACTCACAGCCAGCCCGCATTTACCAGAAACACCAGCTGAACCCCAAGGGGCATCTGTCATCCCCACCCCCAGTCCAAGCTGCCTTCCCAGATAACACCCAGTGACCTCAGCTAGATTGGGAAGCTCTTGAGGGCAGGGACGACGTCATTCTGTGCCTGAGATACCTGTCTAGCACAGGGTTCTAAGTAGGGTGCAGTCATTTCAATATGCCGAAAATCCCAGAACTCTAGTGATCGCTTATTTTTAAGTTTACACTATTAATTCAGTTTGCTGCTGATGCTGGTTCCCTAGGCCCTCCATGATAGTAATGATGAGGATAAGGATGATAATTAGCATTTACATAGCACTTTAAGGTTCACAAAACTCTTTACAAATACACCTATTTAAACTTAAACTTGCATTAAGACTTTGGGGACTTCCTGTAGAATCCTCACAACCCAGGGAGGTGGGTGCTATTAATATCCCCATTTGACTGATAAGGAAACTGAGGCAGACAGGAAGTAAAATGACTTGCCCAGGGTCACACTGAGAATCAGTATCTGGGGCTGGATTTGCCCTCTCCAAGACTCAAGCCTTCCTGACACCCGGTCCAGAGCTCTCTCTATTTTGCCATCTAATAATAAGCTCACATTTCTAGATTGATTTAAATTTTGCATAAAGATTTCCTCAAAGCTCCCTTTGGAGATGGGGCTGGGTGTAAGAATATGATCATCCCTTGTTTTTTACAGACGAGGAAATTGAAGCTTTAAGGGTTAAGAAACTGAGCTGAGCACAGAGCCCAGGGTTTAGGACCATGGATTTAGAGTTGGCAAAGGACCTTGGGGTTATCTACTTGAATCCCCTTATTTTATGGATGGGGAAACTAAGTCTAAAGAATATGAAGCTACAAGCCCACAGTCACATAACAGGCAGTGTTAGGACTTGAACCCAGGCCCTCTGACCCCAGGTTCAATGAATGCTCTCATCACAGGAGAGGAGCAGCTCTCAGCACCTTCCCAGACATGACTGAGGTGGTTGGGAACCCTGAGCCCCAGGCTGGTCTGGCTTCTCATTTCCTCCCAACCTTGAGGCTGACTTCCTCAGCAGCTTTCCTACCAGGGAACCACCACCTAGCTGAAGAATCAAAGCCTTTCTCCTGGACACAGAAGCAGCCGCTTGTGCAACCGAAGAGGGTTTCTTTCCTGGTCAGCCCAGCCCCACGTGGTGGGTGACACTATTTCCATGGAACTCAGATCAATCAGCACTTCAACACCAGGATGAAAGAGCAGTAGCCACAACCTCAGAGTGACAACACAGCATTTGTAATAACGTTCCAGCAAGGGGTCACTGATGGGGCAGCGGCAGTCAATGAGCCAGTTCTGCCACAGGTATGCAGTGAGACCTTGAATAAGTCACTCCCCTTCCCTGGGTCTCAGGGAGGGGAGCTGGACTACATGGTCTCTCTGAATCCTTCTAGTCACAAAGTTCCATGACAGATGGTCAGGGAAATCACAAGTATGAAGGAGCATGCAAAACTAGGAGTGAAAATGCTGTCAAATGTCCAGCTGAAAATTCTGATGCATGATATAATCCGGCAGCAGCCTCCATCTCCTGACCCTGTCACCTGGGGCTCCCCCAACACGTGCCTGCAATACTCTTCCTCCTCCTCTCCACCTCCCAGCATCTTTCAGGACTCAGCTCAAACACCACCTTCGGCCAGTAGCCTTCCCCTCCCCCCAGCCAGGGCCTTCCCTCTGAGATTACCTCCACTTACCCAGGTGGTTCTCAACCTTCCTAATGTGGGTGGACCCGCCTGGAGACGATAGAGGAGTGGTGTCTCCCTTCCTAAGACCATCGGAAATATGTGTTTTCTGATGCTCTTAGGCGACCCCTGTGAAAGGGTCGTTCAACCCCCAAAGGGGTCGTGACCCACAGGTTGAGAACTGCTGCCTTATACTGTATAACTCTTATAGCGACTGTTAGTCCAGACTGCCTCCCTATTAGAAAGTAAGTAAGCAACTTGAGGACAGGAACCAAGGTTTTGTCTTTCTTTGTGTCTACCCAGTGTTTAGCACATGCCCAGGACGCTTGTTCTTGTGGCTCAGTTGTATTCAACTCTTCCTGACACTGTGGATCATACTGTCCATGGGGTTTTCTTGGCAGAGATACTAGAATGGGTTTACCATTTCCTTCTCCAGTGGATTAAGGCAAGCAGAGGTTAAGTGACTTGCCCAGAGTCACACACCTGCTAAGTATTCTGAGGTCACATTTGAACTCAGATCTTCCTGACTCCAGGCCCAACTCTCTATCCACTGAACCACCTAGCTGCCTCCAAGCTATCTGGAACATAGTGCAATTAAGAAATGCTCAATTGACTTGCTGGTTGATTCTCTTTCTGCAGTTCCAACCTCTCTCTGGAATTCCTATTTGTACATGTAACAGCTCACGAGGATCAGAGAAAACAAACCACCTATTTTAACACAGACAAATGAGATAAAGTGTGTAAAGTGCTTTATACACCTTCAAGCACTCTATAAATGTCAGGTGCTGTTAGTTTATCCTGGAAAGAGACACATGCATTGCCTACTTTATTGCTTTTGATTGGAAAGAGCCCTGGACTTGGAGGGAAAAGTCCTGGGTTCCAGTCCTGCCACTTCCACTTTGAATTTTGACAAGTCACTTCCCCTCTGTGCTATTCAGTCTCTCAGGAAATGAGGGAGTTGGCCTAGATGGTCTTTTCCACCTCCGACATCTGGTGACTGTAGTTGCCATTTGTCAAGCTAAAGAAATACAATGAGGCTTTCTTAATCAGAAGGTTTGTTAATGCTCCCCCTGAGATCTGGCTGGAGGTAAAGGCTTGTGCTGAATGCCCACTGCCAGGGAGCTTCTCCTTCCCTCCTCCCTTGATTCATCTGGGTACAATGCCAGCTTCCTTTGCAAAGCCCCAGTGATCTCCATCCTCCGATGAGGGCAACTGAAATGTGCAATGAGAGAAATGAGCTTCAGGGAAATAGAGTCATCGGATTTAGAGCAGAAAAGGTTCTTACAGGCCATCTCCTCCAACTCTCTCATTTTACAGATGAAGAAACAGTACGAGGGCTACATCAGTAAAAAGACTTTCTCAAAATCACAAAAGAAAAAATTGAGGTAAATGCACTGCAGTGGTTTGCCATTTCCTTCTCCAGCTGTTTTTACAGGTGAAGAAATTGAGGCAAACAGGTTAAATGACCTGCCCATGGTCACACGTCTAGTAAGTATCTGAAGCTGGATTTGAACTCAGGTCTTCTTGACTCCAGGCCCAGCACTCAACCTGCTGCACCAACTAGCTGCCCCTTCCCTAATGCCAGGAAGCAAAGGGCCCTATAGTTGCAGATATATTGTCTCTGAGAATATACGTGGCAGGGAGAGGAAGAAGCCCCTCTCTCTGCTCAGCTGCGGCCAGTGAGTTCGAGGCCCACTTCTCCAGCAGCAATACCAGGGGTCTATTCTTGTATCACGTGCCCAGTTTACACAGGAAAGACAGAACAGCAGACTGGACAGGGAATTGGGGCGGGGGTCAGGAATACATGGCTTTAAATCCTGCCTTTTTATCTTCAGTTTCCTCACCTGTAAAATGAAATTGACAACAGCACCCAACTCACAGAGTTGTTGTGAGACTCAGATCAGAAATTGTCTGAAAAACCTACAGTTCTAATCCATGGGCCAGGACAGGAGATTTCCATTTCTTTGTGGTTTCCCCAAACCTTTTCCTTTGGGTCACTCGTTACTCCCCAGATCCAGCACTTCCTGGCCAGGTCTCACACAGCAGGGCCCATCTCCCAGGCTCTCCAGCTACTTCCCGGCTATTTGTGGCAGGAAGGCTAGTTACCTCACTGTCCTCTACACAATCTTGGCCCAGCTACCCAAGGCACAGGTCTCTCTGGATTATCTGACTGCTTGGGATGCTTTAGGAGGCTAAAGCGGGCAGGCAGGATTTCCACCAAGCCATTTCATACTTGGCAAGTTACAATGCTTCTATCCTTGCCCAGGAAATTATGGGACAAAACATAATGTGGTGGAGATTTTAATGAAGTGCAGGAGACCTCAATTCAACTCCTGGTTCTGACATATCCTAGTTATGTAAATCAGAACTTGCTCAGAATTGAGAGTTGAGTTCCCTTGACACTGTGAGCTTCGTTTCTTCATTTGTAAAATGGGAAGAATCATAATGGGCCTATATATCTCATAAAGCTGAGGAAGACCTGGTAAAACTCAGGGTACAGGATAGTGAAAAGAGCTTGGAGAACAAAGAGGATAGTAGAAAAAAGGTCTGGTGGATGCTGTGTGATTAAAATGACCCATCTGGACCCTGGAAAAGAGATATGGAAATGCACCTCCCTCACTTCGCTGGAACAATGGGGGTCTATAGGTGCGGATTGTTGCATATGATGTCAGACACAGCTGAAATATCATTTGGCTTTGTTTTTTTTTTCTCGTAATGGGGGGCTGGTCAATGATCTTCAGAGCCTGCCCAACATTCCCTGCTGGCTTCAGACCAACACTTAGAACTTTGGAGAGTCAGTTTCAGGCTATGTATGATTCACTAAAGAGCTAGCCTTTGGAAGGTGAGGAGGAATTTTGGAATTGGCTTCAGAGACAGAAAGACTAATGATAGAAACAGAACTGAGTTTGCATACAGAAAATGGCCTCTGAACTTTCCTGTGCTTTGCTCTCTCTGGGAAGTTTCAAAGTGAAAGAGATTGTTATGGGCCATCTACTCATAGCCACCATGTGTTTCTGGGAACATGCTACCTGTATGGTGTGTGTGTGTGTGTGTGTGTGTGTGTGTGTGTGTGTGTGTGTGTGTGTGTGTTCTTTTCTGATCTTGAGTGACTGAGTATAATGGAGACAAATGGGCCAAGTTATGACTTCGTAAATGTTGAAAGGTTGGAGGAACCATCTGAGATCCCTTCAGTAACTCACTGGTAGACGCAACTAGGTCTGGTCAGGAGCCAGCATAGCAGAACAAGGAAGTCCCCTGGGCATAAACTATGCCATATCATATCTAGAAGTGAACTTGGTGAGAACTCCTAGGGCAAGGCAATGGCTCCTGCCTCCCCCCCCCTCCCCACCTCCCAGTAGTTAGGAAGATTTTTCTCTTCATTGAGCCTAAAGCCAGATCTCTGCAACTTTCCCCACTGGCCTTAAGTGCTCTCCCTCTCCCTTCCCCCCTCCCCCACAAACAGATGACTTAGAAGGTCCTTTCCAGCTCCATCACTGTGAAAGTGCTTCGTAAGCTTTAATGTACCAGAGAAAGGAGTTAGTATGATTAGTATATATTTACTCATGGGATTTAAAAAAAATGCTAGGGGAACCCAAGAGTTTAGAGAACTGAATAGAAATATGCATCTTGAGTATTACTTCTTTAAAAATAGCCTGACTGAGGGCAGGGCCCTCCATGTCTTACTCATCTCTGGGTTTCCACAGAGCCTAGCCCAAGGACTGGAACAAAGCAAGACTCAGTAGGTGGGGATCGAGTTCACTGACACTTTCCTAATCACTGCTGTCCTTGAGTGGTGAAAGCTACCCTCCAGGATGATAGCCATCTACAAATCGACAGTCAACATGTGGCTTCACCTTTAAAATCAGCCTTCCCAGAGTCACAGAGTTAGAAAGGACCCCAGAAGTCACCTAATTCTACCAACCCCCAAGCAGGGCCCTTCTCCAAAACCATTCCAAAGGCCTTCATCTAGACTGCTTGAAGACCTCAGGTGGAGGTGGCACTGAAAAGCCCAATACACATTTGGAACCACTCTCAAAATTAGGAGGCTTTTGCTATCAAGCCTAATTATCCCTTCACGACTTCCACAAATTGCTCCTGGTTCTATTCTCTGGGGCCAAGCAGAGCAAATCTAAAACTTCTTCCATGTGATAGCATCTCTTCCAGTGCATGAAGGCAGACCCCAAGTCTTCTCTTCTCCAGGCTAAACATTTCCAGTTCCTCTTACTGGTCTTCAATACCCTAGCTAGCCTGGTC
>CM053582.1:117424464-117449975 GCA_028627135.1 Pseudochirops cupreus | reverse complement strand
GCTGCATCCCGCTCCATCCCGCTCCATCCCGCTGCATCCCGCTCCATCCCGCTCCCTTCACTCTGCTCCATTTCCTTCTCCTCCACGGTGGAAGGGCTGCAGAGAGGTCGGGGAAGGGGGGAAGGGGCCTCAGGAGCACCTGGCCGTCCCTACTGGCACAAGAAGCTCTGCTGTGGCCTGCTCAGCAAAGGGACAGCCAGCCAGCCTCCCTCATTTCACTTGTGTGTCATTCTGGTCGAGCTGAACGTCAGCCAACAGTTTTTGTGTTTGTTTGTTTTGATTTTTTGTTTGTCTTTGTTGCGGCTGTCATTGGTTGTTGTTGGTTTTGTGTTTCTTTTCTCAGAGACAAGATGCCTCTGAAAGTAACAAGATCTACTTCAGAATTTAGCAAGCCCTGATTTGCACCTGCAGCCATAACACAAGCAAATGGCCTTTCCCTCCTGGGAACTCTCCTGGCCCCTTAGTTATGCCCCTCTTAAGGCACATTCTGCCTCGGAGTAGTGATTCTAGCAACTCTCATGTTCTCCACTCCTCCTAAGACTAAGCCTCTCCAGGCCAGGGACAGAGGCCCTTTTCTAGCTCAAAGCTATTATAACTAGAAGGACCCTTAGGTCCTAAGGGTCTCAACCTGTGGGTCACGACCCCTTTGGGGGGGTCGAACGACCCTTTCACAGGGGTCACAGGGGTCACCTAAGACCATCAGAAAACACATATTTCTGATGGTCTTAAGAACTGAGACACCACTCCTCTATCTGTCTCCAGGCGGGTCTGCCTCCGTGCAGATACACTCACATACGAGTATTAAAGGGTCCCGGCATTAGGAAAGTTGAGAACCGCTGCTTAGGAGATCAACTCATCTGACACCTTCATTTCACAGAGGAGGGGACCAGAGGTCAGAGAACAGACTTTCCTAAGGTCAGGTCCTTTGAAACAAAATCCAGGGCAAAGTGTGGAGCACAGAGTTTGACACATAGTGAGCTCATGGTAAATATCAGAGAAGGAGAGAAGGAGGGAAGAGAGAAGGAGCACAAACTAATGAAGTTTCTAAAAAAACAGAAATACAGAAAAGATTAATGGCAAAACTGTATGGCACTCAAAATACTGTAGTCAGGACTGTATTATATCAAAGCCATAGCCATACAAATGCCATTTTAAATCATTAATAATAAATCGCATACAAAAGACTCATAGTCAAATGATAGGGCTTAGTCTGAAGTCCCAGAAACTCTGTACTGCCTCAAATACTATGCCCTCAGCAGAGGCGCCACTCTTTAAAGCTTTAGCAATTCGGGGCAGCTAGGTGACTCAGTGAATAGAGCACTGACCCTGGAGTCAGGAGGACCTGAGTTCAAATCTGGCCTCAGACACATAACACAAAAAAACCAGCTGTGTGACCTTGGGCAAGTCACTTAACCCTAATTGTCCTGCCCTCCCCCTCCAAACAGCAAAAGAAATTGAAAATTAAAAAAAAAAAGCTTTAGCAATTCAATTAAATGCAACAAATATTTATTAAGCCCTACAGCAAAACCCCTGTGCCAAGTGTTGGGGCTGCAAAGGTAAATAAGACAGACCCTGCTCTCAAGAAGCTTTCAGTCTCAGAGGGGGAAAGACATAGCCAACTAACAGTGATACTAGAGACAGGGAGATGAGTACAAAGAAGGGATCTAGGCAGGGGTGGAGAGTACATTTTCAGAAGGCACAGGGAATCAGGGAAAGCTTCAAGGAGGACATGGCACCTGAGTTATGCATTGAAGGGAGAGACAGGCTTCAATAGATGAAGATGAGGGGGAGGACATTGAATCCTGGGATGGGGCAGGGAGAAGGGGGTGAGGTAGGAGGGCAAAGCAGCATGAGGAAGTGCAAGGAAAGAAGGGGGGATAATGAGTAGCACTCTTTGGCTAGATTGTAGAAGCACTAAAAAGCTGTTAGTAAGACATAAATATGGAAAGGTAGAGCAGAGGCAGATTTAGGCAGGCTTTGAATGCCAGATCAGGAATTTATGTTCTAGGCAATGAGGAGTTACTAAAAGGAGTGAGGTAGCCTGACGGATGGCATAGCAAGATTACTCAGGAAATAAATGGCTTAGTAATAAGACTCCATTTTTTTTCAGCACCCTCAAATTCCTTTTCCCTTGCATACAAGTTAATTCTTTGATCCAACTCAAGTGCCACCTGCTACCATAGGCCTTTACTAATTAATACAATAAAACAACCACAACATTGACATTCTAAGGTTTGCAAAAATGCTTTAAAAAATTTCCCATTTTATCTTCACAACGTCCTTGGGAAATACAGATGAATAAACTGAGCAGAGGTTAAGTGACTTGCCCAGGATCATACATCTAGGACGTGTCTGAGGTCAAATTTGAACTCAGGTCTTCCTGACTCCAGGGCCAGAGCTCTATGCCCTGCATTACCCAGCTGCTATATGATGCTATAGGGTTTACAAAGTGCTTTACATGTATTATCTCATTTGCACCTGGGGCTAAGAGAATTTATGTAACTTTCCCAGAGTAGCACAGGTAGTAAGTATCCAAAGCAAAACTTGAACTCAGATCTTCCTGACCCTAATCCTAGTGCTCTGGCCACAATACCACCTAGCTGCCTAATCCTCCCGACCAACAGTACCTTCCTCCTCCCTCCCCACTTCCATTTCCCCATGCTTCCTTGTGTATATTTTGCATTCTTTTGTTGCTGCTTTCCACTAGTAGAATATGAGCTCTTGGAGGGCAGGATTTTGGGGCGGTTTGCCTCCTTACAGGCAGGCTGCAGAGTTGTTCCAGTACAGCTCAAGTGTTAACAAAGGCTAATTAGAATGGAACTGAACTCAATTGAAGTAGCTTTGCTAATTGCCATTGATTGACTTTGGACACACCCTGGGTCGTTTCTCCTCCCAGGCTTCTCTTTGAAGGTCAGGAAGTCCCAACAGTAAATAGATTAGGATTAACTAGCAGATCCTGAAGCCTTGCCTAGGAAAATGACACTCTCTTATGCCCCTCTCCTCAATTTGCTGGGGAGAACAAAGCCACAGGAATGGCCTTACTTTATTAAAAACCTTCCCAGTCAGCCCAGCCTCCTCTTTTTCCTCCTCCTCCTCAATCCATGGGGAAGGAAAAAGTAACATATTGGAACGTTCTATTCTAGTTTGTAACAGCAACAGGGGTACAGTACTCCCTACCACTCCATGAACCCCCCTGCCTACTGTACCTACCAGCTCCCCAAATTCGTTGAATGCTTTTCGCTAGGGCTTTTTCTCTAGGGCAAGTCACTTAACCTCTGCCAGCTCAGTTTATTCATCTGTAAAATGGGGATCATAATAGCACTTATTGCCCAAGGACGTTGTGAAGATAAAATGGGAAGTTTTTAAAGCATTTTTGCAAACCTTATAAATTCTGCCGCAGTACTATAGGAAGGATTTTAGAAATGAAGTCAGACCAACCCCCACATTGCATGATAGAGAAACTGAGGCTCAGAGAAGGGGTATAACTAATCCATAGTCACAATGCTGGTTGGAAGGCCTTCCCTTTGGAACTGGACTAAACTGCTTAACATGAACCACCAGAATTACAGCCACTTTCCTCGGCTCTCAGACTTCCCATCTAAAGCTAGTCTCATCATCATCATCACCATCACCACCACCACCACAATTATGACGATGATGATTTTAGTCTAAACCTGCACCAGGGACTCCGAGTAGGGAAACTCCCTCCAGTGATACAGGTGAGCAGCTCATCTGGAACATAATGTCTTAGCTAGTGGTCTGGGGACATCAACTGAGTGACATGACAAGCATGAATTAGAGGCAAGCCTTGTCTTCCAAGGTCAAGGCCCCTATCCCACACTGCCTCTCATCCTCACCCACTTATATAGATCTCAAAGGATCACAAAGTGCCCGACCGACACACACCAACTGATTCTAGCTTCATGACAACCCCGTGAAGTCAATTCATTTTGCAGATGAGGAAATTGAGCCTCAGAGACATTAAATAATAGTCTCAGTCAGTAAGGTCAGAGAATGACAGAATAGTAGAGGTGGCCAGGACCTAATTTAGAAACTATCTATCCCAACCTTCTCCCCTCGAATGTTCATAGATAAGGACAGTGAGACCCAGAGCTCCAGCTCACTCACTCCCCCACCATTGGCAAGGGTCAGCGGCAGGATTCAGGTCCTTGATCTCCCTGATTCCAAGTCCAGTATGCTCTTCGCTATTCTACCTCATACCATGCAGCTAATTAGTGCAGATAGAGCACAGGATTTGTAGTTGCAAAGACCTGAGTAGAGCACAGGATTTGTAGTTGCAAAGACCTGAGTTTGAATCCTGCCTCAGCTACTCAATGCATTACCCTGGACAAGTCACTTAACCATTCAAATATTTATTAAGCCCTACTGCGAGACCCCTGTGCCAAGTGTCGGGGTTGCAAAGATGAATAAGACAGACCCTGTCTTATTCTCATCTACAAAATGGGGCTGATAATGGCACCTGCATCCCAGGGTCGTTGTGAGGATCAGATAAGAGGATATTTATAAAGCGTTTTACAAACCTTAAAGCACTATATAAATGCTAACTATCACTCAAGGTAAAGGGAATAAAGTCACTTTCATTCACCAATAACTCCTCTCTCCTCCACCCAAGATTTCTGGAAAGTAGTGGACAAGAATCCCTAGGGATGAGTAGGTGTGGATGTTACCGTCGTCCCAATAGAGGGAGTAGCCACCCACCACTAAGGTAACCAGGAATCTATCTCAGATCAAAGCACTGAATTCCAAACCTTAACTGACCCTCCCACCGGGATTTGAGGCATCCTGGGGTAATGGAAAGATTTGAGTCAGAAGATCTGAGTCTGAATTCCAACTCAGCTGCTGACTACCTATGTGACCTTGAGGAAACTTGATGGTTCTCAATTTTCAACATCTTCAAAATTCAAAGAAGGGAAGGGGCCAGTGTAGATGGCTTCTGAAGGTCCCTGGCAGCCGGGCATTCTGGGATCCTCTGAGCTTACTCACCACGAGGAAGTCCCTGCGCATCTCTCTCAACGTGTAACTCACTTGCTAGCTCTCACAGACAGAAGGGAGTCATTTCCATTTTTTTAATTCCCTCCCCCCGTCCTTATACACCCCCCCCCCCGAATATTTCCCTTTGAGAAAGTCAAACAAGAAGAAATGTTTTTGCATAATAGCTTGTAAGGGGAGAGAAGAGGAAGTTGGCCAGGCTAAATTTAGAAAGTGCTTACGCCCCCAGTCCTGGGGGCCGGCCCACGCACTTCACCCTGAGGAGGGAGGTACTCTTCTATATTTAACTCTCCGCCTGAAACCCTGCACTCGGGCAGTGACACCGAAAGCCCCAGCAGGATGTGGTGGTGGCCAGCCAAGGGAAGTTCACCCAGCATGAGCCCCGAGCAAGCGCCCGGGCTCTGACATCACATGAGACACAGCTGCCCTTCAGAAGCCTAAGGGTTTTCAGGTGTAACTTCTTCCTGGAAGAAACCAGCGTGGCACCCGTTCATCCACCCTTCTAGTCACAAGACTACATCAGGTGGTCAAGCCGGGTCTCGGGGAGCTACCCCAGGAGGACTGGCTGGAGGGACAGCCAAGAGGAGGGTCACTGGCATCTGGCCAGAAAATCCAGTCAACTTCTGGGCTTCTCTTCCTTGGCCAAGCTGGCCGATGGCTCTAGCAAAGAGAAGTCTCTGGAGCTGTCACAGGACCACAGGCTCAGAGCTGAAAGGGACCTTACAGGCCATCGCATCCAAGCCTCTCATTTTATACCTGTGGCCCAGAGAAGTTCAGTGATTTAAGGTCACACAGATAGTAAGTGTCTGAAGCACCACTGGAACCCAAGTGCTCCTGACTCCGTGTCCAGCTCCCTACCCCCTACACACTGCTTCTGAGTTATGGTATTTGAAATAGTTGGCCTAGTTTAGATGACAGGAGTATGTTTCTATGGTTATCCTAAGGAGGAATTCAGTTCAGTTCAACAAACATGTATTTAAGTATCTGCAAGGCACTACTAATACAAAGTCAAAAAACAAATAATTCCTGCCCTCAAGGAGCTTACATTCTACGGGGAGGATGCAACCAACTTGTATAGAGATATCTCGATACAAAGCAATACAAGTTCTAAAATTTCCAGAGAAAAAGAGAGCAACAATAATGGGTGGGTGGGTGCATAAAGTCTTCCTGGGGGGGGGGGGGGCAGCTATGCCTGAGAGAACAGGTACTGAGTGATTGAGTGGAAACCAGGAATCAGAGGTGGAAAAGAGGACATTATCCATTCAGGAGCCCACTTATGCAAAGTCATGGAAGGGGAAGAGATTGCCATGAAGGGAGACTAGATAGAGACTGAGTTGGACAGAAACAGAGAGTGTGCCGAGAGAGAGAGTCACGTAAAAAGTAGGGAGGAACTCGATGTGGAGGGTTTCAACTTCCAGGCTAAGGATTGTGTGGTTCATCCTAGCAGCCATAGGGAGCCATTGAAGGCTTTTGAGGAGAGAAGTAACATGGTCACATCTGTGCTTTAGGGGTAGTACCACCTCAATATTTGGCATTTGTATTGGATGACGAATGAGAGAGGCGAGAGCCTGGCGGTGAGACAAATTGGATAGCCATCATAATGTCCCAGGCACAGTGGACAGAGTGCTGGGCCTGGGCTCTGAAAGACCTAAGTTCAAATCCAGCTTCAGACACTTAACTAGCTGTGTCACTCTGAGAAAATCACAACCCCATGTCAGCCTCAGTTTCCCAAAATGGGAAATGGAGATAACAGCACTCACCTCACAGGATTGTGGTGAGGATTAAATGACATGATATTTGACAGTGCCTGGCATATACAGTAGGTGCTTAATAAATGCTTGTTTGTTTCCTTGGCACTTCCAGTCATGACGTGATGAGGATCTGGGGTGGTGGTAACTATGTGCGTGGATGGGAGTGAGTGATAGAAAGATAGAATCAAGTAGTTGTCAATTTGGCAACAATCACTCAAGGTCAAGTCCCCACTCACCCAACCCCATGAACCCAGCCCCACTCTGAGAGGGGTATCAGGGGACCTACTTTAGCTGGGCATATGTGTCCTCTTGGACATGGCCTGGCAGCTCAGGGACATAGTCCCAAACCATCCTAGTGTCCCCAAGGTTCCCAACCAGAGAGATGATCCCTAACATATCGAGCACCCACAGATTTAGCTAAAATACTAGCAGTTACCTGTATTTTCATTCTGAGCCACATCTATGTGAAAAAGGACTTCCTTTTACTGTATTAATCAGGATGTAGGTCTTAACCACCAACCACACCCCACCCCACTCCACTCCCACCAAATCAAAACAGAACAAAACCAACTCATTTAGTATAAAGCCCAAGTGTGGTCAGAAACTGGACCCAACTTGCTTTTGTCTAACCTCCTTTGGGAAGGATCACAAAATATCAAGGGAAGAAACTGAGGCCCAGAAAATGTACTTGCTCAAAGCCACAGCTCTGGCAATTGCCAGAACCATTTGTCTTACTCCAAATTTGGGGCTTCTTCCAAAGGAGAAGGTCAAGTATGGAATTTGGAGCTCATTCCCACCATTGGAGCACATTCTCTATTTTTCTTTGGCCCTAATAGAATTCTGTGATTTTTTTTATACCAGTGGTTCCTGCTAGCTTGCATTCATTTTTTCCCCCATTTCCATAGTGCCTGTGACCACTCCTTCAGCCCCCTCCTGAAGGACAGTGGTAGACTGTAGCATCTTTCCCTTCCCCAAACACACACCACATGTCTATCTCCCCTCAGATGGATTTTCAGGCAATGTGGCACATGGGAAAGGGCATATGTGCAATCAGAAGACCTGGGTTCATATTCTGCTTCTGATGCTTAATACTTGTGTGACCCTATGAAAGTCCCCTACACACTCTGGGTCTCAGTTCTTCTTCTGTAAAAGGAGGCATTAGACTTTCTAAGGTTCCTTCTAGCTCTGACTCTCTGTTCCTTACCAACGGAGGCTGGAGGAGAGGTAGATAGACTATGTCAGAACACAGAATTGTTTAGGGCCATTCAAAACCAAAGGTAAACACACTTTGAGCGAGATATTTGAGGAAATATCAAGTTACTCTTGAGTCAATGATATAAGAGACCCAGCGATGAAGGTCCTTGTGAAGGTCCTTGTGAGATCTTGAGGCTTTGAGAATTTTCCCCCAGCAAGTCTGAAGGGTGGAGGAGCCATGGAACTAAGTCCCACTTTGGCAGGAATTGGTTCCTTCTGCATTATCTCAAGTCAAAGCTAAAGTTCATCATGGTTTTGAATAGCACTAAATGGTTATCTCTAACACTGATATTCTCCTGCTGATGCTCCATGACTGTAAATCATGAAACAGCACAGGGAATCAAAACCACAGATAACCCAATGGCAATAGGTCAATGGAAAGACACAGTAGGGGAAAGGAGGCTTTGATATATTACAGTTAGGTGGGTTGGTAGCATAGCAAGTACTAGACTTGAAGTCCAGAAGACCTGAGTTCAAATCCTGCCTCAGGCACTTATTAGCTGTGTGACCCTGGGCAAGTCACCCAACCTCTGCCTGTCTCAGTCTCCTCCTAGGCAAGACAGAGATAAGAAAAGCACCTATCTCACGAGACTTGTGGGGATCAAATGATATAACATGTGCTTTGCAAACCATAAAGTGCTATAAAAATGCTTATTTTTATCACCAGTGGTGACTTATGCACACATACATGGTGCCTATCCATAGTCAGACTCATGCCATGTGGTGTGATTGATGCCAGTGCACTGAGAAGTATATGGTCCTACTACACTTCTGATGGTTCAATACCTTACTTCTTAGTAAGGGCAGGTTTTGTGACAGATTTCTCATTACCTTTAGAGCACACCACCAGAAGACTCAGGTTCCTATCTTGCCTCAGACACTACGTACTCCTAGGCAAGTCAATTCATCTTTCTTGGCCTGTTTCCTCATCTAAAGTGAGGGGGTTGTGAACTCAATGTGGACTAAGGTACCTTCAAGTTCTGAATCTATAACCCTCAGATCTCTGAGAATAGGATCCATTTCTCACAAATTTATTCCCTGAGCCCTTTTCTGAAGCTGACTTCTGCATTCCAAAAAGGTTGACAATTTTTAAAAATGTAGTCTGAGAGGTCTAGCTAATTGTGTATTCTCAATGGCTGTCCATGAGTTGCATATCACATTCTGAACAATAGATATTTTTCATCCACTTGGTTTTGCCTAGGTGGATAGTAGGATTGGCTGACTTCTTTTACAATGATTGTGGCTCTTATGTAAGAAGCTTCATAATGTTTTAGTCTGGATGAATCAGCACAGTATCATCTACAAATAAAAGCATCTGGAGAACCTCACTATTTATCTATATGCCCATGTATCTCAACGGTTCTCAAATTGGAGTCTGGGGACTTTTAAAAAAGATTTTGATAATGTATAATTGGTTACTTTTGTAACCAACGTGACTGTGTAGTTAATTGTTTGCAATTAATAATATGATTCCGTGGAGGGGTCTTCCACAGGCTTCACTAGGCTGCCCAAGGGATCCAGAACACCAAAAAGGTGAAGAGCCCCTTTAGAAGCCCTGCTTTAGAGCTGGGCGACTTCACAGAGACAACTAAATGAGAGAAGAAGACCAACTTGGATTGCCTTTGGGAAATAGTGCAAGGCTTTTAAGGACTCAAACTTCTCTCTGGCACATGGGCAAATCTTTTTTTAAAAATTTAAATAAGTTTTATCAATAGTTTTTATTTTTATATCACCTACATTTCCCAGTATACCCCTCCCAGAGAGCCAACCTTTATAATTGACAAAAAAATTTTTAAAAACACATTTCAGCAAAACTAGCCAACACATGGAAAAAGTCTGACACTGTGTGCAGTGTTCCATGTCGACAGTCCCCCACTTCTGCAAAGAAGTGAGGCTGGGGTGGGGGGAGGAAGACATAAAAGGCTCACTTTTTAACCAACGTAATTTTTCCATGAAATCATGGGTCCAGTCAATTTTTTTTTTCTTTCAGTGATACTGTATAGCTTCGAGTCATAGAACACTGAAGTCTACAAAAAGTTCAAGTTAAAAACCACCCCAAGGGCAATGGAGAGGCCTGTGGTAGGGGGTGTGAGTGTACAACAAATTATGGATTAAAAATCATGCAAGACAAATGGCACAAACAACATCACAGCCATACGACCAGCCAAGACGATGGATGGGCATGTGGCAGGAGCACCAAGGATGTCTGCACAAGGTCAAGGAGTCTAGAAGGGAAAGCCCCCTAATTTCATGTAGACCCCTCCATGGCACCGAGGGGAAAACGAGTCACACAGGAGAAGAGGCTGGGCTGGTGGAGAGCATAGCCACGTCAGGAAGAGCGGAGTAAGTGCAGAGGAAACACGGAGGGGCTGGACTCCACCCTGATGGGGGTCAGGAAGACCTAAGTTTGTGCCTTTCCTCATCTTTATTGGCCGAGTGCCCATGTGCACCGAGTGTCCATTTCCTTATCTGTATCTTCCCTTATCATCACAGGATTATGGTGGGACTCAGAAGATTATGGATCATATATTTAAAGCTAGAAAGAGACCTTAGGATCATCTCCTTCAAACCCATCATGCTGCAGATCAAGAATCTGAGTGCCAAAGACTCATCTCACATGCTCACAGTCCCACATATCCAGGATTCCAACCCAGGCCTCTGATTTCAGAACCAACCCTCTTTCTAATATAGCACACGTCTGCAAAGTGCTTCACAAATCTTAACAGTCTTGATAAATGCTAGATGGGTTTTTAGTGTGAGTAGTCTCAAAGAAGATGCTATAGTTTATGGTGAGATTCTGGAAGGCTCTCTAGAAAAGACCAGGAGCTTGACTGAGTCTTACAACAATGTGCCCCCTGCAAGCTCATGGTCAAGGGGAAAGGGTTGATAACAACTCCAAACATTTCAAGAGACCTGCAGTGCGAAGAACACTAGGGTAGACCGTGGGGGAGACACGAGGTTATAAGGCATGATCTCTGCAAACCTAAGCTAGTCATGGTCTAGCAAACATAAACAAAAAACCAAACAGTTCTTTTGTCCTCTCTCTTTCCAAGAGTGAGACTTGGGCCCAGAACTTGCCCGCAGTTGGATTTGTGAGACACAATGGATGCTCTTGTCATGCAGGTGATGCCCTTTCCAAGTTACACATGGGCATATTACATCTGTACTTGATAAATAATCCAGAGACCCCCAAATTGCTCACCTTGGCTACTTAAAAAGAGTTCTAACAGATATAAAGTCAATCAACCAACCAAACAACAATGAATGAACAAAGAAAGCAAATCTGTTAAACACCTCGTGTGTGCCAGACACTACGCTAAGTGCTTTGCGAATATTATCTCATTTACTACCTTAGAGACCTAGGGCAAGTCACTTCACCATAATCTGACTTCAGTTTTCTCTATGTAAAATAAAGGAGTTGAATTTAATGGCCTCTAAAGTCATCTCCAATTTTAAATCGATGACCTTACCACTGAGCAACATAGATAGCTTTGATTAAAAACCAATCACAAGAAAGGAAGGGCCTGAAGCAAGGAGCCTGGGGTTGAGGAGAAGGGCCAGTTCTGGGATCAGGTGACCAGCTCTGGCCAGAGCCCTCCAATTTAGGAGCACAGTTCTCCCTTTCCCCATCCCCATCCCCTAACTAGACTGGCATGTTCCCAAACTCAATTTGGAGGATTCCAGTTCCAGGATACAGACTTTGTGCAACTGCTGAGGGTCAACAACATTAATCCAGCCTCCACTTACTCTGGTCTTGGGTTTAACTCACCACTGAGGGGCAGCATGCCATAATGAATAGACTGCTGAACTGGAAGTCAGGGAGACCCAGGCTCAGGGTTGACCTCTGCCACTTATTAGCTGTGTGAACCCCCATAAATCACTTCACCTGAGCCTTAGTTTCCTCCTCTGTGAAATGGGATAGTAGATAGCCACAGGATCTTAATCACAAGGCCTTCATCAGACTCAGATGAAATTATGGATATAAAGTATTTCACAAAACTTAAGCTCTATAGAAACAACAGTTATTATTACCGGTCAAAAGGAAGTCAGCAGCTGGTCTGCTTGGACTGATGCCAGCCTAGGACTGTGATAAAGAAAAGTGCCAGGATTTTATTTAGCCTGTAGAGTTCCCCTGATTCTCCTGACTGATTGGGAAGGGAGGCATCTCTCTTCTAAATCACTACCACCACCACCACCATGATGATGACGATTTATACATCTCTAAAGCTTTGCAAAGCACTTTTCCAACAATAGTAGTGGCACAGTAGTTAGAGACCTGGGCCTGCAGTCAGGAAGACCTGAGTTCAAATCTAGACTCAAACACTTACTAGCTCGGTGACCCTGGACAAGTCACTTAACCTCTGTTTGCGTCAGTTTTCTCAACTGTAAAATGAGGGTAATAATATTATCTTTCTCCCAGGGTTGTTGTGAGGTTCAAATGAAACAATCATTGTAAAGCATTTTGTGTTGGCACTAGGCACATAGTAGATGTTACATAAATGCTTATTCCCTTCCCTTCCCAGGCCGATAGTCCAGACATGATTATTCCTAGTTTATAGATGGATCCAGTGAATCTCAGAAAGATTCTGGGGTCAGGAAGCTAGCAAGTGAGCCCAGGTCTATGACCATCAAACTCAATGTCCTTTTCACTATGACCAGGCTACATGATAAAACTATTTCCTGCTTCCTTCTTCCTTCCTTTCCCATGTCTACTCTGGGAGGCCCAGTATATCTTTATGTGTTCAAGTCATGATGAATTATTCTGAGTCTCTCTGCCCTAGGACTGAATCCAAAATCAGCTCATACTACATTAGAAGACGATGTGTTCCTGCAGAGGGAGCAGGCACTTACTTTAGGGACCAGAGCTGGACAGCGCCATCCCAACAAATCTTCCCTTAAGTGGGGTTGGGGGAGGCTATCTGCCATATTTGCTTCAGTGGGAGCACTGGGAAAAGCACTGGGTGTATAATTACATCTCTAAATTTAAGGTCCATCTATTCAACACAGGATTATTTGTTCTTTCAAAGTTTAGAAAAACCATTCATTTGCAAACTGTCTGGTCTTGATGCCTTTTTATGGGATGACCCATTAAACTGTTTGCCTGATATCTCCCTCTGAGAGTAGTCTAAGTTATAGCCATCACATCCTGATACAGAGGAAAGACTGTTGTCCTTGGAATCAAAGAGAGCTGGTTCCCAACCTTGGCTCCAACACTGGCTGGTTTTGTGCCCATGGGTAAATCCTGTCATCTGTCTAAGCCCTAGTTTTCTTAACTGGAAAATGGGGGTGCTGATGTCCATGGTACCTGACTTCACAGAGTTGTTGTGGGATGACATATTCAGTGTGCTTTAAGGAATAGCCCCTGACCCACTATACAGCTTGGCTTTCTTGTGATGGCCCTTTCTCATTTCTCATTTTGATCATTGATGTTTTTTCTCTTTAGATCCTCTTATTAGCTGTGAAAGAGGAAGATTCTCCCAGGTGCATCCTTCCAGCTTACTTTCTTATTGTTTTCCATGTAAGAGTTCAGTCTTATAGTCAGCTTTCAAATTCTGACGCCTACCATCCACAGGACTATAGGCAAGAGACTGTGCATCCCTGGGTCAAAGTGACCTTAAGTATAAAACAGGAGGGTAGACTACATGGCCACTCCTGTCCCTTCCAGTTCTAAACCTAGGATTCTAGGGCCCCATGGAATTAGCTGATGTACTAAGGTGACATCAGACGGTTGTCTTGCAAAGCCAATCCTTTCATCCAAAATTGAAGAGGCCACATGATCTTTCCACACTTGTCCTTGCTGCTTTCCTTCCCCATGGAAGAAAGTGCCACTTCCTCCCCTTGCACAGGGGGGCATCCCAAAAGTCTCAGTGGAGCTTTCAGTTTTAATAGCTTAAATATTAAAGTTCAAAACCACATTAAGACTTTTGGGACACTCTTGTAGTAGGGTCTTTTTATTTGTGGTTATCCTCAGAACATTCTGGAGTATCATGGTCAGTTCTGGGACCCACATTTCGGGAGGGATACTGATCAATTGGACACCATTAAGAGGAGAGAGATAAGAACAGTGAAGGTCTCAAACTAATGCCATATAAGGATGAAGAAACTGGAGACGTTTAGTCTGGAGAGAAGAAGACTATTGGAGATAGTCATGGCATTGGGGAAGACAGACAATGGATTAGCTGTCTACAAGGACTGTGAAACAGAAAGGGAGATCTGGCTTCATTCTACATGGTCCCAGAGGATCAAAGAAAGAACAATGGATAAAAGTAGCCAGGAGGTCAATTTAGGCAGAATATAAGGAAAAACTAGCTTACCATTAGCACTATCCCAAATTGGAATGGGCTGCCTCCAGAATTAGTGGCTTCTTCTTCCTAGGAAGTGCTCTAGTAGAGACTGGAGGACTATGTGGAGAGTGAATGACTTGGAGAGAGGATTTTTTGCTGAGGTAAGCATTGCACATCCTTTGCAAGTGGTCATTCAGCTTCAGTTCAAATGAAAGGAAGAGAGTCCCAACTGAAGGCCCTTTTCCCCTTTTAAGATGTTAATTACATAAGATGGGAGAGTAAAGATGGGTCTTATATCTGACTGAGTCTGCTCATGAATTCACAATTATTTCATTACATTTAATCCCACAAATATTTATTAAGTAGTTGCTTTATACAAGGCTCAGGGGCTACAAGGGGGCGGGGGTGGAGGGACAATGAAACTGTCCTTCCCTCAAAGAGCTTACATTCTCCCAGGGGATAGAGCCTAGACTTGGATAAATAAATGCAAAGTGTGTGTACACACACACACACACACACACACACACACACACACACACATTATGTATATGTATAGGCATGTATGTATGTATATGTATTCTGTGTATGTAGGTATTATATGTGTATGCATGTATTATATGTGTATGCATGCATGAATGTGTATATGTGTGAGTGTTTATATGTATGTATGTTTAAAGGAAATAGCATTGGGACAGCTAGGTGACACAGTATATAGAGTACTAGCCCTGGAGTCAGGAGGATTTGAGTTCAAATCCAGCCTCAGGCATTTACTAGCTGTGTGACTCTGGGCAAGTCACTTAAACCCAATTGCCTACCCTCTCCCCCCCTCAGAAAAAAAATAGCATTGACAATTGGAGGGGGGGGGGGAATCAGGAAAGGCTTCATGTAGGAGGTAGCATCAAAGCTGGACCTTGAAGAGGTGAGAAAGGAGTACATTCTAAGCATGAGATCTAGAGGGAAGGGAACAAGGGAAAGGGGCCAGTACACATAGTGCATGAAGGTGAGTAATAGGAAACAAGACTGGGAAGGTGGGTGGAAGCCAGATCATGGAGGGCTTTAACTGCCAGGCTGAGGGTTTTGTCTTTTATCTGAAAGGCGACAGGAAACCACTGAAGATTTTGAGCAGGCAAGCGGCATACATGGTCTGTTTTTCAGGGATATCAAATTGATGACTTTGTAGAGCATAGATAGGAGGAGAGAAGAGACCTGAAGGAGGGAGACCAGTTATAAGACTATCATATTCATCCACTAGAGAAGTCTGGATTAGGCTTTGTGAGTGAAGAGAAGGGGATCGATGTTATCAGCACAGTACAAATAACACACACAAAACTTGACACCTGAGTGGATAACAGGGCATGGGAGAGGGGGAAGAATCAGGTGTGATGGCACTGGTGTGAACCACTGTCACCACTGGGTAGCAGCAAGGATGATCAAGAATTCCACATTTCATTCCTCTGGACTGGAAGAATGTCCTCCATTCCCTGCATCTTCCTAGACTTCCAAAGAAGAAAAGATGGTACAGGTCCAGAAGTCAGGAAGACCTGAGTTGGAATCCTGCTCCAGATACTTACTAGCTGTGTGACCCTGGGCAAGTCACCTGATTTCTCTAAGGTTCTGTTTCTTCACCTGTAAAGGGATAATACAATAGCACATACCTTAAGGGTTGTTGGGAGGACTAAATGAAATAACACATGAAGCATTTTACAAACTTAAAGAGCTATATAAATACTAGCTATTGTCATATTACATCTATCTATCTATCTGTCTGTCTGTCTGTCTATCTATCTATCTATCTACCTATCTATCTATCTATCTATCTACCACAGTATAATTACTATGTTACTAGCTGACAGTCATCAGATTTTGGGGTAGCGAGGCTATACAGAAGGTAGAGTGCCAGGTCTATAGTTAAGAAGACTCATCTTCCTGAGTTCAAATCTGGCCTCAGATGCTTCCTAGCCATGTGACCCTGGGTGAGTCACTTAACCCTGTTTACCTCAGTTTCCTTATCTGTAAAATGAGCTAGAGAAGGACGTGGCAAACCACTCCAGTATCTCTGCCAAGAAAACCCTAAATGGGGTCAAGAAGAGTCAGATAGGACTGAACAATTAACAACAACAAAAACTGAACTTATCTTTTCTCTAAAACCCTCCTCTCTTCTTAACTCCCTTATTACCTTTGAGGGTGCTACTATCTTTCTAAGCACCCAGGTCCATAAGCTAAGTGTCATTCTCAACTCCTCACTCTCTCTCCTTCAATACCCAGTCTACTGCCATGTATATTGCTATGTACATTCCCTATTCTCCTCGGACTAAGCCAGCATCCTGGTGTGGACCCTCTGGGGTCACTTCATGCCTGGACTATTACAATAGGCTGCTGGTTGGACTCCCTGCATCGTGTCTCTTCCCACTCCAGTCCATTCTCCACTCATCTGTCAAAGTCTGACCCCATCACCTCTCTCCTCCCCATCCTACCACAAACACAATTAACTTCACTGACTCCTTCAAAAGCCAACAATAAAGTCCTCTACTTCTTAAAACCTTTAATAACCCAGCCCCTTCCTAGTTTTCTAGGCTTTTTCTACCTTACTCCTCCTATGTACTCTGTGATCCAGGCTTCCTTGCTATTCCTAGAATGAGACACTTTATCTCTCAGTTCTGGGTATTTTCTCTGACTGTCCTTCATGCTTACAATGCTCTCCCTCCTCATCTCTGCCTTCTGACTTCCCCAGCTCCCTTCAGGAGCTCACTCTTTAACCAACATAATTTTTCCATGAAATCATGGGTCCAATCAATTTTTCTTTCAGTGATACTCTCTAGCTTCGAGTCATAGAACACTGAAGTCTACAAAAGGTTCAAGTTGAAAATCACCGCAAGGGCAATGGAGAGGCCTGTGGTAGGTGTGACTGTACAACAAATTATGGATTAAAAATCATGCAAGACAAATGGCAACATAAAGCAGGTATGGATATAAAGTACTTTTATCCACTTAAGGGAAGATTTGTTGGGATGGCGCTGTCCAACTCTGGTCCCTGAAGTAAGTGCCTGCTCCCTCTGCACGAACGCATCATCTTCTAATGTAGTATGAGCTGATTTTGGATTCGGTCCTAGGGCAGAGAGACTCAGAATAATTCATCATGACTTGAGCACATAAAGAAACACTGGGCCTCCCAGAGTGGACATGGGAAAGGAAGGAAGAAGGAAGCAGGAAATAGTTTTATCATGTAGCCTGGTCATAGTGAAAAGGACACTGAGTTTGATGGTCATAGACCTGGGCTCACTTGCTAGCTGCCTGACCCCAGAATCTTTCTGAGATTCACTGGATCCATCTATAAAGTAGGAATAATCATGTCTGGACTATCTGCCTGGGAAGGGAAGGGAATAAGCATTTATGTAATACCTATTATATACCTAGCACAACACTAAATGCTTCACAGTCAAAATCATACCTTCTGCAAGAAGCCTTTCTCTACCTGGAAAGACTTATTTGAACTGTGAAGTGAGCAGAACCAGGAGAATGTTGTACACAGTAACAGAGATATTATACAATGAAGAACTGTGAATGGCTTAGCTATTCTCTGCAACACAATGATCCAAGACAATCCCATGATTGGGTTCATGATGAAGCATAGAAAGAAGTGATATTGTCTGAATACGACTGAAGCATGCTGTTTTCACTTTCTGTCTTTTTTCATTCTTTTTTATTCAAGTCTTTTTGTACAAAATGACTAATACAAAAATGTTTTATGTGATTGCATGTGTATTACCTATATCAGATTGTTCACTGTATCGGGGAGGGGGGAGAAGACACAGGGAAAACTTAAAAAAAACTTTTAAAAAAAGTTTTTAAAAAATTTTAAATATTATTTTAACATGTAATTGATGAAAAATACTATATGTTAAAAAAGAAAAATTTCCCAATTCCCTTTAACATTAGTGCCTTCCCTCTTTCGACTAGAAAGAACTAGAACCTGTTTCTAGAACTCCAATGCACTCTGTACATATCTTGTCTGTACATAGTTGTTTGCATGGTGTCTGCCCCATTAGACTGTAAGCTCCTTGAAGGCAGGGACTGTCTTTTGCCTTTCTTTGTATCCCCAGTACTTAACACAGAGCCTGACACAGATTAAGCACCAGAACAAATGCTTGTTGACTTGACTTGACTCTCAGTTTCATTTTAATGATGTGAAAACAGGCCAGGAAAGCCAACTCACTTTCTAGCCTCAGCTCCAAGCCTCCCAGGCTCATGGGCCCCTTCCCCTAGGCCAGGGGGTCTGTCCTGTCTACAACATTTCCTTGCTAACCAGTGTCTAGTCTGGATAAATGAAAAGGCCTTTCTATACTGAAGAAAGCAGACACTGTAAGAATCATGAATAATTATTCTTAGTTGAAAATTGATGCTCATTTTTTCAAATTAATACTTTTGGAAACCTGCCCTATCAGCTGGCACTGCCAGCCAAAACCCAAAGAAGGAAGTGCCCCGTCCTCACCTGCCCAGAGCCTGATCAGTCTCACTGATTGAGGGCTGGTTCAGGAGAAGCTCGCTGATCACCTACAGTTTCAAGTTGAGTTGAAATATTTCCCTGGAAGTTTTACCATACCACATACTTTGGGCTTGACATGCAAAATTCCAGGGAAGATATGCTCTGGGTTCTAGGTTATATAAAGTGCAAAATGGGGTCATAGGACAGTCTTATGGCCTGTTTTCCCAGAAGAGTTCCCGAATTCCAGCTCTTACAAAGAAGCCCCATTCTCAAGTGATGGCTCTAGTTTAACTGGTCCATGTCCTTTTGTTGACACTCTTCTCTTCCAGTTTTCATCTTCCCTCTCTGACCACTCTTCAATGTCCTTATATACAGAAGGCACTTGATAAATGCTGGCTTGAAGTGATAAACCCTCTGCTACAGAACCACTCAGGGAAGACTCTCCTGCAAGTCACTTCGTGACCAATTTTTCCCAGGAGGATATAAGTTTCCTGGGCAGAAGTACTGTCTCATTCATCAGGGTCTAGTACAATGTCTATCACCTACCAAATGCTTAAGAAATTCTCATTGATGATTGGTTGATTGATTGGCATTCAGGAAGTTGGAATTCGGATACTAAAATATTTCCTCTGGCAGAAAAGGACTTTTTGCTTTCCACCTTGTTTGAAGGGGAACACTGAGTTCCTCCAGAGTGACTAGACTGGACGGACATTGGATTATACTTGGCCCTGGGATAAGAACCACCAAAACCTGAGCAGAGTCAAAAGGATCACAGAGATCCTTTGGTCGGCATAGGGTAGGACCATCAAAAAAAGTCTAAGAAATATAAAATAAAAAATGCTTTTGACTCTGAGCCTTCCCATTCTAAATGAGTTCTGATTTATCTTGTCTATATCCTACATTTGGTTGCTTGTTGTCTTCCCCATTAACGTATGAACTCCTCGCTGTTAGGGACTGGTGTTTGGGGCTTGTTTTGGGGGGTTTGGGGCTCTTTTTGTATCCCCAGTGCTTAGCATAGAGTAGGCACTTAGTAAATGTTTACTGATTGACTCCATCCACCTTCATATATGCTAGAAATTTTACAATATTTATCAGATTGACCACAGGTACAGAACCTTGGTGTTGGAAGGGACCTTAGAAAGGCACCTAGTCCCCTTTGCTGGTGAATAGGAATCCCCACTATCACACGTGTGACAAGTGTTCATCATGTCTCTGCTTAAACCCTCCCAGTGATGAGGAACTCACGACTTCATGGAGAAGTATTCATTCATGAATTCTTCAATCGGTTCTGTTTCTAGAACCTTGCTCACCCTTTTCCAGGATAGAAAATGCAATCCCTATTCCCCAGCAGTTTATAATGTAGTTCAGAAGTGAACATGCTATTCTCTATGGTGATAATTAGTGGGACGGCATCAACAAGAATTGCTCATAATGAGGGTATGAGTAAGTTGAGGTCTGGGGGGAGGGGGTGCCTATACTTTTTGAGATAACAGATCATAACATTGATAGAATAAATTAAACTAGAAGATAAGTAAGGGACCAGAACTGGACCTGAGATTTCACAAGTTTGTGAAACTCCCTCCACCAAAGCAGACTGGGACCTTCTCTGCAACTTAGAGTCTGAGAGAGTTGCATCATCAGCAATCATATCACCAACAATAGCTGGTATTTATGTAACAACAACTTGCATTTATGTAGTGCTTTAAGGTTTTGCAAAGTACTTTACAGATATTATCTCATTTTATCATCACAATAACCCTGAGGGATGGGGGACAGTATTATCCCTATTTTACAGATGGGGAAACTGAGGCAGGTAGCAGTTGTCTAAGGTCACACAGCCCGTGTGGATCAGCAGTGGAATTTGAACTCAGGTCTCTGTGCGTCTCAAGTAATAATTATGTCCAAATATAGATATTTTCACTTGTGTTCTTTGTAATCTTGCAAACTTTCTGTGATAATAATTATTAGCTTTTGCATCTCATAATGAGGGTTTATAGGGAAATACAAGCTCTGGCCAATCCTATCCAATTGGAAATGCTTTGAGAACTGTCCCAGAGAGGATCGTGTGTCTGTCTCCTGAGGACCTGCCTCGCTATGTACACAGGGGCTCATCACCAGCTTGACCACTGGGTGATGAATTTTTTCAGCCACAGCTATTCTGAAAAGTAGGCTTCAAAGGCATGGAGGGCCTCTGCTCTGGGTTGGTGGCCAGGGTCCTGCATTAATCAGACTGCACATCCCAGAAGCACTGAAGCTAGTGTAAGATCCTCTCCATTCCTTAAGACCCACTGCCTCTTCACAAAGCTTTCTTTCTGGACTTCTTCCTGGGAGGATCATATAGAGTCATCAATTTAGAGCTGGCAGCGACCTTGGAGGTCCTCAAGTTCTCATTTTATAGATCAGGCAACCAAGGCAAAGTACTTTGCTTGAGATCAACAAGGGACCAAGCCATAGGGTTGAGATTTGAACTCCGGCCCTCTGATGACAAATTCTAGTCCCCCAATTGTACTGCTGAGCACCAGAATCTTCATGTGGCACATTCCACATCTCAGTTATGGTTACTGGTATTCATGCTCTATCCTTTCTACTAACCTGGGAGGCCAAGCACAGGAGCAACGTACACAACAGTGGGTGTCAGGAACCAAACCCTGCTGATTCTAGATCTGAACAGGGCTCATATCTGTCCCCTGCTGCCATCACCTTGACCATCTGTCCCTGAGCAAGGTCACGGCAGCTTCCTGACGGTGAGCTGTTTCCATGCTCTTCCCATTGCCCTCCTTCCTCCAAACCCACTGCTAGGCTAATCTTTGGTTTTTTAAGCAAATTAACCAATTTATCCAAGCCGATGACCAACCAAAATCAGAGAAAATACATGGACTTATCTTTCTAATACCTAAGTCCAATCATGTCACTTAATGCTGCTCAGAAAGCTTCACTGACTCTCTATTATCCAGAGCCAGGTTCAAAGAGGGAGATTCCTTAGCCTGGTATTATTAAGTGCGTCTAGGATCTGCCACCAGCCTCTTTAGCACTTTATCTCAGCCTACATTTCTCCCTATACTCTATTTACCAGTTCCTCCCTCTCAAAATGGTAAAGTCAGAGAAGAAAGAGCCCCACCCTGCTCACCTTCCACTCTCCTGCTGGCCCACCTCCCTCCAAATCAGCTCATTCTATTAACCCTGAGCGCTGGAAGGAGTTTCTGACAGCTGAGTGTGTGGGTAAGAGAGGTTGATCCAGAATCAGAGGACCAGGATGTGAGTTCTGGCTCTGCTATTCCTTACCTGGGTGATCAATGAGTCAGTCAATAGATAAGTAGGTCTTAAGTGCCTACTATGTGTACCAGGTACCACAGCAGGTTCTGAGGATACAAAGACAAGAATTAAAGAGTCTCAATCCTAGACGGCTCAGTGGAGAGCTTGCAGCGCCTCGAGTGGGTAAGACCCGAGTTCAAATCCAGCCTCAGACACATCCTAGCTGTGTGACCCTGAGCAAGTCATTTCACTACAATTTCCTCAACTGTAAATGGAGGATGATAATCGTGCCTGCTTCCCAGGGTTGTTGTGAGGATCTACTAAGATAATATCCGTAAAGTGCTTAGAACAGTGCCTGGCACACTTGCTATTGTTAAGTTGTTTTCAGTTGTGTGTGACTCTTCATGACTCCATTTGGGGTTTTCTTGGCCAAGATCCTGGAAGGGTTTGCCATTTCCTTCTCCAGCTCATTTTACAGATAAGGAAACTGAGGCAAATACTGAAGTGACTTGCCCAGGGTCACACAGCTAGTAAATGTCTGAGGCCAGATTTGACCTCAGGAAAATGAGTCTTGCTGATTCCAGGCCCAGCACTGTGCCCCCTCGCTGCCCTGCCTGGCACACAATAGGCACTCAATAATGCTTATTCCCTCCTTTCCTCAACAGTCTTACATTCTACTGGGGGAGACAGCATGTATACAAAATATCTGCAAGGCCAGTCCCTTCTTCCCTCTGTCCCCTTCTTCACCTGTAAAGGGAAGTTGGACCAGGTCAGTGGTTCTCATGTTTTTTGGGCCTTAGGACCCTTCACATTCTTAAAAATTACTGACCAGCCAAAGAGCTCTTGTTTATATATGGCATAGTTATCAGCTTTTACTATATTAGCAAGAAAACGTAGTATTATTATGAAAACAGTTTTCCCAGGAAAGGTTGTGGGTATCCTTGGGGGTCCCCAGACCACACTTTGCAATAACACTGAATTAGGGAATTCTGGGGTCCCTTCCTACTCACAATCTTATACTCCTATGGTCTGCCAGCTCCCCTAATGCCTTCTCCTTACCCCCTCCTCTCCCAAAATAACTTCCCCTAGCCAACAAACCCTCTTCCATTTCCTTCCCCTCCCCCTAAGGAGCTTCCCTGGGGCTGCCTGACCCACTGCCCCTCACCCCCTTTCATTTCCCCAAAGTCTCATGATGGTCACTTGGGCAGAAGAAGAGGAAGTAATGAGAGTGTGAGCCATTGACTGCACTCCCTAGTGGATGGGAATCCCCTGCAGCTTAGGAGAGGTGAGCATGTATGTATGTGTGTATTTGTGTGTTTATGTATGCAGTGTGTATGTGTGTGTATATGTGTACGTGGTGTGGTGTTGTGTGGTGTGGGGGGGGGAGCCACTGGGGAGGGAGAGGAATTAAGGCTTCCAGAGAGATGATATCTTATGCTTACCTTGCTAGAGACCCCTTTCCTAGATCTAGCTCACCCCCCATCTTCACAAACGAGCTATATTCCAAAAGCTGCTTTGTAAATCAATTGACTGGAGCTGAGGAATGAACTTCCCACAGAAATGGAGATCTGAGTCAAAGGTTCTCGGTTCTGCTGCTTCTTACCTGGGTGCCCTTTATAGGCCTCAGGAGGCCTCAGGTTCCTTCCAGTTGCAAATCCATGATTCTATCGTTATGAAGGTGGGGTCATCGGCCCAGGTCACCCCAAAATTTCCAGGTTGTGAAGGAAGGAGGCAGAGCAGTATTGTGAAGAGGGCTAAATTTGGAGTCAGATGATCTGGGTTCAAATTCTGACTCTGTTACTTAACTACTTGTGGGAACTTACTGTGTATCTTTCTAGGCTCCTCATCTGTACAATGAGGGGAAGGGGACCCTAATGTTCTTTCTGTTCTAAGTCTGTGATCCTGTCAACTCCAAGATTAGTCCAAGTTCTTTATCCTAAGAGCAGAGGCCATGTAGTACAAAAGGACAAAGAAGAAGGAAGAAATTAAGCTTCCCCTTTTCCTGAGACTCAGGCCAGCCCTGGGCTGAACACAGCGGCAACAGCAACAACAACACAATCAACAACGGAAAACCTTCTTGGACAACTTCCCCACCTCTCCTGCCACCAGCTGCTGGCTCCTGTCCGCCATCTTGGCTCCCAGGTTCTCCTTGCTCCCGTCACTCCAGCCCTGCAGCAACTCCCACAGGCCTCTCTGCTCGTCCCCAAAGACCCTTCATATGCTCAAATAACCTTTTTCCTCCTTTCCCAATTAAAATACCCATTCATCCCAGCCTTAAATTTAAGAAGCACATACTTAGGAATCCTATCGAAATATGACTTTTTATTGGATTCTGATAATGCACAAATGGTGATGACAATGATGATAGGCAGCTAGGTGGTAAAGTGGGTAGAGCACCAGGCCTGGGGTCAGGAAGGCCTGAGTTCAAGTCCTTTCTCGGACACTTAACTAGTTTTGTGACCCTGGGCAAGTCACTTGACCTCTCTGCTTCAGTTTCCTCATCTGTAAAATGAGTATAATAATAAAGCATAGCCCAAAGGCTGGTTGTGGGGGTCAAATGAGGTAACATTTGCAAACTGCTTTGCAAAGCTTTAAGTGCTATGTAAATATTACCTCTCCTATGATTATCTTGATTTCTCTTCAGGCTTACAAGGCACAGTGGAGCACAAGTACCACTCTCCTCATCTTGCAGGCAAAGAATCTGGGCTCAGAGAGGTCACATGACTTGCTAGTGAGTGCCAGAGTCAAGTTTCAACCTGAAGTCCTCCTGCTTCCAACTCCCATGCTCTCTCTCCCACACCATGCCGGCTCCCCTACAACACAGGGCCAAACTCTGGATTGTACTCCTAACAACCCTGTGGAATCCCAGCTGTGGCCACAGCTTGGTAGGATCTCAAAGGTTATCTGGTCCAACTCATACCTAAGGGGAAATCCTCTCTGTCTTTGACAAGCAGTTGTCCAGCCTCTCCCTGAACTCTCCAATGTTGAGAAATATGCTGCTCTCTGAAGAAGCCCATTACATTTTTGGACTAATCTAATTGGACCTTTGGGCAGCTAGGCTAGAGCAGTGGTTAGAGAGCTGGATCTGGAGTCAAGGAGACTCATCTTCCTGAGTTCAAATCTGGCCTCAGACATTTTCTAGATGTGTGACCCTGGGAAAGCCACTTAAGCTGTTTGCCTCAGTTTCCTCATCTGTAAAATGAGCTGGAGAAGGAAATGGCAAACCACACCAGTGTCTTGGCTAAGAAAAAGATTCACAAAGAGTCAGACATGACTGAAACAACTAAACAACAACTGGACTTTTATTTCTCTGGAGGGGGGCTGATTCTGGCAGGATGCTAAAAAACACTTTCTGCCAAGCAGAGCTCTAAAATTCTTGGTTCTTCAGTACTTGCTAGCTCTGATCCCCGGTTCTGAAACTGTATGCTCTAAGGTCTCTTCCAACTCAAATATTCTATGTTCTAAGGGCCCTCCCAG
>CM053582.1:117377690-117416985 GCA_028627135.1 Pseudochirops cupreus | reverse complement strand
CCTCCCTCTCCCTCTCTCTCTCTCTCTCTATCCTTCTCCCTCTCTCTCCCTCTCTCTTTCTCTCTCTTTCTCCCTCTTCTTCTCTCTCTCCCTCCCTCTCCCTCTCCCTCTCTCTCTCTCTCTATCCTTCTCCCTCTCTCTCTTTCTCTCTCTTTCTCCCTCTCCCTCTCTCCTTCTCTCTCTCTTCTTTCTGCTCTCTGTCTTTAACTCTTTGTTTCTGTCTGTCTCTCTTGCCACCTCTACCTTCTCTCTGTCTCTTTCTCCCCTTCCTTCTCTGTGTTTCTGTCTCTCCTCTCCCTGTGTCTGTCTCTATTTCTCTCCCCACTCCTTTCCTCTTTCTCTCTCCCTGTCTCTATTTCTTTCTCTCTCTCTCTGTCTCTCTGTCTGTCTCTCTTTCCCTCCCTCTATCTCTGCTCTCTGTCTGTCTCTGTTCTTCCTCAAAAGAGCTGTGATTCTGTGATTCCTTTGGTGTGAGTCTTCCTTCTGCATCTCCATCACTACAAGGGTATACCTGAAAGCCCAGCCCTGGCTACTGATGTTCTTTTCAGGTAACACATACTTCACCCTCATGTTGACCAACAACAGAAAGAATGTTGAATAGGGAGTTGAGATGCTTCATTTCATGCCCTTGCTTGGGCATGGGCTACTTAGGGGACCAACTCTGGGCAAGTCACTTAATTGCTCTCTGCCTTAGTTACCTCATATGTAAAACTGGAACTATAAACTTGCCTTCCTCCCTCATTTGCTTTGTCTCTTCTATGGTTTTTTAAAAATGTGCATTATTCCTGAGGCTTCATGATTACTAATTGGTCTTCAAATTATCATTTGATCAAGCAAGCAGCAAGCATTTATTAAGTGCCTATTGCAAGTTCCTCTACTAGGTACTGGTGATACAGAGGCAGAAATGAAATAGTCTCTGCCCTCAAGGAGCTTATATTTTATTGGGGAAGCCTTGTATACCCATAAGATTATACAAATTGAAGGCAAGATATCTAGGTGGCAGGAGGCTCTAACAGCAAAGAGTGATCAGGAAAGGTCTCATAAAAGATGGTACATGAGCTGAGCTTGCGATGAATGAACCTTGGGATTCTAAGACAGAGAGGAGTGGAAGGACAGCTTTCCAGGCATGGGAGACAACCTGTGTAAAGGTACAGAGATAGGAAATGGAGCATTGCGTAAAGAACAGCAAGAATAGTTTGGCCGGCATATTGTATATAGGAAAGTACATTGTGTGTAATAGCCTGGAAAGGCCAGTTGGAGCCCAGAGCTGGAGAACTTAAATGCCACCAAGTCCATCTCTCATTTTACAGATGAAGAAACTGAGGCACAGAGAATTTCAGTGACTTGCCCAAGGTCTCAGCTAGTGTCTGAAGCAGGAGGTAATGCTAGGTCTTCGTGATGCCACATCTAGTGCTCTATCCATGATGCCATCTAGTGGCCTCAAACAAAGATACTTGCATTTTATCTTAGAAGTCACAGGGAATAGTCCCCAACTTTCCACTGAAGAGAGGCTCTGGACTTAGCTAGACTGGCTCTCAAGTAACAGACGGAGTCCCTTGCTTGGTCTGACCTCACAGTCTTTCCTATTTGGTAGTGGGACTATCCAGACCTCTGATCCACTGACAGAGCTTGGGAGGATTCAGGCTTAACCTTCACGCCATGACAAGGCATAGGAGCAGACTGTGACTGGGAGAAGCACCTTCTGAAAAACAAAGAGACCACCAGTGTAACCAAAGTGCTGATGAAATCAGGGACCCCTGGGACTGTCAAAGAATACATGCCTACATATTTGGTGAATTTCATACAACATAGCATAGGGCAGGCTAAAAAGAACTGGCTTTGCCATCAGATGACCTAGATCCAAATCTCACCTCTGATGCCTGTGTGATCTTGGGCATGTTACTTATCCCTTCTGGGCCTCAGTTTCCTCATCTGTAAAATGCGGGGATTAGATTAATTGGCCTCTGTGGGTTCTTCCAGCCCTCAGTTTATTATAGACTTCTCTCCTAATCAATATAACATTCTGGATTTGATCTATATCTTCTGAAGTATTGAGGATTCTATTATATGTGCTGGCAACACGGGACAATGGATAAAACACTGGCCTGGGACCCAGGAGTCTGGGGCACTCACTGTAGCCCAGACACAATTTCAATCTGGAACTTTGGGCAAAGCCCTGGATCTCAACAAGCCTGAGTTTCCTCATTTGCCAAAATAAGAGGGCGAACTAGATGATCGTTAAAGTCCTTAAATACTATTCTAATGTCCTCTGTAAGCCTACTGAGCCCAATCTCAGTTCTTTTATTCTCTAGGCACCAGCAAAGATATTCAATAGAACAGCGCCCTCATCCACCTCAGGACAATTCCCATGGAGCATACAGCTACATTGTTCCTAGACTGACACCAAGCCAAATTTCAAATATCTCCTCTCCCTTAACTTCTGAGACTGATTCTGTTGCAGGAGATGAAACTGGGGTGCTGAAATGATCGGTACTTCACAAAGGGAGGTGACTTTGCTCATCCCTATCCCCCAGAAAGATGGACAAAGTGAGATAGCAGCTCATCAGCTCTTCGTGGGCTGGCTCCTGTCTCCAATAAGCATGCAGAAAATTCTTGGGAATCAAAAGTAAAGCAAATTATAAGAAAGGAAACCTCTTTTTTTGGTGGGGGGGGAAGGAGTATTGCAATGTGGTACGATGGAAAGATGTCTGGACTTAGAGTGAGAACACATGGATTCAAATCCCATTCTGCCACTTAATACCTGTTTTTCATTGGGCAAACTACTCAATCTCTTTGGCCCCCATCTGTAAAACAAGGGAACTGGACGAGATGACCTCTAAGGTTTCTTCCAGCTCTAAATCTATGAATTTATGATTGTACACGTTTCTATGGTTTCTCAGACACAGCTGTTCCCCATGCAGGGAATGCTGCTGGTGAGAGGGAGCTGTCCATAGCTGAAAGCCCTTCAGAAAAAGAAGGGAAAGGGTTAGACTACACACCAGGGCTTAAAAAGATGCAGGCACATCACCAGATGGAGGAAATCAGATTGGACACAAAATTCTTTTTATGAGCCCAGTCCTCTGGACACTTGGCTCCTTGAACTCAACTAATTATAGACTACATATTCTTGGGAGCTGAGTATTAGAGTGCCAGATTTAAAGTCATGGGAGTCCTGGGGTCAAATCCCCCCTCAAAGGTACCTTCAGGTACCTCATCTTTTTTTTTTTTTTTTGCTTTTTGGAGGGCAACTGGGGTTAAGTGACTT
Organism: Pseudochirops cupreus; assembly: GCA_028627135.1. Lineage (NCBI taxonomy): Eukaryota > Metazoa > Chordata > Mammalia > Diprotodontia > Pseudocheiridae > Pseudochirops > Pseudochirops cupreus. Next base: position 117,413,720 of record CM053582.1, on the reverse strand, counting down.
GCCCAAATCACACGGCTAGTAAGTGTGTCAAGTGTCTGAGGCCGGATTTGAACTCAGGTCCTCCTGACTCTGAGACCGGTGCTCTATTCACTGTGCCACCTAGCCACCCCCAGGTACCTCATCTATAAAATGGATATAATAATAGTTTTTATCTCAAAGTGTTGTTGTAATCTATGTAAAGTAATTTTCAGACCTTAAGTTCTATGTAAAAGTGAGCTATTCCTTATTACTATCATCCCATTATCTTTGAATTGTCTCAATTTAGGATGTTTTAGAGAATATTCTGGAACATCAGACACTTAAATTCAATGTGACCTTGGCTAAGTTTCTCAGCATCCTTGGGCCATAGTTTTCTGACTTATAAAGAGGCCTAGATGATGTCTGCACTCTAGATGGCCTGCCAGTCCCATGTTTATGATTCTCAGATCCTGCTTACCATTGCTTCCAGCTGGGTTAGAATTATATTTAGGATATGGAAGGTGGTTTGATTAGACATTATATCAGAAGGGAGGCAACCAGAAGTTGCTCCTCTGGGCCCTGTTTTCTTGGAACCTCATGGCAACTGACCTCTTTGTTCTGGCACCTCAAGGACTGAAGTACTGTGGACTCTCCCATCCAGGCCAGGTTGGCCTGTTGGCCCTATACCATGCTGGGATCTTGTCCAGTCCCGGCCCCTACAGGTTCCCCCATCTTTTGGTGAAGCTGAGTCCACTAAAGCAGTGAAAGAGGACCTGGGCAAATGAGGAAACTTCAAACCAGGCTGAACCAAATGACTTTGAGGGTCCCTTCCAGCTCTGCATTAGTGATCTTATGACTTTCTATCCTATTACAATTGGTGGTGGTGGCAGCAGCAGGGCAGGGCAAAGAAGAGCAGGACCTACAGCCCAGTGCCCAGAGGTAGGTGAGGAAATTCTAAGTAGGTCTTGATTTGAAATAGTGGCACATATTGCTAGTGTGATCTAGACTGGCCAACATCATTTTAAAACAGCAGGAGGAAGTACAATGAAATTGAGAAAGAATATTAGAAGGGGAATTGTTCAATCACTAGTTTCTGAAACATGCAAACCAAATCAGTCTCAGTACTCCATGGGGTCCTGGGATCCCACCCTTATATGTCAGACATGATGACTTCCTATAGTATCCACTGAATCAAGGAAGCATGTGGTCGAATTTTCTCTCTCTGTCTCTGTCTCTCTGTCTCTGTCTGTCTGTCTCTCTGTCTCTGTCTCTATCTCTCTCTGTGTCTCTCTGTGTCTCTGTCTCTGTCTCTCTCTCTCCTCTCTGTGTGTGTGGGGGGCAGTATTCCCCTGAGTGTGGTCATGGAAGTAATTCAATTCCACAAAAATTTATTAAGTGGCCCACTGTGGTCTGAGCACCACCATTCTTGTTTGTCTGGGACCAAGAAGGCAAGTAGTACCTTTAGCAGAAGTGCATCCCATGGGGGAATAGACCAATGATAGAACAGACTCTCTGTTGATTCTCTAAAGCTTCCAACTGATGCCCTGTCCTCCCCCTAAGGGGGTGCCAACTCCCCAGGACTTTGGCTCTCATAATAACTAGTTCTTACTCTAGTCAGAACTTCACATGTGAGTTTTCCTAAAAAAAAAAAAAAAAGGAAGTACAGGTGAAGTTTCAATCCTCAGCCTTCACTTAGTGTATGTGTATGTGTAAAAATTCCCTTTACTTGGTAGTAGAGTTACCCAGTAGCAGCGAGGTGGTGTGATGGATAGAGCACTGGGCCACTCATCTTCCTGAGTACAAATTCTCAGACTTTTATTAACTATGTGACCTTGGGCAAGTCACTTACCTCTCTTTGCCTCAGTTTCCCCACCCATAAAATGAGCTGGAGAAGGAAATGGCAAAACACTCCAGTATCTCTTCCAAGAAAACACCAAAAGGGGTCACAGAGAGTTACCTGAACGACCACAACAATCTCTACGTCTGCTCCCCCCCTCTTAGTGCCTCTTTCCCCTCGTATCTGCAGCACCTCGTGCTGTGCTTGGCATTGGAATCAAGAAGTCAGTATTTCATAAATACGTGTTGGCTCACTGACTGACCTAGCACTTAGCACAGCAGCCTTGGAATAAACGCGTATTGAATTAAACAGAATTGAAGATTTTCCCCTTGACTTCTTTTATCCTTTACCATGTGTTCTTTTGTCCTTTCTTATCTCATCAGATCCCCCGCTTCCTTACACTCACCCTTCAGGGATCTGGCTTCATTTCCACTGTCTGTGGCTTTACTCTTTACCCTTCAGCTCCATATATAGGACTGGGCTTAGCCAGTTCGGTTTCTTATTACTGTGTTTGTCCTTCTAATGCCTTGGAAGCGTTTATTTCTGAGCCCTAAGAACTATTTCCTTGAACAAAAGCCAATCTTCTTGGATCCCTCTACCTCCTTTCTCTCACTTCCTATCAGGGTGGCTCAACTCAGTGCCCAAAGCACAGTCATTTTGCTCCCATACCTTTCCCTTTCACCTCGAGTCTTGAATCACATTCTTTTGTAGCTGTATCTTTCAAAGTTTCTGTCTCTCTGCATGGCACAGAGAATAAGCTGATCTGACTGCAAACCCACTGATAGGTGCTTTAGCCTCTAGGCCAGGGGATGGATAGTATGTTGGATGAGAGTCAGAGCCCCAAAAGATCTAAACAGCCCATTACTTTGGGCTGAATCTGATCAAATGAAATTTAATAGCTATAAATGTGAGGAGTTATAGCTTCCATGCTGGCAGCATAGCAAGAGACAAGATCATTAAGGGACATCTGGGGTTATAATAGGTAGAGTTTACAGAAAATGTCAAAATAAGTTAAATGAGGATCTTTAAGACTGGATGCTAAGGCATCCCTCTCAGGAAAGAGTGCTAGGCCTGGTATTCGGAAGACTTGAGTTCAAATTTGCCTCAGGCACTAAATAAATGGCTAATTCTGGGCTGGTCACTTTGACCTCTCTTTATTCATCTGTAAATAAGGAAGCTGGACACAGTGGCCTTTAAAATCCCTTCTAGTTCTATGGGTATTCTCATGGGTCTGACAGATGTGCTTGACCAGCCAAATGAATGCCTGGAAGACTGGAAGAATATTGGGGAAACAGAGAGAGTTTTGGCCTGAGGAGTTTGGGATGCCACAAAGTGAATAAGATAGTCTTCAACCTATGAATCTGGAGACCAAGTGGTCACTTACAAATTTCTTAGAACTAATGATACAATGCATACCAGGGCTTGCATTTCAGTGGAGTTTCTGATCATCTGACCCAACAATGAGAACAGAGAAGGGAGCCCTTGGGCAGGGAGGAGAGCCAAGGGATCAGGCCAAAAGGGGTAAGCTATAGAACTCAGTTTTTGAGGACATTGACTATTCTGGCCCTTATAGAATCCATTCTTGTTGCCTCGCATCTGCTAGGTAACTGGGTCTTTTCAAGGTCTTTTCAGTGTAGCAGACCCAGTTACCTAGCAAATGCGAGGCAACAAGAATCTTCCTCTCCTTCTCCTGGCCCATGTCATCTGGGTACTACACATTGTACTTCTTCTAGAACTTGTTCTACTGAGGGGAAGGAAGGAAGGAAGGAAGGAAGGGAGAGAGGGAAGGAGGGAGGAAAAGGGAAAGGGAAAAAAGGAAGAAGAAGATCATGATTTACCATGAATTAAGAACTATGCTAAGGGCTGGGGATTCAAATACATGCACAAAGAAAAACAGTCTCTTCCCTCAAGGAACTTCTATTCTAATAGGTGAAGACAACACACAAAAATGAAACATGAAAATATGGCAGAGGTAGTAACAGAAATGTAGTGAAAGAGCACTGACTCTGGAGTCAGAGGACCTGGGTTCAAATCCCGTATCATATGCTTACTTCCCTGGGTGACCTCAGAAAAATCACTTCACCTCCCTCTGTTTCCTCTTCTATAAAATGAAGGTTTTGATTCGATGGCCTCCCAGCTCTGTATCTCCAACCTTTCGACATCACCGCCCTAAGACTCCCCTCTAGTAGGAGGGGTTCCATTCTAGTTACGTGAGTATGGTACTCCACGTGCCAAGGCCTAAAGGCCTAGAGGACAAAGTTCAATATGAATTAATATGAATAACAGAATTGACCTATGTGATCCTAGTGATTAATGGGTCAGTGAAACAGCCTTGAAGAAGAGATCAAGGAAGCCCCTGGGGTACAAGTTCTTTAAGCTCAGACCTCTGTCCTGGATGGAAAAACTACAGAAAGAGAAGAAAGCGCCAGAACCAGAATGATACATCTCTTGGCAAGACCCAGAAGATATAAAGAGGGCAAAGGGAATAACTATAGGGGCCTAGCCAAGCTCAGCCTTCTGAGATGAGGGTAGGAAGGAAGACCGTTGGAAGTAACCAATGGGGCTCAGATTGCTGGGCACTGAGCTACTGAAATGGGTCATAAGAACCTTTACTATACTTAAATGAACCACTTGAGCAGGTCAAGGCAGTGGGCCAGTGGAGGCCCAGTGTGGCAAGGAAAGAGAGACCTCTGCTGGCCTTCATCATTCTTCACTCCCCGTTTCCCCACCCCTCAAGTCTTCAATACACAGTTGGGTAGTTTTAATTATTAGGAAGGGAATCTCTCCAAAAGGAGGTTGTCTTGGAGGTTTCAGATTACAGCTGGCAATAAATGTATTCCAACGGGGCCTTGGCACAGGATGGCAACACAGGGCCATGCACAAAGTTGATGAATAGCCGTGTGATTTTAATAGGTTTCTTTCCCTGTCTGGCATCAGTTCCCACGTCTGTAACATGAAACAGATGGTCTACATGGTTTCTAAGTTCTTCTTACCATCCCTAGTATTCTCTGACCCTTTGCTCCTGGCTACTTAATATTTTCCAAGTTAATCAATAAGAAGACAAAAAACAACCTGGAAAAAGAGAAAAGAAAATTGGGGGGGGGTAGAGTAAGAGGTAAATGAAGGTGAGAAAGAAAGGGAAAGGAGTGAAAGAACAGAAAAGGAGAAAAGGGAATGAGTTCACTAAATATGGCTAGCTTTCTCCCCATGCATCCAGAGATATGGCAAAAGACCATCATTCATTTCCAAAGACTCAGGAGCTTAGTAGTTCTCCCTCCTGCTAACAGCACCAACTAGCTTTGGGGTTATGATTCTGACTAAGATCCAAGACAACCCAAATCATTATCCGCAAGGCAGAGCAGAATCTCCCACCCAGCCCCAACTCTACATTGGTGAAAACAAGAAAAGGAATGGAGGTCAGGGGCTATGGGGACCTGGATGAGGATGACCCTAGGAGGTTCATCAGGTTAGGCCAAGGAACACAGACCAAATTCTCAGCTTCAGGTAATTGTCCTAACTGTTGCCAGTTTAATACACAAGAATATGAGCATTGCCACACTTGCAGAAAATGGTCCAACTCTGGCATTCCCCTGTCTTTGAGCACAGGAAGAGGAACAAGGAAGAGGACAAAGTTCAATATGAATCAGAGAGTGACATGGTAGCCTTTAAAGCCAGTGTAATCTTAGCTGGCATTAACAGGGAACTAACCCAAACATGGTCATCAAAGGCAGCCTACCCTGAGAGAGACAGCTTCCTAAAGATGCTGAATATGCCTGCCACAGCCAAGGTGACCAAAGGACAAATCATGAGTTCAAAAAGGCAGTCCGATAATCCCTAACCAAATAGCACCCCCAAAACCTTCAGTGCCATATCAAAAGTGAAACAAGGCTGAGAATCTCAACAGAAGCAAGCAGATTTTTTTTTCATTTTTTTCAAGTACAAACAATATAGCATCAAAACATGCTTCTGATACAGATTCATCCCTGAAGATTTGAGAGTTCACTGTGTGTGGACATGAAGACTCATGACACACTTGGAGGAACACTAGAGCCAGTCAGGTTTTAATACCCTTCTCCATCATCTTGGGACCAGCCTAGATGGGTTCTATTTATCGTTCAATCCTGCTTTGATATATGAGGTACACATTGGGCTCAGCCTTCACCTTTGAATGGTGTGGTGGTAGTATCTTCCACAAATCCATCCGTTTAGAGAGCATTTGAGGCTATATTTTGGCAACTGATCATCTCCCTGGCCTCTAAAAGTATCCCACTGAAGGCAGGGCACCATTCAACTGTGTGGGCAGCATGGACTCTCTAGCTCCTCTTTCTCTGTATGGGAACTGATGAAATAATCCCTTCTGAGTGGCCATGTCACATCCCCTTCAAGCACACGCCATTCTGGGCTGACTGACCTGCTAGCCATTTCCTATACATGATGTTCCATTTCCTAGACAAGACCCTTTACCTGTTTGCCTCAGTTTTCTCCTCTGTACAATTGGGATAATAACAGCCCATACTTCTCAGGGCCAGTATGAGTATAAAATGAGACATTTGTAAAATGCTTTACAAACTTTAAAGCCACATAGAAATGCTAGCTGTTGATATTATATTATGTTATATAATATGATATATTATGTCATGTCATATCATATCATACCGTATCGTATCATATCATATCATATTAATAATAGTACTTCCCAGGGTTGTTGTGAGATCAAATGAGATAATATTTCTAAAGTTCTTAGCATAGTGCCCAGCACGTAGTAGGAGTTATATAAATTCTTGTTCCTTCCTTCTTCCTGTTATTGTCTTTGTATGCTCAACACCTAACAGAGCCTGTTACATAGCAGAAGGCACATGTTGGCTCAGTTGAAATGGCCATTGAGCTCATGGAGAATGCCCTGTAACATTCTGGGGACACAATTAAATCAGTACAGCGTCTCACTTGATTCTGGCACTCAGGGATGGCTGAACAAAGCTCTCTGGTTACAGGCAGCACTTGGGATTCTCCCACCTGGTTTCTTTGGCTAGAGATCAACTTCCTGTGCAACAATCCCAGGTTCGTCCAATCAGGAGCCCTCTTGGTGACATAAGGGCTTGTGGCATTTCATCTGGAGTAATGCAGGGTCCCTTAGTTAACTAGACATGTTAATATAACATTTCCTATCAAGGAAAAACAAGGGGATGCCAATAGGTAAGAAAGACATCATCTCATAAGTCAGTCAACTGGCACTTATTTATGAAGTACCTCGTATGTTAACTATGTTAACCACTGATTCATTTTCAGAATAATTCACCAATACACATCATGCCCTTAGTTTACCTAACTGGGAGGGGGAAGACAGGGATGATGGAAAGTCCACATATACCTAATGTGCTATGTGAAGGACACCAGCCCGTCCAATCCTTCCCCCCACCATTAAATTTACACCCAGATCCTTCCATCCTTTTCTAGACAATGAGGACACAACTATTCATTCTCAATGCCAGAAATTTTTTAATTAGCCTTAATAAACTAAGAATGTAATAGCTGACATGTCTAATACACTTTATGCACTTTACATACATTCATTTGATCCTCAGAATCACCCTATATGGTTGACACTCTTTCATACCCACCTTACAGATGACAAAACTGTCGAATTATCTCAAACTGTCCCAAAGCTAATCCATGAAGAAGGTTTTAATCACTTGTCCACAAACAATAAGAAAAGAGCTAGATTTGGACCCAGAGGCCCTTGGTTTGGATGCTAGCTCTGCCATTTATAATATATGTGACTTTGGTCACGTCACATAACCTCTGCCATTCCTAATTTCCTCATCTGTAAAAAATAATTGGACTAAGACCTACAAGGCCCTTCCAGATCTGAGTCTAAGCTATTATGGTGTCAGAGTGAAAAGACCAAGTTTCAAGATCCGGTTCTGACAACTGGTACCTGTGTGACTGTGGGTTAATAATTTAACCTCTAAGTCCCAGTTTCTTCTTCCCTAAAATGGGGATCATAACACTTTCCCTATAGACTTTCCAAGGTTATTATGAAACAAGCTTTGCAAATCTCAAAATGCAAGGCACATGTGGATTACTGTTATTGTTATACTCAGAAGAACAGTAAGCACACAAATCACTATTAAAATTACCATGTAATTAAAGAGGTCTAAACCAGGGGCTGAGAAGATCAGGGAAGGCTTCATGGAAATTATGATATTGGAGTTGGGCTTTGAAGGGTAGATGGGACATTCCAGGTAAATGAAACAGGAAAGGTGAGAGAACACTCTAGGCATATTTCAGGAATAGGGAGGAATTCAGTTCAGATGGAACAATGTCGATATGGCAAAGTGAGGGAAGATGAGTCTGGAAAGGCAGCTTTATAGACTGACCACAGAAGTCCTTGAATACCAGGTTAAGGGGTTTGGGATCCACTCTTCAAATACAAGGAGTTGTTCCCCAGCCCCATCTACCTCTTTTAATACTACTCCTATTGCTAACATCGATAGCACCTCCTCCCCACAAGACCTGACTCTTGCATTTGGGGGCGTTCTTCCCCTCTCTACTCCACTATGGCCTCCCTTGCCTTAAAAAATCCAATTCCCCGTAGCTCTGTTCTCCCAGGGCAATAACAAGCTAACCTTAGCTGAAGTATTAAAGATCAGTCTCCCCATCTCCCTCCCAAATATCATGTGACCAGAGGCCTTTAAGGTCTTGGAATGACAATGATGACACTGATGAAGAATCATGTTTATAGATCACTTTAATGTTTGCAACGTGGCCCTACTTGCAAAGATCCTGGGAGGCTGAGTGGTCAACCAAAGAAATGACTGACTAATGGCATCATTTCTAGTACCAGGTCAGGCTGTCTAGGGAGACATTTGGGAGTAAAGGGATCTCCACTTACAGGAAAGTTTAAATGCATTCTTGCCAGCAACACACTTCCTCCTCTAATCAGTATTTGCAAATGTAAACCACACAGCTGAGCTGCCTTCTCAGCAGCCTGCCCCCTTCCCCAAGTGAGCTCACCACAGTGAGTGGTATTCCCGGCATGTACCAAATGGATTTCATTGGCTTGCCAACTACAAGGCCATTTGAGGCAGCCTGGTGAAGAATTCTGACCTGGGAGCCAGGTGGCCTGGGCTCCAGACCTGCTCCTAACTTGCTCCACAACCTTGAGAAAGTCACTTCCTTTCTCTCAGACTAGGAGTCTCTTCTAAAAAATAAGGTTGGATGCAGGGGTCTCTAAGACCCTTCTTCTACCCTCATCCTGCAATTTGGTCTCCCTGTGTCCCAGTTTCATTATTTATGGAATGAAGATGAACAATTGCAAAGATGGATATGATACAACAAAATATCTGGCACTGCCAAGAAATGAGAGTGTTTTTCCTGTCTCTTCAGGTTTCTTCTCAGGTATTCCATGAAAGAGAAATCCGGGGATAGAAATGGTGAAATCCAGCTGGTGCAGGTCCCCCCATCCCCCTGTACCCCACATACACAATCCCCTGGATGTCAGGAAGCCTGTATAGACCAGCCTGGGAGCCAGGGCAGCCTCAGACAGCAACAACCACCCATTTTGCAACAAAACAGGAAACCAGTTTACCAGCCCCTGAAATAGAACAGACAAAAGCCTAGACTCTAAGGCTGGGAGAGTAGAGCAGCTACCACTTTTCACATCATTTCCTGAAGGCTAGGATGGCTAGGTTTATTCCCCTGATGCCCCCCAACTCCCGTTCCAAGAGCAAAAAGAACCTCTTTTTTTCTAGTTCTGTGTTCAGTTATTCCACCCATATTTTCTCTTTCCAGTCAGAACATCCTTCCCTTAGCCACGTGCCCAGCAGTTCAGTGTATTTACAATAGAGGGCAGCAAGAGAGCTGAGAATCACAGATCCACGGAGCTGGAGGGAACATCGGAGGGCATCGAGTCAAACCTGGCCCAGAATCCCCCTGCAGCATCCTGTCAAAGTGTTGAGCCAGTCTGGGCTGGGGGACTGGAAGACCTCCAGAGATCAGGAATACAATATGCCTGCTCCAGCCTTAGACAATCCTGCTTGTGAGGAAGGCCTTTCCAGCGCTGAGCTGAACCTGCCTCCCAGTGACCTCAGCCAGAGACTCTCAGGTTGGCCCTCTGCATTCAGGCAGAGCACATGGAATCCCTCTTGCACATGACAGCCCTTCAAGTATCTAAAGACAACTAGAAAGATTCCTCTAAGTCTTTTCTTCTCCAGGTTATATGGTTCTTCTAAGGAATCTTTATTTGGTAAGGTCTTCAGTCCCCTCTCTAGCTTGGTCACCCTCCTCTGGATCTGATCCAAATTGTCAAAGCCCTTCCTAAATGTGCCATCCAGAGCTACATACAACCCTTCAGGTGTGGTCTGATCAGGCAGAGGGCAGTGGTGGTGCCTACCTCCCTCACTCTGGATGTTATACTTCTATTAATGCAGCCTAATTCAGCCTCCCTTTTTTTCTTAGCTGTGATGTGACTCTGTTGATGTCACACAGTCACTTTGCTGTCACTAAGACCCTCAGGTTTTTTCCCCACATAGACTGGATTTTCTCCTCAAACCTCACACAGAAAAACTGAAGTGGGCAAAGTTTGTCTTCACATCCCTTGGTTTGATCCACCCTCCTATCCCATCCCCTCACTGGCAAGTAAGACGCTCCTGTGGCTTCCTTTGGCCCAGATATGATACATTTCCACAATGATGCCCTGTGTCTTTTCCCCTATTCTCTCAGCAAAACATACTAGGTCTGGGTCCTGCTCCTTCAGTGCTGACTGACCAGATAAACATACTTTGAGCTAAGGTATTAGCATGTCCTCCAGGCAACATTTAAAATACTAGAATCTGCTCTTTGGATCTGGAGGGGGGGGAGTGAGGAGAATTTGTTCATTACCTTCCAGGAGTGGGGAACCTACAGTCCTACAACTATAGGTTTAGGTTAGCACCCCAGACCCCTAGGGAGCTATGTGTGTGGCCTTGGGGATGCAGATTCCCCACCACTGCTACTAGGCCATAGATTCTTACCCTGTAGCTATGACATTATTATCCATGGATTGAGAAAATACATGATTACAAAAAACTGCTATGAATCTCGTGATGCTTTTAGATGGCTCTGTATTTATCATAAGAGCAACCATAGGCATTATTTATATCATATATGTATATATATATTTATTTTTTCATATATGTATCTGTGTATCCATTTGGAAAATCCATTATTCAACTTCAGTTGAAGTTAAAGAGAGGCCCAACTAGCAATGCTTTTGGGATCTTTGACAGTAACTCCAAGGTCCCTATAAGCCTTCAGGTTAGAGGATTCTGTTTTAATCCAAAATAATGACAGTTGGGGAATTGCTAGACATCAAGGTAAAAGGGACGGAGGGAAGTTGGGGAGAAGGGGTTGGGGCTTTCATTGGTCCTAAAATCACACCCCAAATTCAATTCAATGAACAAACATTAATTTATTAAGCACCTACTATGTGCAGGACACTGCATTCAGGCCCTCTTCATGGTGAGATACTAAGGCTGTCCAGATACCAGGAGAGAACAGTGTTACAAAGACCCAGGGAGGGGGAGCAGGGGGTCAGCAGCATCAGATATTACAGAAAGGTCACAAGAAGGATGAGGGCTGAGGAAAGGTCAGCAGATGTGGTAACTGAGAAATCTGTGGGAACCTTTCAGCCGAGTGATGAGGCTGGAAGCCAGGCTGAAAAGGGTTGGAAAACTGAGTGGGAGGTGAGAAAGTGGAGGTAATGGGAGCAGACAGGTTTTTAAAGAATCTTTATTAAGCACTTCCACACACATACCAGCCTGTGTGGGAGAGGGATTGGCCTTGTTTTGCCTGGTCCCAGAGGGCAGATCTAGGGAACAATGAGGAGAAGTTGGATCAAGGCAGATCTGAGCTTCATGTAAGGAAAACCTTCCTAAAAAGCATTGAGCCTCCTCCCAGTGGAATGGGTGGCTTGGAAGGTTCCCTATCAAGGGAAGTTTTCAGGCAGAGAGTGGATAACCATTTCTGGGAGATGAAAAATAGATTCTAGTAATAATATATTGCAAAGAGCTTTTGACGTATTAGTAAAGTTGATCCTCACAACCCTGGGGGGTACAAGTAGCAAACTGGGGCTCAAAGAGGTTGGAGACTCCCCCCAAATCACACACCAAGGAAGTACTTGACACCAGATTTGAACCGAGGCCTTCCAGACTGCCAGTCCAGTGTTGTATGCACAGTGCCATACTGGCTCTCATATATATATGCTTTGGGCAAGAAGCTTCTGGACTCCCTTTGAACTATGAGGCTCCTTCACCCCCCTGGATTCCATCAACAAGGGAAAGAAGTGATTACTGTCCCCATTTGAGAGATAGGGCAATTTAGGGCTCCTAGAGGAGAATGACTTTCTTACAACCTCATGAACAGGTGAATGTCTGGGCTAAGATGGAGCCCAGGGCCCCTTCATCTGGTCATCCCTTCCCTGCACCATGTTGCTTGAAGGCTGTCAGAGCACAAAATGGAACTAGAAGCAGGTTCTGGAAAAAGCTGGTTGAAGATAGAGAAACTAACTTTGCAGGGCCAGATGGATGGGTGTGCTAAGAAAACATTTTTCTAAGGAGTTCTTCAAACAACAAACTAAAATAAACCAGATGTCACCACTGCATCAAGTAGGCTAAAAACCCAGGACAGGGAGACCAGCAGCCTTGGGTTTGATTCCTGGCTCTTCTTTCCACTAGCTTCCTTTGTGACTAAGCACACATTTGCCAGTTCTGGCCCAAGAATTTTACTCTTCATGTTACAGGGATCTTGGGACTTGTCTTCTCTCCCCCTGTAAAGTACCTACTATGAACTAGATGAAGGGGGCAGGAGGAAGGCCAGTGTTCTCTAGGCTGGTAAGGGATCTCACACATCATTCAATCCAACAAGCAGGAATTCCAGTACCTACCGGTATCAGGGAACTTACTACTTCTAGAAACAGCCCATTCTATCTTTGGAGAGCTCTAAGTCTTAAGCAGCTTTTCCTTCTATTGAGAAGAAATCTGTCTCTCTGCCACTCTTTCCAAATTGGTCCTGGTTTCCTTGGCTCCTCCCGGGCCCAGCAAAACCAGTCAAAATTTCAAAAATCCACAAGAATAGCGATAAGCTAGAGGGCATCTGGAGGATGCTGAGACCTCACATAACACTTTGGTTGTACCTCTCTCCCACACTTCCGTAACATTGTGTACTAGAATCATCTGTGTTTGTCTCTCTCACTGGCAGCGGCTAAGAGTAGAAACAGTCTTATCTAAACTTTGAGTCTCCCCTAACACCCAGCAGAGTTAGTTGAATTTAATTGAGACAGTGTCAACACAGTAGAAAAGGTCAATGGACCGGGACTTCCTATTTATTGTGTGTATGGCCTTTATTTATCTGTGAGACTTTTGCCTAGAATGTAAACTCCTTGAGGGTGGGGACTGGTTTATTTTTGTACTTGGATTCCAAGCATCTATCAGAGTGCCTGAAACAGTAAGTGCTTAAAACATGCTTGTTGATGGATAGATTGGAGTTAAGAGTTTCAGTTCCATCCCTTCGGAAATGTAACTGTTGTTGAACTGTTCAGGTCGTTTTTTCTGTGCTGTTTGACTCTTCACGACCCCGTTTGGGATTTTCTTGGCAGAGATACTGGAGTGATTTGTCATTTCCTTCTCCAGTTCATTTTACAGATGAAGAAACTGAGGCAGAGTTAAGTGACTTATCCAGGGTCACACAGCTTGTAAATATCTGAACCCAAATATGAAGTCACAAAGGTTAGTCTTTTCCGACTCCAGGCCTGGTGCTCTATCACTTGCACCAGCTACCTGCCCCAGACATATCATTGACCTTTAAATCTTCCTAACCTAAGCTTGGAAGACCCCCAAAGAGCTCTAATGGCATGCCACAATCCCTTAAGTGGCCCCCTTAAAGCTTCATTCTGTTAGGTACTGCCTATTTTTCCACACTCAAAAAAAATGAGCATCTCTCTTCCACTGTCCTTCAGTAGACACAGAATAGCCCACAAGACTTTAGTGAGAGCAAATTATCAGAACTCTCCTCTCAACTGAAGGGTCCTTTGGCAAGATGAGAATACTGGACATCTGGACCAATCTCACAGTCCTCCATATATCCTACGCCAGCACAGAGTAGGTCCTTGGGAAATGTAGTTTGAATGAATGGTTCAGAAAGATATTAAAGGGTGGATGGAGACCCTAAAGACAAGCCTGGACAACTACACAGGGAGTTAGAGGACAAGAAGCCACCAGCTCTAGAAACACATTTAACAAGCTCACTTCCCACAAGCAGGGCTCTGGGTTCAAATCCCAACTCTGACACTTACTAATTGGATGACCAAGAACAAGTCTAAGCTTCCATGAAGAAGAATGGGAATAATACTTCATATGCTACTTGGGTCACAGCATTAAAAGCATTTTATAAACCTTCAAGTATCATGGAAATCTTCCTAAGAATGATGGGGATAATTGACTGCTCCCCCAAACTTCCTGCTACTTTGTTATTCTTCAGCCTCAGGCCCTCTAGCTCCCTCTCTGAGTCCCAAAGCTCCTCATTGGTATAATCATCCCCATTTATCTTCCTGCCATGTGGTTACCTTGCATACAACACCTCCTTTCCTTGCCACCCCCTCCCCACCCCCAGAAACACACTCTGCTCCTCTCCATTTCTCGTTCTGGGAACAGCCATCAAGGCAACAAGATCAGTCCCGGAAAGGCCAAGTCTATCTACTGGTCACTCTGTGACTCTGCTCCACATCCCTGTGACCACACAAATCCCCTCCTTGGCTACCACTTCCTTAGATGTGTTACCTTCCCCATCAGGATGTAAGCTCCTTGAGGGCAGGGGCTTTCTTGTGTTTTGTCTGCATAGCCCCAGTGCTTGATACATAGCACATGCTTAATAAATGTTTTGTATCACACTTTCATATCATGTCATAATGACATATGCTCTTTGGGGTATTGGAGCAGCCAGGTCATAAACCAGGACTGCCACAGACACCCAAGGACACCCTTTAACAGGCCACGGTGACATCACAATGGGAACTCCATACCTCACACCTCTGTCCATCTCCTTCCCCACAGGCCCTCATCTAAATCTGCTCAGAGTCCCTGTGGACTCTCTTGCCATTCAGGCTGGTCTCTGTATCCACCAGTCCATGCCTAGCCCAGGCTTGAGATGCTGTCATACTTCTAAATACCACCCTCATCCCACCCCACCCCACTGGTATTAAGAACGATATTGCTGTAAAGTAGTGGACAGTGAGTCAGTACAGCCTGGGGGCAAGTCTGACCACTGACACATAGAAGTCATTTGACTCAAGGCAAGTCACTTGCGGCCCCAGGCAACTTTTTGGACTAGAAGTTAGAGATTGAACAGGGATCCGAAAGGGTGGAGGGGTCTTTCTACAAAGATGAAATCAAAGATTCAGTCCAAATATTTAAAAAGAAAATAAGTGACATTTATAGAGCAATTTAAGTTTTTCAAAGTGCTTTATATACATTTATCTCATCTGAGTCTCAACCACTCTGTGCAGTAAATATTAATGATATTACTGTTTCCATTTTATAGATAAGGTAACTGAGGCATAAAAAGGTAAGAACAATTTGCCCACAGTTAAACAGCTATTGAATGTCGGAGAAGGGATTTGATTTATGGTCTCTCTCAAATGCTCTGTCTATGGTACTATGCTGCCTCTCAGCAATGATCATGATAATGGTGGCCAATCATTGGTTTCCCAGGTCAGTTGCCTCCCCAATCCACTTTCACTCACTCTTCACCTCGCAGGCCCTCAGTATCTGAATCCCAGATGTAACTTGTTCCTCATGGCCAACCCTGGTGAGGGACTTTTCAAGATCCATGAATAATTAAAAACAAAACAAAAGTCAAGGAATTATTCACTCCCAAAGAGAATCCTAGAAAGAAAAGTCAAAACAAAAGGCAGTCTGATTGAGGAGCATCCCACATACCCCATAAATACTACTTGAGTATATGCACCCATTACCCCAAATGGTGTGGGTCAAGTTTTACATCACACTTCATTTGTCTTTTCCTTTCAAGGCCGGGAGCCAAACATAAACAGTTTGGTGCCAGACATTCCCCTTGTGCCTCCCAACGACTCTCTCAGGCTTCCATGAGCAAATAAATGACTTTACTGATTAATTGGAGAAATGCATGCACATTTAAACCTGGGTTAACTTCAGTATAGGGATGGTGAGGATGGAGGAACCCACAGGACCGGGGGTCAATTAGTCAACCATTCTTCAGCTTCCTCATCAGTGAAATGGTGATAACAGCTTGTAGTGCCTTCCTAATGGGATTGGTATGAGGCTCAAAAGAGACAATGGATGTAAAGAGACATGGACTGGACCTTGGATTTCATTAGTACATGGAACTCCCTGAGTGAGGAGATTCCTTGCACCAGCACAGACAAATTCCTTATCTGCAACTTTCAGCCTCAGAGAACTGCCTAGAACATTGATGGTTTAAGGGACTTGCCCAAGATTGCACAGTCATTATGCATCAACTATAGCACTTCAACCCAGGACTTTCTCACTTAGAGGGCAGCACTCTATAATGAACACAAAGAACTATTTTTTTTTATTTTAAGGTTTTGTTTATTCACTTATTGTATATTGCTATCAGTTCCCCTATTGAGAGAGACATGGCTGAGTAGTTAAAGGGCTGAGCTGGTAATCCGTTAATTCCAGTCTTAAAAAGGTGCCTGAAACTCAAAAAGGTTGTCTTTGTTCAGGTTCACAGAGCAAGTAAGAACCAGAGGCAGAATTCCAATTAAGTTTTGTTTTTTACTCCGTTCCCCTGTCCATTACACCCTAAAACCTGAAAGCACTACTGAAATGTCAGCCATATTTTATCTCACCTTAGAGTGTAAACTCCTGAAAAGTAAGGACCAATTTATTTTTACCTTTGTTTCCTTGATAATAAATTTAGGTTAAATTGCAACTCTCCTACCTCATTTGACAACACTTCAAATACCTATCAAAGCCTTCTTTGGTTATTCTACTGAGGCAAATCCCAATCTTTGAATAATGACAGAAATTGTCTTCAGAAAGAGCTCAGAATGAAAACCGTATCACCCTGAGGTTAACTTGTGGCCAGCCCTCTCCATACTTGGTGAGGTTGGTTCTTCGGATCACAGATATTCAGTTCACCACAGGTTGGTGACCAAAGCCTTCATACCTTGGCAAGTGCTGCCCAAGTTTGCATTCCACTGGTAGAGCCTTCAAGAGCTCAGGGGTATCTCTCCACCATAATTAAGCAGAGCTTCACAATACCCTTGCACATACCCATATATGTACATGTTGTCATCCCTAGACTGAGTGTAAGCTCCTGAAGTACAATGCTTCATTTCTGGTTTTGTATCCACAACTGAGGCAGCTAGGTGGTGAAATGGAATCATGAAAATTCAGCTTCCTCAATTCAAACCTGGCCTCAGCCACTTACTAGCTGTGTGACCCTGAGCAAGTCACTTAATCCTATTTGTCTCAATTTCCTCATCTGTAAAATGAGCAGGAGAAGTAAATGGCAAATCACTTGAGCATCTCTGCCAAGAAAACCCCAAATGAGTTCACAAAGAGTCAGAAACAACTGAGATGACTGAACAACTACAATAATTGCTTGCTGAATGATTGATTGATGGCTAGTAAGTGCAGGAACCAGTATACAAACCCAGGTCCCTTGGCTTCAGACCCACTGCTCTTCAGTATCCTTTCCACTATGTCATACTGTGTCTTAGAACTAACCCACTGTCCATACTAGATTATGAATTATTATTAGCTAATATGAACCAGCGGTCAATTTGAACTAGAGAAAAAACACCAATATCTCAATTCTCCAACAACCCCTAAAAACTAAGCAACTCAATAAAACACACTTGTCATGGCCTATGCCTAGAGAATTCTAGAACAACATGGTTCTACACCTTGTGGCGCTGAGGCCTCTAACAAGGACATAGACAACTTAAGTCCGTCTACAACTTAAGGTCAGATAATTGTCACTTCTAATACTGAAGGAGGTTGTATTGTGTTCCTAAACTGCCCTCTATACCTCCAGGAGATAGGGCACATGTGAGATTTCCTTTAAAGTAAGAGGCACTATTTAAATCTCCAAAGGCTTGACAACTCCTTTAAATCTCCAAAGGCTTGACAACAGGATGGGGAGGGGCTAAGCTCAGGACCAGTTACATTAGAACTCAGCTTCCTACTAAAATAAACCTCCATCCTCCTGGCTCAGTTCCAGTGGGAGCTCTCCGTGGTACTGACCTTCCTTCTTGGCTTAGACTCTACCTCTAATCTCTATAACTAGTACTTTACAGTATCACAGGATTCTTTAAGGAAAACATTTCCTAAGTGGAAAGATCATTTAGCACATGCCTTCTTATTCTACAAAGTAAAGAAACTTTGGCCCAGAGAGAACTCACTTGACCAAAGTCAAACATCTAGGAAGTGATTGAGCTAGGAGATAGAAACCAAAGTTCTTTGACTACAAATATCACATCATATTTTCGCTTTCATTTTCTTATTCTCTTCTGGTTGATTCCTCAGAATTTCAGAAGCCCTAAATCCCCTAAATGCCACCAAAAGTTCCAGGATCCACATCTTTTCTGATGAAGGAAAGAAGATGGGAGATAGGCATGGCACCTCCCATGTTTCCTTACTAGTTTCATCCATCTATCCATTCAACAAGCATTTTAAGCACCTGCCATGTTCAACACACTGTCCTAGGTGCTAGGAATACAAAGACAAAAAGAACACATGGCAACATAAGGAAAAACTTCCCAATAATTAGAGCTAACCAAAAGTGAGGTGCTTCCTAGGGAAGTACTGAGTTTCTCCTATGTCGTCAAACAGAGGCTAGATGTCCACTTATCAGGGGTGTTACAGATGGGATCTTATGGTCAGGAAGGAATGGAATGAAATAATTTGTTAGGCCTGTTCCATTTCTGATTCACAGAATCACCAGCTCTCTCAGTTGTGGGGCCTTCCACAGATCAATTGGTCAAACCCAAACCTAAACAAGAATTCTAATACATTGGGCATAAAATAACAATGAAAACTTAATTGTGAAACTACCACCAGTTTGGTGGTAAGGAGCCCCTTTTAACAATCCAGGAACTTGTGCCACCCTACAGGCTCCCAAATGATCACAAGGATTCTGTTCTCCCTACAATCAGTGCTGTTGCTGCTGCTGCTAACAGTAACAGGCCTAGGCTGCTAAGCAGTCATCAGAGGAAGGATTCTTTCACCCTTGCCTTTTAATATCCAGTATACTCTTCTGCTTCAAAACCTGACTTTGATATTTGATAGTTGTGTCACCCTGAATAAATTGTTTTTACCTCTTAGTTTCTTTACGTATAATAAAAATAATGATAATAACAACTGACATTTACATAATGTCACAAGGGTTTACTAAATGCTTTATAGCACAGCCACCCTGTAAGGTAGAGAATTCTTATGATTAATTCTCATAATTATTAATTATTATTCCTCTTTCACAGGAAACTGAAGATCAGAGATCTGAAGAGATAGGTTCATGTTTACATGGCTAGGAAGCATCAGAGGTAAGATTCGAACCCAGGTTTTCCTAAATCTATTCCAGTACTATATTTTGTCAGGTTGTCTCACATTAGTTGAAATGGAAGCTCCTTGAGGTCAGGGGCTGGGTTTGCTTTTGTCTTTGTACCACCAGTGCCTAGCATACAATATGTGCTTAATAAATGTTTAATGAATTGAGTGAGATAATTAAAAAGGGGAGAGAACACAATCCAACCCTCTAGAGACACAAATACAATGATGCAAAGAGCATTTATCAATTACCTGCTCTTTGCAGAGAAACGGGCTAGCAGCTGAGGTTAATAACACTTATACTACCAATCTAATTGTTGGGGAGAGAAGTGCTTTCTAAATATTGTTATAGAAATTTGAGTTAATAAAGTCCTTCCACAATGCCTCAACAATCAATCAATGAGCATTTATTAAACACTTACTATGAATAAAAAAGAAGAAACTATACCATCACTCAAGAAGCTTACATTCTAATGGGGAAGACAATGTGTACATGTATGGGTCTATACAAGACCCACATGAATTAGACACAAGGTATCTAGGAAAACTGGACCAAGTCCTCCTGCAGAAAGTGGCCCTTGAAACAGAGCCTTGAAGTTAGATGGGGTGAGGAGTGAGCCCATTCTAAGAATGAAGGAGGGAAATCACTTCTCAAAGGCAATGAGTGCCTAATGCAATACAAGTGCTGGCAGGTCCTACTGAGCTGCAGAGGTTTCAAATGCAAGACTAAGAGATGAGCCTAATGTCTGTCATCCAAAGATCTGCCTAGCTAAGTCTAATGAAATTCATGCCACAGCAAGTTATGAAGGCTGTCTATTAAATTGTAAAGGGATTGTGTCATCTGATAGCCAGATGAAATGCATTCCCCAAACATTAAGCACCAAGTATATACCAAGTACATAGGAAATTGTGACTTTTTGAATGAATACCTGGGAGTGTGACAAATTATGAATCATGTAGTAGTAGTAGTAGTAGTAGTAGTAGTCATAGCCATAGTCGTAGTCGTAGTCGTAGTAGCAGTAGTAGTAGTAGTAATAGACTGGTAGTGGTAGTAGTAGTAGGTGGTGGTAGTAGTAACAGCAGCAGCAGGAGTAGTGGTAGTAGTAATAGTAGTAGTAGTATCATTGTCATTTATTACTACTATCATCATCCAAACAAAAGCCTCAATACACTTGACATTTATTGATGTTATTAATTATTATTGATATTAATAATAACAAGTAATATTTATATGGTGGCTTAATATTTGCAAAGTACACTATATACATTATGTTATTTGACCCTCACAGCAACCCTGTGAGGTAAGTGCTCTTATTATCCCCATTTTACATATAATGAAACTAAGATAGAGGTTAAATGACTTGCCCAGGGTCACACAGCTAATGTGAGGCAGAATTTGAACTCAGATGTTCTTGACTATTGGATCAACTCTTTATCCACTGCACCATACTAGGTAATAACAGTCAAACTTGTTAAGGTATTTGGAGTCTTAAGGAATCTATAACAGAACTCTACGCATAACATTGAAGGTCCCCATGAGTTCCCTGGTTTCTCTTTCTTGTTGTTCAGTTGTTCAGTCATGTCTGACTCTTTGTAACTATATTGCCCATGGGATTTTCTTGGAAAAGATACTGGGGTGGTTTTCCATTTCCTTTTCCAGTGGGTTAACAAACAGAGGTTAAGTGACTTGCCCAGGATCACACAGTTACTGAGTGTCTACAGTTAAATTTGAACTCAGGTCTTCCTGCCTCCAGACAAGCTCTAACCAGTGAGTCATCTAACTGCCTCCTTCTGGTTTCTCTAGCTGTCCAGAATCACAACCTAGAATCTTCAAGGAGGCATCAAAATAAGTCCTTCTATGTGAATTAGGTTCTTTTTTTTTCTACAAAGAGAGGGAGGGAGGGAGGGAGGGAGGTGAGAGGGAGAAAGGGAGAGGGGGGAAAGAGAGAGACAGAGAGAGAGAGATTTGGGAGTGGGGGAAGAGAAAAACCTATTTCTGAACTTAAAATGAGTAGATATGTTCATGTACATGAATAATAGGGGAACCAATTATGGCAATAAAAAATCTGAATAAAGGTGATTATTTTCTTTTTAATGGATATTCTATTTTCTAGATTTAACATAATTGTGGGGATGGATCCATATACATACATACATATATATGTGTGTGTATATATGTATACACACACACACACACACACACACACACACACACACACACACATATATATATATATATATATATAATTTAAATACATTTATACTTTTGTGCTTCACAATAACCCTGAGGTAGGTTCTACAGATGTTAGAATCCCTATTTTACAGATAAGGAAACTAAGGATAAGAGAGAAGTTAATTGACTTGCAAAAGTGAATATTATCTCCCCAAAATAAATACAGTTTTGTGGTATTTTTCCTCTATCCTAGCTGGGCCACATCTGGAGTGTATTAAATTCTGGGCACCATACTATCCTGGAATGATCTTTGACAAGCTGGAGAGTGTCATGGGGAGGGAAAGTGACAAAGATGGAGAGGAGGTTGGTACCACACCAAACATGGATCAGTTAGCTGGAGGAATGGGAGGTTAACGTAGAGAAAAGAAGATGGTGAGAGACTGTTAGTTGTCTTCATGTGTCTAAAGAGCTGTCCCATAGAAGAAATATCAGATTGTTTTTTCTGGGTCCCAAATGGCAGAATTAGAAGTAGTGGGGGGGGGGGGGGAATAAAGTGAGAAGTTTCCTAACAGCCAAAGATGTTCAACAGTAGAAAGGAATGGTAGTGAGTTCTTGAGATGAGGAGCATACAAGCAAAGAAGACAGATGACCTTCTGTCAAAGACATGATAGAAAAGATTCCTCCATGGTGTGAGAGTCTGTGCTAGATAACCTCCTTCAAACATGTGAAGGTCCTTTTAAACAGAAAAGCCCATGATCAGATGCAAGCCATGGCTAGTGTTAACATGAGAGATGGACTGATTCTCTCTTGCAACACTATGGGTAAAATCACTTTCCATGCTGACTCCACCACAAATGATTTCTGGCCTTTGCTATGTACAGCTATGTGTACCCACTAAAAGCCCACAGTGAGTGCTGGGAACCTGCTACCAGGATACCCCCCCCCCCCAGGGTTTTCTGGGGACGCCTAGGGATTGGACTCTCCTAAGAGTAACTGAAATTTCTATAAGGGCTAATCTCATTTGAGCCTCACCACAGTTTTGTAAGGTAGGTAGTCCCCATTTTATAGAGAAAAGGCAGCTAGGTGGCTAAGTGGATAAAGTATCTGGGCCTGGAGTCAGGAAGACCTGAGTTCAAAACTGACCTCAGACACTTAGTAGCTATGTGACCCTGGGCAAGTCACTTAACCCTATTTGTCTCAGTTCCTCATCTGTAATATGGGCTGGAGAAGGAAATGGCAAGCCACTCCAGCAACCCCCACAAAAGGATGAATATGAGCTCAGGCCATTCAACCCAAGAACAATCAAGCCCTGTAAGACTTACCAAACACTTCCTTTGCAACAAATTTAGCAGGCGGTACAAATATGATCATAGAACTGGAAGACAGTTTAAAAGTTGCCATTCTTTCATCAATTTTTCTTTGGAACTAATAGAATTATGCCTTTATTTCTGATTTTAAATGAACAAAAGTTAATAATTAAGAAAATGAATAAAATTTTTAAAAATTTTAAATGAACAAAATTTTAATTAATCAACAAGTTTCTTCATTTATTTTTTCAGCAAACAGTTCAACAAAGATGAATTTCTCTATCTTTTCAACAACTTTTTTCAAAATGGTGCATCTCAATTCAATCAGATTGTTTTACAAAATTGGAAACTGAGGCCAAAGAAGTGGCAATGGCTTGTCCAAGGTCACCTGGTCAGCAAGAAACTGAGCTGGAATTTGAGGCCAGGTCTTCTGACTCCCAATCCTAGGCTCCTTCTAAACACCACACAGAGAGGTGAATGTGGTTGGGCCACAGTCAGGGAACTAGAAAGCATCTGAGCCAGGACTCAGATCCAGACCCTATGGCTCTTAATATGGTACTTATTCTATTAAGAGACACAGCCTGCTATCACCAGAGCATTCAACCCTAAAACTAGCCTGGGTCACTTGTGTTCAGATCAGGAATCACAGGACCATGGCATCACTGTTGGCTGCCCAGCCCTTTCATTTTGTTATAGGTGAGAAAACTGAAAGCTATGGAAGGTAGTTACCTGGCCAAGGTCACACTTGGCAGAGCTGGGTTCTGAACTCAGACCCTCCTCTTCCACCAGAGGAGTCAAACATGGGCCCCATCACTTCTGAGAGGAGCTTGAGTCAGATGTGATTGGGAAACATTGAACAAGAACATAGGTCATGTTCACATGTGGTTTTCTAAGTCAACACAGGCTGCAGGCTTCCATACATAGGTTTGGTGGCCCCATTTCTAGCCGAGTTTGTCACCTCTGTTCCACAAGGTCCAAATGAAGGATTCTTAACCTTTTCTGTAGTGGACTCCTTTTGCTGTCTTGTTTGATGGGTAATGTTTTTAAAATCACAAAATACTATACATGGGATTATAATGTAAATCAAGTATATTGAAGCAGAGTTGTCAAAACATTACAAAAATAAGCTCATACCCCCAGGTTAAGAAGCCATGAGCTAACTAGACAATGTCCCACCCAACTTAGATGTCCACAGTTCGAAAAAACGCTCTCGATTCCAGCAGGTGAGTTCCATGCAGACACGTTCAGTTCAACAAACGGTCATCAAATACCTACGATGGCTGAGGTGACACTTGCCCTGGCACACCCCAACACCCAGCGCCCTCAGGGACCGATGACTTTCTTTACGTGAGCGTTCCTTCCAAAAATTCTGGTTTCAATCCAGTCATGCCAGCCCCTCCAGAGGGACTCTCACCTCCCTCCCCTCCGTTTGCCACGGGAAGTCCATCCAGCGTTCCGCGGGTCTTCCTCACGTCCTCTTGACATTGCATGGCAGCCAGTCGTTAATTACCTGGTACCACCTCTCCTTTGTATGCTTTGTAGCTGGCTCATTGCTTACCATGCCCTTTTCTATTCTGCTTTGGCTGATCCTAACATTGCTCATTTCTTCAGAGACTATAATGTCAATTCAGCAAGTACTTAGTAAGTGTATCATGTGCTCGGTAGTGAGCGTGCTAAGCATGGTGGGGGGAGGTAGGGTACAGGCACAGAAAATGAAACAGACCTTGTCCTCAAGAAGCTTGGCTTTTCCCAACTCACTGTCATGTTACATCCCTAAAAAAACACACGGGCTTTGTTTCTGGGAAAAGCTTGGAGTTATTAAAAGCTCTGGACAGCTTCCCACAGGCAATCCAGCCTGCCCACGCTCACCCTCCTCCTGTTTATTCTGAGCCTAGCTCATTGCCTATGTGCAGTCTCTGTTCCAACTATATACACTGGTGGATGAAAAACAAAAGCATGCCTGCCCTCAAGGAGCTTACAGTCTGTCTGCCTGCAGCAGAATAGTCAGTCGTATGGAAGGGCATTCTACTGGTTACTGACCTACTGTGAAGCTGGCAATGAATGACCCCTTCATATGGAGAGCCTGGTTTCCCCAAAGCCTCACAAGCTTTGCAATAACATCACTGGGGCTGCCATGCTTTTGGTCTTATTGAATAAGACTAAACCTTTATTCAATAAGGGCAACAAAATGCAGAAGAATAGACTTCAGCTCCACATTAGAGTCAGTTAATCCAATTCCAGCTTTCCTGCAGGGCCCCACAATGTGCACAGCATCCCTTGGATGCCATCCATCCTGCCTCATATCTCCAAAACAGCTGCCGGGGCCGCAGCCCCAAACACAGTGGGAGTTTGTTTCTTTAGGCTCCTGGCCTTGGGACTTCTTGGTATGGTCATCTGAGGGGAATACCAAAGGCATGGCAAGAGCCAAATGGACAGGGGATTTTCTTTGTGTTCCTAGACCAGTGCCAGGCACATAATAGGTGCCTAATAAGGGCTTATTGATTGATTCATTACTGCTAGGCATAATTACAGCAGCGCCCATTTCTACCATTTTCTTTGCAGTTTATAAGAGCTCTCTTGTTCTGTAGTCTTTAAGGTTTACAAAGCACTTTCCTCACTCTGCCAAATGCAAGTATTCTTATCCCTGTTTCACAGATGAGTAAACTGAGGCACAGAGATGGGAAATGGCTTGCCTGAGGGTCTTCTTACTCTAACACCAGTGTTCCTTTCTCTCCCACCAACTTTATAAAGGAGACAACCCAAGCATGGTTCTTCCCATGTCAGAAGAAGAAATTAAAGGCCAAAGAGGTGAGCAAAGTGACTCATCTGGGGTCACCCAAGTCCTGCTGGAGCCAGCATTTCTACCCAGGGCTTCTGGCTCTAGGACTATATTATTTTGCCTCTTTGATCAGTCATTAAAGTACAAAGACTCTGAGCCTCAAGGAAAACTGGTCAGAACAGTATTCCCACTCTGCTGGGCAGTAAACCCGATATGGCTTATGTAAGCTGTGTGGCCAACTTTTCAGAGTCTGTTTCTCAGAATTTAAGAGTTTCCCTGAAATGTGAATAACAAAGATGGAAGGCATTTTGGAGCACTGAGTGTCAGAGATGAGAAGGGCCTTAGAACAGAGAATTCAGAGGTGGGAGACACCTTAGAACAAAGAATGTCAAGGCTGAGACACACCTTAGACCCCAGAATGTCAGAGCTGGGTGGGCCTCTAGAGCAGAATGTTTGAGCTGAGAAAGACCTAAGAACATAAAATATCAGAGTTTGGAAGAACCTTAGGGACCTCAGAATAGTTCTCCGTTAAAGCTGGAACTGTGCTTCAGAATCCCACATGAGAGCTGGGAAAGTATCTTAGAATATAGATGATGAGATGTGGCAGCATCCTTAAAACATGGCATGTCAGTAGAGTAAGGAACTCTAAACTGCCCAGTCTCCAAGTGTGGCTGCTAAGTATCCCAGAGAGAAAGCGATTTGCTAAAGGCCACAGAGCTGGGAAGGATTAGAATCCAGACTTACTAGCGAGCTGATCTTGGGGCAAACCAGCTTCTTTATGAAGTGAGGCTTTTAACAGGTGCACTACATCTCAGAATTTCATGTCTATAAAGCACTATAGATGTATATGTTTATACATATGTACATAAGTGGATACACATATATGAATATATGGAACCTTGGACTTGAATCTTTCTTCTACACTATCAATCTGTGTAACTAGCATGGTGTAATGGGAACGAGTCAAAGGCTCTGAGTTCAAATCTTGATCTCACTGTTTAGTTCTTGATGATGTTGAGTCAGTCAGTTCCCCTCTCTGGGTTCTCTCAGTTTCTTCATCTTTAAAATAAAGGGATTATATTTTATGACCTCTGAGTGGCCTTCCAGGTTTAGCTCTCTGGTCCTATGTCTAAGGGCAGCTGGTGATGCAGTGGATGGAGCACTGGGCCTGGAGTCAAGAAGACCTGAGTTCACATCTGACCATAGAAACTTACTAGTTGTGTGATCCTGAGCAAGTGACTTAACTCTGTTTGCCTCAGTTTCCCCAGCTGTAAAATGGGATAATAACAGTACCCATTTCACAGGGTTATTGTGAGGATCAAATGAGATATCTGGACAAAGTGCATAGTGTAGCATCTGGCACAATAATAAGCCCTATATAAATGCCTGAAGTCCTTCTTTCCCCTCTTCCCATGCCCAAGTTCCATCCCTGGTCAATGAGATGGTTCAGAAAAGAAGGAGAGAGAAGCCAAAGTTCCTTGAGAATAATCACTGGGAAGAGGTCAATTAGGCTTGATGTCAGGAAAAGCTCCTCCAATTAGAACCATTCCAAAGCATACTGGGCTGCCTCCAGAGGTGCTTGGCTCCCTCTCCTTAGAGATCTGCAAGCAGAGTCTGGATGGTGACCATTCGTCAGGCTTGTGATGGTGACGATGCCTTTGGGCTGTGGGTTGGATGAGATTGCCAGTGAGGTCCTTCCGTTCCTCAGATTCTATAGTCCTGAACTACCAAAGCACACCACCTCCTGACAGGGAGCTGATGGATTCACGGTACAGACTGAGATGGATAGTCTGGGGACACAGCCCATGGGTGAATTTGTTTTGCTTGACTTTGCAAGTGTTTTCCTTTGCTTTGCTTTTCCCCCCAATGTCAGGGTAGGGGAGGTAGGAAAGAGAAAAAAAACCAGATTTTTTTATTAATAAAATAGAAATAAAATATAATAATGAATAAAAGAAAAATAAAGAGTTAAAAGAAATCTTAAAAAGAAATGCCAAAGCACCTTTCCATAACAATTTAAGGTTTGCATATCATTTTCCTCACAATGGCCCTATGAGTATAAGCTCTGATATCCCCATTTTCCTGAGGAGCACAGAAATTTTCATCACTGACAGGGCATCTCCTAGTACAGAGGGAACTCTCTCCCTAATGCAATTCAGCGCCTCATCTAGGTTTCACTTAGAATCACAGACTTGGAACTGGAAGACCTCAGATCTAGTCTAATATCTTCCTGTTTTACAGATGAGAAAATTGAGGCCCAAAGAGACTAAATGACTCTCCTAAGGACACATAGGTAGCAAATAGCAGAGGTGAGATTTGAACACCAATCTACCAACACTAAATCTTCCCCATGTACCAGAGGGGTCTTACAGGGCTGTCTCAGTCACTGAGAGGTTAAGTGATTAGCCTATATTCACACAGCAACAATGTATCACAGGCAGGACTTGAATCCAGGTTTTCTAATGCTAAACCTCTCTTTGATTCACTGCACTTTCTGCCACTCATCCCAGTCTTAGCGACAAGGAAACAGGTTCGAGGAAATAAAACCACCCTTCTGAGGTCATGTAGTAAACAGCCATAGACTTGAACCTGAACCCCTCTGATTTTAAATCTGCTACACTGAGCTGCCTCATAAATAAACAGTTTCTGCTTTCTACCATTCGCTGCCTGCTCCCTCCAGCCCCAAATGCTTTTTACTCCTCACACTCAAGAATCATTGGTGATCGAGGGATGACCTCGGGGGACGAAAGAAGAATTCTGCCTCTGCTGCACATTCCTTCCTCAGCCTTTGGGAAAGTCCACAAAGGCAGCCAATTCCCCTCACTCTGTGGGTGGGGGTTGAGGCAGGAACATTAGTTTAGATGGAAAGGCTCCCCCTCTGAAGGTTCCGGGAGCACCCAAGCTCAGCCTTCTAAATGCCAAGCTCTGTCCAAGGCTTCGAGAAGGGGATGGGACTCCAACCTCACTGCAATGAGAAAAATACACATCCCTGAAGCTCACCTAGACTCTTAGGTCAGAATTCCCCTTCTGTCACTGGTGCCTCTATTTTTCAGAGCATAACAGCTCAGTGAAAGACAGCCTGATTCAGTGGAAATAGGGCCAGTCTTGGAGGCAGGACAAGGTGGGATACATAATAGCTGTGGGAACACTAGTAAGTCATTAATTTCTCAATGCTCCAGGCAATCAACACTCAGATGAGTGGCCAATATACAATGGGGAAGGGAGTTCCCACATCATGAATTACTCACAAGGAGCAAATTATGTCTCTAATTCCACCCCCTTCCCTCCCCACTGCTCCCCTCCACCACCAATGCAACCAAACAAACTACTTGGTAGACCCTAGATACAGACCTAGGAAGTTAAGGTTACTGTTCAGTTAACTGGAGAGTAAGTTCAGTTACTGTAACAGAAGTTAAAGTACCTGTCTAATACTTTCTCCCAATCCCAAAATTATCTGCCTCAAATGTACACTACTCTCGACTACCTTGCTTTCTTAGTGCCCTTTTTGCTTTCTCAAAATAGCTTAATAAAAGTATGATATTGTCGTACCACGGAAGTAGGAAATTATTATTTTGTTGTTGTTCAGTTGCACATGACTCTTCGTGACTCCGGGTTTTCTTGGCAAAGATAATGGAGTGGTTTGCCATTTCCTGGTCAGTCCATTTTACAGATTAGGAAACTGAAGCAAACAGGGTTAAATGACTTGCTTAGGGTCACCCAACTAGTGTCTGAGGTCACATTTGAACTCAGAAGATGAGTCCTTCCTGACTCCAGGCCCAGTGCTCTGTGCACTATGGCGCCACCTAGCTGCCCAATAATGATAATGGCTAGAATTAATATAGCACTTTAAGGTTAGCAAAGTACCTTATAAATATTATCTCATTTTATTCTCACAACAACCCAAGGAAGGAGGTGCTGTTAGCCTTATTTTACAGGTGAGAAAACTGAGTCAGAGAAAAGTTAAGTGTTTGCCTAAAGTCACAAACCTAATTAAGTATCTGAGGCCCCAATCTAGCACTCTGTCTGCTACATCACTTAGCTGCAAGAAGAGAGCCTCGTTTTGCTTCTTTTTTTTTTTGCTTTTTTTTTTTTGGAGGACAATTAGGGTTAAGAGACTTGCCCAAAGTCACATGGCTAGTAAGTGTGTCAAGTGTCTGAGGCTGGATTTGAACTCAGGTCCTCCTGACTCCAGGGCCGGTACTCTATTCACTGCACCACCTAGCCACCCCAAGAGGCTCATTTTTCAAATGAGAAATTTCAGCCATGGAAATAAATCCCTGGATAGGAAGTCAGATGACCTGAGTTCAAATCTTACCTTATCTACTCCCTTATTGTTTGGGGGGTTGGTCATTCGCTTGGGTGAGTCATTTCTTCTCCCTAGGTCTTAGTTTCTCCCTTAGACAAAAGGAAAGGGTTGACCAAGTGATCTCTAAGCTCTGGTCCACCTCTAAATTCTACATGCTGAGGGTCAGAGAACTGACAGAAAGGTTGGTGCTGTTAGCAGAAGTTTGACAGATAAATTCAGCTGGGGTCATACCGTGGGAATGATTTTTGTGCTCCACTTATGCCTGGGTCTCCCAAGAAAGAAGAAGAGTTTTAGCTAAATTGGAGCTGCATAGGAGCTGGGATCCAACTGCCAGACTGGTTTATTTTGTGTGGGAGAACATGTGAGTGACCATCCAGGGAAGTATCAAGTACGTTTCCAGCTACCCAGCTTGGCTGGGTGGGAGAAGGGGTGGGGATCCAGAATATCCCTCCCATTTCCCTCTGTGTTTCTTTTGAGTAATCTTGGCTTCTGATCTTCTGAGGAAGGCGGTCAGGAGCCTTTGGGGCAGCTCTGTGTTCTCCCATTATATCTGTGGGTAGATCCTGTGTCAGAGTCTGGGTTGCTCAGGCATTAAGATACTAAGCATTGCTGGAAGGTGCTACAGATTCAGCCTAATAGCCAAGTATCTGATCTTCCAAGAACTGATCTTCGATCTCAGTCTAGGGTGCAGGGAGGGTGAGGGAGGCTGCATGGTATATGGGAAGTACACTGACTTAAAGGCAAAAGATCTGAGTTTGAATCCTGACCCAGCTAACGACCACCACCACAAGGACAATTAACATTTCTAGAGTACTTTAAGGCTGGCAAAGACTTTTACAAGTTATCTCATTTGATCCTCATAACCATCCTGGGAGGTAGAGGCTATTATTCTCTTCATTTCAGAAAAGAGAGAACTGAGGTGGAGAGAGATCACATGATGTATCCAGCATCATCACACAGCTGGTAAGTTTCTAGGACAGGATTCAAACTCAGAGCTCTCTGAATCTAAGGCCACCATACCACTCAGCTTCCTTTCCTACTTCTCCAAGGGAGATCTTCCAAATCTGGCAACAATTTATTCATTGCCTACTACGTGCAAGGTACCAGGGGCACAAAGATAGAACCAAAAAAAGTCTTTTCCCTCAAGGAATTTATACTCTCCTGATAAGAGGGTATAATATATAAACAGATAAATATATACATGATCATTTGAGAAGAACATTCATAATTACAATGATCAGAAAAGTTTCTCATAGGAGGAGAGATGAGTTCAATCTCGAAGGAAGCCATCTTTACAAGAGGAGAGAATGGAGACTATTCATAGGAGGAAAGTATTTCATCTCTCCAGACCTTCAGTTTTCTCTTTTGTGAAATGGAGATGAACCATGTGATCTCCAAGGTTTCTTTTAGCTCCAAAGCCTATGATCACATGACCCTGTCAACTGGAAAGTGCACTTGTTGACAGGCACTGTGCAGGACAAGGGTCTAGAATAAGCATCTCCTGGCTTCCAGCCCAGGCTTCATTCCATTCACCAGACCCCACTGCCATGAGGCAATCATTTACCTAAACACTCTCACTCCATTATTATCATTAGAAAAATGCCTCTATTTTGTGTTATGTGTTATTGTATTGGTTTTTTTTTAATGTGGTGATATTCATCTACCTGGAGAAGGAAAACAATTCTATTTTCAAATATGAAGGCCAATAGGGCACAGAGAAGAGAAAGACCACTCTCATGAGCCCAGATCCAAAGTGTAAAAACAATTTGGCTGAGCCAGTGAGCCAACTGGCTCTAAAACAGAAGCAATGTTAATGAAGTCTAAAAATTCAGCCCATAGATCTTGAAGATCCCTAACACTTCCTGCTGTCAGATGTAATGAAAGATACCTTATCTTCGGGAGATAAAGGTGATGCCATTGGACCATCAAGGGTCCCAAATGTTTTGAGTTTCAACATAGCAAAGGATGTCATTAAAGACAGCTGTAAGTGATAAAGAAGACAAGCCAGGTACATGGTGAGAGGAAGGGACAAAAAATGAAGACCATGCATCCTTTCAATGTCAACAGAAACCAAAGAACTCCCCTTTCCCAACCCTGCAGCATGTTGCTTGTGATGAACTTTTATGGGATAACATGGACCAGAATTTAACAGGAGAAGCAGGTTGGGATGGCCAGCAATCATCATGGAATCACAAATCCAGTGGAATGTTTGAACCAAAGAACCAGTGATTCACTTACACTTTCTTATTCTTTTGGCTCCTTCGGGAACAACAGAATACATCTATCTGGCTGGGACCAGGAATGCTTTCAATGACCAGAGCTCAAAAGAAAGCCAGCTCCACCCACTCTCAAAACAGAATGCATGACCCTGACCACTAGGTCAACCCATCCTATCAAATGTTCCTGCTAAGTCCCAGTCACTCCAGCAAGACTAGGGAGTGGTGTAGGTTGCTAGGAATCTGCAAAGGAAGCCAGCCTATTGAAGTTATTAGAAACCTTTTCAGCTTTCCCAGAGCTATTATTTGGAGTCAAAGGCATGGACAGCAACTGCAGCTCTACAGGATGAGAAACACAAATTCAGAAATATGTTCCTGCTGCTCGAGCAGAGGCGGCAGATAAAGACATAACATAATTGGATGCATTTAAGAGATCCTTCTGGTTTGAAAAATCTATGATTCTCTTGGTACAATTTCTATACCAAAGCCTAAAAGAAAGAGGGGGTACTGATGACTGGTATCTGTTTTAGTGTTACTCCTTCAATGAGCTGCCATTGATTCCGTGTGAGCAACACCCTACCTTGGAACAGTTTGCAATCCACCTGTGCCTTCGCATCCCATGGGATCCTTGTCCCTGCTCTGCCTTAGAGATTCCATCCAACTTTCTGAAGGACTTTAATGTTGGAGCTCTATCTACTGCACCATCCAGCTGCTCCTAGAATCTAGAATCTTGGAAACTAGAATCCCAAGTTTTCTGCAAAGCACAGCCCAAAAAAAGCCAAACAGGTCCCAACTCTCCACTCATTAGCCTCTCCCCCTTGAAGTGACACTGCATTACTTTGTAAATACCTGGCATTTTTCTTAACTGTGAACATGATGTATGATCCCTCCCCATGAAAGCTTCTTGAGGGCAGAGACCTTTTCATTGCTCTATTTGTCTCTCTTGCACCTGGCATATAGTAGGAATTTAATAAAGATTTGCTAAATTGAATTCAATAATCTGCCTAGCAAAAGACCCTCTCTATTCAGGGCTGATATTCTCATGGCTTCAATTTGGCTCTCACACTTACAGTAGGAAGACAGGGAAAAGGAGCAGGAGGAGGAAAATAAGGAGGAGAAGTTACAGTGGCAAACAAAGCCTCTGTGTGCTGGCCATGTTGGATGTGATGGAAACACTGCCAATACTGTTACTGGGGCCATCTGGGTTACAAGTGAGGTCTTCCAGCTTGCCAGCTTTTGGAGCCCATCATCATTGTCAGAGCTAGTATTTATAGAGGGCTTTACAGCGGCAAAGCACTTTACAAATATTGTCTCGTTTTATCCTTACAACAACCTCAGAAGGTGGGTGTTATTATTATTGTCATTTTACAGTTGTGGAAACTGAGGCAGACAATCGTAAGGTAACTGCGCCAGGGTCACACAGCTAATAAGTGCTGAGACAGGATTCAAACTCAGGTCTTTTTGGCTCCAAGTATAGCTTACTATCCACTGAGCCACCTGGCTGTAGTTATGCATATTTACAGTATATGTATTAGTATATATGTATGTTCATGGGAGAGGGGTGGATAGAGAGAGACAGAGAGGAGAGAGATATATATGTTTATATGAAGGGAAAAGGAAAGAGAGAGAGGAGAAAGGAGGGGTTGATTTGGGGAGACAGTATTTAAATAGTGGACAAATCACTTCACTGGAATCACAAAGTCCCACTTATGACCCGCCTAGGCAATTAGGGGATACAAGGGATAGAGAACTGGACCTGGAGTCAGGAAGACCTGAGTTCACATCCAGCCTCAGACACTTAAGTAAGTCCATACACCTGGACAATTCACTTAACCTCTCTTCCTCAGTTTCCTTCTCTGTAAAATGGGGATAACAGTAGCATCGTCCTCTCAGAGCTGCTGTGAGGATAAAATCAGATCATATTTGTAAAGTGCTTTGTGAACTTTCAAGCCCTACAGAAATGCTGGCTATTATTCTCATTATCTCTGTCAGTTATATGACCTTGGGTAAGTCATTTAATGTCTCTGAACCTCAGTTTCCACATCTATCAAATGGAGCTAATATCTGCATGTGTAGAGAGTTATCTGGGGGGACTGAATGGTGAAGTGGCTTGTCCAGTATCACATAGCAAGAATATGTCAGAGGCAGGACTTAACCCAGGTTCTCCAGCTCTCTACCTGCCGGTCCACACTGTCCTTCTCAAAGCAAATAAAACTCTAAGTCTGAGGACAGTTACAACTGCATTGGTAGAAGGAGTTTCCTCATTAAGTATATTTTTTTTTTTTTTGCTTTTTGGAGGGGGAAAGGCAGGGCAATTGGGATTAAGTGACTTGCCCAAGGTCACACAGCTAGTATTAAGTGTCTGGGGCTGGATTTGAACTCAGGTCCTCCTAACTCCAGCATCAGTGCTCTGTTCACTGTGCCACCTAGCCACACCCATTAAGGATCTTTTTATATTGATCAAATCACAGTTTGGATTTTAAAATAATAATAATAACAACAATAGTACCAACTTCATAAGGGTCCTGTGAGATTCCGATGAGGCATAAATATAAATGCCTTATAAACCTTGAAGCATTACATAAATGCCAGTTATTGTAATTATTATTATTATTTATTACATAGAATTGCTTCCCTAACGAGCTGCACTGAGTACCTTCCCAGGACATTCTCTCCCAAACAAAGTTTAGCAAAAACGAGTGGTCCGTTTGTGTTTGCTCTGGGTGGTGGTCCTGACGCTGTCCTTTGGAGCCCAACCCCACCTACCATGTTCTTTCTGAAAGGGCTTCAGGCATGGACAGCTTCCAGCTGACACTACTCATTTCCTGCAGGGGAAACAGCTGTGTTTGTGCCGGGTTGTGATGGACATTTCTCAAACCCAAGGGACTGAATCCTGGCAAAAGACTCTGGGTTAGTCTTGGAAACAGCCCAACTCAGATCCCTCCTTGGTTCTTTGCACCTATGTTTCCTTCCCCTTTCCCCCTTGCTAGAAAATGTGGGGCTGATCCATGGCTTGGCATCTAGAGAGACTGCTGTACCTCTCTCTCCACAGCAGTCACAGTTAGACCATGACAGGCAGGAAGTAGTCTTGGAGCAGAGGTGACAGACTGTAAGAATACAGAAGGAGCATTAAGCATCCAGATGTCACTACGAAGGCAAACAATAGGTTTGAGATCAATCTAAGGGTGGGAGAGATAGGACAACAGATTGTAGTCTATGGTCAGGGGGAAAATTCAGAGTCTTCCAATGGTAGCAAAGTCCAATATAAAAAGGGCATTAATTAATTTGAAAGGTTACCTAATGAAAACTCACACAATATTAATAAATTATTAATCACTGGATCTATCATTCACTCTAAGGGAAAAGATGATTAATAGATGTTCTCTGAACTTATGACAAACAGGTTAAAAACTTAAAGAAATGCTTTTGGTCAAAGGATATGAACAGGCAATTTTCAGAGGTAGAAATTAAAGATATCTATAAGCATATAAAAATGCTCTAAATCACTATTGATTGGAGAAATGCAAATCAAAACAACTTTGAGGTACCACATCTCACCAGCCAGATTGGCTAAGAAGACAAAACAGGAAAATTACAAATGCTGGAGAGGATGTGGAAAAATTGAAACACTAATGCATTGTTGGTGGAGTTGTGAACTGATTCAACCATTCTGAAGAGCAATCTGGAACTATGCCCAAAGGGCTATAAATAACTAACTGTATACCCTTTTATCCAGTAATACCACTTTTGGGATTGTATCCCAAAGAGATCATAGAAGTGGAAGGAAGACCCATATGTACAAAAATGTTTATTGCAACTCTTTGTGGTGGCAAAAACCTGGAAATTAAGGGGATGCCCATCAATTGGGGAAT
>CM053582.1:117317385-117377190 GCA_028627135.1 Pseudochirops cupreus | reverse complement strand
GGGGAGAAAATGTGAAACTCAAGGGATTGTGGAACTGAATCTTGTAAAACTAAAAGTAAATAAACAAATCAATATTTTTTTTAAAGAAATGCTTTTGGAACAAGCAGGCACCATCTTACTGAGCAACAGTAAAGTATGACAGTTTCATTTCACTAGATTTGTCAAATATAACTAAAAGTGGTTTATTTCTGGATGGAGTCTATGTAACAGCTAAAATCCAAGAATGGAATCAAATGGCCCTCCATGAGTAAGATCCACATAAGTTCAAGCAAGAATAGGCCAGAATAATGGCAAACAAATGACTGAGTTATGTGGATTTGCTTACAGAAATGGAAAGGTTCATGACAGCAGTTCAGTACCAGATCAGTCATCAGTCACCAGAAATTATAGAAAGTTTATGCTTGTGGAGCTTAGAGTTCTTGATCAAGGCTGATTAGGCAAGGAAATGGTAGCAACTGTGCAACATTTCACTACAAAAAATGTAGCAACTTCTAAATCCCTAGAAAGATACAATCAAGTGGCCAGAATTATGTATCAGAAGTTCACTGCACTTGAGAAGTAAACAGGACAGATCATTGTGGTATTATAAATATAGATCCCACCCACCCCAAACTATTCTTGAGAATTCAACGAACTCTCCTGGAATCAGAACATTGTCATAGATGGAACTGTTGCTCCAAATAACTTAGACATGACATTGATCCATAAAAATTCAAGAACAGCATTTTTAATAACGGTCCTGATGCCAAATGTTCATAATATGTAGCTAGTATAATAATGAGCTTTCAAGATACAGAGATCTAGCAGAGTGAAGTAATTGAGCATAAGGCTTGGAGTGAGGAAGATCTGGGTTTAAATTCATCCTCTGCTAGAGCATTAGCAATATTACCCTGGGCAAGTCATTTGATTGGGCAAGTCTCCAAGTGTCCTCATCTGTAACTTTGAATTTCATCCAGACTGTTATACTAAACTATACTCTATCTCCTTTCTCTTTACCAAGACTATCCCCTATGCCTGGAATGCTCTCTCTCCTCACCTCTGCCTCACAGAATCAGTCTCCTCCAAGCCTCAGTACAAGTGTCACTTCCTAAATACGGGGCCTTTTTCTGATCACCACAGTCTTTCAGACCTTCCTCCACTATTATTTTATACTTAGCACAGTGTCTGGTACATTGTAGTTATTTAATTAATGTTTGTTCAATTGAACAAATTAGGCAGCTAGACAACAGGGTAGATAGAGTGCTAGACATAGGGCGGGGAAGATCTGAGCTCAAATTCAGCCTCAGGCATTTACTAGCTCTGTGACCCTGGGCAAGTCACTTAACTTCCATCCTCTTCAGTTTCTTAAACTGAATAATGAGAATAAAAATAGCCACTACCTTTAGGGTTGTTGTGAAAATCAAATGAGATCACATTTGTAAAGTGCTTTGCAAACGAAAGCACTAGAAAAAATACTATTGATGATGATGATGATGATGATGATGATGACAAAAGGTCAAAAGAGCTAAGAATGTATAGCCTGGAGAAGAAAAGACAAGGAAAGAAGGACATGATAGCTATCTTCAATTATCTGAAGTGCTGTCCCACGGAAGCAACAATAGATATATTCTGTATGGGACAAAACCTAGAACATTGGATAGAAATTGTAAAAAGTCAGATTAAGGCTTTGTATCAGGGGAAAATTCCTCATAACAGGAGCTGTCCAAAAGTGGGAGGGGCCGTCTCAAGAGAGAGGGAGTTCTGACTTGGTGAAGGTCTTCAAGCAAATGCTGGATGACCACTTATTAGCGTGACCAATTTGTAAATAAGCTGTTAGGAATGTTATAAATTGGATTCTGTTTCGGCCATTGGCTCGTCACTGGGGACCCCTCCAATTCTGAAATTCTGGGATATACACTGCGAGGAATAAGGAGGCAGAAAGAAATACAAGCGGGCTATGTTTTGAGAGAAGTGTGAACTTGAGGCATCACCCTGCTTCACAGTACAGACCACTCATTACCTACCACCTTCTTTGTTCATGGAAATATTGAGCCCAAATATTCACAGCTCTCCAAAAGTTCTATGTCAATATGACAAGCATTTTTATTAGGTGATAACTAGGTTCAAAAGACTGTGGTAGGTACTAGGTCTACAGGGCAAAAGCTGAACAGTTCCTGCTTTCAAAGGCAGGCTCTAAATGGGAAAGCCAGAGCACCCTCCATGTTCTACCACAGATTAAGAGTAGGAATGGAGTTCAGAGGTAATGTACTCCAGCCCCCTCATTTTAGAGGGTGGGAAAATGACATTCAGTGGGATATGAAACCAGCTTCTTTGACTCTAGAGTCACTTCTCTTTCCCATGCTCCATTTTATGATGAAGGATAATAATCCTTCCCCTAACTATGGTACTTTATAGTAAAGTGACCCTCAAGGCAGGCATTGGAGGTAAGGAGGAATGAACTTATTAATTTCATTCAACAGATGAGGAAGCTGAGACTCAAGGGGGAAAGTGGTCACAGTTGGAGTATTGTGACCAGTTCTGGGTACCACATTTGACAAGCTAGAGAGGAGGAAGACTAGGAAAGCCAAGGGTCTGGAGATATTGCCATGTGAAGATCAGTCAAAGAAACTGGGGATGTATAGTTTAGAAGAGAAGTCTCAATGAATGGGGCATGATCACTGTTCTCAAATATTAGAAGAGTTGTCCTGTGCTGAAGAGATGAGGCTTGTTTTTCTTGAATCACAGTGGGGTTGAAGATGGATTACACTAGTTGTTTCATTCCAGAAGGCAGAACTTGGGGGAAAATAGGCAGGGTAGTAGAGTTTGGATCAATGAATGAACAAATGCAGGTGTGAACGAAGGTGCAAAAGCATTTTGCCAAGCACAGTGCTAAGCACTGGGGATACAAAAATAAATAAGAAGAACAGTCCTTGCTCTCAAGGAGTATACATTTCAATACGGAGAGAGAACACTTAAAGGTGAGCAAGAGTAAGAAAATGTCAGGGTAGGAAGGCAGTGGGGAAGATGGGAAGGGAGGAGCAATGGTCATAAAGAGATATGGTGGGTTTGGAACCAGGCAAAATAGGGTGAAAGCTCACCAATCAGTGGCAGAAGGAGTAGAGGCCTTTCTAATAATCAAAGCCAGATAAAAGTCAAAGGGGATGGTTCAAGATGCAGTGGGGTCTCCATTTGTATAGATCTCCAATAGGAGACTGGATAGCTCCTTAACTGAGGATGTTCTAGAGAAGACCCTCGGCAAGTATGAGTTGGATTAGGTGTCCCCAATGGTTCCCTCCTGCTCTGAGATGTTGAAAACTGTAGTTGTCCACAACTCAATGAGTTTTTCCTTGCACTGGAATTCAATATTCCCTTTGGCATAGTCTCCAGATGACACTACCAATGCTACGAATGCCCTTTCCATGTTCAAGACCCCACTATTGACTGAACCATCTAGTAATAACACAGGGACCACGGCAGTCATGGACATGCCCCTTAGGCTTAAACATTAATGAAAGGAAGCATAGCATAACGGAAAGAACACTGGCTCTGGTGTTGGAGGACCTGAGTTCAAACCCACTTTTGATACTATTCATGTGACCTTGGGTAAGTCACTTCACTTCCCTGGACCTCAGTTCCTTCATCTGTAAAATGAGGAAGTGAAGACTCTGAGGGCCCTCCCAACCCTAGATCTACAATCCCATCATCCAGTGATTTAGAGAAGGAAAGGACATAAGAAGACATCATAGTCCAGAAGTTCTCATCTCTTGATCATGAAGAATGAGGAACCCTCTTTGAATCCAAATACATTTCACAGCCTGCCCAACAATGACAGTTGACTACTAATACCTACAGACTAATGAGATACATGATGCCACAAAGCTGCTATGAATTCGGTGACATCTTTTTAAGTAGATTGGTATTTACTGCACCTCCATCTACTATAAAATTACACGTGTGAGACCATCATTTATTCTGCCTCCAGGGGGTGTGTTTGAGTATGGCTGCATTTGGCTAGGTCATGGCTAGGGCCATTTGGCAGTTATCAGTGACCAGAAATCAGGAAGATGTGATGAAAGCCTCTTACCTTCTTCCTCCACAAAATGGAGATAATAATGCCAGGAAGACTAATTACCTCACGTGCTGTGGTGCAAATGAAAGAAGATAATGGAGAAGGTAGGGGAGGAAAGAGACAAAGTAAAAAGTGCACAGCAAAGAACAAAAGAAAAACTTATGCGGAAGCAAAGAAAAGACAGACAGCTCTGAACACAATGCATAGTATTTATCATATAGGCTTTCTTGAAATGGAAATGTATTGCTGCTGTATTTTGAATCCTCTGTTACATTCTGCTGTGCATATGGCAATGCTGTTTTTTCTTTTCTTATTTTGTATTTGAGTTTTAGTATTTAAGCTTATAATGTATTTCTTTTTCTTTTCTTTTTTTGTATTTAAGTTTATGTTTCTTTTTCTTTTCTTATTCTGTACTTAAGTTTTAGTATTTAAGAAAAACATTTTTTAAAAGAAGAGAATAGATGTAAAGTGCTTTGAAAAATCTTAACATTTTATCTACAGTCAGCTACTGTTACTGTTGCTTTGTTACTGCCACTATTATTACCATAACATTTACATATAGTTGAAAAAGAGCAGTATATACAGTTTTGGTCCTGTTCTGTTATTTCCTCAGCAAAATGTCTGCCCAGGTGAAGAAATGTCTTTTACCAACTGCAAGGCAGCATCCTCCTGGCATCTTATGATCTTAGAGGTTTGACTAGAGCAGCAGGTTAAGTGATTTGTCCAAGGTCACAGAGTCAGTATGCGTCATGGCAGTATTTGGACCCAGGTGTTCCTGGTTCCAAGTCAGGGTCTTTTATCCATTATGCCGTGCTGTCTCTCCAGATATCTGATATGTGAGACCTATTATTTATTTCTAAGTTTTGTTTGCATTTGAATCCTTGGACCCCTTGCACTATGACAAATTACTGATCCAGTGCAGCCCTCCTATTTGTCAGATCATAAGGCCATAGGTTTAGAGATGGAAAGTATATCAGAAGTCATCTAGCCCAATGTCTTCATTTTCCAGATGGAAAATCAAAGCCCAAAGATGAAATGGGATTTGTCTAAATTCGCATGGCTAATAAGTGGCAGAATTGCAATTCAAACTCAAGTCTCCTGAGTCTAGAAGCC
Organism: Pseudochirops cupreus; assembly: GCA_028627135.1. Classification (NCBI taxonomy): domain Eukaryota; kingdom Metazoa; phylum Chordata; class Mammalia; order Diprotodontia; family Pseudocheiridae; genus Pseudochirops; species Pseudochirops cupreus. The sequence continues at coordinate 117,372,029 of CM053582.1, read as the reverse complement.
AGGATTCTCAATACAACCCATTTTTGAGGTCACCAAGTACCACGGCTAAGCATTAAAGGATCAAAGGAATGCTATGGAAATTTTCAAAGGTACATGCAATTGTACATACATGCTGGTAAGCAAAGTAAGGGGGAATGCTCCCAAACCCATCCTGATATCCCAGTCCAAGGACATCTATGTCTCGGGAGTAATGGTTACTTGGGCTCTGACAGAGGAGAGATGCTTCTCTACCCACACCCCTTTACTGGTAGCCAGATTAATCCATACTGGCTCTGCAATGAAGAGTTCACAAAGGCTTAGGATCACAATTTTAGAGTTGGAAAAGACTCTTTGTTCATTGATTGACAGGAGGCTAGGGAGTTGAGGCAATGTCTTCACTCAAGGTCTCACTGTCAGACCTCAAGCAAATTCCTAGAAATGAACAAGAGTTGCCCAGGCTGTGACCATCAATGGAAAAATCTCTACCATGAGTCTTGGCAACAAAGCCATCCAGAGAGATGCCAGAAACCAAATCAAGGAAGTTTTCAGCCTCTGCCTGGCTCAGGCAAGCCAGAAAACCAAGGGGGCTTTCAAAGGCATTTCACAAAGTACTCTCGGAAACAGTGAGCCATGTCCTGGCTACGGCCACTACACACAATACTAGCTTCCCTGGCTTTGCAATTCAATTCAATAAGTACTTATTAAGTGCTTTTTTCTTTGCTCAACCTTGCACCAAGGAAATCAAAAGGCCTACTGACATCCCTGCTGAATCCCTGGCCCCTGGGGAAGAATGGGGCTAACTGGTGAATAGGGATAATTAATAAGACCCAAAGGAAAGAAACCTACTGGGGAAATAGGATGTGGTCCAAATCTATACCGAGGATAAAGAAGACAGTAGGCTGAGTCAAATGCAGAGTTCACAAGGGAATTGAATGCCAACAGCTCAGCCACAGGTAGGAAAGTAATTCTCAGCAGTAGTCCAAAGCTGAGGAAGGAGATAGTACTGACTTTAACATCATCATAGCAGATGATGCCTCATCTTGTCCAAATTCTCCACTTGAGCCAGAATTTTTTTAAGGCACCAGCCAAGCCCCCTTTTCATTCTATTGCACGACTGTTGCCAAAGGCTATCAATAGGGCTCACAATTACCATAAACTCAGGAAACAACCAGACAGAAGGCCCTGGGAGCCGGGATCTCAACTCCACAGAAAGGGGAGCAGGAACAGACTGTGCTGCTTATAGCCCATTCTCTCCAAGTATATTGCACAGCCCAAAGGGGAGGCAGCCTAGGAAGGTGTAAAGAAAACCAGCCCTATACTCTGGGGACCTGGGTTCAAAGGCCACTTCTGCTGGACCTTAAGCCAATTACTTACCTTCCCATGATGCAGTTTCCTCCTTTGTGAAATAAGGGGATTGCACTGGGTGGTCTCTAAGGTCTCTTCCAGCTCCAATGCAATTTAAACAGCATTTACTCAGCCCCTTCTCTGTGCCAGACACTGTGCTTCAGACTGGGAATGCAAAAGCAAAAACAAAACTGTCCTTGACCTCGAGGAACTTACAGTCTACTGGGGGTGGAGTGGATATGACATAGACACAAATAAGCAATAAAAAAAAATATAAAAACAAAGTGATTTCAGGAGGTGAAGAAAGCACTAAGAACCAGCAGAGGGAGGCATCAGGAAAAGTCTTTTGAGGAGCAGGGTCTCCTGAGCCAAAAAGAAAAACAATTTGGATATTAGTAGTGAAACTAGATGAGGACCATGGAATGTGACGAGCCTGGGGACCATGGCTCAGGGTCAGAGAACAGGGAAAGATATCAGGCTTTAAAGTGAAGGGAATTCGGTGCCAGGATGAACCACACCAATGGGAGGGCACTGAGTCAGGGAGAGGAGAGACTGACGTGTGCTGGAATGATGAGGCACCAGGAGGACAGATTAGTTTCATCCCTGCTTAGATGTCAAGGCCAGGCTGATTGCAGCGGTTTGGGTATGGTACGGGGTCAAGACTATCAAAGCCAAAGGGGTAGTCCAGTGAAGCAGCCGGGGAGGAAGCAGATGAAACAAAACAAAAACTGAGGTCAGGAACATAGGAGATCAGTCAGGCCACGGTACGTGAAGCTTCAAACAGGGCAGACCAAGAAATAAAAATGTAATTAGCAGATATGAGGGTTTCCTGGAGTCCTGAATCTTTGTCCTCTTTGGGCATCCCAGCTAAGCCCTTCATGCCTAGAGTGCCTCCATCCCCAGTGGGTCTTGAGGAGAAGGAGATGGGCCTGGATCTGGGCTTTGGTAGATGAGTCAGATCCTAACAAGAGCAGTGAGGTATGGAAGAAAGAATTCTGGATTTGGAGTCAGGAAACCTAGATCTGAGTTCCAGACTACTTACTAGCCGTGTGACCTTAGGTGAGTCATATTTACTCCTCAGGCCTCAGTTTTCTCCTCTATAAATAATAATAATGGCCAGCATTTATAAAGGACTTCAAAGTTTCCAAAAAACTTTACAAATTCTATTTCATTTGGTCCTCATAACAATTCTGAGAGGAGTGCTATTATTATCCCTTTTTTATAGAACAGGAGGAAGAAGAGGAAGAAGATGAGAAGGAGGAAGAGGAGAAGAAGAAGAAGAAGAGAAGGAGGAGGAGGAAGAAAAAGAGGACGAGGAGGAAGAGAAGAAGAAGAGGAGGAAGAGGAGGAAAAGGAGGAGGAGGAGGAGGAGGAGGAAGAGGAGGGAAAGCATACCAGACATGTGGAACACTTCATGGAAAGTCATGAGATACAGAAAGTTACATGCAGAGACTAGCAAGTCAGCCAGTTTGGAGAATTAAGTGCATGAAGAGGAGGAATGTGTGGAAGGATAGTTGGGAGCCAGACTGAGAAGGCACATCAAGGTCAAAGAGAGGAGTTTGGGTTTTCTCCTCATGCCCATCAGGAGTCAATGAAGCTTTCTGTGCTGTGGAGTAACACGGTTAGACCTGTTTCTCTGGATATTTTGGCAGCTGTCTGCAAATTCACCTAAAATGGGACCTCTCTCGCTTGAGCACTCCTTAGCATTTCAAGCAGTTTGTTTGATTCCCAACCCTAAAGAAAAAAAAAAACATTTCCAAAGAAGGTGATTTGTCTTCTGTATGGTATTTAATTGACACGCATTTATTAAATATTCTCAATGGACAGATTATTTGGCTAGGTATTAGTGTATATGCAAAGCAGAAAGAGTTGGAGAGAGTGCCTTGGGGGGGGGGGTAGTAACTGATTGAATCACATGTGATAAAATTACAGAAATTATAGGATCTGGCTCTTTGGAGGTCTCTCAATGCATCTCCCATACAAGCATGGCATACTCACTTGCTGATATGGTATATAGCGAACTTTAGAAGATTGACTGAGATTTAAGAGGATAGATTCTAATTGGAAAAACTGCCCTTCTCCAGGTTATATAAAAGTGAGTTGTGAGAAATTTAGGGTGGTTTATTTTTTCCCCTCATGCACTAAGACTTTGAGAAGACAGACCAGCACTCAGTACAATGGGCTCAAGCCCACTTGCAGTTGCTTCTACCCCAGGTAACTCCTGGCAATGGCACATGAATGCTTCCTTTTGGTCTGGAAAACCAAATGAAACAAACAAAAACCCTGTGTCCACACACAGTGTGCACCCAGAAAAAGCTGATCATGGCAACTCTTGGCAGAAGAAACACATGGCATGTGCTTGCCCAGGTGGCCAGAGAGGGGAATTACTGGACCTCAAATCCCTGACTGCCTTCTGTCTTTTTGTTTTGATTTCTGAGCACAAGCCAAAAGATAGAAGACCTGAGAGTGGACTTTCCCAGCTCAAGGGTTGGTGGCAACCAGTGATTTCCTGCAGAAGCACATGGCAGAAACGGACATGTACAAGTTCACTTAGCCAACAGGGGAATTCCAACTTGGGGAGATGCCTTGTGGGTAACCTCAAGTTTTCAAGTTTCGTAGTTTAAGGGCTATAGATCTATTAAAGAGAGAAGGGGATTTCCTGATGTGGCATGTTCCTTGGAGAAAAAAGAAGACTGCTTGCTTGGAGAGAAAAACGAGCAAATGTTACCCAGACAGGGCAGGCCCGTTGTTGGGAAGGGGCTTGCTCGTCCAGAAGCACCTAAAGTCTGTTTACCTTCTGGAGGACATATAAACCACAGAGGGGTACCATGAGTCTTGGAGGTGGGGTAGGGAAAGGAGTACTACTATATATGAATCTATGGGAAAGAAGGATTCACCAGAATGGCAAAGTTTCCCCAATGACAATTCCAACCTCAATTTCCTTCCAGGGGAATATGATGGGCTATGTAGGATCTTTATATGTTTCTATAAGTGGTTCTGGGTTCCTCTGAGTTCTTTTGCATGTTATGAATGTTATACTCTGGTAAGGTGAGATAATAATAAAAATAATAATAATAGTTAGCATTTCTTTAGCACTTTAAGATTTACAAAGCACCTTATAAATATCTCATTTTATCCTTACAATGACCCTATAAAGTAAGTGCTCTTTTTACAGATAAGGAAATTGAGACTGAGATAAAGTTGCCTGCCCAGGATCACAGAGCTATTAAATGTCTGAAGCAGGATTCAAACTCAAGCTTCCTGACTCCAAATCCAATGAATTTATCCATTATATCACCTAGCTGTCAGGCTGGCCTGTATCCTATGTGAAAATGAGGCTCAGAGGGGTTCAGTGACTTGCCCAGGGTCATGCTGCTAGATACTTCAACACCTAGCTGTCCCCTAGTCCTCCCTAAAGTATTTCAGATCTAGGTAAAAATTCATTTGGGAAAATGGGGAGGGGAAGGATTATGGTAGTCCAGGAATTAGGGTAGGCTAAGGTGTAGACTTGACACAGTCTGAGTTAATAAAGAACTGCCCCTAGATGGATAGCCTGAACAAAGGTCTGGGCATCCATGTGAGTGATTATGCAACAGGTAGAGAGGGGCCTCCATAGGAGAACATAATGGCCACTTTAGCACTGTTCTGGTGTTTCTCAAACGTGGCAGAATCTCAACCTTGAGTTGCAGGCAGGGAGGCATTGAGGAGTCCATCTCATTCTTCATAAGAAGCCTGTCTATAACATCTCTACACAGAATGTAGCATTTTTTCATTAAAATGCAAGTTCCTCATTATAATGAAAGCTCCCTGAGGGCAGGGTCTATTCCATTTTAGCTCTGAATCACCAGCAGCCAGCACAGTGCCAGGAACATAATAGGTGCCCTGTATAAGCTAGCTGGTCAATGGAAGCCTCAGGATTCAAAGTCAGCTGTTTTTCTCCCAAGCAGATGGCTCCAGAATCCTAGCCTTATTTTCCCAAGCTCCCAGGCTGCTGGGTTGCTCAGGTAAAAGTGACCCCAGTTAGCAGACTTTCCCCTGGCTTGCCACCAATTTCTTTAATCTATGATTTCCGGAGGCCAAGCCCAAGCAGAGCTGTTTTCAGTCATCCTAGTGGGGAAAAGCACTCAGTGTCATTATCTGCGAACGATTCTCCACGGATTCCAAATAATCTCCCCAGACTGACAAGCTGCCGAGAAGATGCATTATTCACCAGCAGGGCAATTTCCCAGGTATGTAGAGCACATTTCGACAGTTCGACAAAGCAAGTTAGAAGAAAGATCTGCTGTCTGCAGAGTTCTGTAGACAGCACCAGCTCAGGAAACAGGAAGAAAAAAGCAGGGCAGCTGACATATTAAGCTTCAAGCCTTCAAACAGGGGTTTCTTTCCAATGAGAAACTTCATTCTCACAAAAAATTTTGTGACCAGAGAGTCAAACAAGATGGCCTCTATATTAAGTTGCAGAAGGACTTCTGAACACTCAAGAAAGGCCCACACCAATGACATAAACAGTGACGATAAATTACATAATCGTGATCTATAGTTACAAATATGTAAATAAGTCTATGGTTTCCTCAGCATGGTAAGCTATGCCCTCACTGAAACAGATCAAGTAGCCCACCTATGACTTGGTAAGTAAGTGCTTGGGAGTTGGCTGACATTCGGAGAGGGAACTTGCTATGAATTATAGACTCTTGAGATCAAGGATATAAAACTGGAAGGGGACCTCTAAAGCCCTCTGGTTCAAATTCCCCATTTAACATATAAGTAAACCAAGGCCCATGGAGGCTAAGTGACATCTCCAAGGTCAAAGAGTTATTAAGTAGCAGAAACAGGATTTGAACCCAGGACCTCTGACCCTATAACCAGAGCCTCCTTCACACAGCTACCAAATGTCAGAAATGGAATTTGAACCCAAATTCTACAGAACTGAGCCACCCATAATTGATAATAATAGTAGCATCAATAGTAACAATGCCAATGGCTTTCTTGTAAAGAACCTTTTTTGGGGGGATTAGCATCTGAAACCCTTTATAGCATGATTAGTCAGTCAACAAGCACTTATTAAGAGCTTATTATGTTCCAGTGCCTGGGATACAAAAAAGGGCAGAAATCACCTCTTCCATCAGGGAGATCCAATGTAATGGAGATGACTACAGCCAGTCTACCCTTCTAGGTTTACTATACATTGATACTCACCAGTCTGTTTTTCTCTGAACCTCAGCATCCCTCACATGTGATACGCCATGTTCCTCTCTGTGTAAAGACTGTCCCTCATGCCTGGAATGCATTCCTTCCTCCCCTTCTCTCAGAACCCCTAGCTTCCTTCCATTCTCAGCTCAACCATTGCCTCCTAGACTAGATGAAGCTTCTCGCAATTTCCCCAGCCGCTAGCACCTAGACCTTCTGTAATACCTCACTTGGCAATCTCATCAGTTCCTATGGATCTGATGACCATCTCTACTCCAATAACTTTCAGATCTATCTTTCCTGTTGTCCCAATCTCTGCTGACCAACCCCCCATCTCCAACTACCCTTCAGATATCTCTAACTGGATGTAATTTGAATATATTCATTTATATGCATTTAGTAGATATTTGTATATGTTCATGCTGTTTCCCCAAATGGGAGATGAGCTCCTCAAGAGGCTAGGATTATTTCATCTATGTCTTTGTATCCTCACCAGCCAGCACAGTGCCTGGTTTATAACAAGTACTAAAAAATATTTGTTGATCAACTAATTCCAGATAACACCACCTCCAACACTTAAAGGTAGCTGTCATGTCTCCATTAGGACCTATCTTCTCCAGGCCAACACCCTTATCTCCTTTAACCCATCCTTACAGGCATAGTCTCACTGACACCATTCTGCATGTCTCTTATTCCAACATTCAGTCTGAATCATTAGACCATCCAGATTCAAGGCTGGCTCAGAACAGAAAGGGACAGTCAAAGATCACAGGATTATAAAATCTGGAAGAGACATGAAAGATCAACCCCCTCATTCAAAGGAAGGGAAAACCAAAGAGGTGAAAGGACTTTGCCAAAGGACTTTTGCACAGTGGCAGAGCGATAATTTGAACAGTTTTTGATTCTAAAAGGAAGGTTCCTGCTGCTATATCATTCTGTCTGGAAGAAGGGTTTCACGATCATGAAAAGATCTGATTTTCATCTGAGGTGGACCATTGGGGCAAGAAACAAGGTCCAGGCAAAGTTAAAAGATCATAGACTTAATCATGAAAAGGACCTTAATGATGATCCAGTCCAACAATATCAAGTTCAAATAGAAACGGAGGTCTTTCTTAACTTATGTAAGGTAAGAAACCTTACGTGAGGACTCCCACAGATGACATAATGACTTAGAAAACCACATATTAACATTATCTATGTTTTATTGCATTTTAAAAGTTTTGTTAAATATTTCCCAATTACATTTTAATCTGGTTTTGTCCCCAGTCAAGAGTTGCAGGCCACCCCATGCATCTGACAAATCTGATCTAGTCCAATGTCTTTATTTTACAGATGACGAAACTGAGTCCTAGAAGTAATGACTTGGCAAAGGTCATATTGTTGGTAAGAAACTGCAGTTCTTTGTCACCAAATCCTGTGCTTTTTCTACCACTAACAAATGAGAGATGATATTGATAAAGTCAAAAATCCCACTTAGAAAGTGCCTACTTACACCAGCATGAACAAGTTGGCCGTGCCCATTCCCTTCCTGACTGATGAAAGAAAGAAAGTTCAGACAGGAAGAGACCTTGACTCATCCATGGGGCTCCCTGGTTAAAGAATCAGACTTGTGGTACCAAACCAAAGAGAGGGGAGTAAAAAGACCTTGTTTGTGTCAGGGTCATTTCTGTTAACTAGGGGCAAAAAATAGTAGTGCCTTGGTGTAGGACAGAGGAGGCAAGTTGATTCAATTTTCCCCTTTGATTTTTGTTCTGTTTTTACAGCATATCAGCCAACAAGGCTCCCCTCTGTTTACTTCTCAGTTTGGGTAAACCACAGAAGGGACATTCTGCTGCTTGACTCTACCAACTGGGTTTGTTATGGAATCCATATTCTTCTTGGCCAGAATGTGGCAAAGAAAGAGCATGGAAATGCCATCCATTTCTTCTCTAGCCATTTTCATGGTGAAGCCAGCTCTGAAATGATGTGATCCCAGGGCAAAGAGTACCATGACATGGTAGGAAAAAAACCACTGGATTTAGAATCACAGGACCTGGGTTCAAATTCCAACTCTGCCTTTTACTACTGTACTGACCTGTGTGACCTTGGGCAAATCATAATCACTTCTGTGGGTCTCAGTTTCCACACTGTCTTGCTCACATGTATATTTGTATCCCCAGCATTTGCAAAGTGCCTGGCACAAAGTAAATACTTATATATGCTTTTCTTGTATAGCTTATCAGGCACTGATCTTCATCACTGTTGTTCTCTGGACCTTCCCTGTTTAGTTTTGTTTTTGTTGTTTTTTTTTTGAGGAGGGAAGGCCCCTCAAATTGGGACTAAGTGACTTGCCCAAGTTCACACAGCTAGAAAATATCAAGTATCTGAGGCCGAATTTGAACTCAGGTTCTCCTGACTCCAGGGACAGTGCTCTATTCACTGCATCACCTAGCTGCCCCTCCTGTTTAGTTTTAATGCATATTTTTTAAAGGTGGCAACCAAAAATGTAGTCTAATTCAATTCAGTTCAATAAATATGTATCAGATGTCAAAAACGTGCCAGGCACTGGATACAAAGGAAAAACAAACAAATAGTCCTTGCCCTCACAGTGCTCAAATCCACATCCGATACTCAGCACCAGGATTTGCTACAGAGCATGATCTCAAGAAATGTTTGCTGACAAGTGATTTTAGTATAGCAGAATGAGCCATGGTCTCGGATCAACAGATGTGGATTCAAGACTTAGTTTTGCTACTTAAAAGTTATATGCTGAACATTTCTGAATCTCAATTTTCTCATCTGCAAAATGGGAATAATAATATTTGTGCTATCAATCTGATAAATCCTTCACTGTCTCCTTTGCTGGATCCTTGTCTAGATCATACCCTCTAACCATAGCTGCTCCTCAGGACTCTGTCCTGAGTTCTCTTCTCCCTCTACGCTACCTCACTTGGCAATCTCATCAGCTTCCATGGATTTAATGACCATCTCTATGCTGATGACTCTCAGATCTACCTTTCCTGCCCCATCTCTCTGCTGACCTCCAATCTTGCATCTCCCAATTCCTTTCACACATCTTGAAATGGACGTTCAGGTCACTTAAACTCAACATGTCCAAAACATTGGAAAAAAGACTCATTGTCTTCCCTCCTAAACCTTCTTTTTTCCTACCTTCCCTATTACTTTAGAGCAGTGGTTCTCAACACGTGGGTCACAACCTCTCTGGGAGTTGAACAACCCTTTCACAAGGGTCACAGGGGTTGCCTGAGACGATCAGAAAACACATATTTCCGATGGTCTTAGGAACCGAGACACCACTCCTCTGTCTGTCTCCAGGCAAGTCTGCCCACATGCAGATATGCCCACATACAAGTGTTAAAGGGTCAAGGGTCGCAGCATTAGGAAGGTTGCGAACCACTGCTTTAGAGGGCAACACTATCCTCCAAGTCCCTTAGGTTCACAAGCTAGGAGGCATCCTGGATTCCTCACTATCTCTCACCACTCCCAATCCCTATCCAATCTGTGGCAAAGAACTGCTGATTTCACCTTTGTAACATCTTTCAAATGCACCCCTTTCTCTCCTCTGACACTACCACTACCACTCAAGCATAAGCCCTCATCCTCTCGTCACCCAGAATGCTATAATAGCCTGTTGGCGAGTCTGCCCACCTCAAGTCTCTCTCCACTTTAATCCACTCTCTATTCAGCCACTAAAGTGATCTTCCTGAAGTTCAGGTGTGATCATGTCACTCCCCCTTACTCAATAAATTCCAGTGGCTCCCTATTGCCTCCAGACTCAAACACGCAGTGCTCTATTTGTCCTAACATAACCCCCTCCTACCTTTTCAATCTTCTCGTACCCTACTCCTAGACATGTACTGTTTGATCTAGTGACACCGGCCTCTGGCTGCTCTATGAACAAGACACTAGATCTCTCAGCTCCGGGCATTTTCTCTGGCAGTCCCTCAGGCCTGGAGTGATCTCCTTCTTCTACTCTTGACTAAGGATCTCCCTGGTTTTCTTTAAGTCCCAATTAAAATCTCCTCTTCTTCAGGAAACTTTCCCCAACCCCTTTTAATTCTAGTACCTTCCCTCTGTTAATTATCTCCCATTTATCCAGTCTATAGCTTCTTTGTATATATTTGTTTATATGTTGTCTCCCCCATTAGACTGTAAGCTCCTTGGGGGCAGAGATTGTCTATTGCTCTTTTTTGTATCCCCAGTGCTTAGCATAGTGCCTCACACATAGTAAATGCCTAATAAATGTTCATTGATTATAAGTCTTCAAGCATTATAATGACAAATGGAAGTTATCATCATCTCTGGGTCTTCTCTCTACTTCTTCCATATCCTATAAAGGTAGTGACCAGCAGTGGGCAGTCTTCTTACTTAGACCAAGACCACTGAGGGATATATTAAGAGCTCAGGAAATATTTAGTGGCTGAAGACATTATAAGGGTCTGAGTAGGGAAGGCAGGAAGGAGACTTCCCATGGATTACAGATCACACTCCATTAAATCACAGCATCACATAGTGAGAAGCGCCCTCTTGTCCAACCCAAACTTGAATGACAAAACAACCTCTACAACAGAGCTGGAAAGTAGTCATTCATACTTTGATTGAATACTTCCAATTCCAGGGTGATAAAGTGATACTGCCCACAAATCACTCAGCTAGTACAAGGCAGAGTCAGGACGAGAAACCAAGTTTTTTGTTTTCAGGCCTGGTGTTACTTCTCTCTACAGTGTATTACCTCTCTTTTCAGTAGAGTGTGGCACAATCAAATGACCAGTGAAGACATTAGCATGGATCCAATCCCACCATTAAAAAATCCCTAGATGACGAATATGTGCACTGAACAAAAGGATTTTTTTCAATTGAAAATTCAATACTTCCACTACCTCTCTCAAGGTAGACCAGTCTACATTTGGATAGACTCTATTAGGAAATTTGTCCTTAAATCCAGGCTAAATTTACCTCTTTGCAACTTTTGTCTCTTGTTCTGTCCTCTGGAGCCAAACAGAATAACTCTAATCCTTTGTCTATGTGGAAAAATAGGTGATAACTCTATATAACTGTCCCCTATCCTTTGAGTCTTCCCTACTCCAGTTTAAGCATCTCTAATCTACCCTCATATGGCATGAACTCAAGGCCCTTCACTACCCTAGCTGCCCTCCTCTGAGGACTCTCTCTCTTATTACTGTCCTTCCTAATACATTGGGCCCAGAGCTGAATATGATGCTCCAGATGGGTCCAATGAGGGTAGAAAGCAGTGAATAAGAGACTATCACTTCCTTGTCCCCAGACAGTATGCCTCTCTTCATACAGACTAAATCAGCAGTTCTCAACCTGTAGGTTATGTTCAATTTGTAACAATGAAAATACATCCTGCATATCAGATATTTACATTACGATTCATAAAAGTAGCAAAATTACAGTTGTGAAGTAGCAACAAAAATAATTTTATGGTTGGGGTCACCACAACATGAGGAACTGTATTAAAGGGTCGCAGCATTAGGAAGGTTGAGAACCACTGGACTAAATTCTCATTCACTTTCTTAGCTGCCATATCATATTGTTGATTCATCTTGAGTTTGCAGTCCACAAAATTACTCAGGTCTTTTTCAGACAAACTGCTCTCTTACCATGGCTCCCCCATATTGGATCTGTGCAGTTGATTTTTTGAACCCAAATATATGACTTTACATTTAGTCTCCATGAAATTTCACCTTGTTTGATCCAGCTCAACTTTCTAGCCCTTCAAGTTCCTTTTGAATCCTGACTCTATGATGTATTATGTTAACTAAACTTCCAAAGTCTCATGCTGGTTTCTTTCACAAGGGCCCAGTTACCAATTTAGATTCAAAATAAAAGGGTCTCCAATTTTGGGGGGTTCCAAAGAGAAGTAAATTGTTTAGGTAAAGCAAGGAGAAAAGATGTACCATGAAAATAGGTTTATTTTAAAATGTTTTGTACCTCAGTGAGGCTTGGAAAGAATTCCATTATGGGTCCTCTATAGTTAACTTTAAATTGGAGGCATAGGTGAAGAGAAAAAAATATTTTTTAAAATTATTTTTCATGGTAAAATCAGAGGAAAAAATAAACAGAAGCAGAAGCAAAATTAAAGCAGAAAACACTCATATTCTTCAAGGGACAAAGGGATAAGCTAGACACTAAATAAAAATCCTAACTGCTTGAGAATTATGCCTCTACGTCGTTTTATTTTCTGTAATTCCTCTCATCAAAAGAGGCTTCCCAAAGAGAACGCCCCCCCCCCCCTTCTAACCACACCCTTGGATTTTTCCTTCTTAAATGAAAAAGATAATAATACTGATACTGGCGATTATACGATGACAAATACCATTTCTATGGCACGATAAAGCTCATAAAATGTCTTCTTCCTACAGCCCTGAGGTGGGAGGTGTAAATATCGCCACCTTCATTTTACAGACATGGAAACCAAGGCTCAGGGTGATGAAGTGGTGCTGCCCACAAATCACTCAGCTAGTACAAGGCAGAGTCAGGACCAGAAACCAAGGTTTTTGTTTACAGGCCGGCGTTACTTCTCTCTGCAGTGTATTACCTCTCTGCTCAGTAGAGCGTGGCACAGTCAAATGACCAGCGAAGACATTAGCATGGATCCAATCCCACCATTAAAAAATCCCTAGATGATGAATATGTGCACTGAACAAAAGGATTTTTTCAATTAATCAAATGCTTGTGTTTCTTTCAAGAATTATGTGCTAAAGCAAGATTCAAATACAATAAAAGCATCGTTTGGAATTTGTTGCTTTTGTAGACATTTAGGGCTAGGCTTAAAACTTAGAGTGTAGTAGGTTAGAGCTGGAAGGGAAATTTAAACATAGATTGTCAGAGCTGGGAGGGAGCTTAAGACACAGAATGTCGGAGCTGAGAGAGAGCTTAGAACACAGGATATCAGAGCTGGGAGGGGCCTTAGAACACAGGATGTCAGCTGGGAGGGGCCTTAGAACACAGAATGTCAGAGCTGGGGGGGTCCTTAGAACACAGAATATCAGAACTGAGAGGAGCTTTAGAATATTGATTATCAGACCTAGGAGGGACCTTAGAATATGGAATATTAGAGGCAGAAAGTATCCTCAGATATAGAACATTAGAGCTGGGAGAGATCTTAACCTTAGAGAAGTGACTCACCCAAAGTCATTTAATAAGTGCTAGAGGTAAGATGTAAACTCAGTTCTCTTGATTCTAAATCCAGTACTCTGTCCATACCTTGCTGTCTAATCAGATGGAACCAGGGGCCCATGTTCACATAATTCTATTCAACTGCTTCATCTTAAGCTTGACAAGTTTTCTCCATTTTGAATTATGGTAGCCCTGATGGAAGAAATGTCCAAGGTCTGAGCCAGGGCCCGGCCCTCCCCATATTACCCAACACGCACGCACACGTGCACGCACACACACACACACACACACACACACACACACACACAGCAGTTTCTTGGCTAAACCTGATTAAATAATTCTTAGGCAGGGCCTCTGCCAAATGCAAACCACCAACCAATATGCAGTTTTCACAGAAAATCTCTAAGCTCTTTACATAGGAAAGGCAATGTGTGAAAGGTCAGTCATTCAGTAAGCATTTATTAGGCACCTGCTACATACCAAGCACTGTGCTAAGGGCTAAGGATACAAAGAAAAGTGAAAGACAGTCCCTGCTCTCAAGGAACTGCTCTCTTCTAGCTCCCATGGTCCCCAGAAACCCCTGGTTTGCTTCTTACTAATAACAATTCAGACAACAGCTTTGCATGCTGACTCATGGTGAGCCTGTGGTCAGCCGGGGGCCTCCCAGGAGCCAGGTTGCATCACTGAAGGAATAAGGAGGAGGCTTCAAGAATGCTGGGCAGATCCTCTCTGGCAGACCCACACGGAGACCCAGTCTGGAATTGTCTGGCATTGGAAAGGACGGCAGAGTTCAGCTCAACTGAATTCAATGCAGCAAGCATTTATTAAGCATGTGCTGCATGCCAGATATCAGGCTACAAAGAAGCTTACAATCTATTAGAATTGGGATACTAATGATGATAATCATAACTACAATAACAACAATAATGTAGCTTTCATTTCTATATTGCTTTAAGGTTTATAAGACACTTCACAGACATTGCATTTTATCCACACAGCAACCCTGGGAAGTAGACACTGTTACTGCCATGATGGCAGTAGATGAGGAAACAGAAGCAGACTAAGGTTAAGTGACCGGTCCAGCATTACATAGCTACTAAGAGTCCGAGGCTGGATTTGAACTCAGGTCTTCCTGACTCCCAACCGGGAGAGAAAGGGACAAAGAAGATGATGAATTAAAAACATCAACGTATCCTTGGAACCACTCAGTGGTTGTTCAATCCCATCTCTGTCTCAGTGTGTCTCTGTTTCTAAAATGTGATTCACCTTGCTAATTCCACCTTTGCCAAAAGCAAACCACCAACCAATCTCCCTATTGTTCCTATAACCCCTTTTTTCCTAACTCATTGGGGTCATTCAATCTCTTCCTGTTTTCCAGGGTATACAAGCACAGCATGGTTCATGAGTCTAATGTATGGTTCTTACCCTCGCTCTGTCTCTGAGTATCTCAGAGCTGGCTAACCTATAAAACCCAAATAACCCAAATCACATGCTTATTGAGTGCTGAGCTCATATGGCTGGATACTATGGAAGAATAAAGAAGGAATGGCAGTCACCCTAAATTTATGCCCCAAAGAAGATTAAAATCCCATCTGGGAGATCACACACATCCATCCCCACCTTAGGGCCACAGAACACTTTTATAAAGAAGCCTAGCTACAAATGTGAATGAATATAGCCTAAGCAAAATGCAAAATTAATAATTAAACAAAGATTCAGCTTCCCCATCCATGTCATTGTATGGGCTGACCACGATATCTAGAAGGCACTCCCTCCCCCACTCAACTTCTGTCATCTGAGGACTCTCTGAGGACTCTCTGGTTCTCATTCGCAGCAGCCTAGCTCCTCATCAGGGAGATGATTTTTTTCTTTTTTGCCAAAGCAATTATCAAAGACCTACTAAGTCACAGAGAAGATATCTACTGAATCAAAGGAAGAGGTATCTTCAGCAATGAAATCACAAGCCACTCATGTATATGTTCTAACTGGGAGAAACTAGAGATGGGCAGAGGCCAAAGAAGGCATTAGAAGAAGAACAGGGCAAGATCTTACACGGGGAAGTGACTGAAGAAAGAGGAAGAGGAGGAGGAGCTAATCTGATCAATGTCAAGATGAAGAATCAGTAGAACTTTCAGAGTTCTGGATGTAGAGTCAGAAGAACCTGGGTTCGAAGCTCTGATCAGCTACTTCCTTACTATCTGTGTGGCCCTGGGTAAATCACTTAATTCTCTGGGCTGCATTTTTCTCATTTACAAAGTGCCAGAGTTGAACTATATGACCTCTAAAAGTTCCTTTCAGCTATAAATCATATGATCTGGAATAATAACAATTGATATTAAAAGGTCGAGTGGTTGGTGGACAGAAAGCCAGTCGAGAAGCCAGGATGAGCTAGGATTGAGGCTCTCATTTGACATACACTGGCTGTGTGACCCTGGGAAAGTCACTTAATGTCTGAGCGCTAATAGACAACTCTAAAGACTGGAAAGTTGCAGAGAACGTACCTATCTTGTTGATTGAGTTTCATTATCTGGAAGTTCCCTATATTTATGAACTCACAGGTTTGATCTCTTTTCCCTATCCTTAAGTAGTATTTATCTAGCCCTTTAAAGTTTGCAAAATATATAACTGGATCTCAAACAAGCCGGTGAGGCAGACACTCTCACCCCATTTTACAGATAAGAAAACTGAGGCTCAGAGAGATTGGGTGATTTGCTGAGGATCACACAACTTCTAAGTGACAGAGGGGAGAACCCAAGTCATCTAAATAAACTAGATCACCTCTGAAATTGCTTCCAGTTGAGCTGCTGTGAATAAGATAGTCTTCAGTAACTAAGGCAGAGGACAGAGGATCAATCAATCAATCACCAGGGATTTATCAAAGCACCTACTATGTGGCAGGCCCGATGTTGGGCACTGGGGAAACAAAACCCAAAGCGAAACCAGCTCCTACTCACGAGAAGCATGCATTCTAGCTCAGGAAGACAACATCAACAAGAATATAAAAATTTCTCCAAAGTTATTTGAGGGAAAAGGCATCAGCAGCAAGCTACAGGTTGATCTGGTCCACTGCTCCCCATTTTAAAGATGAGAAAACTGAGGCTCAAGGAGATTAAGGTGACTTGCCCTAGGTCATAGAAATAGTAAGCATTAGAAGAGGGATTCGATTTCAGATGCTCTGACTATAGAACCAGGGTTCTTGCCCCAGGCTACTTCCTCTCCAGCTGGACTTGGAAAGACAGAATATGGTCCAGCTCATAACAATTCCACTATTATCAAAACTCTGGGTCAGGAAATGTCAGAGAACATAGAGATCAAGATGACATTTTTTAAGTACCACAACTATTGAATAATGCAGGGGATTTATGGAGGGGGGGGAGTTATTGGTTCCCTTCCCCCACCTTAAATTTTGATACAGTTTAATTTGTTCTTTTCCTAGCTTAAACAAAACAAAACCAAAAAAAGATGAGTGACCGAAGTGTGAAGGATGGCTTTTTTCTGCTCCCAAACTCTTGATTTTCCAGCCTTAACAAAGTCCAAACCTCTCCCTACCTCTCCCAAACATGGCCACCTCAACCTATCACCTTTCCCCCCTCCACATCCCTGTGGCTGGTTTTCCACTTCCCCATCATTCTTCTCATTTCCCAAGTCTTCAGCTCTTTTCTGATAGTCAACTATAGGCAACTGAAATGTTGACTCAACCACAAACTTCCCAAAACAGCCAGTTCTGGAGCAAGAGTCATTTCAGCAGGGACATTACCATGTGCTCATTATTATTCATGGCTGTATTTAGGCAAGGAAGCAGTTATAGCTAGAAACACATGCGTTGTTGTAAGATGGAATTAAGGAAACAATTGTAAGGTACTCCAGTCCCCCTTTTCACCTCTCATGTCTTCTGGATTTAAACACACATTTTAAGAGCTCACAAATAGAAATAAGGCAGATATAAGGCAGATGGATTAAACAGAAGTTTCTCTGCTTTATTCTTAAAATTGCCAGATCAAAACATTGTTAAAAGAACTATCTGGTTTCTCCAGAAAAAGTTAAATCATCGGTCATTCCTTAATAAAATGGTAGAATATTTAATGGCTACAGATCTTCCAGGGCTGATGCTTATTTCTTTAAAAATATATTTTTTCATTCGCCAGACAAACCCTGCCCAAGATTCTCATCTCGTCACACAGAGAAAGGTCTTCTCTGTAAGGTTTTAGTCCTAGGAACATGCATCACAGACCTCTTAGGAGCTCTGTTTTTAAAATACCTCAAATTTCCCCTCCCAGACACAGATTTCCATTTAACTGTCCCAGGGGAGTTCACATACCATCATCCCCACCCCAGCCTTCGCTGTTGGGCAAGTCCCAAACCCCTGAAGAGCCCCAAACAAAACGGCAATTTTAAAAAACCGCTGAAAACTTTTTAGGTTTATTGAGACAATGTTTAAAAGATGTAGAACATCCAAAGTGTTTACAAATCATCTATGATGAGAAGGAAAAACAGGCCAAAGGATACAAAACACTGACGCTGTAATGAAGAGCCCTGGAATCCTAACACAGCAGAGGTGATGACAACTGGGGTTCCCAATCCCCTCATCCACTTATGTCCCTGTTCTGTCAAGACTTCCCTTCATGAGACTATCCTTCAGTTGTCTACTTTGGAGCCCTTCATCCCTCCCTGTTTGAAGCAAGGAAAGAAGAGACCAGCTTGGGCTTGAGCCCTCCATCACAAAATCACTGGATTTCCTTCAAAGTTGGAAGGGACTTGAACATATATAATTCACGTCTGAACAAGAACGCTCCCCTTCTCCCCATGATAACTCACAGATGGTCACCTAGCTTCTGCTTGAAGACCAAAAGTGAGAGGGACCTCATCCTCTCCAGAGGGCAATCCATTCAACTTTGGGTGAGCACTGATGATCAGGATCTTCCCTGCAATGAGTCTTGATTGTCTCATCCTAGTATCTACCCGTTCTTCCTAGTTCTGCCCTCTGGGGCCTTGTAAAACAAGTCTAAATCCTTCACCTAAACTCTTTTTAAAAACTTAAATAAAGCTATCATGTTCTCACCTCATTCCCCAATCTTCCCCAAACAATAGTCTCCCTATCCCGTGCAGAGACCTAAAGTGTGGCTGCCACTCATCCAGGTCAGATAGGCTGGCAAACAGCCAACAAGCTAAAGGGAAGGTACACAAGGTACCACTGTTCCTATCAACACCGCCCTCCCCCACACACACACACACACTCCCAACAGTGGTGGTGGCTGCATCAGCAGGAGATGAGAAACTAAAGAGAAGGCTCCTAGAAGAGGGACAGGGCCAGGAAGGAGGGGAGATCCCACTTCTCCTGTGCAGAATCCAAAGTCTTCTGTAATAACCAGAGTCATCACAGTGTCCCAGCATTCCCAGCAACAAGCAGAAAGAGGTTCAAGTGGGAAAGTCCCAGCATAACACTGTCATACTTCAATTTAATTCAATCCATTTCAGCAGACGATGCTACTTGCTGTTCCCCATACACAGCACTCTGCCTTCTAGCCCTGCCTCTCTCCCCTCGCCTCTGGCTCCCAGAATCCCTCACTTCCTTTGAAGACTGATGTGCCCAAGGGGTCACCTCTGCACACTCAACCTTTCCTGGCCCTTTTAGTCCACAGTGCTTTCCCCAAATTCCTTAGTATCAATCCTGTTTATGTCTCTGTCTGTAGCTTCCCCTACAGAATGTAAACTTTGTGTTTACTACGTAGATAGCTTATATTTTTCTATTTACTTCTCCATATGCATTGTGGTTTCCTGATTCTTGAAGGCAGGGACTGTTTTATTTTAGTCTTTATAATCCCAGCACCTAGGATAACGCCTGGAAAACAGTAGGCGCTTAATAAATACTTGTTGCCTAAATGAATGAAAATGTAAGGCAATAATGATGAGTCAGCTCTCCCACAGGAATACCAGGTTTGGGAAAGCACACAGACAGAGCTTACCGTGGTATCATTCTTATACCCTAAAATAGGAGGTATGCTGCCAAACTGAGCCAGATTTTTGGCAATCCATTCCTCACTGCCCCTTCCTTGGCCTATGTAAAGATTGCCTGATTTATTTCTATGACTGGATTGGAATTTCCAACTGGGAGCGCCACTCCATTATGCTCCATTACCACTCAGCCCCCATTTAAGCTATTAGCCTCATTTGGAATGGGTCTCTGGGGGTTTCAGCCCTGCTTCTATCCACAAAGTTCCATGGCAAAGGCCTTCAAACTTTGCTTTTCGACACCAGGGGCCCTGGTAGCAACATTTTACCCTGAAAGCACCTACCAGCTGAGACTTTCCAAGTTAGGACCAAGCATTATTTCCTATTTGCTGCTAAGGACTAGCAGTGGGGTGGGGGAGGAGGAGGAGGAAGGGAAAAATCTGTGCTGTGCTTTCTCCTTCAGGTGGCTGAGACTGATTCGTTGTCCTTTGCCTTGAAAACCTGAGATCTGGTAGCAATTCTGGCCCCAGACAGAGCTCCTGCTACAATGACTATCTGGGAAGCTGCCATGGCCAGAAGCCCCACAGTCCATTTGTGGTTCATTCTACAGTTGTGATCCTCCCCCACTGGCACAGACCTCTGTTTGACCTCCAAACTGGGTCATTGTGGTGGCCTGGGGGCTGCTGCTACTTCTGCTTGGAATCTTGATTTCTTGTAATCGTACCAAATTCAGTTTTATAGGTGGCTGACATGAGGACAGACAATATGGGACAGGACAGGAAGGGAGAGCCATGACACCAAGAAACAATGCTGGCCTCCTTTTTTGTTTCCTTAGAAGAAGACAAAACAAAAAGCAAAAAAAAAAATCCCACCAAAAAACAAAACCCAAAAACTCCTTTACTGGTTTAGAGGTGGAAAAATCTGATCCAACACCAATGGTGGGCAGAGTACCCAGGGACTTCAGGCAAAGCCCCAAATTTCACAGCACGTGTGTCTTTCCAGACGATGCATGGATCTACTCCACAACACATTGTTAAAGTGATAATTAGTGATAGACTTGTTATGAATATTCCACATAAAAATTTCCTTCTGTAACAGCTGATAGAGACAAAGTGCCTACTGCAAGGGAGGCTGAATATATCTAAAGGGGGCACTTTTCCTTGAGGGAGAAAAAAGCAACCAAGGATAGAGGCAAGGAAAAGGGGGGGGGGGGAGGGAATTAGAAAACAAGGAAGCAGAAGCCGATTGAAATAAATTCAACATCTCTAAGCTCGTTGTGACGTCGCAGAGACACGTAATCTTACTCCAAAGCACTAAGGGAACCCAAAGCCCCCCTAAGGCCCACTTGGGAGCTTGAAACTCAATCCTGAACTTGAGTCTGCAGCTGCCCCAGTGAGGGGTGGTTAGGAGGCATCAGCTGCTTGCAGGATTAGGCTGCGGGTGGGGCACAGATTCCTCAGTGGAAGTAAATAACTATACTGAAGGTAAACCACCCTTCTTGGGGTGGGGGGAGGAGTGGAGAAAGGGAGAGAGACGAAGCTTCATGTAGGAAAAATCAACTCCCTTTCCTACCTCTTCCCCAAAATAAAATAAAATAAAATCACTTTAGTACTCGAGTGTCCACCTAATTCCAAGCTGCTGCTGTTTTTTAACCCACTGATGGTTTGAGGCCCCATGGAGCAAAGGGAATGCCACCAGCCAGATCCATGCTCTCCCTCCTTCAAACTCTCTGAATTCTGAGGCTAATAAAGCATAATGGGGCTTCCTGGTAGATGCCTGGGAAAAGGGAACTCCTTTGAGGCTAAAAGAAGTAAGAAAGATCCAGGCTCCAGCAGGGGCAATGTTTTCTGAGAGTAAAGAGTCACTGTAGCTACAAGCACCAGGAAAATAGACTTTGGAGGGTCTGCGAGGTCAAAAGATTCATGGGGAAGGAGGGAGGATTGCAATTAGCAGTGAGTGTCACACAGGCAGGTGGTTCTACCAGCAGCACCAGGGTTCCAGGCAGGCCTCGCTCTTACAGCCAGCAGTTTTCATATTGAAATAGGATACTATTGGATGCTTTGATACTAGGAGGGACAGAGAGAGGGATGGGAAATCAGTGAGTAGTAAGCAATGCCTCCACCCTGAACCATGAGCAAAAGGAAGAGCTGTGTGACATTGGACAAGTCGCTTAACCTCCGTTCGCTGTTTTTACTGATGAGTTTCCTCATCAGTAAAATGAAGACATTAAACTAGATGGCATTTGCTCTGGTCCTTTGCTAAAGGGCAGGCATGACCAAAGCAGGGAAGCAATCCTCTTTGGTCCCTTGGTATGTGTGAGAGTGGCAGGGGGTAGTGGTAATGCCAAGGAAGATGGGTGTCTGAGCCAAAGTCTCTTTTCACACATGCCCTTTAGCAGGGGGTCAGAACAATTCCATCCCCGTGGAGCTGAGCATGACCAATCCAATCCAACTCCCTGCTACACTAGGGGCTTGTAAGAAGTTATCTACTCCAGCTGTAATTTCTGTTCTCAAGGGATAGCCACCCCATCTACTGAACTTCACTGCCCCCCAAGTCCTTTGGATGTTTGTTTGGGAAGAAATTCCCTTTTTTAACTTGGGACACCATCATAGAATTGGAACAAATCAATGAGAGGACCCAAAGTGAAGTAGGTAAAGAAATCAACTCAGGTAGAACAGAAAAGTCTATCTTTTACTATCCCAGGCTGACCTAGAAAGCCCATAGGAAAGTCAGAATATTAGGAAAGGAAACAAGCATTTATTCCATGCCCAATGCTTTACAAATATATCATTTGATCTTCATAACAATCCTTAGAGATAGGTGCGATTATCCCCATTTCACAGTTGAGGAAACTGAAGTAAACAGAGGTCAAATGACTTGCCCAGGATCACCTAGCTAGTGTCTGAAGACATATTTGAACTCAGGTTTTACTAACTGCAGACCAACTCAATCCACTGGAACACCTGGCTGCCTCTGTTAGGCAAGGCAGAATTAGCCTGTAATCACCAGGTGCTTCAATGACTGGTACCAGAGGCAGCTGTCCATGGTCTTCCCTTGTTTTCCCCTTGTTCCTTTTCTCTCCTACCACCTTCCTTTTCCTGTCTCTCCTTTCCCCACCCTCTTTGTTCCTTCTCTCCTGCCTTATTTCAGAAGCACCATCACTTAGACATAGGCTTAAGCTCTCCGGGGTTAAAAAGGTTGCCAATCCCTACATTAAATTCATAAGATACCCACTCCCAGCTGCTACATTGTTAACCACCTTGCCTGGAGTTTCTATCAAGCATTAGTATATGCATGAAAGGGAAATGTATCGAGAGCATGTTTCAGCTCATGAATTGCATTAGCTTTTTCTCCAGGATCAGTTGAATTTTTCAGCTTAATTTTTCAAAATACCTGAAATATAAGGGCTAAATAGAATCACACATGGGGCATATTCTCCTGATGAAAGGAAGATGCATTAAATATGCTGGAAGAGAGGTTGAAACAGCATGGAGTATAGCAGCAGAGCCAAACTCAGGGCTGCAAAATTCCTGACTACTACCTAAAACAGACTAAAATGCAACTGGGAACTGTTTAAGAAAATAAATAAAAACACAACATAGATGATGTTAATTTGTAGTATTCTAAGTCAATATGCAAACTGAAGGGATATGTATTTATTTGATTCTGACAACTCTGGTGTACAGGCCCCAGATTCAAAGCTGAATTCTTCTATTAACTACCTGAGTGGCCTTGGGCAAATCACTTAACCTTCTGGACCCAAATACTTCCATATATAAATGAGGGTAAATCCTTTTTGTTGTTAATATCCAGGTTAATATCTGTGCCTTCCAGAGCTTTTCTTCCAGGACAAAGAGCATGCTAATGTTGCTTATTTGCTCACCACCAGCTATTGCTGACATACAAAGGCAAGCTAAGGTTCAAAGCCTGGATATATAGAAGCATCTAAGGAAGATTTTAAAGCAGCTCCCTTTTCTGACACACAATAATGATAGCTGACTCTTAGCACTCCCAAAGCACTCAGGAAGTGCTTTACATGAAGTATCCCCACTGAGCCTTGGAAAAACCCTCTGAGGCTGCTAGGATTCTTGCCCCTATTTTAGAAATGGAAACCCAGAAGGTCACATGACTTGCTGTGGGTGAAAAAACAACAGTGATGATGACGATGATGATGAAAAACAATTAGTATTGATTTAGGGATTTAAGGCTTGCAGGTACTTCACACACAGTATCTCATTTGATCCTCACAAAAACTCTACAAGGCAGGTGCTATTATTATCCCTATTTTAAAGATGGGAAAACTGAGGCTGGTAAATGTTTAAGTGACTTGCCCAGGGTCACACAGCTAATAAAGGTTTGAGGCAGAGGGTCAAACTAAGGTCTTCCTGATTCCAAGTAGGCACTCTATCCACTCCATCACCAGGTGCTGACCTAGCTGACCAGAGTCAGAGACAGGATCTGAACTCAGTAGGTCATGCTGCTCATAGGATTAAGGAACTGGGGTGAGGAAGTTAATAGTGTCATCTGCCAATACATTTAGAGGTAATGCAACAGAAGCTGGGCCTATAATTCGGGATACTTCAATAATTAAATTATATGAAGTCATAATATATCCTAGAAAATATGTTATATAATGTTATAATAATATTATATATTATAATGTTATAAATATGTGTGTATGTATATATAGAGATAATAA
Source organism: Pseudochirops cupreus (assembly GCA_028627135.1). Lineage (NCBI taxonomy): Eukaryota > Metazoa > Chordata > Mammalia > Diprotodontia > Pseudocheiridae > Pseudochirops > Pseudochirops cupreus. The sequence continues at coordinate 117,347,728 of CM053582.1, read as the reverse complement.
TAAGTTATAATAGAACTTAGAAAACCAGTATTCAAGAGTAAATGACAGATTAAGGTTGAGTCCTAGGGAAAGACTGTACTTTCTTTAAAAGCTATGGTTCTAGGGTCAGAGGATATGGGTTCCAATTTTGCCTCTGACCTTTACTATTTGTATGACCTTGGACAAATCATTTCTTCTCTTTGGACCTCAATTTCCTTATCTGTAGATCAAGGATATTAGATCTGTAGATCCATAAACTAAATGGCCTCTGAGGCCTCTTCAGGCTCTAGGGGTATGATCCTATGTGTTCTGAAGTGACATCATCATGGGCAAACATTTACCTCCTGATCTGGGAAGCTGCTACTTATAACATTCTTTCCCAGTGCTCCAACCCACCTACCTTTGCACACATCTTCACTAAAAGTTTAGAGTTACTATCATCAATCTCTTGTTTTGTATGGGAGACAAAAAGCAGGGATAGGATAAACCCTCCAGGGTCAGGTGGCTGGCTCTGGGAAAAGCAGGCCTTCATTCTCAGTCACAGATGATGCAAAATGAATTTGGCAACTTTCATGGGGGGGCACCTGAACATGTTGACAGAGTGGAATTGTTACAAGATGGGCCCCTGTGAAAGAGAAGGTTTCTCCCTAGCACATCTCTTGGCCAAATGGTTCCTAATTCACAAAATCATTTTCTTGATGTCATTCTGGCACACTTCATGGATGGGCTGAATCTCAGCTTCTTTTCTTCCTCAGAGCACAGAAGAGGTGTCAAGCATCCAACATACTTCTTCTACCTCATGAGTCCTGGCATCATGGGCTCCTTGGACAAGAGATGGAGACGGGCTCTTGCACCCATGCTTGCTTTAGGCTGATTATCTGTGAAGAGTGAGTAAGCTTATCACAATTGGATTTCATATTTCTCCAGTTTTCATTGTTAGTTATCAGAACAAACTAAGTAGAACAGTGATAATAAGAAAGGAATAAAGGGCAGGGAGAAAGAAGTAGGGATTTGATAGGGAAAGAAGAGAAAGATAAGATGCAAAGAAGGTGTCTTTTGTGAATTTTGTTTGACGGTGTCACCAGTTAACTTATTTTTATTTTTCAGCTGACAGGCTTATTTTGTAGTGTTCCTCACTGCCCCACTATTGGGGCCATGAGAAGTTAGATAACAAATTATTACCCAATAATATGGGTGAACCAAGCCATGAATGTTTCCTTGGGCAAGTCACTTATACTCTCTGCACTCCTTTTCCTCATCCATATATAAGCTAGCATCACTTTCTTAGGTAGATATTTTATTTACTGAAAAGGTGAGAAAGCAATTTGTAGAGAAATGTGGATTATGTGAAGATCTAAAATGAAAGCTGCCCCTAAGATGAAAGGGCATGAAAGACGGTCTATGAGGCTCTGAGTGGAAGCAGCCCTTCAGAGGCAAAAGACTGACTTATTCTCGAGGTGACTGCAGTATATTGTTTCTCAGTAACTAACTCACATATGATGGTATTTAGGACTTAAAATTTTATTTTCAGGAAACCAGGAATCAAAAGAATTATCTGGGAACTATAAGACAATCATACATTGACTATCTGTCATAAATGACAGAAGTGTGGATCTTAAGGTTCCTAATCTAAACTAGAGATGGGTCACTAGAGATGAGGAAACTTTGATTTGAGGGGAGATAAGAAGAGCCAGTGAGCTAGGGAGCGGAAGCCAATATTAAAAACTGCATGCAGAAACTAGAAAAATGAAATTGATGAAGTCAATAGAAGAGAAATAGAACCAGGAAAGAACAAAATAAAAGCAGCTCCTTTGAGTTGAGACTAACTGACTAGAGAAAGACAGACTGCAGTTAATCAGGGAATTGTTCAGACTGGAGGAAAGATCTGATGTGGGGAGCTGATTGGAGAAAGCAGATTCCTCTGCTGTTTGAAGAGCTGATGGGGAAAGGTTAACTTGCTTTCTAGTGCCACCGATAGCTTGAGAGAAGAGAAACCTCTCAGAGATTTGCCTAGGTTTCCCTTTACTGCCCTCTATGGAATCTTATTTATACATGGTTATTTGCATGTCATCTCCTCCAACAGACTGTGAGTTCTTTCAGAGCAGGAATTGGGGTGCTTTTTCACCTTTCTGGTATCTCCAATTCTTAGCAAAGTTCCATGGAATAGAATAAGCACTTAATAATTTTTTTTTCACTTGACTCTATAGTTAGAAGGGGGTAAACTCACAGTCCAGAGTTTGAATAGCTTTATAGACCCCAGGCTTAAGGAAATTGCTTTTCACTGAAGGAATATAATGTTGTTTCAGCACTCAGGCAAGGAGACAAACCTGGAGGGGGGCAGGTTAAGAGCTTAAGCTTTCTTCAGTAGTCTGAGAGCAGCCAAGAAGCATCTTTGTTCAGGAGAAGAGTGGAGAGACCCAGAACCAGAGCAGTCCTTCCCAGCAGATGGTAGATAGTGCAGACTGCACCCTAAAGAGACTAAGGATATCAAGGCCTGTAGCCCAGAGCTCTGAGCTGACCTGAGTATATGGGTTTCCCTATACATGTGCTTCTCTCTGCATTAGCAGAAGAGTGTGACCCAGGTTTATAGGTAGAATTTTATAATGTTATGATTAGTGTCTTCTGTTAGAAAATGTGTGTTTAAAGAGTTAATAGTGTTATCTTGGATGATTTGTTTCAATAGAGTACACACTGGTAGAGGTTTAGGAGAAAGAGTTGTGAGCAGTAGATCTGTCTTTCCCAATACCAGCGTTACTTTCTAGAACCCTGAGATTAAGGGACACCACAATCCCTCTGGGGAACTGTCTTGATCTGCTGGTTTAAGTACAAGTGAGATAACAAGTCAGGCCCAACACAGAAAGAAAAAGAGACTAAAGACAGTAGGGGCTCTGTGCCATCACCCCCATTATGAGCTACACATAAAAAGAGGAAATTGAATTAACTGACCTCTAAGTATCTTCCAGCTCTAAATTTAAGATGATATGAAAATTTTTGCCATCCAGTCAAGAAGCTTCCTGATGGAATGTGAATGAGATTGGGATGGTAAAATCAATTGTTGAGGGAAAAGCTTGAGCCAGAGCATTCATGTGGAACAATTCCAATTCAGCAGGGATGGGGGAAGGGGAGAGATGAGAGAGGCCATTCTCACCTGGGAACTACTAAGTAATAGAAACTGATCTATAGAGAAGTAGACTAGGCCAAGCCAGCTAATTCCTACAGAACCAAAGCTAGATACAATAACTTAAAGAAATTAAAGGGCCATCTGCTCTGAGATCAGTCAGTTTTGTTTTTATGTATACTGATAACTTCCTCCTGTGGATATTACCATTTCTGAATTTTCTTATTTTCTTTTTCCTTTGTCAGAAAACATGTGTGGAGTATGTTCATTAAGGGAGAAGACAAAAAAGGCAATGAGTGCTGGACCTCGGTGCCAAGACAGAGTACAGAGGCAGAAAGGAGGTGGAATGTAAGTAGGGATCAGTAGAGGCAGGCTTCTTAACCCATTGATCAGGAAGGTCAAGAAACACAGAGCTTAGTAATGCATTACCATTTTAGAAGAGGGTTGAAAGGCCTGGAACCAAAGGCAAAGGAGCCCTGGATGAGCTACAAGGAGGAGCTGGAATCCCCAAGAAAATGGTTTTAGATCAGCCTAAGCCCTGGACTAGACCCTTCACCAAGAGAAGACTCAAAAGGAATAAGTTAAAGGAGCGAGAAGTGAGATGAAGAAGCAAGGGCCTGGGGACCATGATGTCAGTGCACTGAATAGACCCTACTTTCTTTTCTGCCACCCTGCATCTTCCTCTCATACGGTACCTGACTCTACAGTCCCAGAAAGGTCCTATCCTAGCCCATCTGCCAAATCCAACCCAGTGCCTAATTCCGGCCTCCCTTTTCCATTGCTGAGAAAAAAAAATTTAAAACAACAATAACAACAACTTACCGTTACTTGTGGCTGGCTAACAGGCCTCCAATTCCACTTGTCTCTTTAGGCATCCTTTCAACATCTGTGCTGTCACCTCCAGCTCTGGCTCTGGCTTCTCCCCTGAGTGAGCTCTGGCTCCTCTGTCTTTGGCATGACTTCCATGTCTCTGTTCTCAAAAACTCCTTTCTTGTTATTCTTCAGGAGGGTGTCAGGACATCTTGTCCTGTGTTTGGCCAGTAGCCAGCAGGACCACATCCAGGATACCAGACTAAGAGGGATATGAAGGTGAAATGTGGGACAGATCTGTGTAAGCTGGGGGCATCTGGTCACCTTAGTCTACATTCACTTCAGAGAATTTAGACACAGGGAGCCAAAGCAGATCAGAGGCTTGAAGAAGAATTAATTTGGAGTGTGGGGATGCTCTAAGGACAGCAGTCCATCCAGAATCACTGCACGCCATTTATTTTGGATAAGAACCTTTTCCTTCCTTTGTTTTCAAAGACATCAATGCAAAAACAAGCAAGGAAAAAGACTGCATCATCAGTGATTTGTAAGTTCCCAAGCCCCATACTTTAAGATCGAGTGTGGCCCAACAGCAACTCAATTCAAGTCAAATAAACATTTAATAAGTGCCTACTATGTGCAAAGCATTGTGGTGGACACTGAGGATACATATTCAATTCAATTCAACCAGCCTAACACACATTTGCTAAGAGCCCACAGTGTGTCAGGTCCTCTGCTAGATGCTGGGAATGTCAAGACAAAATCAAAAGAACCCTTGACCTTAAGGATCTTACAAAATCCTAGGGAAAATCAACATGCTAACAAATGCAAAATTTATACACACTACATAAAAGGATTTGGGGGGTGGAGGGGTGGAGTGGGGATGCAGGGCATCCTAACAACTGAGAGGATCAGCCAAGACCTTAACACAGTCTTTGATAGGGGCCCTAAGAAGGAAGGAAGACATGCCAAAAAGTGGAGGTGAAGAGGGACAGCATCATAGGGCATACCAAGCAAAGTCTTGGAGGCAGGACATAGGAATATGTGCATGCTGAAGAGGAAGCAAGGCAGTTCAGACAGAAACATAGAGTTCATGAGAAAAAGGAAGATAAGATCAGTCTGGTAAGACAGGTTGGAGGCTACCAAAAAAAAAAATGAAAGAGTCCTTGCCCTTAAAGGTCTTTCATTCTCTTAAGGAACTTCCATTAGGTCCTCACAGCAGCACAATAAGACTGACCATACACAGTGCCTGACTATATAGTCCCAGAAAGACCCACATGGAGTTTACCCCTTGCTCACATCCAGGACCACTGCCAGCCCATGATACAAATGATGCCCTTGGGGCAGCTAGGTGGTGCAGTGAATAAAGCACTAGTCCTAGAGTCAGGAGGACCTGAGTTCAAATCCGGCCTCAGACACTTCACACCTACTAGCTGTGTGACCTTGGGCAAGTCACTTAACCCCAATTGCCCTGCCTTCCTCCCTCCAAAAAGAAAAAAAAAATTTTTAAATAAATAAACAAATGATGCCCTGGCTCAATCCCAACAGGGACCAGGGGGCTTGATTGTGTTCTACAGGTAGAGGCTTTCCCTCTAAGGCAGGATAATCACTGGACAAGGAAGTGAGAGAGATTTGGAATGGACTTCTGCAAATTCATCACCACTAACCCAAAACTTCCAGTGCAGAAGAATCAGAAGGGATTGTAGAGTTGTCTGGTAGAACACTTTTTGGGCTAAGACACTACAGGGAAGGTGGCATAGTGTAGTGTGTAGAATGCTAGGCTTGGAGTCAGGGATACCAGGGTTCAAATGCTATGTCTGATACTTGTTAGCTATATGACCCTGGGCAAGTCACTTAACCTCTTTGACCCTCAGTTTCCTCATCTATAAAATGAAAATCCTAATGCCAGTAGAACCTGCTTCATGGGGTACTTAGCAGTCTGAAAAGAGGAGCAGAGAAACAGGATGTCAGGGGTTACTCAAGGCTGAGAATTAGCTGATTGGGAAAGTCTGGGGGGTAAGGGCAATGGTTAATGAATCACTTAAATGGTAGACCATGGGATAAAGTCTGAGTATAGAAGAAGCCAAATGGGGGAGATGGACTGGGAGGATAGAAGAGATCAAGGGACAAGAAGGTCACAATAAGGACATAGAAGGATATAAATATATACTGTATTGTATTGTTTTCTAATAGTTTTGTGCATGCTATATTTAATTCCTTCTGAGGTGGTGTCTTAGAGTACATCTAAAATGCCCTCTCACAGCACCTAAACAATAGCAACTCCATAGGTGCTAGAAATTAGGCTGTCCCAGAGAGTAATGACCTGTCTTTGTTCCCCATTTCCTCAGGTAGTGAGTTACCCATCACAAGAGGTCTTCAAGAAAAGGCTGATGTTGAAAAGGAGATTCTCATTCATGCATGGGTTGGACTAGATGGCCCCTGAGGTCCCTTTGGATTTCTTATTCACTATAATTACCTAGCTAGGCTTATTAATTAGAGGCTGAGGGAACAGGATAATTTTGGAATTCTTCTTTGGCACCATTGCCAATTCCTTAACCCAGCCCATATGTCCAATTTTAAAAGGGCTAGTGTTTCTCAAACTTTCTGAACTGGTGGAACCCCCAAATTCAAACAAATATCTGTGGTTCCTTACAGTCAAAAATATTTACAATATTTTAATGCTCACTTCTAGAGAAATCAAAACCCCCCACAAAGTCGATTTTCTAAAATCTGTTTTCATATCAATGGCATAGCTAGATTCTGCCACATCCTGGCTATGCAACCTTGGGCAAGTCCCAGGACATTTCAGGTTACCCAAATACCTCTCAAAAACTATAAACTGCAGAACCAGTGTTGAAGTGCAGAGTTCCTCGTCATAAATTCCCGACACCCATGAAATCAAAAGTCCAGCTTAAAAAAAGGCCTCTATCACTTCTATTCTGAATCTAACAATATTAGAAAAATTTCACTCAGAGAGAAGGCTGTAATTCCTTGCAATCAATAAGTGTTTCAGAATTGGGAACAATAGTGGATGTGGGAGCTCACCTTCATGACAATTTCAATTCTCCAATTTACTCCCATAAGTTAGCATTGGTGGGGAGGGGAGGGGAGGAGGTTGCTGGTTTCTGTTCATCACAGTTTTCTTTAAAAATGTGACAGCTCTGATTGGCAGATAAGTACACACAACATACATGTTCACTCTGCTTTTCCTGTCACTTGCCATCCCACTGCTCTCATATCACATGTGACTGACAGAAAGCAAAGTCCATTGATAGATCCCTCTCTTGGTGAAGAGGGCTCTTGCAATGCCTTATGGAACTCTGAAGAATGCCAAATCAGACTATCACACTAGCAACCCCACACCAAGCTTGCTTGAAAGCCCCTGCTTGGAACTCCAACCATGTTTTATCCAAGAACTACGAAATGTAGGGGCAGGGAGGAAGTGGGTAGAGTGAGGAATTAGGCTAGCCCACAAAAAGTACATTTGACCTGTGATGGAGCTGAATTATGTCAAAGTTGTGATGGAGCTGTGATGTCATTCATATGGGTACTGCCTCTAATTATGTGATTGTGCTCTACCCATGCGAGCCACATTTGGTTCATATACGCTCATATGGTTAGAACAGAACCTTTTGTAGAGGCAAAGGACTAGCAACAAAGCAGATGCCCATTGATTGAGGGAATGGATAAATCAATTGTGGTCCATGAATGGAAGGATAAGCTGGAGCCGGGTCAAACCAACTCATGAAAGCCCATTGTTAAACACCAAATTGGGGCTTGGTTTTGTGTATTGTCTAGATTTAAGTGATGGAACAAATGTTGATAATGCAGATTAACCATAAAAAAAATGCACTACACACATATGTATATGTACATATTTTATTTAATATTTTATATAAATATGTACTTTATTTCAGAGAGCTGCTTGTTAAATATTTGCCAGCACACCCCTGCATGAATGAAATGTATAAACTGTCCTTTAAAATACACAAATAATTCTTAGCTCATGGCTGTACAAAACATATAGTAGACTGGATTTGACCTTCAGGCCACAGTTTCCAACCCCCTGATATAATGGAGCATTATTGTACTGTAAAAAACAATAAACACAAGGAACACAGAGAAAGATGGGAAGACATATGGCCTGATACAATGTGAGGAAAGTAGAACTGGGAGTAGACTACCTTGAGAAGGAATGAGCTCCTTGTCACTGAAGGTTTTCAAGGGGATATTGCACGGTCATTTGTCAGAGATAGAGGACAGGGGATTCCAATCGCAAACTTGCCCTGGGCTAGACCATCGAACTCCTTTTCAACTCTAAAAGGTCATGATTCTGTAAGTGGGACCTTGCCTCCATGCTGATTTCCCTACCTACAGTCTGTATTCTCTTAATCATCCCCAAAATGCTGCTTTAATCCATCACCCCATGGTTGTAGCATATGATAAGAATAATACTGAATCTTTTTGGCCAGTCCACGTTGTAACCAAGCATCATTTCTACTCAAAGCTCTAGTCTATGAAACTTTCCCTTATCAAATTGTATACAACCTGAAGAGAGGATGAAAACAATGATAGTCACACACACATACACACACACACATCACTTATATCATTGGAGCCTCACAACTCTACAATGTAGGTAATATAGGTCCTATTATCCCCATTTTACAGATGAGGAAGAAGAGGCTCTTTACAGTTGAGACGCTTACTCATGGTCACATAGTGTCAGAGATGGTCTTCCTGACTCTGGCGCTGTTCCCAACCTTCTGGACTTTAAAATCATGCCTCTGTTGCTATCTCATCCTGAAATTCCCATCAGCTCCTTAGTCTGGATCATCCAACCATTCCTGGGGCCCGTTCACCACGGACTATCCCTCTGCAAGGCCTGACCCCCTTCCCCCATTGGGGAGGTCCTTCTGTGGCCTGGCTTTTGGGAAGGCCCATGGTCAGCCAGTCTTTCTTCTCCTTGTACTGTCTTTCCCTGGCCTGTCTTTCTCCACTCCAAAATCACATCCCCATGCTGGGCACTTTCATCTCACCTTCACGTCACTTTCGGCTCACATCCTACTTTTCAGGTCCCTCCTATGTGATGTCTTCCCCCATTAGAATATAAGTTCTTTAAATCATTCTTTTTGCTTGTATTCATACCCACAGTGCTCAGCACATGCCTGGTATATAATAAGCACTTAATAAATGCTTGTTTCCTTCTTTCTTTGAATTCAACACCTTACCTGCTATACTACACTGTCCTTGGTCTCAGAGCCTTACTCTGAGCTAAATAGCAGTGGGTAGATCAAAAATCCTAGAGGGGCAGGAAGAAATTAAAAGGCTTAGAATTCAAACAGCTTAGGATATTTTTTCATAAACATCTCTTGGGTTAGATGAATAGTCTGGGGAAGTGTTCATTTGCAAAGAGATGACGCAGGAAGATGCAAGGAAAGGGGACAAAGGTGAGACTCCTGAACTCTAAGGCACTGACTCCATTATATCAGGAGGTAAGCAAAGTAGGGCCCAAGGGCCAAATTCAACCAGACTCCTGTAATCTCAAGGTCAAGTGGTGATCATTCTGTCTTGGGATCAGAGAAAAGAGCAGCTGGTAAAAATTGTGGGCTGGTGAAAACTGAGCCACAGCTAGTTTCTTGGCACCACTTCTCCAAGATGGTGAGGGTAGAGCAAAGGGCAACTACTGGTAAATGACCTTCTGCTCAGCCTGCATTGGGTTTGATGATTTGACTTCAGGCTGGACTTGCTTCAGATGCCAACTGTGCCCTCTTAACATTTCCCTCCACACTGTCTTGTGCCATAAGTTGTTAAGGCATCATGCTGAGGGCTATGGGGAGGTGGTCACTGACCTCTTCAGCTCCATCAAGGGATCATAGAGAATTTATCCAGACAAGAATAATCTCCATTCTCCAGGCAAACTCCCTTCCTACTGCCACTGCACTTCTCTAAGGCCTTTGTGAGAACATAAATAAGCCCATGACAAAACCAAGTTTTGGCTTCCAGTAACCCCCCGGGGAGAGCATGGTATGCATGGAGCCCATGTGGAATGCACGGGGTTGCGAGAGGGAAGTTATTTCAGGTTCAGCTAAGTTATAATTTATTTTTCTGACTGATCATTACTGCTGCTGACTCTATAAATAACCACCTAGGGAGTCTGCTTTTTTGCTCCCAAATCCTCAGAAAGCACTGCCAGGTTCTATGTGGTTTCAAGCCTGCCAAGCACACAGAACACTACTTTTCTATCCCACTCTTCAGGGAATCCTTTGGGATCACATGCCAAGGAAGGACATTGAGTTCTGCCCAACTCACTCCTCAGGCACCCCAGTTCAATTCATCAGTGTCCAAAAAGGATCCAGTCAATTCAGTAAGGATTTATTAAGCACCTTCAATATATAAGGTACTCTGCTAGGTGCTAGGCATACAAAGTCAAAAGCAATACAGCCCCTGCCCTTCAGGGGCTTGTGTGGGGATGGGGGTAGGATATATAACATGTACAGTTAGGTAAATACCAAGCCAACATTCAGTAACAACAATAGGAATAATAACCCATGTTCACAAGAGTTGCCAAGCATTTTTGACAGATCACGTGGTCTGAAACTTACAAAAATCCTGAAAGAAAGGTACTATTTATTGTCCCCATTTTATAGATGAGGACACTGAGTCTCAGAGGAGTTAAGTAATTTTTCCAAGGTCACACAGCTACTAAGTGTAGGAGGTGGTATTCATGACCAGGTCTTTCTGATTTCAAGGACAGTGTTATATTCACTCCATCACATTGGCTATAATGCATCAAGTGCTTTCAAGACAGGGAGAGTGTTAACGACCAGGAGGGAGAAATCAAGAAAGACTTTGCATCAGGAACACCTGAGCAGGCTTCTGAAAGAAGTGAGTGACAGAGGCAAAGAGGGAGGGCATTCCAGACACAGAGGCCAAGATGGGGGAGAGCACCAAGAAAGGCACTGGAATGCTGTGTCCAGAGATGTGCTAGTTTGACTAAATCAGGGAGTACCTTCATTCTCCATTATGGAACTTACTTATGTATTCATAAAATTGCCCTATATTACTGTCTCCCAGCCCAAGAGGTGGCCTTTTCTGTTTCAATACAATTACATCACTCCATCTGCAGTGGATAGAGACAATCTAGTTAGTAATTATTCATGTAAGACATTCATCAATGAGACCTCTAGGGACTAAATCTTGGGGGATGGGAAAGGAGGAAATACAAAGTTCTTGGCAGGAGGAACAATGAGGGGATGGAATTCACAGAGAAGAAAAATCTCAATATAAAGCAAACCTCCAAATAATCAGAGCTGTTCAAAGTCAAATAAGCTACTTCTATCCTCACACACAGTACTCTCATCTCCCATCTCCACACCTTTGTACTGACTAGTCTCCTTTGTCCATAATATGTCTCTATATGTCTCTAGATAGATAGATAATGTATGTATACATATATAAAGGGGAGGGGTGTGTGCATATATACATATATATTTATACACATACATACATATAATATGTCCGTATACGTCCTCCTCACCTCTCTTTTTAGGGATCAGTTCAAATGCTGCTCCCTACATGAGGAACACTGCCCTCCTCCTAGCTGCTGGAAATGACTTCATATATATTTTGTTTTTATGTGTCTATCATCTAGTATTTAGGGCAGCTACATGGCACAGTGGATAGAGCATAAGCCCTGGAGTCAGGAGGACCTGAGTTCAAATGTGACCTCCAACACCAGCTGTGTGACCTTGGGCAAGTTACTTAACTCCAAATTCCTCTCCCCCAAAATAAAATAAAATGGAATGCAAAAAGGAAAAAAAAAAGGATCTAATATGTTCCAGGTATTGTGCTCAGCATTAGGGATACAAAGAAAGGGGGAAAACAAGCCCATGATCTCAAGGAGTTCACAGTCTAATAGAGATATCTAGCATGCAAACAACTTCAGACAAACCAGATATATACAGGATAAACTGGGGTAATCTCAGGGACATGGCACCAAGATCAAAGAGGCTTCTTTGACACCTTAGCTGAGACCTGAACAAGACAAGTCAGAGAGAGCAGGTGGTGGGAATGAGGAGAGAGAGAATCCCAGGTATGGGGTGTGGGGGGAAGTAAATGAAAATGTCCCACCTTGAGAGTGGGAGTGTCTTGTGCGAGAAATAACAAGGAGGTCACTGGATCACAGGGTATGTGGGAGAAACTAAGGTATAAGAAGATGCACAAAGTAGGAACGGATCAGGCTATAGAGGGCTTTAAAAGCCAAACAGTGGACTATATTTGATTCTGGAGATAATAAGGAGTCGCCAGACTGTATGAAATGCAGTCAGGCCTTTAGAAAGATCGATTTGACAGCTTGAGTGGATGATGGATTGAAGCGGGGAGAGACCTGAGGCAGAGAAACCAGCTGGTAGTATGTTCTGGCCCTCCCCCACTTCCTCAATCCCCCCCCCACCCCAGTGCTATGAAATACAAGCTCCTCGAGAGCAGGGACTGATTTGTTTTTAGCTTTGTCTTCTGTACACCTAGAACACTGCTCAGCATAAAACCAGTGCCTAAGAAGGACTTGCTGAGCAAATGCCGTCATGAGTACCAAGGTCAAGCTTTAAGTGTGGGATTAGATTTGGCAGTGATGTGGACAGCTAAAACAATAAACTTCAGGGCTAAGAGCACTGAAGAAATATATGTTGCCTGATGAGGCCATAAGAAAGAGCCTGCAGATCTTTCTGTCATTTTTCAATAAAGAGGAAGATGAAGATTGAATTACCAAGCTCTCTAAACCAGTATCCAAATTTCCCATGTTGACCTTGCTGAAATACTGGTGCCCAAGAGAGGTGACTGTTGTCTTTGACCCCAAGCCCTCTGCTCAGCACTGATCAGACATCACAAGAAGAATTTCTAGGTCTGGATGCTACATTTTAGGCAGAACATTAATGAGACAGAGAAGATGGGGGGGGGGGGGCGGGGAGACTAGAACCAGCTAATACTAGCTCACTAGAGGCTACTCTTACATTTTCAGTGTCAGCATTTCCACCTTGAAAATCAGCAAATGCCAGAAATCGAGGCTTGATTAATTGTTCTCTTGCTTTCTAGACTTAAGAAATGGATGGCAAAAATGTCAACAATGCAGATTAAACGTAAAAGTGTATCATACCATCTGCCACCCACGCCAGAGCCAATTGTTAAATGTTTGCTAGCACACCCTTGGAGAAGGCCTGGGGAAGGGTGACCAGGATGGTGAATGACCTAAAGCCTTAAGAGTCCTAAGAGGATTCATTCAAGGGAACTAGGGGGATCATGATAGCTCTTGCCAAGTATTTAAAGGCTTATCACAGGCAAAGGGGATTGGTTTTATTCTACTTGGTCTCAGAAGGAAAACGAGCAACAGAGAAAATAGCAAAGGAGTAAATGTAAGGAAAGAACATCTGATTTGATTACAAAGTAGAATGAGCTGCCACAGGTGGTAGTGAGTTCCCCATCACTGAAGGTCCTCAAGTAAAGGCTGGAGGGCTCTTTACATAGTATGTTGTAGAGGACAGTTCTGTCCAGATATGGATGGGACTGGAAAGCCTCTGGGATTCTTCTCTGTGATGATGGGACAGCCAACTCCTCTAACATGAAAATCTCAGTCTGACCCCAAAGTCCCCAAGGGAAACTGGACGTTCCCATTTATTTCAAGGCATACATGTGCAGCCCTAACCCACCCTGGATTCAATTCAATTCTCCTATAGCAAAAGAATATAGTCACTTCCAGTGAACAAGTAATAGCATGTGACTGACCACAGCTAACAACTACACAGTAGCTTTCTCCTGAACACATCAAGCACACCAGTTCAGGTTCAGAGACTTGCCCTGGGTTTGTAGGAAGCAGATTCCTGAATTTTGACTTGTCAAATTCCTGCTCTCTGGGAGATCAGGCATTCTTGGATTTGGAATCTGTCTGAATGTGTCCAGCTCTGGCTGAAACACTGCTTAACTGTGCTTTCAAAGGAGAGTCTCCATTTTCACTGACAGCTGGGTTTTTTCCTCCTTTTTACTAAAGCCTCGCTCATTTAAGCTGTCACACATAGAGACATGTGGGGCATGGCCCCCAAGATATAGCCGGCTGTACACCAATTATCCTAAGCAGAAGTCAGCCAAGTGCTCACCCTAACTTCTTAGATTACTCCTCTAAAGGAAGGGGTCACAGACAGGGGTGAACAGGAAGGCTAGTGTTTCTGTGGATGCACAACACACAGACATGTGCATGCACACACCTACATTTGGCAAGCAGAGCAAAGCAACCACCAGTAAGGGAAAAGAGAATATTCTATTAGAAAGAGTGGAGAGGAGAGGGGAAGAGAAAAGGAGAGGGAGGAGGAGGAGGAGGGCAGGGAGGAGGAGAAGGAGGAGGGGAAGAGGAGGAGGAGGAGGAGCTAGACTTGACAAGAAGAGGCAAGCATTTATTAAGTGTCTACTATGTGCCCTGCTCTGAGCTAAGCATAGCAGTACAAAGAAAGGCAAAAGACAGTTGCTGCCCTTGAGGAGTTCATTACTCTATGGGAGAGATAACATGAAAACACCTATGTACAAAATGAACCCAATAGAGAATAAATTGGAGGTGAGTAGGAGGGTAGACACTAGGGTGAAGAGGGATCAGGAAAGGCTTCTTGTAGAAGGCTGGGTTTTAGTTGGACCTTGAAAGAAGCAGGAAACGGAGTTAAGGAAGGAGAGATTTCCAGGCATTGGGCATAGTCAATGAAAATATCTGGAATTGGGAGACAGAGTGTCTTGTGTAAGAAATAGCAAGGAAGCCAGTGTCACTGAACTGAAGAATCTGTGGAGGGCAGAAAGACAGAAGACTGGAAAAGATAGGAGGCAGCCAGGTTATGAAGGACTTGAAATGCAAGATTTTCTATTTGATCCTAGAGGTGATAGGGAGCCACTAGGACAGATTTAATAAGGTGGGGTTTCTACCCACTGCATTTTTACAAGATCACTTTAACAGGAGGACACTTGAGATTCAGCATGCCAAGGACTCCAACGAGGGGTGGGCAACACTTCTAACTCTTTGCAAATGATTCCAAGTTACATTCAGGCCTATCTGGTATCTCTGTAAGAACCCGCCACCCCCAACACACACACATGTACCCAGTGTGATTTCTGACTCTTAAAGAAACTATGCACCAGATTATATAAACCTGGGTATTGTATTTATTTACTCCTAAGGGACCCAGAAAAGGCATACAAGATGTCTACAGCCCTGCCTCTAGAGCAGCAGTTCTCAACCTGTGGGTCTCAACCCGTTTGGGGGTTGAACGACCCTTTCACAGGGGTCACCTAAGACCATCAGAAAACGCCTATTTCTGATGGTCTTAGGAACTGAGACACCGCTCCTCTATCAGTCTCCAGGAGGGTCCACCCACATACAGATATGCCCAGATACGCGTATTAAAGGGTCGAGGCATTAGGAAGGCTGAGAACCACTGCTATAGAGCTTTACGATCTAATTGAAGGTTCCGACACAGTGAGCGACATGTAAAAGCAAAAGCAATACTGGATTGTTTTAGGAGGGTGGAATGGGGTGGGGGGAAATGGTTCTGGGTTCAAGTCCTAATCCTGCTATCTACGACCTAAATGAGCTTGAGCAAGTAATTTCTCCTCCCTGAGCCTCAGTTTCTTCATGTATAAAATGAGGGAACTGGATTCAATGCTGTCTAGCTCCTATGATCCAAGCCCAGATTCTTGGATCAAATCTTTCATGAGGCTGGCTGGTGCTGTACCACTTACCAATAGTTCTTTGGGACTTGGAATGATTTTTCCTACAGAAACACCTTTCTATACAGAGGCTGTGTTTCCAGACCAGCACCCTATTTAACCCAGGGTTCTGCTGAAGCATCGTGGAGTAATAATAGTAACCATCATGTTTAACAATGTTTCATACACTCATTTGTTGTGGTGGTGGTTTTAGCAACAGTAGTAGTAGTAGTAGTAGTAGTAGTAGTAGTAGTAGTAGTAGTAGTAGTAGTAGTAGTAGTAGTAGTATAAAAGGTAACTATAACATTAAACAATGTTTCTCATTCATTTGTGAAACATTTATAAAAGGTCTACCACAAAGTTGGAGATAATACTTCCTCACACTTCTGGAGTACTTTGTGATTTTGTTTTCCTCCCTTCACGTAGTGAAGTGAAAACAGTATTCCCATTTTACAGAGGGAGAAACTTGTGGCTTGGAGTGATTGAGCGACTTGACTATTATCAAACAGCTACTAAGGGGAACAGTACAAGCAAATGTACAGGTAGCAGGACAAAGTCCACTGTACTGACACATAGTAGAAAGCAGCAGGACAAGAGGACTGGATAGTTGGGCTGCTGACGTTTTCCGAGGGCCTTGACTTCCAGGCAAAAACATCCAGGTTTTCAATATAACAGACCATAGGAAGGCCACTAAAAGTTTAGGTTTTTGGTTCTGTTTTTTGTTTTGAGCATGTTTTGACAGGGCCAAATCTAGTTTTTTTTTCACCTGGAGAAATAGACTTCAACTTAAGTTCCTAACTCCTCAGCAGGAGGACTCCCCCCAGTCCTTCAACCTTCTAGGCAAGAAGGATTAAGCCTTACTTCAACTCCAGGCCACCAATGGAAGCTCCTATAGCCCACAGTAGGGCCCCAGCAGGATGGGGCAGCAACAAGCCAGGATGGAGGTGAACAAGGACCAGGGCAAGGAGAAGGCAGAGTAAGAGGCAAGGAGCAGGGAGATTTTATAGGCCTTTCCTTAGTCTGAAGAGGAAAAACCTATTTGCAATTCTCTAAGGACTTTTCCTAACCACAAGAATGTGAAACAGAAAGGCATCTATCAGTTCACCTTTTAAGATTCTAAAGCCTCTCAAAGGAAGATACTTTCTCCAGCTTAGAGGGACCTTGAAGGTCATCACTGGCCTTTCTTTTTTATCCTCAGTCCTTGGCACAGTGCTGGCGCACAGTAGGTGCTTAATGAATGTTTCATTGATTGATCTTCTACCATTTTACAGATATATAAACTGAGATCAGGGAGGTTAAACCAAAAGACAAAGGATTCTGTTCTTTTCCTCTGTGTCTATATTTAACCTAGACCCATAGGTCTGGAATCCAGACCAATCACTGACCAAAAAAAGTTCAGTCTTCCATTTGACAGGTAGCCATTGTGTGGGAAGGACATTCAGGTTGAAAGAGATCTCAGAGGCAAGCTTAGTCCATCAAATACCGGAGGAGGCGTCCTCTCTCCAACGTCATGCAATAACAACAATAATGATAGCTAGCATTTACATAGCAGTTTAAGGTTTGCAAAGCATTTTATATACAAATGTGATACTCAAAACAAACCTGTTGGTGGGGTGCTATTATTATCCCAGTTTTCCAGATAAGGAAACTGAGGCCGAGAAAAGGTGAAGTGACTTGACCAGTATCACACAGCTACTAAGTGGCTGGGGCAGGATTTGAACTCAGATCTCCTAGACTCCAAGTCTACTGCTTTATCCAGCATGGTATCTAGCTTTCTCCAGGAAGCCAGAATAAACTATAATGTATAAATTTTCTTTGTTTGGTCTTTGGTTCCAGACCTGCAGTGATGGGAATCTCACTGACTCCTCTGAGGCAGCTTGAGACATCTCGAGTTGTCAGGAAACTCTGCCCTTCAGCCACTCTCCCTCATTGTTCCCAGTTTTGCCCTCTGAGGCCAAGCTGAATGTGTCCCATCCCTCTTCCATAACGCACCCTCAAACACTGGAAGGCAGGTGACAGTTCTATGACTGACTTTGCCTGATACCTATCAGAAGCTCCTCTTCTCCAGGAGATTTCATGATACCATAACATCTTGTTCTTGAAAATACATTACGCTTCCTTCTTTCCCTTGTCAGGACCAGCGGGGGGCGTGCCCTTTTCCCTCTGGTCACCCCACCAGCGGCCACCCTCCTACACAGCTGGGAGTAAGAGCTGGTCTACAGTTGCCTCCCCCAAAAGTGGCCCCGCCCTTCAGCAAAGGAGCATAAGGTCCAGGTGAAGCAGGCAGCATGTCAGACTCCTCTCTCACCACACTCGAATGCTCATGTGCGCACACACACACACACACACACACACACACACACACACACACACACACACACACACACTTCAGAGCTGACTGCCTGACTTCAGCCCCTTACTCCACCCATTAACCAGCATTCAGATAAGTAGAGGCCCCTTCAAAAAGCTGCTTCATCTGAGTTGCCAGGGAAGCTGGATGAAGATTAATGAGAGCATTATTCTTCTTGCCAGTTTTAGGGCCTGGGACAATTAAGCAGATAGAAAGCTGGGGTTTGCCAAGGGTTTAGAAACTTCCCCTTATCCCCCCTGGAAGCCCATCGGGCATGAATTCAGCACTTTTCTAAACTCCACTGCTTTGAAAACCCTTTTAAAGGCCCCAATTCCTTGGGAAGGAGAGTGCTCCCTAAACTATAACTTTCACTCCATCTAGTTCTCAGACCATCCTTTCTGGAATCATTTGTATCCAAGCCATCAAAAGAACGCAGACAAAATAAGGATCAACAGCAATTTAGCACCAGTCTCAGCACCTCATTATTTTTGTCCCTAAATCACCCCCACCCCTGGCCACACACATTCTTACCTTCGCTGTTACAGTAGAAGGCAACACTATCTCCTCCTAGTCCCTAGGTTTGAAGCCCGGGAGTTACCCTGGAAGCCTCGATCTCTCTCCCCTCCCCCACCCCATATCCACTCTGTTGCCAAGGCCTGTCAATTTCACCTTTGCAGCATCTCTCCAACATCCCCCCTTCTCTTTTCTGACACTGCCACTGCTCTAGTGCAGGCCCACATTACCTCATGCCTGGACAATTTCAATAGCTGCTCTGGGTCTGTCTGCCTCAAGTCTCTCCCCACCCAACCCATTCTCCATTCAGCTGTCAAAGTGATGTTTCTAAAGCCCAGGGCTGACCATGTCACCTCCCTGCTACTCAATACACTCCAATGACTGCTTATAACTTCTAGGATCAAATACACAAAACTCTACTTGGCATTCAGAGCCTTTCATAACCTAGCTCCTCCTACCTTTCTAGTCTTCTTATACTTTATTCACCAACATGTATTCTCTGATCCAGTGTCACTGGCCTCTTAGATGTTCCAGGAAGAAGACATTCCATCACTCAGCTCTGGACAATTTCTCTGGCTGTCCTCCCGTCTGGTACACTCTCCCTCCTCAACTCTACCTACCAACTTCTTTGGTTTCCTTTACGTCCCAACTAAAACCCCACTTTCTATAGGATGCCTTTTCCAACTCCCCTTAACTCTAGTGCAGGCCTCCCCAATCTGTGGCCCACATCCCACAGGCCACTTACAGTGTGCCAGCCACTTGAAGCACACCAAAAGATTATAGGCAGCCTGCAAAAAATGTAGAGGAAAACATCCTCTGTGTTTTTTGTGGGCTGCCCAAAATCCTTTGCCGTACCCATGGAACATAAGTGGCCTGTGGGCCATATGTTGTGCAGTCCTGCCCAAGCACCTTTCCTCTTCTTTTTAGCCTGTTTATAGCTTGTTTCTATAAATGTGTTTGCCTATTGTCTCCCCTGGTAGACTGTGAGTTCCTTGGGGGCAGGGATTATCTTTGTCCTCTTTTTGTATCCACTGTGCTTAGCACAGGTGCTGACACATGACACTTAATATTGACTGACAATAGAGCTAAGTAGACAAAGACAGTAGACAACAGAGCTAAGTAGACACCGGTATTAGCTCAAGTGGTGCCCAAGCCAGCCTAGCCTGAGAGCCTGATGGGCTGAGGCCAAGTCCCTGCTCTAACACTTAGTAGGTGGGAGACCAGAGATGATTCCTTCCTACCTGGAGTCTGTTGGCTTATCTTGGAAATGGGGGCAATGACATTTGCATTTCATCCCTCACAGAGCTGCTGGGAGGAAAGTTCTTTGCAAACTGTAAAGTACTGTAGCTATAGGAGTTATTATTATCATCATTATCTAACATTGACAACAGAATGGAACATGGGGCTTGTGCCCACAGGGAATGACAGCAGAGAAGTTGACAGGTATGACTCATGGATTTAGAGAAGGAATCAGCCTTCAAGGCCACAAGACTGACTCCCCTCCCCGCTCATTTTACAAAGGAAGAAACTGAAGCCTGGAGAGGGTCAGTGACTTGCCTGATACCATAGAGCAGTGGTTCTCAACCTGTGGGTTATGTTCAATTTAAATACATCCTGCATATCAGATATTTATATTACAATTCGTAACAGTAAAAATTACAGTTATGAAGTAGCAACGAAAATAATTTTATGTTTGGGGGTCACCACAACATGAGGAACTGTATTAAAGGGTAGTGGCATTAGGAAGGTTGAGAACCACTGTCATAGAGATTCTAAATGACAACTTGGATTGGAACCCAGATCCTCTGATTCTTCCCACTGCACTGGAATGCTTAGGACCCATGATTTTCAGAACTCCCAATGAGGAAATGTCTTCTATTAATGCACATCAACACCTACAGTTAGATGTACAACTTAAAGTGTTAGAAAGTTACCTCAGGTCTTGCAAGTGGAGTGGGGCCCAGGGTCACACAGCCCCAGTATGTTAGGGGTAGGACTTGAACCCAATGCTCCTGATTCAAAGGCAGAGTCTCTATCAAGCTATACAGTCTCTTGCTGGTTTAGGGTATAATCACACATAATACTGACTTAGGAAGTTGATGTCTTCACAATACTATCCATTAATAAGGCAGCAAGACTTCTGGTAAAGTTAAATCTTAGAATAAAAATCAAATTTGGTCCAGACCCCTGGAGGATCTTCCAGGAAACCCTCACTGCTGACCCCACTGGGCTGAAGAAGGCTTTAGCTACCTGGCTTTTAGAGCTATGGCCCCAACTCCATCTCTCTGAAAGAGGCTGGCTTCTTTCTTTGACCAAGGAGCAGAACTTAGGATGAAGGATTAGTACCTGACTTGTTATTTCATGGGCTGCATGGATCAGGCCTCCTTCAATCCAGTGCAGTCCTACAGCAGGCCACAAATGTAGCCCTAATTCTCTAGTAAAATAATACACAAATCTGAGCACAGACTCTATAACTTTGGGAGTTCCTTGCTAACAGTAACAATCACTTGCATTTATAAAGTACTTTAAGTTTTGCAGATGAGGAAAAGTGATAAGGACCAGTAAGAAGGCATTTGATCAAAGTCACACAGGTAGTATTAGAATCAGAATTCAAATCCATATCCCTTGCCTCCAAATTCAGTGGTCCTATTATACCAGCGGTTCTTAACCTGGGGTCCATGAACTTGCTAGGTTAAAAAAATATTTTGATCACTATATTCCAAAATAATTGGATTCCTTTGAAATCCTATGTGTTTTGTTTTTTGTATTTAAAAAACATCATTCTGAGAAGGGATCCAGAGGCTTCCCCATACTGCCAAGAGGATCCATGATGAAAAAAAAGGTTAAAAACTCCTGCACTATACTAATACTCATCTGAAGAATGAGCATAATAAAGCATATACTACGGGATTGTGATAAGGAATGGGGTTTGTACCCTTTAAAGTCCACACTATAAAAGTATGAATTATACCCTAGGGTGAGTGACCTTGCAGTGGGTGGGGTCAGAAAGAATAATTCCTGTCCCTCCTCTCTCCTCTCTTTCTCACTTCCCTTTCCCCTCTTTTCTCTCTCATCTTTCTCAACTCTCTCCTCCTTTCTTCCTCCTTTTATCACTTCATGATCACTGGTTTGCTCAATATCTTCCTCCAAAAAATATAATGAGTTCATTGCAAATGCCTCTTATTGTACCAAACCTTATATGGACAGCACTATTCGGGACCCATAGAGATGCCATGAACTGCTAAAGATCACCGGCAGATTATTCTCAGAGGTGAGAACAAAAGTATCATCTCCCAATTTATACTTTCATGTCCTACTCTAGACCTCTTAACTTTGTGATGGGGGATGGAAGAGTGAAGCTGCTACAAATTTGAAAAGAAAGGACCTCTTTTATGGATCATTACATTCAATCCAATCCAGTTGAGCAACCATTCATTGAACAATGACTATGTATCGGGGAGACAACAGGCAAAACATCTGGGCAGCAGAGATTTAATGAAAGTCTGCTCTTCCAAACCAATCTGAGACAAGGGACCATACCAGGTAAGCACACTGTCAGTACTTCAGAGGAACAGATCTACCCAGCACTCCTCTGCTCCAAAATTTTGAAGTCTTCCCTCTCTAGTGTCTCTGGGATCAAATAAGAATTGCTTAGTCTTGATGATCTGTTCCCAACTACCTTTCCAACTTTATCACTCATTAATCCCCTTCATTTATTCTCTATTGCAGTCAAACTGGAATACCAGTTGTTTCCTTGTGTCCTCCTGTGCTCTCTAGCATCCATGTATTTGTGCAAGTCAGGTTGAGTAGTAAAGAGTATATTGGATCTGAAGTTGGGAGGACCTGAGTTCAAATCCTACCTCAATCACTCTCTGTGTGACCTGAACAAGTCACTTAACTGCTATCTGCTTCAGTTTCCCCATCTGCAAAATGGGGATAATAATTGCACCTGCCTCCCAGTGTTGTTGAAATGATTGGAAAGTGTCTTTCCAACTTTAATGGATATCTTTCATCATCATCATCACCATCATCAAACAGGACCCCAGCATTTCAGGCTGGAAGGGACCTTGGAGATCATTGAGTCTAGCCTCCTAGTTCTCAAAGAAGGAACAAGCACTAAACAGCAGAGTACCCAAAGTCATGGAGGCTCCAGGTAACACAGCTGGGACTTGAATCAGTTTCTCTGCCTCCAAACCCACTGCTCTCTCCACTCTGCTACTCAGCCTTTCAAATTTTGCTGAATGGAAGGTTCAAATGGCACAGGGGCTAATGCTTAGGGAAAGTTTCGTCCAATTACTAATGTTCTCTCCAAAGTGGAAATAACCTGCTTTGAAGGCTGAAGCAGACAATTCTTCTCCTAGGAAGGCTTTTTTTCCCTTTTTCTGTAAGTTAAGTCTCTATTTAAGTAGCTTATTTATGAAATGAAAGAGACTGCCATTGTAAGAACTACATGCACTGCTGTGCCCACCAGAGGAACCTGACACTTGTCAGACCACAGGATTAGAGATTTAGAGCTTGAAGGGACCCCCCCACAAGCCACTTCATCAGCTCCCTCATTTGGTAAGTGAGGAAACTGAGACTCAAGCAATTTAAGTGACTTGACCAAGGTCACACAGGCAGCAAATGTCAAAGGTAAAATTCACTCAGGTCCTCTGACCATTACTAGTATTCTTTTCATTGTGTTAAATCACATCAACAAGAACCTATTAGGTCAGGTGCCAGGCACTAGGCTAAGCACTGGGGCTACAAAGAAAGTTTTAAAAATGGCTCTCAAGGGGCTCAGTTTAATGGGGAAAGATATACTGCAAACAACTATGTATAAATAAGCTATATTAAGGGTAAACTGGAGATCACCTCAGAGTGCAGACACTAATATTAAGGAGGAACTAGAAGAGCTTCTTGTTGAAGGTGGGATTTCAGATGGGATTTGAAGGAAGACAGGGCAACTGAGAGGCAAAGACAAGAAGAAAGTGAGTTCCAGGCATCAGATGGGTGACACCACACTGCCTCCTTTAAGCATATCAACAAATTTTACTGCACAGCAAATTTCCACTAAACAAACCCTATTTTCTGGATGCTTTCCATCGTCACCATCACCATCACCATCATCACCAGCATTATCATTATCACCACTCTCACTATCATACCATCACCACTATAATCACCATCATCATCACCATTCCTACCATCACTACCACCATCATCATCACCACCATCACTAATACACCATCATCACTATCACACCATCACCACCGTCATCACCACCACCACTACTGCTACCATCACACCAAAATCCCATTGATATAACACATTTAGTCTTGGAAAGATGTGTTACTTCATTGGATCCTCACCACAACCCTGGGAAGTAGGGAGTATAAGTGGTGTTATCTCTATTTTCCAAATAAAGAAAAATGAGTTCAAAAGAGATTAAGTGAGTGCCCAAAGAAGGATTTAAATCCAGGCTCCCAACTCCAAGTCCAGTGCTCTATCCAGTATAACAGGTTGCCTGTGATAAGATCAGAGATGCATTCAACTAGGAAATCCCCCAGCCCTGGTTATAATAATCACACTTCCAAGTCCAGGAAATCAATCTGAAAGGAAATGGAATAACTGATAAAATTTCCATAATACATTAATAAAAGTTAAAATGTTAACCACACTGGACCAGACTCAAGCTAAGTCCCAGAATGAAAAACAAGAGAGCAGAAACTCTAGGGCAGGAGCACTTGATGCTGTTGCCATAGAACTGCCTGGAGGACAGTTTATGTGGCAGAGGCAAATTTAAGGATCTCACCATATACCTCAGTTTCCTCATCTCTAGAATGAGGGGACTGGATTGGCTGACCTCTGATGTCCTTGCCAGCTCTAAACTGTAAAAGAATGCTGGTAGGTCATATAGTGTTTTTGAACTGGAAGAGGCCAAAGAGGACATCTATTCCATTCTTTGCATTTTGTAGGTGAAGAAATGTCTTTCTTGAAGTCATCCAGTCTAAAGTCTAAGCTTTTCCCACATCCCAGACCAGCACGCAAGTCACTACATACTCCTAATTCAGGAATCTCCCAGTTCTATAAGAGCGATTGTCCTAAAAACAGTATTCTCTCTGAGGGGTAGTCTTCCATGCAGTGACACCAGCCTCCAATAAGACACTCCACCTCTCATTTCCAGGCATTTTCTCTGGTTGTCTCTTATTCTCTGGGGCACTCTCCCTCCTGTTTCTACTACTCATCTCCCTGGCTTTCTAAAATCCTACCTTCTACAAAAAGCCTTTCCTAACCCCTCTTAGTTCCAATCATTTGCCTCTTTATTTACTTCTATTTATCCTGCATACAGATTGCTTTGTATAGATTTGTTCGCATGTTGTCTCCCCCATTAGATTGTAAACTCCTTGATGACAGGAACTATTGTTTGCCTTTTTTTAATCCCCAGCACTTAGCGCTGTATGGCACAGAGTAAGAGCTTAATAAATGTTTATTGAATGAATGAGTATCCTTTTGTCCAATATACTCTTTTGCTAAATCCTACTCTCAATCACCAGGGGAGCAGCTAGCTGCCCCAGTTGCCTTTGGCCACTTGAATATACACGTTGTTTTCCCTGATGCAAGATAAGCTTCTTGAGGACAGGTATCTTCTGTATCTGTATCCCTAGGACCTAAAACATGCTGGACATATAGTAGGTGCTTGCTGACTGACTGATTTCATGGGCAGCACTTTCCTCCTCCTTTTCCTTTTATTTCCATTCTCTTCCCTAATACCTCGTTTGACCCACCTCATTTCCTCTGGCCCCAACTCTTCAAACATAAATAGGTTAGGACAACTGGTGGTAGCTGCTACTCAGTGTGCCCGATGGCCTGTGGGGCTCTCAAAATAGGTGCCCATTCAACCCAAGCAAAATATGACAAGTCCTGGGATTTTTCTTAGCCCTGGGGGAAGCACCAGGTACAATGAACATAAGTTACAAAGAGGCAGATTAAAAGAAAATCTTTTAGTCACAATCAGAGCACTAGAAAGGTGAAATGGGTTTCCTTGGGAGGGAGCTTCTCTTTATTGGAGGTTTCTAATAGGAAGTTGAACTATGACTCACTCATTGGAGGGGCTGTAGGGGAGATTCCTATTCAGGAATTCCTGTTCAGGAACTAGTTGGTCTCTGGGGTTCCTTCCAATTCTGACTCAATCTATATGGAACACATAGCCCTAATCCCAGGCTAAGTCACCTAAAACAGAATATCTGTCCACTTGACCTTGAACAAACTCAGCAGTATAAAGCCCTATAACTCAGCACACCAAAGAAATAATTCAACTGTATTCCATTCTGGGCCAGACCTAACTTCAATCTCCTTTTCTTTAAGGAGGGATAAGGCTAGAGTGCTATGAATACAGGTTACCTCTCCTATATTTGAAGAGTTTTTTAATTCCTTCCAATGCTGTGGGGGAAAAAACACTTTAATCCAACGTCCTCTTATAGGGAGAAGCAACAGACATCAGTAAGCTGTGACCATTATTGGGGCACAAGCCTTGTCTGACCATGGCTATGTTTAGAAGACTTCAAGAAGCTCAAAGGACCATATCCCCCATGTACTTCAAGGGCCTCCACCTAACTAGGTTCCAATTCTGAATGGGATGACCCAACAGGCTGCACTCCAAAGCTCTGGTTTTTCCTTCTCTATCTGAGGCGGGCTGACCTGAGGGCACAGAAGACCAAGGAGGTGACCTGGCTAGCACAAGGACAGCATCAAAAAGCTACTCCCATGGATGGCGATTTTGTGCCAAACAAATTGTTTTGAGAATGTCTCAGGCTTGACTTTATTCTGAGCAACCTTCTACTTCCCCCTTCCCCCCCCCCCCACCTTTAGACTTGTTCAAATCCAGCCTTAGACATTTACTAGCTCTGTGACCCCATGAAAGTCATGTAACTACTGCCTCAGTATCCTCAACTGCAAAATGGGGGTATTAAAACCTATGTGTTAAAATGATAAAATGAGATAAAATTTGTAAAAGTCATTTAGCATTGTGCCTGACACATGGTAAGTGCTGTATAAATATTTATTCTCTTCCTCTTCCCTTCTTCCCTATATAGCTAGGTCCCTATTAGGTCAAATAACAAATCCTGTAAAAAGGTTGCATTATTTGAATTTCTACAGCATATTTCCATTGGGCTGGAGCTAAGGACCATAATTATAATTTCAAATAAGGCAAAGTCAAATACATAAGTGAATTAGACTAGCTAGTAAATTGCGTACCACCCAGGGTCCATAGTTTAGTGCTGTGCATGGAGCTAGCATTCAGTGCCTTCAGAATGAAGAAATTTAAAAACCCTGGGATGAGACAACATTGTATATGCCCCACTATGCCTGAATTCTATTGCCCAATATTTTGAACCAACTGCCAGGACAGCAGAGCAGAGTAAAGAGGAAGCAGGCCATCAGGATGAGCAATTGAAAAGAATAGGACACAATCATTCATGAATTTCCAAGCATTAAGGAATCAATTGAAAAAATAGATGCAATAAAGCCTCTGCTAATAATAATGACTTGAGAGAGGAAGACAGACCACCAAGCTGATGGCATCATTAGCAGCTGCATGAATAAGCAGATATTACCTCCCCATCTAAATGAGCCACTAGGTCTGCCCCACCACGTACCACACACAGCTGCAGAAAGAAAAGCAAGGCTCCACTAACAATTCGTTTCACAGCTACAGTGAAGGCCCATTGAATGGGGGCATAACACAAGCCTAGAAGAAAAGGAGTGTTGGGGGGGAAAGGATGCCTATAGAATCAAAGGGAGCACAGGAAGCCCTCCGTGATACTGGCACGTAGACCACCAAGCCTTGTGAGCCAGCCCATAAATCCCCATATAGTGAGTAGCTCCCAATCAATTAACAGAAATAATCAAGGAAGCCACAATAACGTTAACTGCTTATTGAGTCAATTGGCAAAATAAAAGCAAGACAGAATGGCTCTCTGGGAGGGGGTAAAGGGAATGGATACATTGGGAAATGTAGGACATAGAAAACAAAAGATATCAATAAAAATTTGTCTTAAAAAAAAAGCAAGGCAGAATAGGATGAAAAAATGTGGAACCTCCCAAATGACCCAAGTCACCAAGCCTTTATTAAGTGCTTACTGTGGGTCAGGAACAGTGCTAATCCCTGGGGATATAAAGAAAAGCAAAAATAGTCCTTGCCTTGAGGAGCTCACATCCCAAAGAAATAGTAACAGGTTTGTTAACAAAATGTCCTCCTTGGCTCTTGTGTGTCATTTTTTTGAGACTGGGTCTCCTTATCTTGCGCAGTAGCTACTCGTGGGTTTGTTATCATCGCTGATTAGTTAAGGATGTCTGACCTGCTCCATTTCCAACATGTATCAGTGTGCCCATCTTTAGGTAGCCTGGTGCCATCCCCTGTTCCCAGGGGTCATCAGATTAATGCCAGACTTGGAGTACACTCTCCAGATCAGCTTTACCCCAAGGCAGTTCAGAACTCCTGAAATCAAGCAATCCACCACCCTCAGGTCCCCAAACCAGGGACTGCAGCTGGACTACGCCCAGCTTACTCTAGACTTTTCACAAAAAGGTGTGTTCCTGAAGGTGGATGTACAGCATGATTCTCAGACCAAAATTACAGAAGAGATAGTCTGAAAGGTGCTCAAGGCTACATCCTCAAAATATCTCCCATAGGGTCTTAGGGTCACACGATTTCAGAGCTTGGAAGAGCCCTTTGAAATTAGGCCAGGGGATACGTAGCTAAACTTGCCCTTGGGGATCATCTAACACAATCTTCTTTATTTTTACAAATGAGGAAACTGAGGCTCAGAGAAGGGAAGTGATTTGCCAAAGGTCACATAGATGGTAACACTAGGATTTAAATCTTCTGATTCCAAATTCAGTGCTCCTTCCCCTACATCACAACATCTCTTGTATAACCTGCACCTAGGCAGAAATCACTCCCTCTACAACAGAGCTATCAAGTGCACGGTGAGGCCCAAGCCCAATTAAAATGTAATGGCAGACATTTAATGAAATAAATAAAAATACAGCAAAACACAGATAATGTTAATATGTGTTTTTCTAAGTCAACATAAGCACATAACAGTTCAGTGCCCCCCAATTCTAGTTGTGTTTGACACCCCTTCTCTACAACATACCCAACAAGTTGTCATCCAGCTTGTCTGAAGACTTCCAATGACAAGAATCTCCTACCATGAGTGGACAATCATGGATGATGTATTTTTCAAAATAAGGCCACAAAGATAACAGGAAAAATCTATCTATTGACTGCACTTTCTGTCCCTGCTTCTTTTTCTCTATAAGATCTTTAGAGACTGGTTTGTGGATAAACCAAGGCAACCTTCAACAAAAACAAGCCAAAAAAAGCTTTCTGGGACAATTTTCTCCAGCAGACCAATTCTCAAGGAAGTTCCTCAAACTGCTTGAGAAGTATGTGAACATAACATTCAATTCGATTCAACACTGATTAAGTGCTGGTAACTGTGCTAAGCACTGGGAATGCAAAGACAAAAATGAAACAGCTCCCACCCTCAAGAAGCTTACACTCTTTCAGGAGGTATAACATGCAAAGAGCCACTCAGAGAGGAAGAGAATCAAGCAACCGACAAGTTAAATGCCTATTAAATTGTGCTAGGGACTGGAGAGATGAGACAAAAGGGAAGCATTCTTGCTCCCAAGGAGTTTATATTCCATCAGGGGAAACAAAATGCAATGGGATATGATTGTGCTGTAAGAAATGAGGAAAAATAAGGTCAGAGATTGTGAGAAAAAGTAGGGTGGGAAAGTCTGAAGAGTGAGAAGGCTCAGAGAGGTGCAGTGACCTGCCCAAGGTCAAACAGCCAGGAAATGACAGAGAAGGGACTGCAACCCAGGTCCCCCTGATGGCAAAGGGAAGCCTTTAGTGTGTTTGGTAGATGCTCTGCAAAGGATTTAGAAAAAAAACACGGATAAGAATCCCACAGGATTAAAAGAAATGTATTGGCTTCAATGTGCAATTCCAGTGAAACTGCAAGACCCCATAAGCTGTCCTCCTCTCCCTTCTCTTCTAGCCACCCTTGTTGCAGACTCTTATGGAAGAAAAACTGAGTGTGATCCTAAAGAGAATGAAAAAAGCAATAGGAAGGATGAGTTTGTTCTTACAGGCATCAATGATCTCTTGGAAACTTTTAAAGTATCGGGATTGGCTATGGCACTGGGGTTCAGATCACTGAACAGTAGCAACTGTGTATAGAGATGGAGCAGGGGAGAAGCCTTCTATTTCATAATATCACATATCTTCAGCTTTGCAAAGCTCTTTGTGGACCTTCAGCAACTCACAACTTCTCACGTATTTAGTTTCCTCATCTCTCAAACAAGGGAGCTGGACTAGATGACCTCAAAGGTTCCATTTCCAGCCCTAACATTATAGGAATCTACCTAAAAGTGACACAGCTGGGGCAGAGCCAAGATGGCAGCATAGCAGTAGCAACATACCGCTGCTCTCACATAGCCACCCCAAAATACCCATAAAACAGGACTCTAAACCAATCCCAGAACTCCAAAACGCACACAAAGATACTTCCCACTAAAGTCAGCTCAGCTACAAGGAACCATATCAGCACTGAGAACTGAAACCAGCCTGCACTGAAGCCGCGGCTGTGCCCCGGGGGGCGAGTGGATGGGAGGAGTGGAGGAGCCTCTCAGGTGAGTGGATTAGCAGCAGCTGCGAGTGGGAATTGTGAAAGGGGGAGATAAGCAGTCCAGCGAAAAAGGCCTCCAGAGAGGAAAAGTGAAAGGCAGAGGTTTTGCATCCACCTCTGCTTTGTAGCTTCCCGCCCGTGGCCTGCAGACAGCAG
>CM053582.1:117251436-117316885 GCA_028627135.1 Pseudochirops cupreus | reverse complement strand
AAAGACGGGGAGAAAAGATGTAACTCAAAAAAATTTAATAAAGAATCTCATATTAAAAAAAAAAAAAGATAACCTCAAATCTGATGCTATAGACACAGCTTATCCAATTATTTGGGGGGAAGAATGGTGCCATGGGAAGAGCACCAGTCTTGGAGTCAGTCTGAAGATGAGAGTGTGAGGACCAAAGAGAAGGGACTTCCCTCAAGATTCCATAGCATATTAATGTCAGGGCTGTACCTCTGTCACCTGATCCATCACTCAGAATTCTCCTCATTGCATCATACTGAGCCCTATATTATAGGCAGTTTAAATAATACTCAAAGATTTCAACCTAATCTCTCTTCTTCTGAAGTTTGAGAACTCTGTCTAAAAGTCTTCTACTTACAAGTCATTGCTGTACTCAAATACTCTGATGGACTTGTGCTCTCATCATTGAGAGTTAACCCACAGACACAGATTACCACCTCTCCATCCCTGCCCATCCTGTGAGATTTATCTACAGTTTGCCAGGGGGAAGGAGACTGGATAATAGGGAGAGGGGTGTTATCCACCCATATGCACCCAATATCTAGGAAGACTTCCTTAACTTCTCTTGACATCCTAAAGATACCATTGGAGCATGCAGGCTAACTTTCATTTCTTGCCCTTACCACAAGACTAACCCATCCATTTCTCCTACCACATCTTTTACTCCTGTTCTTCTATGAAGTTCCTTATTGCTTCTAGGTTGCACTCTGCTCACACATACCATAAAAGCCTTTCCATTACCCTCTGTGTGATGTTCATTTTCAGTTCTTCAGAGATTACTGTATTCCATGAAATGCTGCTGTATCTCATGCTGCCAAATGTCAACTGGACCAGAAGAAAGTTGATAGTAAAAAGATAGACCTCTGTTGCCATGAGAACTTTGGGGTCATCAGAAGAGCTTTGCAGCTTCCCAGAGGCAACTGGGCCCAAGCAATCCAGATGGATGGGTTGGACCCAGAAGTAAACAGGAGAAAAGCAGGCTAGATTGCCATCTATGTAAACCATACAAATCATCCATTTCCTAATGTAGCTTTATTTTTTAATAAAAAGGGTGGTTTCTGTGTCATCCTACAAGGATGACCTGTACCAAAGGAGGAAGTATCATCATACAATGGAAAAACCACACTCTCTTTCTCAGAGAACCTAGGTTCAAATCCTGATTCTAATGTTTACTATCCAACTTTGGCCAAATCACATAATGTCCCTGGGCCTCAGTCTACTCCTATATAAAATGAGATGGTTGCACTAGATGACCTCTGAGACCCTCTGAGCTCTAGATCTATGAGTCTAAAGATTACAACTTGGCAATAAGGTGTGTATTCCTGGGCATTTCTCCAAAGCTAAAGTCAGCCCCATTCAAAAGGATGGAAGTTGTTTTCTGACTATTATCCTATACATGGAAGTTCAACCTTTATGACAGAGGTTATTAACTAGGGATCTATGGACTTTTTAAATATTTTGAAAACCGTTCAATACAATTGGTTTCCATTGTAATTATGTGTATTTTATGCATCTGAACATAGTCTTCTGAGAAAGGTCCATAGACTTCCCCAGCTCAAGGCCACAGGGATCCAAGACACAAAAAATTAAGAACTCCTACTCTCTGGACTGAGATCCATGAGAATGCTTGTCCTCTACAGAACCAATGTGGTATAGAGGAGAGGATGCTGGACTGGGAATCAGGAAAGTTAGCTCTTTATTTCCCATCTAGATGCATTTACTTCTTTTGGTTTCTCCATAATGCCCCAGGAGTCTCATCATCCTATAAGACCATCTCAGCTCTATACTCATGCCCCATCAGTACCTTTTGCGCCTGGCCTATATAACAGAGATATTGTGAGGAAATCATTTGCAAACCTTAAAAGATTATACAAATGTGAATTTATAATAAGAAAGAACTAAACATATTTCCAATCCAATCCTTGCTTCTTCAACATCTCTACACTTTGGCTTCTACTCCATTGTCTTCTTCTACCACCACCCAACAGAACCTGGAATCTGCCCCTGGGGCCTTGGGCTCTGATAGGTGAGTGTGTCTATCACTAAAAGGCCTCTGAGCCACTTCTCAACCATTTCCAAACCATGCTGACCCATGCAATCCATGCCCCAACCCTTTATTTGTTGTCTTCCTCCATCAGAAAGAATGCTTGCTTGCTTATTTTTTTTTAAATACCCAGGACTCAGGACAGCATCAAGCAAATCAAATTAATAAGCATTTACTAAACACTATGATATGGCAGGGACTGTGCTAAGTACAGGGGATACAAAGAAAAGCAAACACACACACACACACACACACACACACATACACACACACCCCTACACACGTCTTTGCCAGTCCCTGATTTCAAGAAGTTCCCAGTCTAATGGAGGAAGGAAACGTGCAAACAAACTCAGTACAAACAAGATTAAGAAGGACTAGGAAAAGCTTCTAACAGAAGATTGGGACAATAGCTGAGATATGAAGAGAACAAAGAAACAGAGATGAGAAAGAATAGAGCTCCAGGCATGGGAAATAGTGAAAATGCCCAGGATGGAGATGGAGTGTCAAGGAGGCCAATGTCATGGGATCTCAGACAACTCAGAAGGGAGTAAGATATAAGAAGACTGGAAAGGTAGAAAGAGGTAATAAAGGGCTTTGAGAGCCAAAGAGATTTTATATTTGATCTTGAAGGTAACAGGGAGCCACTGAACTTCTGTGATTAGACATGATAGGTTTGAGATGATCAGTCTGACAGCCTAGTGGAGAATGGACTGGTGTGAAGAGAGTCTTGAGGAAGGGATATCGACCAGCAGGCTATTGCAGTCATCCAGGCTTGATGTGATGAGGGCCCCCACAAAGTTGGTGGTGGTGTTAGAGAAGAGGGCACACACAAGGAATGTAACAAAGGCTGAAATAGCAGATCTGACAACTAACTGGATGGAGGGGTATGGTAAGAGAAAGTGAAGAATGGATGTAGAACACTTGTGGGTG
Organism: Pseudochirops cupreus; assembly: GCA_028627135.1. Lineage (NCBI taxonomy): Eukaryota > Metazoa > Chordata > Mammalia > Diprotodontia > Pseudocheiridae > Pseudochirops > Pseudochirops cupreus. The sequence goes on along the minus strand of CM053582.1, from coordinate 117,313,884 downwards.
ATGATAAGATCAAAGGTGCAGTCAAGGGGATTGTGTGTGGTTGTGATAGAGCTAAGGAGTAGGTCATGAGAAATAAGTAAGCTGAGGAACTGGGAAGTGAATGGTGTTTGAGGATATATCACTATGCATGCTGAAGTCCCTAAGTATGAGGGCAGGAGTTGGGGAGGAGAGAGAGACTTTGATCCCGGCACTGAAACTCACTGAGAAAGGAAGGAGAGTCCCCTGAAGGTCAGCAGACAACAGCCAGAAGAATCTTGATTGAGTAATAAATATAGATTGAATAAGCTTCAAAGGAGGAAAGGCCCCCGAGTGATGATGCTAGAGGGAGGGCCTAGAAGCAGCCGTGAGCTGCAAAGAGTAGTCAACCTCCCCGTCATGACCAGGGACTTGAGAGGATGAAGGAGAGGGCGGCCAGCGAGTAGTCAGGAAAAGGTAGCCAGGGAAGCTGGAGGGGTGGAAGACACATGGAGGTTCCCAGGGACTGGGAAGCCACCCCCCGTGGAGCTGGAAGTGTTTATAAAGGGTGCCTGGATTTTGACGGAATGGCTGTTCAGGCAAACCGGCATAAGCAAGACAACCCCTCTTTGTACATGCTTAATAGCTACTTCTTCCTTCCTTCCTTCCTCTCTCCCTTCTTTCTTCTATTCCTCCCTCCCTCCCTCCCTCCTTTCTTTCTAGCTAGGCCCATTCTATCTTCCTCTTTGCTGAATCCTTTGAACGTTGAACCTCATTTGATATCAAACTACCTTTTCCTCCTTTATTTAAAAAAAACACTAGGTATTATATGCTACTATAACCTATTATTTAATAATAGACCCTGAACCCTAAACAGTACTTTCAAACCATCCAGAGCTCACACAATCCTCACAGGAAGCCAGTGAAGCAGAGACCAGAAGCTACCACTGTGCTCATTTTAGGCAAGAGCTGTGATTCCCTGCCACAGGAACTCCCAAGGAGAAGATGTCCTTTCCCCTCACAGCTTGGCAGGCACCTGCCCTGGAACTTGTAGTCGTAGAGAGTTGTCTGAAGCAATAAGAAGTCAAGCCATTTGTCCAGAGACACACAGCACTACAGACGTTATCTCCATTTCACAGATGAGTAAATTGAGGCTTTGAGAAGTTACTCTCTTAGTTACACAGCAGTGTCAGACATAGAATTCATGCTGCCTCCCTGACACATAGGAGGCTGGGAATGGCTACTCTAAAATATGAGGAGCTGTGTGTATTTTTAAACTGGACTTCTGATTTCATCTGTAGAGGGAACTCCCTGCCAGGAACTGTCTTTCCTAGTGTAGGACTCGCCTTCTCTGAAATGTACAGTCTTCAAGTCTCTTGAAATACTGAAGAGTTAAGTGACTTGTCAAGGGTGATACAACCATTACAGGTCAGAGGAAGGATTTGAAACCAGACATTCCTGACTTCAGGACCGGCTTTCTATTGACTTATACCAATATCACTTTTTAATGTATAATAATAGCTAGAATTTATCTAGCACTTTAAGATTTGCAAAGCACTTTGTAAATATTATCATTTTTATCCTCACAACAACTCTGGGAGGTAAGTGCTATTACTATCTCTACTTTACAGAGGAGGAAACTTAGACAAACAGAGATGAAGTGACTTGTCCAGGGTCACACAGTAAGTGTCTGAGGTTGGATTTGAACTCGCAAATTCCTGACTTCAGGCCCAGCACTTTATCTGCTGGACCAGTAGCTGCTTTGGGCATATTAATGTCTCATTTTTCCTTTTTGTCTCTACCACCTCTCCTCTCTCTAAGGCATCCTTCATCATCCTGCCGCTAGCTTCCCTCAGCTATGAAGGCACAGTTCACCAACTTTTCCTGGTCCACTTCTGTCTGTGGCTCTCTGTGAAACCCTTGCCCACTTCCTGTTTCAGCCCTTGGTGTATAAAGAGTCTCGTCGGGACCTTTGGTCCATTTCTGAGCAGGATGGCGGTGGGGAGGAGTTCAGAGGCAGAGCAGTGACTGGAAATGTAAATGATCCATGTGACAGCGCCAAGAGGTTAACAAAGGATGTGGTCTGAGCCAACAAGCCCTCATCACACCTAGTGCTGATGACTGCATTCAAGGCATTTGTACCGATTATCTCAGCACCCCAGCACTCTCACTGTGGCTTGGCCAGGGAACTGCCACTCCTAAGTGAGAGGTTCCTAATAATATTTTAAAACCTACTATTTACATTGTGCTTTCAAGTCAGACAAAGTATCTTACATCCATAACCTCATGGAAGCCTCTCCAGAGTCCCGTGCAGTCAATACAAGAGGTTTCTATATCCTCAGTTTACAGATAACTAATCACAGTAAGTCATATTAATATAGCATTTCAGGGCTTTCAAAGGTCTTAACATAAATTATCCCATTTGATCCTCTCACCAGCACCACAAAGTGATCGATTGTGGCATTATCCCCATTTTACAGAGGAAAAGACCAATCTCAGAAAGAGCTAGGAAGTGTCAGAGGGTGGAGCTCAGGGTCTAGGGCAGTGGTTCTCAACCTTCCTAAAGCTGGGACCCTTTAATACTCTTATGTGGGCATATCTGCATGGGGGCGGACCTGCCTGGAGACGGATAGAGGAGCAGTGTCTCGGTTCTTAAGACCATCGGAAATATGTGTTTTCCAATGGTCTTAGGCGACCCCTGTGAAAGGGTCGTTCGACCCCCAAAGGGGTCGCTAGAACCGTTGGTCTAGGGTTTCCCAGTTCCAAGACCAGCATCCTACTTATAATATAACACCCACCTCTCACAAAAGATTCTGTTAATTTTTATCAACACTAAAAAGAATTATGAACCATATTTCAAGATCTGGTTCTGAAGGTCTCCACATGAAAGGCAACCATTTGAACTCAAGCAATTAACATTTACTAAGCGCCTACTGTGTGCCAGGTCCTGTGCTAAATTTGGAGGATACAAAAGACAGCCCTTGCACTCAAAGAGCTCACAATTCAGTGGAGGAGACAACCAGCAAATAAATGTGTGCAAACAAGCTATATACAGGATTAATAAGAATCAATTAATAGAGGAAAGACACCAGAATGAAGAGAGGTTGGGAAAGACTTCCTGTTAAAAAAAATGGATTTTAGTTGGGACTTAGGGAGGTCAGCAGGCAGACATGAGGAAAGAGAGCATTCCAGGCACAGAGGACAGCCAGAGCCAAGGTCCAAAGTTGAGAGATGGAGAGTCTTGTTCCTAGAATAGCCAGACCAGTGTCACCAGATCAAAGAGTATGTGATGAGAAGTAAGGCAGAAGAAGACTGGAAAGGTAGGAGGAGGCTGGGTTAGAAAGGGCTTTGAAGGTCAAACAGATGATTTTGTATTTGATCTTGGAGGTGATAGGGAGCCCCTGGAGTTACTGAGTAGGAGGCATATTGGAGAGATTTTGTGAAGGTGAAATTAGCTAGCCTTGACAATGGATTGGATCTGGGGTGTGAAGGATGGTGAGGAGTCAAGGGCAATATCTGGGTAGAGAGGCTGAGGGGCTGGCAGGATGATATTGCCCTCTACAGTAATAAGGAAGGTAGAAAGGGGCAGGGAAAGATTTAGGGGCAAAGATAATGAGTTCCATTTTGAACATGGCACTCAGAGATGTGAGACTGGAGGTCAGCAGAGAGACTGGAGCAGGATAGGTCAATTTGAGAACTGTCAGCATAGAGACGATGATTTAATCTAATGGAAATGATGAAATCTCCAAGGGAAGCAGTATAGAGAGAGAAGAAAAGAGGGCCGATGAACTAAGAAATTCTGGCTTCCAAGGATTATTATTGATCTCGTTCTATAATTCAACTCAAGAAGCACTTATTAAACACCTCCTCCATTCCCTGGCTTCCTTTAAGTTCTGACTAAAACCTCATTTTCTATAGGAAAACCCTCTCTTAGTTATATCCTTGTAGTTAAGTGACCTGCCCAAGGTCACACAGCCAGTAAATGTCTCAGGCTGGATTTAAACTCAGGAAGATGAGTCTTCCTGACTCCAGTCCCAGATGCCTTCTTTGTAGTCTCTTTGTAGTTTCAAAATCCTTTCTAACCCAGCTCCCTCGTACCTTTCCAGTCTTCTTCTACCTTGCTTCCCATCACATCCTCTGATCTAGCGATGCTGGTCACATGGCTGTTCCAGGAACAAGACTCTCCATCTCTGTCTCTGGCTGTCCCCGTGCCTGGAGTGCTCTCCTTCCTCATCTCTGCCTGCTGACTTCTCTGGCCTCCTATAAGTTTATAGTTTTATTGTTGGCACATATTTATTTGCTTATTATCTCTCCCATTAGATTGTGAGCTCCCTGGGGGCAGGTACAGTCTTTTTGCCTTTTTTTGTATCCCTGAAACTTAGTGCCTGGTACATAGTAGACACTTACTAAATGGTTACCAACTCATTGATTACTAGGCATGAAAGGTCACTAGAAATGTTACTCTCTTTGTACTCACATTCCCAGAATCTAGCACTGTGCCAGGTACATAAGAGATAATTAATAATTTTTGTCCGTTGATTGATTGTTCTTTCTTTGATGATTCTGGATCTTTCAATGAGTACTTCTAGGTTGCCACTGTGGACATGGCTTTCTTGACTGAATCCCTAAGAGTAACTTGTTCTTTCATCTGTCTCTTTGTCCCCATACCTCTTAGGAAAAGATTCTGGTTAAGTGAACATGCTAGCTAAGTCAGGTACCAGTGAAGAGAGGCTTTGGTGAGGAGAGAGCATGAAGTGTCCTCAGAGAGCCTGAGGCAGAGCAGAGTCAAAGCAGGAAACATTACGCAATGCACCATCCACCCAGATGAGCCCAGCTCCTCACCCTGGTGGAAAGTCCAGTGTCACACAGGGGGCAGGTGATGTATTTTTATCTTATGGCCTGGTGTTTGTGCAGACACATTAAATCATAAAAATTCAAGAAAACATACCTCACCCCCAAACCACACAGTGTGTATTTTAGGGAATGTGTGCCCTTTTTCTAAGAAAATGCTTGATTTGCAGGAAGTCGCAAAGTGGCAGGTGTGTCCTCGTGATCCACCAAAGAAACAAAACAGACACACCACTTGGCAAACCTGTTTCTCTCAGATAAACAGCTGTCTGCTGAACTAAGGGGAAGGGGGAGGGGGAGAATCAAGGAAATTTTCCTGGGGTGTAAACAGCTGCTTTGTCAGTAGGACCCAAGTCAAAGAGGGAGAAGATAGAATTGGAACAGTTGCTGGATCCTCATTCAGGTCAAGCCCTAGAACTATAAGTACCCCCCAGAGCTCTATCCTGAATCCTCTTCCCTTCTCCTTCTATATTACTTCATTTGGTGATCTTATCACCTCTCCCGGATTTAATTATCATCCCTCTGATGATGATTCTCCATTCTACCTACTCTGCCCTAACCTCTCTGCTGACCTTCAGGCTCACATCTCCAGTTGCTTTTCAAACATTTCAAACTGGATGTCCACTAGACATCTTAAACCCAACGTGGCCCAAACTGAACTTATCTTTTCCCCAAACTCCTCTAAACTTCATATTACCATTGAGGGAACCATCCTCCCTGTGCCTCAGGCTTTTGCAATGTATCATCCTCTACCCTTTACTATCTCTCACTCCCCATATCCAATCTGTCACAAAACCTGTCAATTTTACCTTTGCAACATATTTTGAATGTATCCCATTTTCTTCTCTGATACGGCCAATAACCCTGATGCAGGCTGTCATTTCCTCCTACCCAGACTATTGCAATATCCTGCTGGCCAGTCTGCCTGCCTCAAGTCTCTCCCGACTCTAACCCAACCTACATTTAATCGTCAAAGTGAATTTCCTGAAGTGCAGGTCCAACCATGTCACCCACTCCCTACTCGATAAGCTCCAGTGACCCCCTATCACCTCTAACGTCAAATGCACAATCTTGGGGTTGGTATTCACGACCCTTCCTAACCAAGCTCCTCCCCTACCTTTCCAGTCTTCTTTCACCTTATTCCTTGCCATGCCATTCAGTGACACTGGTCTCCTTGCTATTCCACAAACAAGCCACTCCACCTCTCCCCTCTGGACATTTTCTCTGACTGTTCCACCATGCCTGGGATACTCTACATCCTCAATCCACCTACTGCCTCTGCTTGTCTTCCTTCAAGTCTCATCTTCTCCAGGAAACCTTTCCCAACCCCTCTTAACTCTAGTGCCTTCTCTCTGTGAACTATTTCCTATTTATCCTATATATAGTTTTTTTCGACATACTTGTTTGCTTTTTGACCTCCCCATGAGATTACAAGCACTCCTTGGGATCAAGGGGATGTCTTGTGCCTCCTTCTGTATCCCATGAATGCAGTACAAGTGCCCAGAACACAGCAGGCCCTTCTTAAATGCTTACTGACTGACTGACACTCTGGCAGCATACAGGTACACTCTGTGGCTGGGTATGATCCCTCCTAGACTGGCAGGGTCCTTGAGAGCAAGGACTTGTCTCATTCTTGTCTTCAGAGCCCACACTAAGCACAAGGTCTGACAAAGTGTAGGAGAAGCTTAATCGATGTTTATTGAAATGCACTAAACACAATACAATGCACCATAGAGGGAGTTAAATCAATCAACAAGCTTCGATTAAGCTTCTGCTATATGCCAAGTTCTGTGTTAGCTACTGGGATATAAAGAAAAAGCACACACATGGAGAGACAAATAACAGTGTAATATAAGGGTAATGTGTGCTACAGGAACTGGGGTGTGTGGCACATTCAGGAAGGACTAGCACCTCTGGCATGGGGGCTTGCTAAGCCTTTCCAGAGCTGCTTTCCACCTCTTATTATCTCCATTTAACAGTTGGGGAAACTGAGGCCATTAATGGCTAAGTGAAGTACTTACCCAGTCACAAAGCTAGCAAGTATATGAGATAAGATTTGAACTCAGGACTTTCTGGATACAGGCCCAACACTGTATCCACTGTGCTACTTTGTTACCCTGAGAACATAAGTCGGCTGTGCTAGAACAAACCCTCACTTATAGCATTCCTATCTGAGCCACTGAAGGCCAAGACAATGAGCTCACCACACACACTGGAACTGATCCACTACCCAGAGAACTTCTGAACACATATTTTGGCAGTGGATGTGAACTCAACATCATCTTCAAGTTTAAGAAGGCCCATGTCATCTGGGACGAATTTCTGATGGTAGGAATGTCCAGGATAACTCTGAGTGTCCTGGAGGGGATGGCTTTGGCGTAGCTTCCCACCTGAACGGGAGATGCACTGCAGGGCTGCCATGCCATGGCAGGCATGGCTGGTTGCTTCAAACTCCACATGCATTCAAATCCCTTTTCCTGTGGAATACACTTCTCCTGCTTGCTAAATTTTCTCTTGGGATGGCAGCCTTCAAACGTTCCTTCTCTCTCTGACACCTATTGCTTTCTGTTCCTTCACTTTTTCCAGCTGATGTTTGAGAAATTGGATGGGTAGAAAAAGATTATGGCCAAGAAGAGAGGTGGGATTCTCTCCCTCTGTCTCTCTGTATCTCTATCTCTGTCTCTCTGTGTCTGTCTCTCACTCTGTCTCTGTCTGTCTGTCTCTCTCTGTCTCTCTCTGTCTCTGTCTCTCTGTCTCTCTCTCTCTTTGTCTCTGTCTCTCTGTCTCTCTGTCTCTGTCTCTGTCTGTCTCTGCCTGTCTGTCTCTCTCTCTCTCTCTGTCTCTCTCTCTTTCTCCCCACTCCCATCCTGAGTACTGACTTTACCCAAACCTTACTCCTGTCTCACACACTGTAAATATATAAATATGTAAGGTTAAAGGGAAACTGTTTTCAGTTCTCCACCTTCCAAAAGAAAAATAATATACAACCATTTCCTCCTCCTCCAAACTCCAATCAGCCAGGCCTCCCTCTATCCTTTCCTGGGAAAAGAGAACTCTAGTATATTAAAGAAGGGTGTCTCTTTCTTTACATCTCTCACCCCCACTTCCACCCCACAATGGGTTTGAACTCTAGGGAGGAACATAGCTAATTTAAAAAATCTTTTGACTTTGAGGAAAAGGATACATGAACTCTTGGGCCTGCTGGGAACTCAGTAGGACCCAAACTCTCTCATTTGGGGGGAGGAGAAGGGTGTTTAACTGTTTCTGTTTCCTTTCTTGGGGGAGGGGGAAGGAAGGCTGTCCCTCATGCCTGGAATACTCTCCCTCCTCACCTCAGTCTCCAAGCATCCTTTGCCTTGTTCAAAGTTCAACCCTAGAGATCCTTCCCACAGAAGGCCTTTCCTTCTGCCAACTGTCAGTGTTCAGGGTCTTGAACATACTAGGCATTTAATAAATACTTGCTGAACTGAATTTCACCTGATTACCTATTCAATTCATATATCATATCCTTTGGAACATTTAAAAAATATTCCTTCTAAGGGGAATAATGTTTTAAGAACTTCACAAAAAGAAAGGTGTGTTCAGGAGTAGAAGGCAGTGGTCCTACGAAAAGAGAAGAAAGGGAAAGGGGGAAGAAGTCTGAGTAAGGAAGGAAAGCAGAAGGAGACAGGGCAGGGGGGTGGCATTGAGAGGCACGGAGGTAATGGGGCAGACCAAGGATGGCAAGAAGAATGGAGAAATGGGCCGTGCTGCAGAGACTTCATACAGGAAGGATTTCAGGTTGACATGGAAGCCAGGTGGCCATTGTTGTTCAGTCATTTCAATCATGTCTGACTCTTTGTGACCCCATTTGGGATTTTCTTGGCAAACATACTAGAGTGGTTTGCCATTTCCTTCTCTAGCTCATTTTACAGATGAGGAAACTGAGAATTAAGTGACTTGCCCAGGCTCACATAGCTAGTAAATTTCTGAGGATGGAATTGAATTCAGGTCTTCCTGACTGAACCCAGCACTATCCACTGCCCTACCAAGTTGCCCACAGAAGCCAAAGGAAGGTTTCAAACCACACCCAAGCCCTAAAACAGGCTTTCCTCTTGGGGGCGCTAAATTTTAAAAATGTGTTTTTGACGGCTGTGTTTCAATACAATTGGTTTTCTTTATAATAATATGGATTTTCTTTTACGCATTTAAAGCCAGGAGAGGTCTTTAGGCTTCACCAGACTGTCTGAAGGGCCCAAGGGACAAAGAGTAGGTTAGAGAAAAAACAATGGTGAGAGAATAAAATTAAGTAAACACCTCTGAAGCACTCTGTAATAGAAAAGTGCTAAATCAAAAACATATCTATGCCATGAAGTGTTATATAAAAGGAAACACCCAAGACAACTGTCATGTCTTTGAGTTTGACAATGTAGGGAACTCCCCATGTGGGAAGAGCACTGCCCTTGGAGTCAGAAAGGCCTAAATTCAAACCTTGCCTCTTACTTAGTACCTGTGATGCTGGGAGAGTTTCCCTGAGCCTCAGTTTCTCTCAAGTGAAAACAATAATGTTTGCAGTACCTACCTCAAAGGTTTATTCTGAGGTTAGAAGGAAATAACACGAAAAGTCTCATTTAAGCATCAGTGGTTATTTATCATCATGACCACCTGGAAGCTAAATAGTAAGTGAGGAACAAAGGGCATCAGGGCCTGGCCCAGGATCACACAACTGGTCAAGAGAAGATATGGGATTCGAACCCAACCCAACACGTGTATTCCCCATGTCAAGTGTTGTTTAACTGGAGCAAAAACCAAAGACAAAAACAAACAAAGACCAGACTTGGGTCAGACCTCGAACCAAGCTAACTCGTATCTTTGAAGAGATAAATCTAGAGAGGAGATTTCAGTCCGGCTTGTTGACTGAGGAAATTCACTTACGGCCCTGTGTAGCGTGGGCCTACCTGTGGAAGCCTTTGGTGCCAAGCTCTCATATGCTTTTCCCTTGTCTCCCTCCCTTCTCTTGGGAGTAGGTTTGATGCCAGCTGTATGACTATGGGCAAGTCACTAAACTTCAACCTTCTTTCTTCCCCCCCACTTTTATATTATTGTTGAGGGCAACACCATCTTCCCAGTCCCTCAGGCTCACAAACTCATCCCCTCCCTCTCTCTTCACACTCCCCATATCCAATTAGTTGCCAAGGCCTGTCATCCAGCCTTGCAACAACCCTCAAATATGCCCCCTTCTCTTACACTGCCACCATTCTAGTGCAGTCCCTCATCCCCTCACACTTGGGCTATTGTAATAGCCTACTAGTGGGTCTGCCTGCCTCAAGTCTCTCCCCCCTCCAATCCATCCTCCATTCAGGCACTAATGTGATTTTCCTAAATTGCAGGAGTGACCATGTCACACATACCTCCATCCCTACTCAGTAAATTCTAGTGGCTTCCTATTGCTTCCAGGATCAAATACAAAATCCTCTATTTGGCATTCAAAGCCCTCCATAACCTAGGCCCTCCCTACTTTTCCAGTCTTCTTCCAACAAGTACCCTTCCATCCAGTGACAATGGCCTCCATCTCCCATCTCCAGGCATTTTCTCTGGTTGTCCCCCATACCCGGGAATCTCCTTCTTCATCTCTGCCTGCAGCCTTTACTGACTTCCTTTAGGTCCCTACTAAAATTCCACCTTTTACAGGAGCCTTTCCCACTTCTTCTGAGGCCTGGTGCCCACCCTCTTGTAATTGCTTCCAATTTATGCTGTGAGCAGGTAGGTGGTCACAGGGGATTCCAGCACTTCCTAAACTGTGGGTCTCAACCCCAAATGGGGTTGTGAAAAATTTGGCAACAGTAAAAGGTTTCTGAAGGTGCAATGATTAGAAATAAATTAACAATCAAAGGTGTGATGAATCCTAGGCGTTTCTGGCAGGATTTGCCCATGTATCTTGCAACTGCACTGCAGCCTTGGTTCTGAACCCAAAGCATGGGCCCTTTGCACCGTGCATGCCCTCAAGCCATGCAACACCAACAAATGCTGCCAAAATGTGAAAGGGGGTCAAGAGTGGGAAAAGTTTAAGAAGACCTGGATAGCCAGGCCAGGAGTCAGGAAGACTTGAGTTCAAATCTAACCTCAGACACTTACTAGCTGTGTGACCCTCGGCAAGTCACTTAACTCAGTTCCTCATCTGTAAAATGAAGTGGATAAGAAAATGGCAAACCATTCCAGTACATTTGCCGAGAAAACCCCAAATGGAGTCACAAAGAGTTGGACGTGACTAAAACCACTAAACAGCAAAATTTATCCTGTATATAGATTATCTGTACGTATTTTTTTTTTTGCTTGTGGCCTCCCTCATTAGATTGTGAGCTCCTTGGGAAATGGGACTATCTTTTGTCTCTTTTTTGCATTCCCAATGCTTAGTATGGTTCCTGTTACACAACAGGCACTTGACACAACTTTATTGAGTGAAAATCCAGTGAAACGTACACTTAAAAGACTCTGAATACACTGTCCTCAGCGCTCTCTCTGGGACAGGGCCATGCCAACCTTAGACACACAGGCCCTAAAGGCATCCCAATCAGGCCTAGGACTGAAAGAGGACAGCTCCCTTGCATCCGCACACATCCCGCCAGTCTGCTGAACACATCCAATCCTCAAGGGTCCTTAGATTGAAGACAACTTCTTTCCAGGGACCTCGGAATCAATTATCGTGAGAGCTGTCAGGATAACAGGGCCTGGATACTCACCAGAACGAGAGTCCTGCCTCACTGGTGGCCACGTGCCCTCCTGGGCCCTCTGCCTGCCTGTCTGCCTTCTGGGAGGGGTGGGGGTAACGAAGATCAGAACCACCAATCAGCAGCTGCAAAGCAGCGTGAAGGGGCATTTATTTACTTATTTTTAATGTTCTGGTGCCCAAAGATGAAATATTGAAAACTTTAAAATTCTTTTCAAAAGAACTTTTTTTCCTTAAAGCTCTGAACTGGACAGCAGTGATTCAAAGCTGAAAAGGACAGTCCCTGTCCTTTAGAAGTTCATGATCTTTTAAATGGGGAAGGGAGGTGGCAGTTAACCTATACAACATCATTATTGTTAGCATAGCCTAGCTCGTAAAAAGTAGGTGCTTAATCAATGCATGCATGCTGATTGATTTATTGAATATTGGTTATTAGCAAAGCCTCATATCCATCTAGTGTGGAGGTGAGGAAACAAGAAGTACAAGCAAAGTTGTTTTCATTTTACAGATGAAGACACTGAGGATTATAGAGTCTAAGTGACTTACCTCCACTGGTAAGCATCTGGCAAAAGGGTCTCCTTTCTCCAAATCCCAGACTCTTCAACAACCCCATGGCACCTTTTATACACCAGCAGGGCATATGAGTGTAACTATGATGATATTTTAAAGCAACTCCTGGCTCCCCTGAGCTCTCAGAACCAGAGGGGCTATTCCCGGCCCACAGCCAGAGACCCCCCCAGTCAGGCTCACCATCCAGGCAGAGCCCACAGCCTTTCCAAGAAATGCTTTTATTGTTGCCATAGAATCTTTGAGCTCAGCCCTAACCTGTCTTCTTCCTCTACCTTAGGATAAGACAGAGTGTGGAAAACCTGTTATCCCAGCCTGCTGCAAGCTCCAACACAAAACAAAGGAGATAAAGGAAAGGCAGCCTAGGCCAGGCTAGCTTCTCCCTGTGCTCCTCACTCCCCACCCCAATGAGATGCGCTTAGATCCACATTTATCCAGAAGATAAAATGGAACAGATAAGGACTTCAGTAGAGCAGGTGCATTTCTGAGTGCTAAGCAAAGCTTTGCTGGAGACTTGCAGTATAATGCCTGGCGGAGGGGGAAAGAGGGGGGGGGACTGAAACCATGGTGTGAGTGACCTGGGGGACTCCTCAGTAAGGGAATCCTCTCTGCCAGCCTAGGTGAAGTCTAAGAGAATTGCCTAGGACATTGAGAACTTGAGACAATTGTTTCCAGTCACAAAGCTAGTAGGTGTCAAAGAACATGAGAGTAAAAAACAAGGAAGGACCTAGCGTGACAGAGGAAAGCTCCCTGACTTCTGTGGTTCTATCTCAAGGAGTCCCCACTCCAGGGGCCATGAGCCACCCTGCTGTGTTGCTATGGGTTGCTATGCCTGATGTTTAATTAGGGGGGAGCTACAGGGGACAATAACTAGGACCTCTGGGTATCAGGGGCAGTCCTTAATGGTCACTTTCCTCCTAGGAAGCTAGGTGGCAACAAGGATATTGTGTTGGGCCTAGAGTTAGGAAGAATCACTTAACTTCATTCTGCCTCAGTTTCCTCAGCTGTAAAATAGAGATAACCTCCCAGGGGTGTTGTGAGGACCAAACAAGATAGCATATATATATATATATATATATATATATATATATATATACATACACACACACACACACACCTGTTTCCATCTTGACCTTCTCACATTATCTTATATTTACCTGTCTTGTCACCCTGCTTACTGATAGCAGGAACTGATTTGGGAAGGGGGTGTTGTCTTGGCAACCACAAAACCCAGTATACAGAGCTAGAAGAAACCTCAAGACCATCTAGGCAAAAATTTCACATTTGGTTGGGTTTGAGGTTTTTTTTCCCAAATTGTGTCTCCCTGTCTTGCTCCAGCAGCTGCTCCCAGGCAGGTCACAAGGCAGACCACAGACTAACCTGCTCCAAATCCCTCCTCAGACCTCCTGGTGGCCCTCTGCCTTGAGGGGCTCCTTCCATTGGTGCCAGACCTAGTGCAAATGCTGAGTAAACTTTATTATTGTTATAACTCTGAATGCCCCCATCAGCATTCAAGTAATCCACCAGCCTCAGCCTCCCCAGCAACAAGGGCTTTCCTCTACCTCTCCACTTTACTAAAATGGTTCATTATAACAAGCAACCTGCACAAAATTTGGTAAACCATTCCATTTAGGTGAGTTTTCTAGGGGAGAGGCCAAAGGAGTTATTTGTATATTTCCACTTATGGAAGTGCATTTCACTAAATACTTAAGGATGTGATTGCTGGGGCTGCAATGTGAGATCAATTAGAAACAGCTAGTTATATTTAATAAAGCTGTGGGACTATGCATGGGCCTATGGGAACACACTACCACACCTCTTTTTTTAATAGGTTCTTAATAAATTTCACACACACACACACACACACACACACACACACACACACACACACACCCATCCCAGGAACCCTTTCCCCAATCTGTACTTGCATTTTCAGTTTGGGGTCCACAGGAAGGTGATTGACTATCCTCATATTCTAGAAGTAACTCGGTGCGAATTCACTCCTAACACCATAGCTCATGGGTCCTGATTAGTATGCTTCCCATTAATAATCAGCCAATAGACTTAATTAGCTTTTACCAAAAGCAATTACTTAAATGACAATAGTATATTAGGAATAGTGAGTGTAAAACATTTCCCCCAAAAGCATGAGATACACTGTCCCACAAATACATTAGAAGAGCGGGCTCCCGCCTAAAGATTCCAATGGTAATAAGGCACATGTTTAGGATCCGTGTGAGGCAAAGGGGAAGGCATACCACCTGGCATTTCATGGCCTGAAAGGCCCCTTTTCAGTTTATAACTAGCATTCATGTTCCTACATGCTGCTTCTTCCCCCCAATGACTGTCATTACACATCCATCGGTCCTTGGTACATCTTTCTGCTCCCAGCTGGACGTGCCATCTGCTGCCATGGTTAAATCTCTCCAGCAACATGGTCAGTGGGGCACGAGGAGGGAAGGAGGGTAACATTCCCTCTGTGTTCACTGCTTGCACACACACACATGCACTCCTTTTAGCCGCCCTCAGGATCAGGTCCAGGTCCAGCTGCCCAACACCTGACAAATTGAGGACTTTCTGAAGTTCAAGAACCACCACCTGTGGATGTGTTGACCACAGGACTGGTGAAGTGCTAAAATTCTCCAGCTATTTAGAGCCCCTAGAAGCTGGCTGGCTTGTTTGGTTCGCCAATGAAAGGGGGCTGCCCCTCTGAAAGGGATCAAAGGATGTATCTTTGTCTTGTTTACAAATTTAAAACTTCATCATGTAGCTGGGGAGGGGGAGGAATCATACTTCTCATGCACATGTTTATTGAATGTGTTGAAATGTTCACTGAAAAGGGGTGAAAGGGCATGTTATAAAACACACGAGTACAAAGTGACAGAGAGTGTTGGCCTCTGTAGGTTCTGGTCAGCGGTCTTCTTCAGGTATTTTCCTTTAGTCTATAAAGGAGAGGAAAGTCCAGCTCTGAGCACTGCTCAGCAGCCTTCGTGACTCAACTTCTTCATTCAGATCATCTCGTCAGTCTGATTTAGAGAATCACTCCATCATTAGCCCTTCTGTGAGCACCACTATAACTGACCTTGAAGGCAGGACTTGCTCCAACTAGTTATTTCTGTTCTAAAACCAAGATTTCTCTTATTTTTTAGATAATAACAATAACAACCATTACAACAACCGGACAGCCTGGCACAGAGAGTTGACGTCCCCGGCTGGGAAGGCCTGGGTTCAGGTCTTCCTGCCTCTGACATACACGGGCTATTCACCCTAGGTCAACCTCTCAGCCACCCAGGCCTCCTGCTAAGACTATGAACTTCAAAACTGTTGCTATTAGTAGAGGGAATTTCTCCTATACCAATGAAGTCAGATGCTAGTCCCTAAACAATGACTTATACTAGATCGTTCTCAGATTCATAAAGCATTTTACAGGCATTGTTTCACTCGAATCTCATAATAATCCCAGAATCTAGGTGCTATTATTATCCCCATTTTCTTGATAAGGGAATTAAGGCTCAGAGGGGTCAAGTGATTTACCCTGTGTCCCATAGCTAGTAAGTATCAGAGACAGGATTTGAACTCAGTCCTGCCACCAAGAATAGAACTCTATTCACTACACCACACTGATATCAAGTTGAAATTCAAAGGCATATGACAGAAAGACTTGTGATTAATTTAGGAGCACCCTGCCCAAATGAAAAAGAAACAGTGTTTCACTGAGAGGAAAAGGCAAGGAAAAACACCTGAAATGGTTAATAGTCTATGACTGTATAATTAAAAGTTAAAATGAGTCACAGCAGCATCAGTGTGAGGTGGAATAGCCTGTGAAGGCTCCATGGAGGAGGTGAGATGTGGCTGAGCTTTGAAGGATGAGTAGAATGAGGGTTCTTAGCGTGTGTGTGTGTGTGTGTGTGTGTGTGTGTGTGTGTGTGTGTGTGATAGACCCCCTTTAGAAGTCTGGTGAACATTAAGGACCTCTAAGCACTGTTGCTGACATTCATAAATGACAGAAATGCTAAATTTCAGTTAGACTAGTAAAAATAATGATGGATTTTTTTTCTCATTCAAGTTCACTGAACCCTTGGTTAAGAACATCTGGCATAGACCTGGAGGAAAGCAGAGTCACATCCAAGCAGTGGGCAAAGAGATGTCTCTGTGGCTCTTGTCAAAAACCTAAGAGTGTATATGGACAAGGTGATGAAAAATACAAAGGCAATGGAGAGCCAGAGAGTGTTGGCCACTGCTGAGCAACAAGGAAGGAGACAAAAACAATGTTTGCAGTGAACTTGAGGCATCCTGCCCCAGAGGAAAAAGGACATTGGGTTTGGAAGAAGAAAGCGTGACCTGGCCAAGGCCTGGACCACTTTGAAACACCCCAAGCAAGGGAGACCACAACTCATCCAACCTCCCACGTGGGGATTGGAGAAAAATCCCTGAATGCTGAAAGGCAGAGGGCAGCAGAAATGTATCTCCCATAGGATGCTGCTGGGAAGAGTGGCTGGGGACTAAAAGTAAGTTGGCTTTGAGTATGGCCACTGGGTCCCTCAAAGGTAAAGTGGATAGGCCCCACTGGAGTCAGAGAACCTGTGAC
Source organism: Pseudochirops cupreus (assembly GCA_028627135.1). NCBI lineage: Eukaryota > Metazoa > Chordata > Mammalia > Diprotodontia > Pseudocheiridae > Pseudochirops > Pseudochirops cupreus. The sequence goes on along the minus strand of CM053582.1, from coordinate 117,297,220 downwards.
CTTGGAAAGTCACCTGACTCCCCTGGGCCTTAGTTTCCTCTTTTATGGAATGAGAGAGCTGGAAAAGAAGACTTCCGAGGTCCCCTCTATCTCTAGATGTATGTGGCTATGATTTATAGTACTGTTGTGACTTACGATACTGTTATGCAAGGTGTCCAAGTTAGCATCCTGGCACCTACACCTCCTCTGTGACCCTGGGCAAATTATTTTCTTTCTGAATTTCATACTTCTCACATATAAAATGGAGATGACAGTATTTGTGCAGGATTGTAAAGAAAGCACTTTATAAACCTAAAACCACTATAGAAATGTGAGCTCATGTTGCCATGGTGACTAGGGAACTGCATGGTTATAGGGTTGATAACTTGTTGGAGGAGGAACGCCCACAAATGTTCACAGTCCAGGGATAGATAAGTGATCTCACAGCCTAGGTACTGAAGTTCCATGGGTGTGGAACCTGCAGTGGCCCTCTAGGGCTTCAAGTATGACCCTTTGACTGAATCCAAACTTCACAGAACAAATCCCCTTAATAAAAGGATTTGTTCTGTAAAATTTGGACTCAGTCAAAAGGCTGTGCCCAAGGTGGCTATACTAAACTATTTTTAAAAAATACAATAACCTCACAGCTAAAATATAAGAAATTAAAACCCTAAAGGGCATCTGGGTTCACCTTAAATAAAAGGACCAATCTTGGTCCAGAGAATAAATGATGAAATGCACAAGTGAAGAAGGTACAATTGTTACAGAATATCACATACATTGTCAGAGACGGTCATATTGTTGACTGATTTTGCTTAGTTTTTTTGCTTTGTTATAAGGAAAGGTTCAAAGTAAAGGTATGAGATATTAGGGAAAGACTGGAAAATACTGCATAATATTTAAAACCATCAATATTTTTTTTCAAAAGAAAAATACTAAGAAGTTTCCTGGGCAATGTGATGTAATTTCCTTCCTAAGAAAGTTCCTGTGAAGAACATTTTCCCTCTTACCCATCTGTCAGGGGTGCTGCCCCACTTCCAGCCTGGCCCAAGAGACCAGATGGCACCTGTGCACTTGCTGAAATTGAATAAAAAATTGAGCCAGATACGGATTGAAGTTGGCAATTAACAACACTTCTTGGTCTTGGTCAAGACCAAGGAGACTGGTCAACTTCTACCAATTTGACTAAAGTTATTCTGTCGTGTACTTCTGGCCTACTTGGTCCAAAGGGATCTAATTAGGACAACTGAATAGCGGGCTGGGATGCTCATATTTTGACCATTATTTACGGCACTGGTGAAAACACAAAGGTTCTAAAGCTCTATTTCTATGTCGATATCTTTAATACAATACCTGGAATTTCAAAGGATATGGGTTCAAATCCTGCTTCTGACACCAACTATATGACCATGAATTCTAGTCCATCATGGGATCATAGATTCATCCATATCACATACAACCATAATTTTAGACTAAGGTCATTTAGTCCAAGCCTCTTATTCTAAAGATTAGTAAGTCCCAAGAAGTGAAGTGACTTGCCCCAAGATCACACAGGGAGTAAGTGGAAGAACCAGAATTCAGACTTCCATTTTCTGACTCTAAATCAACATCTTGCTATTAAACCATGCTGCACTTAACTTCCTACAGCCACACTTTGCCCATCTGCAAAATGGAGAGTAGAATACCGTAATATTATCATCTATGTTGTCACCATTATCTAATGGGAGAATGCAAAGCACTCTGCAAACCTTAAAATGCCACATAGGTTTCAGTCCATATTGTCTTAGCTGAGGTTTTGCATGGTGAACTTGCTAAGGGGAGAGCAAAGAGCAGTCGCCCAGAACTTTAATTTGGCAATGAGTCCATGACAAAAGGAGAGAAAGGGAAGGAGCAACAGGAAAGGGGCTTTAGGCTTTGGGAAGGGAAGCTGAGATCTGAGACTAAATAGGGAAACCTACCAAATACTGAAAAAAGAGGGTTCCAGTCTTAGGGGAGGAAGGGTTGTCAAGTGACAACCAAAAGGGAACTGAAAGAAAAATGACCCAAGACAGATGATAACAACTAAGAGATAGAGAGAAAGGAAAATGTGCAAGAGAAAGAAAAGAAATTTTCTGCAACACAATTCAACATCATATTCTTCGATTAATCAAGGTGGTGCAGTAGAGAGACACCTCTTCCTAAACTCAAATCTAGCCTCAGACTGTTACTAGTTGTGTGACCCTGGATAAGTCACTTAACCCTATTGGCCTCAGTTTCCTCATCTGTAAAATGAGCTGAAGAAGGAAATGGCAAACCACTCTAGTGACTGTGCCAGGAAAACCCCACATGGGGTCACTAAGAGTTGGACACAATTAAAATAAATGGACAACAAGAAAAAAATTCATAAAAATGTTAACATTATATTTGCTCATAACCAGAGTAACATGAAAGCTTCATATGCCACATAGAGTAAAGAACCCAGCCATCCCTTTAAGGAAGTGCCAAGGAAAAGGTACAAGAAAAGATGGGGCCAGATAATACCTACACACAAAGAATAGGTCATAGATTTAGAGCTGGAAGGGTCCTTAGAGGACATTTAGCCCAATTCCATCATTTTCAGGTGGGGAAAATGAGGCCTAAGGAAAGGAACATGACTTAGGATCATCATCAATTTAGGACTGGAAGGAAGGAAGGAAGGAAGAAAGGAGGGAAGGAGAGAAGGAGGAAAGGAAGGAAGAAAGGAAGGAAGGAGAGAAGGAGGAAAGGAAGGAAAGAAAGAGGAAAGGAAGGAAGGGAGGGAGGAAGGGAGGGAGGGAGGAAGGAAGGAATTTAATTTTAATTATTTTTAGCTTTTTTCTCAATAAAGAACAGCAAAGACTCTCCCCCACTCCTGGTAAGGATGGAGAAATGACTTGCCCAAGACAAATGAAAAAATAGAACAGAATCATAATTTAAAACTAAGTACCAAAGTTGCTAACAGTGTTGGAAATATTATTGTTGAGCAGTGGGGAGAAATGTGTGATGAGGAAAAAGGGAAATCAGCAGCTGAGCATATGAAAGCTAATAGCAAATCCCCCACTCTTCACATGGCTCCAAATAATAAGACTTTGTACATCAAGAACACTCACACATGACCAGATCATGCTCCAGACCATATCTTTCTGAGAATCTAGGAAGGAACACATAATGAGTGGCCACAACACCCTTAAGAAATGGGCTTTAGAGTGTTTCACAAGTAGTTGGGTGCCAAGGATGCTTCTGTACAAATACACTCATCTTGATGTTTCAGCCATGGGCTACCACTACCTCAAGTGAAACTCTCCAAAGCTCAAAGGCAAAGATGGTGGTCCTCCCTTAGAGAGGTGCCTGCCTGGTGCAGCGGAGAGAGGGCTGAACCTGCCCTGGAATCCGGGTCAAGTGTAGGCTCAAATCTCACTGCAGCACTGAGTAGCTGAGTGGTCCTGGTCAGACTATTCAATCTCCCTTGACACTTAGTTTCCTCATTTTTAAGATGGAGATAATAATACCTTCAGTGCCTACCTTACATAGCTGTTGTGGCATCAAAGAAGCTAAAGTATGTAAAGCATTTTGCAAATGTTGAGAGAGTTCTATAAAAGTCAGATAGCACTATTCACCTGACCTCTCAGCCTCAGGTTCCTCATTTGTTAAAAAAAAGGAAAACAAAAACACAGGCCTCATAGGGTCGCTGTGAGGCTCAAATGAGATATTTTTAAAGTGCATTGCAAACCAAAAAATGTCTTATAAATGCCAGTTATCATTATTGTTATTAAGCACTTATGTGACTTTGTACAACTCACTTATTTGACCAGTGTGATACAGAATAAATAATTCTAGATTTGGAGTTGTAGTATCATAGATTTAAAGTTAAAAGAGGTATTAGGCATCTAGTTCAACCCTTCATTTTACCAGAGGGGTTAAGAGATTTGTCCAGGGTCACACACAGTCAGTAAGAGTTTGAGGGAGGATCTGAACCCAGGTCTTACTGTTTCCAAATTCAGGGTTGTTCCCTGAATTATTGGGTCTGAATCCAGGCTCTGACACTTATGAAGCAGGTGAACCTCTCCTCTCTGATCCTCAGAGACTTGGATTAGGTCCTTTCCAACTCTAAGCTATGATCCCATGAGCCTTCACTCTCCAAGTCCTATGATTCTAGATGGCAATGCAGTGTGGCAATGAAAATGGGTTGGCTCCCTTCTAGAATGCTAGACCAGTCCACTGAAACTCAGTTGCTTTCTGGCCTAATTGAGCCAGCTTTTATGTAGACTTCCAACAGAGGAGCTGCAGCTGAACAGGCTCATGGACCCAATTCCCTTCAAAAGAAACTTAACCTCTTCAACCTGAATGGCCAAATATAGCCTGACACAAAAGAAAATAACCAGCTTAAAAAAATGATCAGGCAAGCCGCAACCCTGGCTCCAGAGATTAACCAGCTACAGTCTGTTCACAATATCAGCAACATTCATCTTCACCTTCTTGGGCCACTGTCTCTAGAAGGGGAGAGAGTAATCTATTCTCCACCCCCAAGCTGGATATTTCCACGTGAACTCAGACAACCTCTCTTTCCAGCAGTATTCAAAGAGGTGAATGTTCTGCTCAGCCAAAGTTCAAACAACAACACTGAGCTGAATATGGGAAAAGGGCTACCTTCTCCCCTCTCCCTTTTAAATGGGATAGTAAAACCAAATTTGGGGTTTGGATCTGTTTCATTTGTCTTTTTCAATTCTAGATACAGATGATGGAGTCTCTGGCCATCCAGAGCTCCCTCAAGCCATGACACCACTGAAGGCAGTACAGGTTGAATGTTGCTGCTAGTCATCTAGATTCCCTGGAAGCCAAGCGGCCAGGATAGAAGCCCAGGGAGGATGTGAACTTGTACCTCAGTAGGACCATTATACACAGGAACTGAGTTATGCTGTGAATCTATTCTGCCTCTCTTCCCCATCTTCCCTAGAGACTGAAGTGGTATAAGAAGAGATTATATCTCCCAGGTGTTGGGGGTTTGGTAGGGAACTATGTTCCTGCTATGCCCTTGAAATGACTATTCTTTTGTAAAAGTTAATCTACTAAGTGGTTAAGTGGAACTGGGTCTTAGGGGACCCCTATGGTTAGGGAAACACAATTGGTAAGAGCATGAGCCAATGGCAGAGAAATCAGACTGATAATAAGCATAGACATTCTTCCCCAAGGCACTCTACAACCTCAGAGATCTCTTAAAGCTAAGTTTTAAAAGAAAATATGGCTTCCTATCAACTCTGGTTTTGATCTGGAAACTATGTCAGAGGTCAACTGAATATCCAACCAGGTTCAAACATCATCTTTTTTTTTTTCAATTGGGTCCCCCTACCTCCTCCAGGCTGCAAAGAGTAGTAGCCTAACGTCCCAGAGCTTATCAGCACAAAAGCTTTAACCTGCTCTGTTTCTGTCCTGGGCCAGTCCACTGCTCAATAGGCAGTATAGTGACCCTCCCCAGGGCTCACCATATTGGTGCCAGGCTTAGTGAGGATCTGACTTTCATCCAACCACAGCTCAGAACTCCCAAGCTCACCTCTTCACTAGTCTCAGCCTGGCTAGCAGCTAGGATTACAGGCAAGTGACATCACATAACATGCCTGGCAAATCATTCATCCCCAACAAGACATTGCACCACTGTCCTGTCTCTGAAAGGACTCTCTGTTAAGCTATCCAGGGCTTCAGAGGGAAAAATGAAAACTTCACCTTCTAATTCACCTGTGGCCAAGGACATACAGTTGATAATCATGGATTCTTAGAGCTGGAAAAGATCTCAGATAGATGCATATAGACCAACCCTCCTTACCAGGATCAAAACATTTTTTAAAAAATTTTAATTTATTTATTTCCTTTTAGTTTACAACATTCAGTTCCTCTATACCTTGAGTTTCAAATTTTCTGCCCCTCTCTCCTCCCCCCCCCCCACCCATGGCGGCACGCAATCAAATAAAGGATCTACAAATACCTTCACATTAAACATTAGTCAAGTTGTAAAGAAGAATTATAACCAATGGAGTGAAGCAAGTAGTTTGCTTCAATCTGCATTCAGATTCTAGTTCTTTCTCTGGATGTGGATATCCCTTTCCATCATGAGTCTTTTAGAGTTGTCTTATAACCTTGCATTGCTGAGGAGAGCCCAGTCCATCAAAGTTAGTCATCACACACACAATGTATCTGTAATTGTGTACAAAGTTCTTCTGGTTCTGCTCTCCTCACTTAGTATCAGTTTATATGTCTCTCCAGGTTATTATGAAGTCTGTCTGCTCCTCATTTCTTATAGCACAATAGTATTCCATTACATTCATATACTACAACTTGTTTGGCCATTCCCCAGTTGATGGGTATCCCTTTGATTTCCAATTCTTTGCCACCACTAAAAGAGCTGCTATAAATATTTTTGTACAAACGGGTCCTTCTCCCACTTGTATGATCTCTTTGGGATACAGCCCTAGAAGTGGTATTGCTGGGTCAAAGGGTATGTATTTATTTATATCCCTTTGGGCATAGTCAGGATCAAAACTTTTGCAACACTGTTGAAGAGGTGTCATCCTGCCATCCTTCCTGTAGGCAAGGAGCTATAATTCACTAGTCCATTACACTTTGGGTCAGCTCTTGTGATTACAAAATCTAACTGCATTTTATACTATGGTGATTGTGTGTGTCTCTGTGTGTGTGTGTGTGTGTGTGTGTGTGTGTGTGTGTGTGTGTGTACGTATGCATTAAGGCAGTCTTAGATTGGTTTGGGCATTACCCCATCACACAGTAGACTCACACTGAACATCCAGCACTTAGCATTTACTATGTTCTTAGCAGGAATTTAATAAATTCTTATTGACTGGATAATTCTGATTACATTAAATTAAAGAGTTTTGGCACAAACAAAACCAATGCAGCCAAAATTATAGGGAAAGCTGGAAAATGGACATTTTTACAGCAAGTTTCTCTCTTATAAAGGCCTCACTTCTTAAATTACAGAGAACTGAGTCAAATTTATAAAAACACATGCATGGCACAGTGAGTAGAGCACCAGTCCTGGAGTCAGGAAGACCTGAGTTCAAATCTGGCCTCAGATACTTAACACTTACTAGCTGTGTGACTTTGGGCAAGTCACTTAACTCCAATTGCCCTGCCTTCCCTCCTCCAAAAAGACCAAAAAAATACAACATTCCCTAATTGATAAATGGTCAAAAGCTATGAACAGACAATTTTCATAAGAAAAAACCAAAACTCTCCATAGCCATATGAAAAATTGCCTCTAAATCACTGTTGATTAGAGAAATGCAAATTAAAACAACTATGAAATACCACCTCACACTTATCAGAACGGTTAATGTAGCAGAAAGGGAAAATAAGAAATGTTAGAGGGGACATGGAAAACTGGGACACTAATGTATTGTTAGTGAAGTTGTGAACTGATCCAAACATTCTGGAAAGCAATTTGAAATTATGCCCAAAAGAATATAAAACTGTGCATACTCCCAGAAATGTCACTACTAGGTTTGTATCCCAAAGAGATCAAAGGAAAGGAAAACAACCTATATATACAAAAATATTTATAGCAGCTCCTTTTGTGATGGCAAAGAATTGGAAATCAAGGGGATGCTCACCAATTAGGGAATGGTCAAGCAAGTTGTAGAATATGATTGTGGTGGAATACTATTGTGCTATAAGAAATGACAAGCAGGATGGTTTCAGAAAACCTGGGAAGTCTAATGTACATAACTGATGCAGTTATACATAAAGTGAAGTGAGCAGAACCAGGAGAACATTTTACATAGCAACAGCAATATGGGACAATGATCAATTGTAAATGACTTAGTTGTTCTGAGCAATACAATGAACCAAGACAATTCCAATGGACTTATGGTAAAAAGTACTATCCACCTCCAGAGAAAGAATTGGTAGAGTCTGAATGCAGATGGAAACATAAGTTTTCCATTTTCTTTTTCTTCCTTTTTTTTGCAACATGGCTAACAGGGAAATGTGTTTTGCATGATTTCGCATGTATAATTGATATATTTCTTGCCTTCTCTCAATGTGTGGGAGAGGACAGGAAGAGAGGGAGAAAATCCAGAACTCAAAAAAGAAATTTCAAATTAATGTTAAAAATATATAATTTTTTTCAAAAAGCATATGCTCCCTGCAGGCAGAGACTGTCTTGCTTTCTCATATTTGTATCTCTAGTGCTTAGCCCAGTGCCTGGCAGGTAATAAAGCTTAAGCAATGTTTTATCATTGCTTGCTTTCTCAATGGGTTGGGGAGATGCTAGAAGGAAATTTGGAACTCAAAACGTAAAAAAAGAATGTTAAAAATAAATGAATATTGAATGAATGAATAAAAATAAATGTTTCATCATTTACTCATTAATTCCTATAGATGATCTCAAAAACATGAGATGATAGTGTCAGTAATAAGTCTAAATCATTGGGTAACAGAATGTCCCTTGAGAATAATAGTAGGAGACAGCTGGAAAGAACCAAGGCTATGAAGTCAGACAAAATGGGTTCAAATCCCACCTCTGAATCATGCCAACTGTGTGACCTTGGCCAAGTCCCTTATCATCCTGAACCTCAGTTTTCTCAACTATAAAATGGGGAGGGTCTTTGAGGTCCCTCCCACCTATATTTCCACGATCCTGTAAGTCCGTGAGAAGACAGATCTTGTTTGTTAAACAGCAGTGAAAAGCATTACCCTATTTCCAAAAAGCTTCCCAGAAAACCAAGAACCCAAAATATAAAGTTAGCTATGGGCAGTCACACCGAACTTCTACAGTATGGTCACACCCAAGTGCATAAACAAAATGAAGGTGTTTGGCCAGGCTGAACTGATGAAAACTAAAGAATTTTGTAAAAGGACCATCAAGGGCATCCAACATCTGACGTCCAATGGAGCTGGAACTCCCTGGAGTACAAACACTGACCATCAATAGGTCCCTAGCTACTTGCCTTCCTTCTAAGTCAAGGCAAAATAATAATTCCTCCCTCTCTTCTTTCCTTTTGCTACCAGATTTCTTCCAAGTCTGATCCTACCCTGAAGGTTCATCCAAATCCTCTTTGCAATACTCTCTCAAATTAATTTTGTCCTGTGATATAGCAGTCAAGAAAGTTAATGTAATCTTGGGAGCATTAGGAGAACCATACCTTACAGGACTAAGGAAGAGCCAATCTGCTATACTGTACCCTAGTCAGCCTTTCTCTGAGGTCCGTTCCAGGCACCATATTTTCAGAAGGAGGTTGATAAAGTAGAAAGCATCCAGTCCCCCAGGAGAGTTGGGAGTGCAATCAGGAGGGTGAAGGACCTTAAGTCTATACTAGATGAGTTGAACAAACAAGGAATTTTGAAGCTGAGGGAGAGGGAGAGAGAGCAAATGGATAATAGCTGTCCTTAAGCAACTTAAAGGTTGTCCTGTGAAAGAGAGATCAGACTTGTTCTGCCTGACCCAGAAGGCAGCACTGGAAACAATGGATGGAAATTACAGAAAGACAGATTTGGGCTTGAAGTAAGGAAGAATTTCCCAACCATTAGAGATGTCCAGTAGTGGTATGGGCAGCCTTGGAGCTTGTATCTCCCTCTTCAAGCAAAGGGTGAAGGAACATTTGCAGAGTATATTGTTCTTTAGGAATGGGTTGGATGAGTGGTCTCTTCTAACTCAGCAATTCTGCAGTTTTGTGGGTGTATTCCCTCCCGCCTCAACTCTCCACCTCATGCAGCCTAGGTCTGACCCCACCCTTACTGTGCTGGGCCAAACCTGGCCCAGAAATAGGTCTGACCAGGTGCCTATTCCAGAATGACACCTCAGACCACACTGGAGCCCCACAAAAGTCTTCCTCCCACCTGAAATTGTCTGATCTCTTTACCTGAGGAAGCAAAGGAACCAACTGGGTACTCTACAAGCAGCCAGGGAGTTTATAAGGGCAATGGACAGTGGTCCTAGACCTAGCTGGTTAGTTAACTGAGGAAGGAGGGAGCAAGATGGTTTGTAACACAAGAGGAACATATAAGATTAGGGCAGGGGGAAAACTAGAGAAGCAAGGAGCTATGCTGCCACAGACAGAGGATTAGCATGATGCCCTGTATACAGTAGGCACTCAAATATAGATTGATTTTTTCTTTTATTTGATATAGTGTGGAAGAAAGGAGCCTAGGGAAGGGGAAGATATTAGGTAGAGTGAAGATACTTTATGCTATTGCAGAAATAATTTTAAATTTACTTCAAATATTTTCTCTATACATCTATAGCTATATCTATCTATCTGTGTGTGTGTATGTGTGTGTGTGTGTTCATGTGATTTCTCACTGGTATAATTTAAACTCCTTGAAGGCAGGGACTGTTTTTGTTTCTGTCTTTGCACCCCCTGCATGGTGTCTAGCACATTGTTGGCCCTGAAATCCTTGCCTCAGTTCTCTCCCCAATCCATTCCATCTATTGATGGATTGATGGATTGATCTTCCAAAAGTGCAAGTCTGACCACATCATCCCCTCCTCCTTTCGACAAATTCCACTGGCTCTCTATCACCAAAGGGGTAAGATGATGGATGTGAAGTGGTTTGAATGCCACACTGTCCCTCTGATTGTGAGGAGCAATAAGTGACAAATCAGCCATTAAAGTTATGTCTTATTATCCTTAAAGTTAGGTTAAGATTCACAATAATTAAGCCATTTTAGAGCAATATTCTCCCAGGTAAACTATGGATAACATTGACTTCTTTTAATTACAGCATGGGCTTAGTCCCTTTCCCAGGCCTTGTTTTTCCTGGGAGGCATGACATCAAGTGGGCAGTTGGTGGCACCTCACCCACCCCTCTGTGCTCTGTTGACTGTCCTTCAGTGCCCCTGGAGTGATCTCAGCACTTACCCCTTGATTCCAACCTAAGCAAGTGCCCATCCAGTGCTGGAATTGCCATCTTCATTTCAAAGCATTCCTTGGTCCTTCAGGAATGATTCAAGCCCTTCTCATTTGCCCATTTGAGGAATTTCAAAGCGCTAACCCACCTCAATTTAATGCACCTTTACCACCCTTACCACAACAGACTCCTGTACACATCCAGATTCCATATAGGGTCCCCCAAAGTATGAGCTGTAAAAGGGCTGACTTCCAAGTTCTCTCCCAAAGAATCTGCTAAAGCATTAAAAAAAAAGATTTTGTTCCTCCATGTTGGGCCATAGGACAAAAAAGGGGGAAATATAAAACAAAATAGAGTAGCAGCTGCCACCACTGGCACTGCCACTCTACTCCCAGGTGGTCTCTGTCCTCAGATGACGTCCAGGCACTTGTTCGGTCTCCCTGCATCCCTCTGGCCAAGTTGGATTGGTTTTCTGCCCTTCTGCCCTAATTACCTCAATTACCTCTTGTATCTTTGTAATTACCTCACTTTGTGCATTGAAAGCTTCCTCAAGTTCCTTTCATGTATAGAGAGCAGACCCGAGAAAAGATGGTAGCCATTAGGCTGAGGACTAGGGCAGAATAGGCAATAATGAGATGAGAGAATTTCCTCACTGTAATCTTCCTCCATCAGGGTGACAAGGAAAGCAAGAAAGGTCAAGAGAGAGTTCTTTAAAGAATGACCACAAAAGGAATGCTGACATCATCACCATCATCCAAAAGCTTTTATTAAGAGCTGATCTAAATGAAATGTGATCCCAAAGCAAATCAGCCTGGCCATCCTTGTCCCCTAGCACAGGGGTTGGCAACTCACGTTGCACAAAGACACTGCCTCCTTGAAGCTTGGCCTGGTCCAAATTGTTGGCCTGAAGCAATCACGCAAAAAAATCACAGAGTGTCTACGCCAGACACCTGTTCAGACATACTCCCCCTTTCCTTCCTCATAGGAAGCAACGATGCTTGTAGCATGAGGATTTTGCTCTTGAATGATCTGAACTAATTTTCCTGTCAAACCTTCATTTGGGCCCTAATCACCTCTTGCCGGTACTACTATCATGGCCTTCTAAATGGCCTCCTTGCTTCTTGTCTCTCCCCACTCCAATACATCTTCTCAGCTGCCAAAATGATCTCTCTAAAAGCATAAGGCTAACCATGTCATTTCCTTGTTCAAGGAGCTGCAAACGGCTCCCTGTTTTCTGCAGGAACAAGTAGTAAGTCCTCTGTTTTGGCAATTAAAGGTCTTCATCACTCGGCCCCTTTCTTCTTTTCCAGGCTTCTCGTACAGCCCAGCTACGTTGGTACATTGAAGTACCTTGGACAGAGTACTCCATCTCCCAATCTGCACCTTTTCATTCACTGCTCCCCAAGAAAGGAATGTTCTGCCCTGTCATCTCTACCTTTTGGTTTCTCTGGTCTCCTTCCAGTCTCATCTCAAAGCCAACCACCTGCAGGAAGCCTTTCCTGCCCACTCCCCTCACCCCACCCCACACAGAGTCAGCTCCTTCGTGCTGAGATTATCTTGCATTAAATGTGTGTGTATGTCTGGTGTGTACCTAGTTATTGACACGTCATTTGTGTTATTCACATTCACATTAAAATTTGAGCTCCTTGAATGAAAAGCTGGTTAGTTCTGCCTTTCTTTGTCTCCCAGATCTTAGCATGGGACCTGAAACTTAGTAAGGGCTTAAGCAATGCATGCTGATTAATTAATTATACTGTTTCTTAATCTTTGAAATCTCTCCCCAAATCTAGGGTGAATGTCAGACCAAACCTCAAACTCCCCCATCCTTCCTTGTCTATCCTGAGTATCTCAGAAATCTAGCGCTCCTTACTGGTCAGGAAGAAATCAGCATCTACAGAAACCATCTCTCAGCTTCTCTCCTTTCTGTTTTTATGTCAAGAAGCTTTTATTAAGAACTTACGACGTGCCAGACACTAAGCTTAGCAGCACTGGGGGGCCTTAAGGTCCTATGTAAAACATGAATTGTTACCATGTTCTATCTCAAACCATCTCAGGAGAAAGGGCAACATAGGATGGAGTAGCTGGAGAAGAACCACAGGGTCACAAATCCTGAGCCGCTGACAGATACAAAACAACTCAAGCTAATCTGGAATACACTCACTCCTAGGAAAAGTGCTTTATCACTGTCCAGACACCACTGAGCATAATATGTTTCCAGGGCTTATCTATGGGGTCAAGGCTAAATAAGGTGTTTCTGCAGGCAAAGAAGCTGGTTCCATTCTTTGACCCAAATGAATGAATTTAATGCCCTGATGGCATCGGCATCATTATGAGTTGGGCAAGGTAGACCGGGAGGAACAGGACCAGGAGCTTAGACATTTGCTTTCTACTCTTGGACACTTTCATGTTTAAAGAAAAAAGATGTTCAGATTCAACCAATTCAATTCAATGACTGCACAGAAAACCTGTGGGGAGAAGGCCCTGGGCCTGGCTTCTCTGGGAAGCACTATGGGAGATACAAAGACAACACGGCACCCGTCCTTGTGGGGCTCACAACCTACTCACTTCCTAGACACCATTTTCATATCACACCACCTCCATTCTGGCCATCCTCCTCCTTGGTCTCTGCCCCTGGAGCTGTCCCAGGTTCTGATTTGGGTTAGCTTTACCCTAGCTTGGCCAGAAATAAGCATCATCATCACTGCATGGCCATCTCTTCATCATGCTGCCTACACACTAGCCATCCACCTCTGTTATATTTTGTAATAAAATGCAATGAGTTCCTAGAGGACAGTGACTGTCTTGCTTGCCTGTCTTTATATCCCTGTCACTTTGCACGCTACCTGGCATGCAGTGAGTGCTTAAGAAATGCTTTATCTACTTAGCAGGAGAAAAGAGACATAGATTCAATTCAAAACATTACAAGGTGAAAGTTAGAACCTCAAGGGTCATCTAGTCTAACTCCCTCCTCATTTTACAGATGAGTAAAATGAGGCCTAAGGAGGTTAAATGATTTGAACCCAAGCTTTCTGACTCCAGGGACAATGCTCTATACATTTTGCCACACTTAACTGTTGTGGCCTGACAACTGACAAGGAAGTAACCTTAATACTAAGTGTTGTGAGGGAATTTTAAAAGATGTTCTCAACTATCAAACATCATTTTTAACCTAGGAAATTAAAAAACAGTCATGGAATCCTAGAATCTCAAGGTAGAAAGGGATTCCCAAGGACTACCCAGCCCAATCCCCACATAAACATGAAGGTCTCTAAGGCCCCTTCTATCTTTAAAGCTCTGATCCTATGATTCCCTACAATATTTCTTTTTTTTTAAATAAATAAATAAATTTATTTATTTTCTTGTTTATATCATTCATTTCCACGAGATTTTGAGTTACAAATTTTCTCCCCATCTTTCCCCTACCCAACACTTCAAAACAGCCATCCCACTGTATAACCCCTCCCCCAATCTGCTCTCTCCTATGTCCTCCCCCTTTCCCCTCCAACTTTCTGGTGGGGCAGGATGGATCTCCCCACCACAGTGCCTGTATATCTTAATTATTATTAACTACATCCCTACAATATTTCTAAGCCAATGCTCATTTAGACTCCAAATGACGTTCTCTAGTGACAGAATTCATTCCATCTTTGAACCTCACTAATTATTAGGAAGCTTCTACTTACCTCCTTCTAAATTTTAAATCTCCAATTTCTACCCATTAATCTTGATTTTATCCTCTAGAATTAAGCAAAAAACTTAGGATATCTCTTTGATAGAAGAGCCTTGCAAGTGTTTGAAGAAGTCCATCATATCCCCTTGACGTTTTCCCTTTCTTAGGATAATCATCACCAGCTTCTTTCACTGAGGTTCCTAAGGCATGACTTATAGTCCTGTCCCTCTTTCAAGTACCTATATCTATACTCACTCTCACCTGGGCCCTCAATCTCACTTTTATCCCCAATTCCTCACTCTCACTCACTCCAAATAACCAATCCATTGCCAAATCTGGCCATTTCTACCTCCACAACAACTCTTGTATACATTCTCTTCTCTCTACTCATACAGCCACCACCCTGCTAGAGGTCTTCAACAGCTCTCACCTAGACTATAACAAAAGCCTGACATTTGGCCTCTGTCTCATGCCTTCCCCCTTCCCAATGTGCCTTCTACTTACCTGCCAAGGTTCTTTTCTAAAATATAGGTGCCATCGTATCATCTTCTTGACCAGAGAGTTGCAGTGGTTCCTCATTCTCTCCAAGATCAAGTATAAAAGTCATTTGGCATTTCAAGGTCTTCAAACTCTGGTCCTTCCCCTCCATGACCTTCTCACACTTTCCTCCCCTCCATGCACTCTGAAATGTGGCTTCGCTGTGCTAAGGTTCCTAGTGCATGACAATCCTCCTCCCATCTTGTGCCTTGTGCTGTCTGTCCTCCATGCCTGGACTGTTCTGCCCCTTACCTTCTCCGGCTTCCTCCGAGAGTCACTTTACACCCCACCTGTCACAAGAGGCCTTTCACAGCCCCTCCCAGCTGCTGTTGCCTTCCCCTCTGAGATAATTTCCCTTCTACCCTGCAGGTGTCCCATTTTAGCTGAATTCAGTTCAGACTTTCAGTTGTGTCCAATTCTTGATGACACACCATTTGGAGTTTTCTTGGAAAAGATACTGGAGTAGTTTGCCATTTCCTTCTTACAGATGAGGAACTGAGGAAAACAAGATGAAGTGATTGGCCCAGGGCCATACAACTAGCAAGTATCTGAGCTCATATTTGAACTCAAGTCTTCTTGACTCCAGGCCCAGCTCTATCCACAGTGCCACCTAGTGACCACATATCCTGTATATACCTGGTTATTTACCTGTTGTCTCTCCACATTATGATGTAAGCTTCTCAATAGCAAGGACATTTTTTTTGTCTTTCTTTATATACTGTGTTAAGCCCAGTGGCTCCCTGAATAAATGCATGTTGACTTACAAACACATTCCATTTTATCAGAGTTCTCCCTAAAATGCTTTCACTCAGACTGAACACAATATTGCCTGCATGGTTTGACAAGAAGAGGATGATCAACTAGCAATATTCATGCAAGGTGGCCAGGACCTCATGAGCTCCTCACTGTCCATAAGCCACCTTTACACTTCCCAAACAGTACGGCACCAACCCTTGGGATCTACCTACCTTGTGAAAACTTGTAGACAGCACAATGTCATTCCCTAGGGAACAGCACCATCCCAGAGCAGCATTCTTGGAGCTGGGGCCGGTGTCAGAGGTACCTTTGGACCAAGCATCCTGCTCTTAGGGACATGGTCCATCCAGGGACAGTCATTACTTTGCTCAAGGACCTGCTCCTTACCAATTCTAGTATAAAACACAAACTCTCAATGTCTATGACATTTAAAGGCCTTCACCCTGTGATTCAGGGTTACCGGGCTTATTTCCTATTGCCTTCCTTCACAAACTCTACATTCTAGTCAAAGGAGCCCAATTGTTAGTCCCTGAACCTTAACCTGCCACCTCCTACTTGACATATGCAGAAACTGTGACATTAGGGATCAAGGCTCTGAACATTATAAATCATAGTAATAATAACAATAATAACTATTATTTTAGTTAGCACTTATATATTACATTTTAAGGCTTACAAAGTACTTTACAAATATCACCTCCCTTGAGCTTTACAAGACTCCTGGAGGTAGCTGTATATTATTACTGTCATCATTTTGTGGATAAAGAAATTAAGACAAAAAGAGGTTATGTGGTTTTCCCCAGGGGCACGCAGCTGGTAAGTGTCTAAAGCAAGATTCGGATTCAGCTCTTCCTGACGGACTCCAGGCCCAACGCTACTCTTATCAATCATGGTGTTTCAAAGTTTGTACGGCATTTTTATATACATTACTTCATGTGAGCCTCAGCCTCTGCGGTGGGTACTCCAATTATTAATGCTACCCCCATTATACAGATGAGTAAACCAAGCTCAAGAAAAATCAAGACCTGGCCACAGTCACAAAGCTGGTGAGCAATTCCAGTAGCAGGATTTAAACCCAGGTCTTCCTGCCCCTAGGCTAGTCCTCTCTGCATTACCCCATGCCTAGCACAGGCCTAGCGCACAGTAGGCACCTACAAAGGCTCGCTTCCTTGATTGATTGGTTGATTGATGGATGCCATCTATGTATGAACAGCCCCTTCCCACCCACCCCATCTTCTCATGTTATCTGAGCATTTGCCAACCCCCTCCTCCCAGGGGCAACTCGTCTCTGAATTCTAGGCATTTCCAGCCTTCACGTTTCAGTGCCTGTGGGACTGACGAGGGAGCCAAGCAGCCTGACTCCCCACCTGCCTCAGATGGGCAGACACCCTGCAGAATAGCCAAGAGCAAGAGAAGGCTGGCAAGTCTACAGCGATCTCTCATCAGCTCCCTCTGCTGCTTCTATCACATACACAGAAGGCATGCATAAATTAAGAGGCAAGGGAAGGCACACCTTTCCAAGAATTACTCTGCCTCCGGAAGGGCAGGGGTCACCTCTTCAGGGCCAAGAAAAATGCTCTTTCTGGATGAAGTTTGATTTGTTCTCCCCCAGAATGTCTAGAGGAGAAAAGGGAGACAGAAAAGCAGCCCCTCTGGCTCCTGCCTCGGGTGAAAGACTGGTGGGCCCTGGAGCAGCTTGGGAGAGGGGGGTGGCTGAGGAGTCGTTTCTACTCCAATATACATGAATTCTGCCTGAGACGGCACCTTCAGATGCTACTGCCTTTGTGGAAAAGGGGTGCTGGGTGCTAAGAATAGAGTCAGAGGGGAGACGAGAACGAGGGAGGAAAGGACAACAACAATAATAACGAGCATGGACATAGCACTTGAAGGTTTACAAAACACTTTACAAATACATTATCTCATTTGATACCTCGTAAGCTAGGGACAGAGGTGCTATTATTGCGTCCATTTTATGGATTACAAAACTGATGCCAAGAGGAAGGAAGTGACTTGCTCAGGGTCACTCAAGTAGTGTCTGAGTCAGGATTTTACCTTGGGCATTCCTTACTCCAAGTCTCAAACTCTATCACCTACTGAGTGGAAACAGAGAAGTTTTTGTAAAAATAGACGCCAAGGGGGCAGCGAAGGGAAGTGGTCATCAAATCTGAACCCTCGACCAGCCTGCTCGAGGTTTTCTCCTCCTGATCGGAGGCAGCCAGTGGGCAGTGTGTAGATCACTGGGCCCAGAGATGGGCAGGACTTGAGTTCAAATCTGGCTTAGACACTTACTAGCTGTGTGACTGGGGAAGTCACTTAATCTGTCTGCTTCAGTTTCCTCAGCTTTAAAATGAAGATAATAACAGTACCCATCTCATAAAGATCCAGTGACACACTCACAAAAGCACTTAGCACAGTGCCAGGCATATCATTGTTGCTGTTGTTCAGTATGTTCAACTCTTCATGATCCCATGGACTACAGCACGCCAATACTGTCCGTGGGGTTTTCTTGGCAAAGATACTGGAATGGTTTGCCTTTTCTTCCTCCAGTAGACTAAGGTAAACAGAAGTTTAGTGACATGCACAGGGTCGCACAGGTGGTAAGCATCTGAGGACAGATTTGAACTCAGGTCTTCTTGACTGCAGGCCAGGGGCTCTATCCACTAAGCCATTTCAATGGCCCTAGGACAGCGGTTCTCAACCTATGGGTCGCAATCCCTTTGGGGGTCGAACGGGGTCGCCTAAGACCATCAGAAAACACATATTTCCAATGGTCTTAGGAACCGAGACACTGCTCCTCTATCCATCTCCAGGCAGGTCGGCCCACATGCAGATACGCCCACGTATGAGTATTAAAGGGTCGCGGCATTAGGAAAGTTGAGAACCACTGCCCTAGTAGATACTACATAAATATTTATTCCCTTCCCCTATTAAGCCCAAAATCCCTTGGCTTAGGCCAGGACAAAGTCCTTCTTCATCTCTTATTACTCCCCTTCCATTCAGCCTTGGTTAACTAGTTGTTCCTCGTACTCAACATTTCCCACCTCCGTGGGTGCTTTTTCCATGCATGTGGCACCTCTTAGACTCTTCAGATTCCTTGAAGGTATTGTTCAGGCACCACTTCCTTCAAGACATCTTCCCTGATCCTTCTAGTGGCCAGGACTCACTTTCTTCCTGAAATTATTTTGTATTTGCTTCAATCGTGTCTTTGTTTCCACAGCATTTAACGCAATGCACAGAGTACACATTTACTAAATGATAACACCGTGATTGGATGGGGGTTTTTTGTCGGTATTTTTGTTTTCCAGAAAGGAATTTAGTAAAACAACAGATGACAATGCAGATAGATAGATAAAAAGCATTTGGTAACTCTTTCCTTAATACAGGCCAGGCTGAACTCTGGCAAGACAACAACAAGCAATCCATCCAGTCCTTGCCCTCCAGGACCTTATACTCTAATAGAGGAAGGAAGATGACTGGGAGAGGAGAGCTTGAAGGGGGAGGGGCACACCTGGTGACTGTAGTTTTCTTGGAGATTGGACCTCAAAGCTGGCTTAGCTCCTCCCATGCTGGACAATCAATGATTTCCTGGCTTTGTTCTCTGCCCCAAAAGAGCAACTCCTACAGGGGCAGAACTGGCCCAGCTGTATGCCAGGGTCTTTTCCCTCAGGCCTAGTAGAGTACTATGTAGCCATAAATAGGTGCCCAATTCTCTCTGACCCTCAAATATGGCTGAGCTCTTTCATGGTACCAGGCACTGTCACACTGTTATCCAACCAGGAGCTCTTCTGATTTTTAGTTTTCTGTGACATTGGGGTATGGGGGAAGAACTCAATTCTAATGCAAATCTATGGGTTGACTTGTACAGTTCTGGCAGTATGGGGGGGCCATAAGAAAAGGCTAATGACCCAGCAAGTTAGGAGTTAAAGGTTACTCTCCTCTGCTGTTAGTTCATCAGGTTTTTACCTTGTTTAGGGCTTGGAGCATCCAACACCATGGAGACAACTCAAATTGCTTTATATATTGTGCATAATTCCTACTTTGGAAAGGTTTTTAGAGGTTGTAAGATTCTGAGATGTCTAGTCCACACCATCTTGGTAGTCATGTGACCCAGTTGTCCTGTAAGCACTTTGCAAACACTGAAGTACTATATAAAAATTATTATTATTGCCTTGAATCTAATCAGAGATGAAGGACACAGTCTGCTGAGGAGAAAGGGATGACACATAGCTCTCCATTGACTTTCCCAGAATCAGCCATCCACACTAGCCTATCCTTAAAGTTGATGCTACCCTTGGGGCAGGAGAAGATACAGCAAGGCCTCCCTCATCCACCTAGTACACAAGTATGGACTTGATTGTATATTCAAGTGCCATGATCCCTGAGACAACCCCAGACAAGACAGTCCTTTTCCTCCCGACTCCTAAAATGTTCTCACTTTCATTTCCAGTTTCACTCCTCAGTCCCCCTATGACACCTCCCACCTAAGGGCCCCTCCAGTCCCACATTAGCTCTCAACCCATTCCCAGAACTAGAATGACTAACACAAGCTGGGTCTAAAAAACATGTCATGACTGTCCTGGCCCAGGTGTCAGCCCAGCCGCCAGCCCAGCCCACTTCCCTATGTTCTCTAACTGCTGAGTTTTAGCTAAGTAATATAGTAAGTGCTGGGCTTAAAGCCAGAAAACCTGAGTTCAAATCCTACCTCAGATACCTACTAGGTGTGACCCTGGACAAGCCACTAACCTCTCTCAGCCTCTATTTCTTTATCTGTTAAATGAGGAATTGGGCTCAATGGTCACTAAGGTCCTTTCATGTTCTAAATCTATGATCCCATGACCCCTATCCCTTACCCAGATCACCATTTTATGAGATGTCCAGGGACGTATGATTCACTGCTGACTCTGCCCCTCTGCCCTCTGCAGACTTCCCTATTTCCTGGCCAGCAGCCTTCCCCTTTATGTACAACCACAGCCCCCCTCTCAGTGTCTAGCTCCCCTTTATGTGACGCCTTCCCCCATTAGACTATAAGCTCCTTGAGGGGAGAGACGGTCATTTTAGCATGTATTTGTTTCCCCAGTGATTACCTTGAAGATAATGAGGACTCAATATAAGACCAACTACACAAGACCAACAATAAAAGCACAGGTAAGCCCCTCTAACAGTAGGGGCAAGGCCATTTTATCACAGAGGCCCCTGACCCCTAATTCTCATTCTAAACCACGACTAGCAGCACCTGTGGAATGCTTACATTTCCTAGAGGAAAAGTGAGCTTGGTCTTTACCAGACCTACACTAGAGCAGGGAAAATCACTCCCATCCAGTGCACAGAGACCAGCCAGATGTGTTTTTTTAATTCTCCAAAAAGAAAAAACAAAACCAAAAAAACAACCAGGGATTAATCATTCAGAGACAGCTGGGCAGCTAGGTGGTGCAGTGGACAGAGCACTAGGCTTGGAGTCAGGAAGACTTGAGTTCAAGTGTAGCCTTAGCCAATTACTAGCTGGGGTGACCCTGGGCAAGTCACTTTACCCTGTTTACCTCAGTTTCCTCATCTGTAAAATGAGCTGGAAAAGGAAATGGCAAACCACTCCAGTATCTCTGCCAAGAAAACCCCAAATGGGGTCACAGAGTCAGACACAACTGAAAAATTACTGAACAGAAAGGCTCCTCTCCCTTCAAAGATAAATAAGTCTACTGTGGAAGGAGGTGTACTAGCGAGAAAGAATAGAGCACAGCAAGATATAGGAGAAAATCCTAGACAATAAGAGAGCTCCATATCACTTACGTCTTGTCCTTTATGTGAATGGTGCTGCTTCCATTATTAGGGTCATGCTAACATGGAATCTAGAGATGATTTTGTAAAATGGAAGTTCCCAGAGAGCAGGGACCATTTCACTTTTTTCCATTTGTACTCCTCAGTATCTAGCATAGCTTCTGACTCATAGTAGGAATCTGACAAATGTGTATTGAATTGAATTAGTAGGCAGAAGTTAGGTTGGACATCCATCCTTCTTCTGAAGGATTATCCCTATATTTCACAGTTAATAGTCAAGGTTTTTGTAATATTAAAGAAACCCTTATGTAAAGATTTACATTGCTGCTTTTCTAGTACAAAGTCGGGGAGAATCAAGTCTACTGTGCTCTAAACTCATGCAGGTACTAGAAGGAGCTTATTGAGAAAGATAAAGAGTCGATCTAGAAGAATTCTTGTGAATCTTATTGTAGGAAGTAAAAGAGGAAAACAATTCTCTAAAATTCCCATGATGTGATTTTTTCTGAAGAAATTCACAGTTATAATTCATTTATTCTTCTCTCACATAGAAAAAGAAACACTCCCATGGAATGAAAATCAACAGTTCCTCAACATGGATGGATGGAAAACTGGTTCTTTGATCCTTCTTTGCTGAATGTTCATAAAAATCCTGGGACACTCTCATCATTTCAAATCTGTAATGTGAGGGCACTGGACCAACAAGAATTCTGTCTCATCGAAATGCTTTACTTTCCTCCTCTTCCTCTATTCATTAGCTCTGTTCTTCTTCATCAAGGACTGGTGACAGTCATTTTCCGATGTGTCCTCTGGGCAACAATATCATAAAGGAAAATTTAAATGGGCTATCCTGTCACCATGTTACCACACATTACCTTTAACTGGAAATTCTCTGATCTCAAAGTAGGGGAAAGGAATTAACTTTCATATAGTGCCTACTATGTCCCAGACACTGTGCTACATGCTTTACAAATATTATCTCATTTGATCCTGACAACAATCCTGTAAGGTAGGTGTTGTTATTATCCCCATTTGGCAATGGAGGGAAACTGAGGCAATTAGGGTTAAGTGACTTGCCCAGGGTCACTCAACTACTAACTACATGGGGCTGGATTTGAACTTAGGTCTTCTTGACTTCAGGCCCAGTGCCTCACCCACCATGTCACCTAGCTACCACCAGGATCTGTCAACGTTCTGTTTATCACCCTCTTCTATTATCTAGAAGTCTCTAAGAGTACGTAGATGGCTATTAGTCAGGACAGTCATACAGCCCATTCTTCTTCCAGGTTTGAGTAGGACAGCTAAGTGGCTCAGTGAACAGAACACCAGGTCTGGAGTCAGAAAGACCTAAGGCTATATAAATCTCATCTGTTATTTTTATTAGGTAGCCACTGTTAACAAAAACAAAAAAAATTCACAAGCCCATGAGACATGCATTGCAACTGGATTTATTACAAGAGAGAAACAAACATGCATGTGGAACTCCTAATACCGCTGAGGTCCCTTCCAAATCTGTGATCCTGCCGTTCTGTGATTTCTTTGTTATACTCCAGGCTTTGCTTTGGACCACCACCTTGGCATACCAACACTTGATTCTATTTCACATTGAGTCAATATCAGTTTGTCACAATCCAAAGGTTCCATATTGTTAAGCAACCAGTTTGGGGCTATTTCACTCATCTTCGCTGATTCAATCCTAAACCATTTACAGTAGCCAATCCAAGATCTTCTTAGCAGGTGTTGCTGATAAAAATGAAATTAAGCAAATCTCTGTACTTATTGCCACTCTTCTGAGGCCTTTAATTAGACTCTAAATTGATCTGAATCTTTTGATTTTTCAATGTTCATTTTCGTTCACTATTATTTTTTCTTCTGCCTTTATTTTGGGGCTAATTGGAGGGTGGTAAGTGAGCAACAGTCCAGGACTCTGCACTAATCATGCAATATGGATAGCTTTCCTGGTCTAAGCATCCACAGTGAAGAGAGTTGAGTAAACACCACTCACTGCTGAGAATGTGGGGGTTGCCATGACACCTCACACTTGTTTTTATGACAGAAGAGCACATCATATTAGTGAGTCCATGCTCTGCACACTGACTCAAGAGGATGCTGTGAGAATGCCTTTGCTCTCTGCTTCCTGAGCCTTCTTCCATCGATGGTACTAAAGTTGCCAAGCAGGTGACTGGGAGATGAAATCTCCTTGGAACATCAGAAAGATACAGGTTGAGACTAGAATATCCTCCCCTCAATTCTAGCAGCACGAATGTTGGAACACAAATGCCGAGGATGACATTACAATTGTCCCCAGCCCGTTTTGGGCGGGAGAACCTGAGGCTTTTGTTAATGCCAACTGAAGAGGATGAAGGGGCATGGGAGACTAGGGTAAGGGGATATTACAAGTTTCTACAATAAAGCCTTGGTTGTCCAGAGCCCTGGGAGTGGATTGTTCAGGACAGCTGAGCATTCCAGATAACTGAGACTTTAATAATAACATTTAAGTAATTAAAACAATACCACCCTTGCCTTTTATATCAATCAACAGGCATTTATTAATCACTTATTCTGCTACTTGGCATGGTGCTAAGCACTGAGGATAAAAAAGAAAGGCAAAAAAAATACAGTCCCTGCCCTCAATGAACTCAAATTCTAGTGGAACAGACAACATGCAAACAAATGTGTTCATACAAGGTATATACAGCGTAATTGGGAGAAGATCTCAGAGGAGAGGTACCAACAGTGGGTGGCTGGGAGGATTGGGAAAGGCTTCCTTCAGAAAGTGAGATTTGAGCCAGGGCTCGAGGGAAGCCAGGAGGTGGAGGTCAGGAAGGAGAGCATTCCAGGCATAAGGAACAGTAGATGAAAAGACGTGAGATCAGGTAGAGTATCATGAATGAGGAACAGCAAGAAGATCAATGTCTCTGGATCAAATAGTATGTGACGGGGTAAAGTATAAGAAGGTTGGAGAGGTAGGAAGGAGCCCAGTTGTGAAGGGCTTTAAAAACCAAATAGAACTGTATTTTTATTCTGGAAGTTAATAAGAAACCAATGAAGTTTATTCTGGAAGAGGAGAGGGTGCTGACAAGGTCAGAGTTGTGCTTTAGGAAGATCATTCTGGCCGCTGAGCTGAGGATGGACTGGAGAGGGTAGACCTCAGAGGGAGGAAAACCAAGCAGTAGGCTATTGGAGCAGCACAGGTAAGAGGTGCGTAATGAGGGCCTGTGAAATATAGAGGATAAATCCTTCAGAAGAAGGATGGATGTCCACCCTGACCTCTGCTCAATCAACATTTATCAACATTGCACCAGGATGGCCAACTGAAATTTTATAAAATCCTTTGACCCTATCTTCAGAGCAAAAGCTTTTTAAAAAATTGTTATTTTAATCAATTTGTATAGAAATCTTTCCAAAATGTATTGCACAATTCCCTGCCTTCTTAAACAGAATATAATGCCAACCAGTTACCCTTTCCTGAATGACTAAGGACCATGCAGCAGAGTATCCATTATTGCACTGTATTGTATCATATGTATAGTGAGGCTCACAGGCCCTCCAGAGAGGTACAGAGAGAGCTCTGAGTACCACATGCTCAAAGATCTTGAACCATTATGCTTTTGGAGTTCCTATGTCAGTTTCAACATATTTTCTCCATATTCTCCCTTGCTATGTGATTGTCATTCTGCACTGATGTCTGTGTGTCTCCTTGAAGCAGCCTTTCTCCCCTGCCCCCCGTTCTAATTTGCTATATCTAATCTGTTAGGGCTTAGGAAAGAGACAGGGCAATGCAAGGTATTGGAAAGAGCCCTGAAATTGATATTGGCCCAAATCCTCACTTTGACACCTACCTATCAGCTGTGTAACCATGAGGGAGTTACTTAACCTCTCTGAACCTCAATTTCCTCCTCTGTGAAATGGAGATAATGCTCCTCAGACTACCTACAGCACAGTATAATTGTAAGGAAGGAGTTTCTTGACCTCAAAGGTTCCATGAGAATAATAATGATGATGACAGACCACGTTCCTGTAGCATTTTAAAGTTCGCAGAATGCTTAATTGATGTTAAATCATCTGAGTCTCACAATAGCTCTGAGAGGTAGATAGTACTGGTATTATTATCCCCATGTCACAGATGAGGAAACCAGACCTCAGAGAATTTAAGTGATGTGCCCATGACCACATAGCTAGTAAGAGTCCCCAGTGAGATTACAACAGATGTTTTCTGGATTCCAAGTCCAGCATTCTATCCACCTTAGCATGTTACTTTATCCAACCCAATCCAATCCAATCCAGAAAGTACTCATTTGTACCTATTTGTACAAGGTGCTTTGATGGCTCTCTCTCTCTCTCTCTCTCTCTCTCTCTCTCTCTTTCTCTCTCTCTGTCCTCCTCTATCTTCTCCTCTTCTTCCTCCTCCTCCTCCTCCTCCTTTCTCCTCTCCTCTCCTCCCTTCTCTCTTCTCCTTTCTTTCTCCCCCTACTTACCCTCCCCATAAACTTCAATCCATAAACACGAAAGTCCTTAAGTGACTGTTCCAGGAGATGGGAGATAACACTAACAACTAAGGGGAATCACAAACATGTAAGCTGATAAAAGGCAGTGTGGTTCAGAGTCAGGGAGCCTCGGGATCAAGTCCTACTTCTGACCTTGGCAAGTGCAATCCAAGTCTTACTCAATCTCTCAGGAACCCAGGCAACTCTCTAACTATAAATTGCAAGACGGTTGTCAATTTGGTAGAGGGACTGGAAATTCCCTCCACCTGTGAAATCACATGACAAGAAATGATAAATTACATTTATGCATATCCTAAAAGCAGCTCGAATTCATATATCCAAAACAGAACTCACTATGGTCCCCCCAGGGCACCCCTCCTCTAAACTTCCCTCCCTATATCTATCCAAGGCACTGCCATCCTTCTGAGAACTCAGGCTACAACCTTGGAGTCACACTTGACTCTCCATTATCACTCACCCCCCCCCAGGTCTTATCTATTCTACCTTCACAAAATATCTTTTAACCATTCTATTCTGCCCACTCACATAACATCTTATTTTAGGCCCTGATCAATTCTCAACTAGACTTCTGCCAACAGCCTCCCAGTTAGACTCATGACTTCCAGTCTCTCCCTTTTCCAATTTGACCTCCAAACACCTTACCAAAATAATCTTCCTAAAGTCTGACCATGCCATTTCTTTGTCTAAGAACCTTCAATGGCTCCCTATTGCCCCTAGGATAAAAATGAATAAATAAAATGTTTGACATTCAAATCCCTTGATAATCTGGCTTTATTCTACCTTTCCAGATGGCATGATGCAAGATCAAAAGCAAAAGGTACCCATTTTGAATTCTTGCTTTAACAAGTACTACCACCGTGTCCTGGGGAAAGTTGCCTAAGTTCTCTGGGCCTCATACCTAAGATGAGGTATCTCATACCTCAGCTGGCCTCTGAGATCACTTCCCATTCTAGACTCACACTTTTACTTTCTCTTCCTCCCACATGCTTCTAAACCCTCTTCATACCAGCTTCCAACTTCATTACTCAACTGAAAGCACACTCTCCCAAATTATCAATGACGTCTTAATTACCAAAGCTCATGTTCTTTTCTTAACCTGGGGTCCATGAACTTTTTTATATTGACATAGATAGATAACTGTATTTCAATATAATTGGTTTCCTGTATTTTATGCACTTAAAAACATGATTCTAAGAAAAGATCCATTCATAGACTTCTCCACATTTCCAAAGGAGTTCATGACACAAAAGAGGTTAAGAACTGATTAAGACCTACCTGCAGCAGCATCAGGCACTGCAGTCAGCTGTGCTCTTCTCTTGCTTCCTCTTGCCTCGCTGGGGTTTTGTGCCAATGTCCTCTCTTGGTTCTCCTATCTGCCCAATGGCTCCTTCTCAGCCTTCTTTGCTGGATCATCATCCGTGCCACAAACCCATTTCTCTTTTCTCTATATACTCTCTTACTTGGTGACCTGACCACCTCCCATTGGTTTCATCATCATCTCTATACCTATAGCTCACAGATCTACATATCCAACTTCGGTCTCTTTCCTGAGCTCAGGCAATACATCACCAGCTGCCTATTGGACTGGATGCCCATAGACATCTCAAATCCAACTTGTCCAAAACTAAACTAGCTGTCTTTCCCCCACCTCCCCGTCTTTCTGAATTTCCCTATTTCTACTGAGGGTGTCACCATTCTTCCCATCATCCAGACTTGCAACCTCAGTTTCATACTCAACTCTTCACTCCCATTCAACCCACATACCTAATTAGTTGCCAAAGCTTACTGATAGCAACAATAAGAACAACAGTAACATACGGTTCTTTGAATAAGAGTTTTATTTGCAAAGTACTTTACAAATAGTATATTATTATTATTGTCATATTATATATGTGCCAATAACTTTGTAAATGTATTATAACTTGCATTTTAGTATATTCTTTGATATTCGATATTTCTACCTCCATAATATCTCCTCATCCATCCCCCTGTATCCACTCATAGAGCCATCCTCCTAGTTTGGCCCTTTATTGCCTCTAAACTGGGCTATTAGAAGAGTCTCCTAATTGATATTCCTGCCTCAAGTCTGTCCTTACTCTAATCTACCCTCTGCAAAGCTGCCAAAGTGATCTTCCCAAAGTGCAGGGCTGACCACATTAGTTCTCTCCTCAATAAACTCCAGTGGCTCCCTATTCTTTTCAGGAAAGGGCATTTAAAGCCTTCCCAGCCAAGTCCCAACCTACCTTTCCTGTCTTGCTATATATTACTACCCTCCAAGCACAGGATGGCATGGTTCAAATAGCTTCTTGCTGTTCCTTGCACAGAAGACTCTTTCCTGCATTTTGGGGTTCTCCCTTTGTTTCCTTTGAGGCTCAACTCAAGTGCTATCTTCTATACAGGACTTTCTTGAGCCCCCCAGATGCTAGTGCTTCCCCCCTCCTCTAAGGTTACCCTTGGACATGCTTCACATATGCCTCTATAAAGCATTTTCCCTCTCCCATTAGAATGTAAGCTCCATGAGGGCAAAGAGACTTTCACTTTTTGTATTTGCATCCCTCATATACCAAATAGCAGAATATCCAAATCCTTTTTAATTTTTTTTATTATGAAGTCAATCGGGGTTAAGTGACTTGCCCAGGGTCACACAGCCAGTAAGTGTCTACGGTCACATTTGAACTCATTTCCTCCTGACCTAACAGTGTCCCTAGGACATAGCACTCCATAAGTGCTTGTTGATTTATTCCATCTTCGACCACCCTCCCTTCCAGTCAAAATGGGCATCTTGCCATTTCCTGACCTTGCCATTCCATCTCCCGCTTCTTTTGTGGCCTTTGCACACACTCTCCTTCCCCACATCCACCCCTTGGAGTTCACACTCTCCTTCCCCACATCCACCCCTTGGAGTTCTGAGATTCCTCAGAGGCTCATCTTCTGCATTTCAGCCTTTCCTGATCCCCTCATTGTTATCTCTAACAATTGATGTTGTGAAGACAGACAGACTCACAGCCTAGAACCTCAGACAGAGCCAATGCATATGGCACTGGACATCTGATGGTGCAGTGAATAGAGTGCCAGGCCTGGAATCAGGAAGAGAGATGAGTTCAAATCCAGCCTCGAATACTTACTAGCTGTGTAACCCTGGGCAAGTCAATTAACTTGTTTGCCTCAGTTTCCTCAACTGCAAAATAGAGATAATAACAGCACCCACCTTCCAGGGTTGTTGTGGAAATCAAATGAAAGAATATTTGTAAAGCACTTGGCTTAGTGCCTGCAATATAGCGGGCACTTTATGGATGTTAGCTATTAGACACCTAAGTGGCGCCATGGATAGAACACTGGGCCAGGAGTCAAGAAGACACAAGTCCAAATCCAGCCTCAGACACTCCCTAGCAGTGTTATTCCCAGCAAGTCACTTAAAGTGCCTGCCTCAGTTTCCTCATCTGTCAAATGGAGATACTAGCCCTTACCTTCCCAGGGCTCTTGTGAGGAGGAAACAAGATAATATGTAATATCTGCAAAGCCCTTAGAAAAGTATCTTGCATGTAGTAGGTGCTAAATAAATGACTGTTTCTTTAGACTGAGAACTTCTTGAAGATAAGCCCTGTCTTCCGCCTTTCTTTATTCCTTTATACAGTGCCTAGGACATAGCAGATACTATATAAATATTGACTGATGGACTGATTGATGAACATGTCAGTCTCCTGTTCACAAACTCTAGTGGCTTCTTATTACCTCTAGGATCAAATACAAACGAGCGTTAGGCATTTAAAGCCGTTCATAAACTGGCTCCATTCCCAGGCTTGTTATATGTTACTTGCCTTCCCACACTCTATGGTCCATTCTATGTCCTGGAAGCCACTTCTCACATAGGATACTCTATTTCTCATCTCCAGGCCTTTGCACTGGCTGTACCCCATGCCTGTAAAGACTTCCCTACTTCCCTCTGCCTCTTAGAATGCCTACTTTCCTTCAAAGCTCAGCTTATTACCATCTCCTCCATGAGGTCATACCTCAGTCCCACAGCTCTTCAGGCCTTTCCTCCAAAATCAGCTTGTATTTATTGTATATAAACTTATATGCGCACATAACATTTCCTCCAAGAAAATTTAAAACTCCTTGAGGGTGGGGACTGTTTCATTTTTGTCTTTTTAATCTCTAGCACCTAGCTCAGTGCCTGGCATATAAATGCTGAATAGAGATGTTAGTTAACTGACTAATAAACATGTAATGGATTGCTTTGGAAGTTTTTGTAACTAAGCTCATAAAATAAGAACAAAAACAGCTCTGAGTAGGGGTCTGAGAGGTTTGGGCTCAAGGACTCAACAGATTCACTGCACTGCTCAGAGGCCGTTTTCTTTATTTCCAGGTGCTCAGCCATGTTCAGGATGGATAAAGTCCATTTGAATGAGGCATTGCTATTAGACTATCAGGCACCTGAAGAGAATATCTTACTTTTCAATGAAGCCAATTTCATATTCACAACATGCCAATGAAATTGGTGAAGGCATGGGTGACTATCCTCATTTCTCAGTCAAGGAATCTGTGATCCAGAGACATTTACCACAGAGCTGGGACTAAAACTTGGAGGTTCTGGCAAACGGTCCAATGGTCCATCTTGCTAGACCCAAGATTTTCCTTCCTGCCATCCAGTTGCACCTTTGAAGAGTTTAAATTGGCTGCAGTGCTCTAGGTGTGTGAAAGGAAGCATAGGGCAGTGGCCAGAGAACCACTGAGAAAAACCTCAGTCCTCACTCTGACATGCCATCAGGGCTCTGGGGCAGAGGCTTAAAAGCATGACCCACAGACCACATGTACACCATAACACTCTGGGGTATGGCCCCAGTCAGATTAAAATTCAGTTCCTAGCTGTTTTTAATGTGCTGATATATTAATAAAAGAAGAAATCTATAAACCTGTATAATTTTCTAAGTCAATATGAGGCCCACAGAGATACTTCTGAATGGTTTAGTGGCCTGCATTTCCATTTGGGTCTGACACTATTGCTTTCAGCAACTCTCTTTCATTGTGGAGAAGCTGCCAACATATACCTGTAGAGGGAGTGTCCTCATTGGGGAATTCCGTATCAGTATAATCACCAGTACAGTCCCCATCCCACTACATCTATAGGACCCCAGAGGATAGGATGGGATGGGATAGGAGAGGGGTGAGAAAGGGGTAGTCCAAATTCACCAAGGAGAAAGAGAAGAGGTGCACTGGTCACCTATACAATCAAGAAAGCAATACGAGGTCCATATGATTGTTCAGTCAACTTTTATTCACGTGTCCTTTTCTTCCAACCAACCATCTGCTTTCCTATGGGCTGGAACTTGAACCGAATCAACTCAAAGTTAGTGTATCTTCCTTCTGCCTGTGCCTTCCACAATCCTTACTTCCTACAGAGGTATTATAACAGGTAAACAGATTACTACATAAACAACCATTTGAGAAGAGAGGGCCCTGACAACCAGAGTGATCCAGAAAGACTTCTTACAGGAGGTGGCTCAGGAGCAGATGGGTCCTCTGTGCTGAGGTGGGTCCCTTGTGCAAGGGCAGAGGGTGGGGACACATTAGGCATGCACCCCCAAACACAGGAGAGGCTGCCACTGCTCATGCACAGCTCACTTCTCCAGCAGGATGCCTGGACTGCTGAACTGAACAAAATGGAAGAACAGTCAGCCCCTCGATCCAACTGTGCCACAGAGAAGTTCACACATGGTCTCAAAGGTGAACAAAGCTGGTTCTGCCTCCAACAAAACCAGCGCCAACACTGTGAAACCTTGACCTGGATCAGCATGGTACAGAAAAAAAGCCTACTGGACTTGGAGTCCAACGACCTGGGTCTCAATCAGTTCTCTGCTACTTGACTCTGTGTGACAATGACCAAGTCACTCGTCCTTCCTGGACCTGACCTCCTCATCTGTAAACACATAGCTGGTCCCCAAGGCCCCTTCCAGCACCTGGGCTCAAATTCTATGAGGGCAGGGCTGCTATTTTAAATTTAAAATCTGCAGCTCTAGAGTGGGGCTGTCCCCTTCTGAAGGATCCTACATGTCAAACAATGCCTTGGTTCTCTAGGCACCACAGTGCTATTATCCAAAGAAGACTGATCTAAGTCTTATCAAGTGGCACACATTGCTTATGCCATCATGATATCAAAAAGAAGGTGCTGTTATTCCTTGCATTCCAGGGCCCTACATCTGGAACGAGAAGGCACCTTTAAGAAGAGGAGCATGGGCTCTTCCTCCTCCTCCTTCTTTGTTGTTTTGTCTTCATTGCCAGGGGGCCACATAAATGCTGACAGCGGTGGCAAAATTGTTCTCCTCAAGTTCTCAATTCTAGGTACCTTCAGCTTCTGGATCATGTTCTTGTAGTTGCCACCCAGGAGTCTGAAGACAGGAGAACTACAGACCTTGTCCACGCCATCTTGGTCCTGGTCATCATACCATTTCAGCAGTTGTACCAAGGCCACGTACTCCCGGCTGCCTTTAAAGCCTGGAATGCTACAGCTGTCCCGGACGCACTTAGAAGCTGCCGGGAAATCGTAGTTGCGCAGATAAGCTAGACATTGTACAACAGCTCCTCTGTAGCATGTTGGAAAGCCCTCCACTTCCTGGTACAAGTATTTTTCTTTGCTGAGTGAGATCACAGGCTCCCCATAGCGCTTAGTAAGCCCCAGCATCTTCGACGCTCTGCCAGTGAAGTCAGTCACCGGCAGGACACGGTCGTCACTCCAGAATAGCCTGGCTGTCCGTTCGTAGAGGCGCACCACCTGGTACGGGATTTGGCTCTCCAGGAGTGGGCTGAAGCATCTCAAGCACATGGCCATTATGGCTGCCTTTCCGCTCTTCAGGTACAAGGAGACAGCCTGCTTGATTACCTGAGCGGCTTCCTCTAGCTTCTCGATCTCCCTCAGAGGCTGACCAGCTTTCTTGTAGGCCCTGGCAACGTAGAGGGGCTCTTGTTTCTTTTCATAGACCTCCGCCTCCTTCAGAAAAGCTTCTGCGGCCCGGTCCAGCTGCTTAGCGGTTTTGAAGGCTAAGGCTGCCTACCTGTACTTGAGCGCTGCCTTGTCATAGTTGGGCTTGCGTTTCAGGAAGCTGGTGTGCATGTAGCTCACCACAGACCTTAGCCGAACAGTACAGGCCCTCCCTGATTTTTTCTGCCTCCATTTTCCCTGGCCGCCGAGGAAAATGACTAGGGTCACCGGGGCTCAGCGTTCTTATAGAGCCCGTTGCCAAGCCAAAGCTCACCCCAGCAACAGAACCAAACAAAGTGTGTGTGCTGGTGGGAAGGGGAGTGCAATGGAACATTAGATTGATTACTCAAGGGCTTACAGGTCAATAGTAGTCACAGTCAAGGTGGAGGTGGGGGTGGGGGTGGGGGTGAGAAAAAAATAGTGCCTGATGGGTCTATGGAGAGGAGGAAGAAGGGTACATAGCAAGCGATCCCTAGGTTAAAGGAGGTAGTCTCACCAACAAGGAGTCTATAGAGCATTCATAGCTAAATAGCCAAGACTTGACAGGACAGGGGAAAGATAAGGGGAGCCTAGAGAGCAAAGCACCAGTGGAGGGGGCAGCAGGAAACACGGGGTGGGGTGGAGGGATGGGAATCCTAGAGAGTCAGAGGGCTCAGACCCAGCAACACCAAACCAATGGGCCACTGAGTGGATGCTAAAAAACAAATGGTGGTCCTTTGGAAAAGCAAAGTAGTCACAGGTAACCAACCGCAAAGGACCATGGGGGAAGGGTGCTAGTGGTGAAGGTGTTAGCCTGTGGAAGGGTTACCTCCTATCACCGGTTATGGAGTTCTTGGAGTCTTTATATATGACTTTTAAATTTATGTGGAATTTTTTATACTTATTTCTTAAAGGAAAAAAATTTAAAAAACGTTACTCAAAAAAAAAAAAAAGAAGAAGAGTAGCACAGAGCGCCAGACTTGGCTCTGCCATTTACTACTCATGTGATCTTGAGTGAGACAGCTCTTTTGGAGGCTCACTTCTGTTATTTAGGCGTCTGGTCTTGTCCAACTCTTCATGACCCCATTTGGGGTTTTCTAGCAAAGATAATGGAGCAGTTTGTTATTTCCTTCTCCAGATTATTTTACAGATGAAGAAATTGAGGCAGAGGGAAGTGCCCAGGTTCACACAGCTATTAAGTGTCTGAGGCCAGATTTGAACTCAGGTCCTTCTGACTCCAGGCCAGACACTATCCACTGTACCACCTAACTGCCAGGGGCTCACTTTGCTCATCTGTAAAATGGAGGATTGGACTAGATGACCTTGAAGGGACCTTTCAGCTTTCAAACTATCACAGTTCTAGAACTGGGTTAGATTTGAATAGCAATCTAGCCCAAGCCCTTCACTTTGTGGATGAGAAAACTGAGGTGTAGGGAATTTAAGTGGCTTGGCCAAGCCCACCCAGGTGGAATGTGGTTGAACTGGGATTTGAATTCAAGCCCTGTGACTCCAAGTTTGGCTCTCTCCCCACCACACCATGCTCCCTGGTTTACTGGTGTGTACCCTCCCCCTGCTCAGGCCGGTGGCTCACATCCATACCACTTATCCACTGCACTCTCAGAAACTACTTCACAAGTCTCTGTGGCCTGACAATCTACCAGCGAGTGGCCAGCTTTCTGATGATGAGTGTCTTCGTGGTCAGAAAGGCCAGGCCTCAGATGCTTAGCCCTGTTGCCAGAACCATACTCAAATCCTTTCAGTCCTGGCAGGAAGCTGCTAGAGTTTGTGCTCCATTGGCAGAACCCTCGGGAACCCCGCCAGGGTCATATCCAGACCACCACAAAGCATCAGAGGGGGACTGTACAGGAGGAACAAGAAAATCTGACCTGTGTTTTCAGAGAGCTTTATGGTGTGCTAAGTGCCTTTCCTCCCATGCCCCTGTAGGGCAAGTAACTCAAGGATTACCAGCTCGTCTAACAGATGTGGAAACTCAGCTCTGGAGAAGCAAGAGAAATGATTTCACAAGAGCCTTTCATTTCTAGATGATGACAGCTCTCTTGCTTTGGACAAATGGGTGTGGAGGATGGAGAAAATCATCAACTTTTAAATCAATAATGTTTAATGGCTCATTGCCACCAAAAGTCTCCAAAAGTCTGCAGAAAGAATGTCTTCAGCAACTTAGCTGATGCTTAAAGCCCATGTTCTAGTACTCTGTCTCTCTGGCTCAAGACATGACTGCAGCTAGGCTTCCCTGAGACCAACTGGGTTGAGACTAAGCAACCTCCAGTGATCAAGAAATAAAGTTAGTACAGACCTCAAGGATGAGCTAGGGTATCACCAGTCCGCGTTCTGAGCTGGGTCAGAAAACAAAGGCCTGCAGAGTTGACTCCAGACTTCTCCAGGGGCCAGAGGGGAGAGGCAGGAGAGCTTTGGATGGGAGAGCGACCACTGAAAGAGCAGATGAACAGTGGCCTACTGCCAAGGCGGGGTAGGGGCAGGAGGAGGAGCCAAGAGAATTATCCTCAGCCTGAAAGGAACTCAGGTGCGGCAGAATTTTTGTCTATGAACTCTGAAGATCCAAGTTCCTCAAATTAGTCCCTTGGTAAACACATCCGTATTCTCCTCACTATTACTGGTCCCTCTCTTCCCCTGGTCCAAATTATGGAAAGAAAACTCAAGATTGCAGGACCAAACTTTCTTTGTTTGGAGAAAGGATATAGGAGTGAAATACATAAGTGACATTTTAGCATGCATCTGGAACATAATTTTAGATTACATAATCACACAGTTTGAACTGAACCTTTTTGCAGTGTTGAGCTCAGTGTGAAATGAAATGTGTGTGTCCCTCTCTGTCACATACACACACACACACACACACACACACACACACACAAGATACAGACCCAAGTCAGCAACAGTGAAACCCAGAACCTGGCTGGGGGAAGTGGGGGGGGTGGGGGGGGTGGAAATGTCAATCACCACCATAAACAGCTGCCAATTGGTGGCAGAGAGCAGAAGCCCCAGAATGTGCAGAGAAAGGCAGCCAAAGTTCTACAAGGGACCCAGCAGAAGAGGTGTCCCAGCACATCTTCAGAGCCTGCCACCCTAACCCAGGCACCAAAGTTCAAGGAGGGAATGGAGCACTGATTTCCAAGGATGATACAGGCATGCCACGAAATGCGCTCTCAAGAACATTCCTATCCAGGTCCCGTGTGTTATGGGGCTTCAATTGATGACAAGCAAGGATCTTTTAAAAATTGGGGCAGAGTAAAATAATGCCTCTTAGAACCTATTTATCACCATCTAGCTTACTGGCCTTAGAAGACGGCAGAATACATTGCAGAAATAGGGTGAAGTACCCTACTGGACCACATACATCCTTATTGGAAGCAAGGGGATGCTATGATTTCCTTAAAGAAGTTGTCTGGCTTGTTATTGGGGTTTTATTCAGGGGTGGGAGAGCTGGGGAGGGTGGAAGTGAGGGGAAAAAAAGGGAAAAAAGTCCTCCCTGGCAGTGCCCCACTTTGGGTACAGAGCATCATGGGGAAATCATTTTCAACTAACCAGGGGACAAGATCTCCCTGGAGTCAGCTTCAACAATTCTCCAAGCAAAGCCCAGGAGCAGGAGAAGGAGATGCAGGTGCTGCCTGGGAGCAGTACATGTGTCCAACAGCTGAAGCTAATTAGGAAGGAGAGCCAACGGCAGCAAGCCGAGCACTGGAGCCCAGGGAGCTGCCTCTCCTCTCCACGGCCGCCCAGCCACCGCCACAGCACACAGAGGGTTACAGTTCTGATGCACACTGATTGACACCACTAAGGTTACTTGAGGCTTGCAAATCTCACCCATCACACCATGCACAACAGTGAGATCAGCCCACCCAGGGAATACAGACACACACACACGCACGCATGCACGCACACACACACACACACACACACACACACACACACACACACATACACACACACGCCAGTCTGCCCCAACCCCCCCTACACCCATCCACACAAACAGACACACAAACAGTTCGATGCCTCTGAAACCTGACACCTTTAATAAGAAAGGCAAGGACAAAATGGAATCTCATCTCACTAGTCTATTTTCCCAGTGGCGGCAGCAAGGGAAGAAAAATAAATCCAAGGAAAGGAAAAGGAGGCACAGCTGTGGAATAGAAAATCAGAGTCCCTACCTTTGCTCTGGATGGGAAGCTGGTCCTGTGGTCTCTGAAACACTGGGCTGGCCGTCCCCTCCTTCATGAACCAGTCCCATCTGTCAGGATTGTGTGCATTTTTTCATTAACACCTGTTTCAAGTGAGGGGTAAAAAAAAAATCTCATTTAAGGAATCTGCTTTTAAAAAAAATAATAATCCTCTATGCGCGTGCACCCACACCCACCCACTCACACACACACACACACACACACACACACACACACAACTGGATGCCCATAGGCATATGTGTCTGACTCCACACACATGAACGGTGAACAGATATGTACATTAAAGCACCAAACTGGGCAGTTGGATCATGGGAGAGCCTGTTGGTTGTGAGCATGCTCCGGCCGGGAACAAATCCATCCTCTGTTATTCCTCTGAATAAATATAAATCACGATCAGAAACCCAAACAGAAGCATCCCTCTCGAATTCCTGCTGCTGAAAAACACGGAATGAATTCAGCCTGCAGACGCAGAATCTAATCAGCAGCTGTTTTCTGAATCCAGAGCCAACCAAAGCCCCGCTTGTCTTTTCCACTATGAGTCCAGGCCCTTTTTTTTTTTTGAAAGAGGTTTTAACCTTTTAAAGATACAGTACACCAATTATCACTTCTGAAGAGCTGTCACTCAGGGCCCAGGAAGCAAGGGCCTGACAGATGATAGCAGACTACACTGGTTCCAGGGCTTCTTTTCCCAATGCTTTTAAAATGCATGCAGAAAATATGCACACCTTCATCCTTCCCAGACAGCGTCTTTTGAGAGACAAAATAGCATGTTATGTAAACAATTAAGATACCACAACTCCACAGCACACACATCCATCCATCACCACTGACAGCGGCACATGGCAGTCCACGCTCCCCATCCCTCAAGGACGGCTACAGAAATACAAAGTCATAGAGCCCCAACACAAGTCGCCGGTGGCCCACTGACATCATACAGTTAAACTCGATTCCCAGGACTTGCTTGAGCTGAGCCTGTCTATCTTCAAGCTAAAGAATTTCCTCTAGTTCTAAATTCAAGTTTCTTCCAGGGCCAGGGTCCTGGCTCCAAAAACCTCCATCCCACAAGAATTTGCAATTAATATTTCCACCCAGACGATTCTCAGACTTTAGCAGTCAAACTTTACTATTCTCCATGGCTTTGCCAAAGTGACAGATTTGTAAGGCTGGGGAAGGGGCAGAATGGAGACAGGAGTGGGACCACAGGGACCTGACCCAAGAGAACAAGCTATTTGCCAATGACTTCAGCTGTCTGGATGACACTGTATGCCAGCAGCATTTGTGGGGTTGAGGGTGATGAGGAGGAAGAAAGAAACAAAGCCCTAAACAAAAATCCAGTTTTGGTTTTTGGTTTGTTTTGGGTTTTTTGGTTTTTTTTTTTTTACATCCCTTACAATCCATGTATACTAGGCAGACTTAGCCCTCCAGAGTGGTGCCCCCAAACAGCTAAGCGGCCTGCTTCTCACCTAATGCGCATCTATCACCTTCTTACCTGAGCTGTCACTTCAGGAATAGTCTCACTGCCATCCCCTGAGGCAAGTTCATTTAGCACCTAGTCTTCTGGTTAGAACAGAGCCCTCTTTCTCCCTTGGCCAGCCCTGTCAGGCAGACAGACCATTGGAATCATGGAGCAATCCACTCTATTTCCCACCCACCTCATCCCTTCCCCCCTCCCCATTCCCCACACACACTCCTTCCCTCCCCCCCTTCCAGGGCTCTTTAGCAGAAAATTATCATATTTCATGTGTCTTCGCTCCAGCTAGCTGGCCATCCCACTGATTGGCTGCTCCCTCGCAAACAGAGATGCCCAGGGCCAATCAGCAGCAGGGCTGGCTCCCCGGAACATCTCCGGCACAGACCTGAGCTCAGCCAGCTCACGGTGCAGAGGGGCAGACCCACCAGCTGGGAGCCTGTCACTCTCCCTCCCTCCCTGCTCCAGCCCCCAGTGCCTGGGCCCACCTGCTTCTCTATCGGGGGGCTTGGGAAGCACAGGTGACTCTTTCAGGCTCAACTAAGAGCAAGAAGGAAATTCTGGGTTTTTTCCAACTGCACCCAGAGGAGTCTGAGACAAATCCGTATGCCCTCCCATAAGCCAATGCTTTTATCCTTCCCATTACCAAGGTTCAGAAAAGGCTTGGCTGGCAAAGTGGGGGACCTCCTCTACTACTCTGCCCCTCCTTCCTTAAAAGAAAACCAGTAAGGATGTGTGAAAATGAGCTCCTTTTCCCCACATTGGAGTCCATCAGATGTTACTGACTCCTTACCTGACACTACATGCTCAAAAATGAATCTGTGTCTAATCACAAGGCTGGCCAGGGCTCCTGGAGGTCACCTACTCCATCCCCCTACATCTCCATTCCCTCCAAGTGCTGGACTGCACTCAAACCACTTCACAGCAGTTGAAGTGCTCCTGGATCACTGCTCCAGAAAAAGGCAGCCTCTGTCCCCTCCCATGGCCTTACATCCCAGTAGCAGACAACCCCTGCAATAAAGAATGCCTAACCTAAATCCTTTCTGCTGCAAGCATCTTGTGTTATTGTCAGGCTCTGAGGCCCTGTGACAAATGTGAAGCCCTTCTAATGAGTCTCACCTAAGTCTATTCTCCTAAATGATTAGAACCAGTTCCCTTTGGCTCCTTTTGGTTTCTCAGTAGACATTATTTTTCAAAGTATTAATTGGTCTACTGTTCTTCTGTGGACTTCTTCAAGCCTCATTTAATTGTGGGGCCCTAGTGAAGAAGGCAATTCCAATCAAGGATTGGCCAGTGTTAGAGGGATACGTACAGGACCAACCCTGCCTCCTATGAGAGGGAGACATAACGTCCAGAAGGAACAACATGATCAATCTCTGCCCTAGTCAGACGACATCTGGAACGTTGGGTTCAGATTGGGGCATAGTATTTTAGGAAGGACATTGATGACCTGAAGTATATCCTAGAGTAGGGTGACCGCCACAGGAAGGGGACTAGACATAGAATAACTAAGTTTTGTTTAACGTCCTGGAGGAAAGAAAAGCAAGCTCTCCATTTCTCCTGTAGCAGAGGTCACTATGAATCAACCAGCAAGCATTCAGACTCTATTATGTGTCACTAGGTGCTGGAGGAGAGGACAGGGGAGTGACACAAAGACACAAATGAAACAGTCCTTGCCCTCAAGGAACTCGAATTCTCTAGGGGGAGACAACATAGACACATAATACATATATACACAGGTATATAAACATATATGTAGGTATATAAATATATAAAATATAGATAACTTATAAGTACATTTGTGTATATATACACACGCAACACTTGTGTACCCATGTTGTCTCCCTCTAGAGAATATGAGCTCCTTACGTATACAAGTATATACATACACATAGCTACACACACATACATATAGTTGATATGTGTTATATGTGTGTGTCTATATGTATATATACGTGCGTGCTACATGCAGAATAAATTCAAGGTAATGGTAGGGGCAGCTTTAATAGCTATAGTGGGATTAGAAGAAACCTCATGTCAGAGGTAGTACTTGGGTTTAGAAAGAGACTAGGGATGAAATATAGGAGAAGTCACCCAAGATTAAAAAGGGGGCTATCTTTTTAAACAAAAAAAGGAAACAGCTTTGTCAATTACACACCAACAAATAAACAGAAGTAACTAAGACAGTTATTAGGATGAATCTAATAAGCAATTGGCAATTGCCTAAAAGAGAAGAACTGTCTCAAAGCCCTTTACATCCTAAGAGAAAATATGCTAACCCTTCCGCCCTTGCCCAGACAGTTATATGTAAAGAAGTAATACAACACATTGGACAGGCAAGTGGAATGGACAGTGCAGCAGGACTGTACACTACAGGCAGAATTAGGAAAAAAAACTGCTCATAGCACCTCATCTTTACCTGACTTTAGGAAAAGATTAGCCTAGAAGAGGGTTTCTTAACAAGGAGTCCCTCAACTTTTTTAAAAAGTATTTTGATCACTGTATTTCAACATAATTGATTTCTTTTGTAATTCTTTGTTTTTATGTATTTTAAAACAAGGTCCTAAGAAGGAATCCATAGGTTTCCCCAGGTTTCCCAAGAAAGGTTAGGAACCTCTGATCCAAAGGATGCACTCACACATTTAAACTGACGCTGGATTTTTTTTTCATAAATATTGGACTTTTGTGAGAGACACTTAATAAAAGACCTCAGATTCCTTCAAAATGATACAATCACAGAATCAGAATTGAAAGGTGGGAGAGAGCTCACTCCCCATCTACTCAAAACCATGACCCAGTCAACAAGTGGTCACCCAACCTCTGCTTAAAGATATACAGCAAGCAGGGAACTTATAACCTCCAAATGCATGCCACCCATTCCACTTCAGAATAGCCCAAATTGTAAAGGAATTTTTCCTGACATCAAGCTTTAATTGGCCTCTTGGCTCTTGGATTATTCTCTGAAGCTAAAAAGAACAAATTTAATCCCTCTTCTACTGACAAAAGCCCCTCAAATCTTTGAACATAACCATCATGTCCACCCCGCCCCCAGTTTTCTCTTCTCTAGACTAACTATCCCCATGTCCTTTAGTGATCTCCAAAGCAGAGAAATTCAATGACATCTCCCATCCTAATTTCCTTCCTCTGGATACTCTTCAATTTTATCCACATACTTCCTAAACTGTGGCACCAAGAACTGAACATAAGTCCTAAGAAATTGCTTGTTGACTGACTAGCCAACTGACTCACAGATGTAGTCTGATCAAAGAGGGAAGAATACAGCCGGACTCCCAACTCCTTATTCCTGGAAGCTCTCTTTATGCGGCTCCAGATGTCATTAGAGTTGGTTTGTTTGTTTTCTGTTTGCCACATCATATTGCTGACTCATATTGAGCACACAGGCCACCAAAATCCCCAGGTTTATTTTTTTTTCAGGCCCACTACTTTCTTCCCATGCCTCCTCCATCCTGTAGCTGAGGAGAAAGACAGGAGCCCTCCCCTCCCCCAACTTGCCTATCTATAACCTAAAAAGTATATTTTATATTTCTTCCCTAAAAGGTATATCTGAGCACTAACCATTGATACTCCATTTTGAAGGGGGCTAAATTAAAACCTTGAGTGGTTGGTAAACTAATTTATCTTCATCAATCCCAATTCTAGAGAGTAGGGGCAATCTATCTAACAAAAAAGCCTAAAGAATTCCAGTGGTCCAAGTTGGTCAACACTGTATCTCTGAAGCTGGCAACAAAGGATCTTTTCTTGGAGAACATGACAGTTTTCATGTAACCATTTTGGGAAAAGAAATAACTGTCCTCCAGGACTTACACTGAACAAGAGGAGGAGCTTCAACTTGACTTCCTTTTAGGAATTCCCTCTGTGAATTTATCATTTATTAATTTATATATGACCTGTGACTTCCTTCATGTAGGAAATCCCTATGTTGGTACCCCCTTCATCAACACAAATAAGCAACTTATCTGCAACTAAGTCTTAGACAGTGTTTTGAGGACATTGGGAGGCGAAGTGACTTGTTAACTTGTTCTGTCATAGCTAGAGTGTGTCAGAAGCAGAAACTGAAGCCATGCTTTCCTGACTCCAAGGCCAGTCCTCTCTATTCACCCTGCCATGCTTCTTCTCACAAATCTGGTCCAACTGATGGAGAATCTTGCTAAAATCACATGTATTTCACACTTTTCCCATCTTTCAGAATAGAGTCCTACTGATACTATCTGTATCATACTTGACCCAACACTGTATCAATCCAAAGCTCAGCCTGCCAGAGAGCTCAATCATCTGGAGCATAGTCACCTACTCAGAAGTAAGTGAGGGGAAAAAAAAGCTGTCACAAAGCCTGGGGACTTAACATACAAGGAGAGATTAAGTCACCTTTGGGCCCTTAGTTAGATAATTATATGTAAAGTAAGAGACCAGAGATGAGGACAGGCACACTGATGGCTGACTGCAGAAGGGATCAGAATAACTGTAAACAGGAGTGTGGGTCCATTTAGTAAAGTGGCAAATGGACACATCCCTGAACTACCATATCCCCCTGTGGTTATTACTGTATCACATGGAATACAATCCCATAATTGATATTCATCATAAACATGCTGAGTCATTTAAGAAAGGGTAACACCTATTTGATATGCAAGAAGGCAAGAAACCAAGCAAGCCATTGTTTTTTTAAAAAATCTGCTTGGAGCATTTTGTTTTTATATCATGGTCACTTTTGGAAATATCCTCCTGCTGTCACACTTCCCCTCCCCCCCCCAAAAAAATTAGCTCCTGCCCCACAACCACAAAAAATTATTAAGTCAAAACACCAGATAGAGTCACCCCATCTGATGATGTATACAAAATTCTGCTCTACTCTCTGCCAAGAAAAAAGAGGCATATTTCATTATCTATTCTTCCTAACCCTCACTGACTTTTCAGTAACAGATGTTGGCTTCCTTTCAGTAATCTTTTCTCTTATAATGATGTGGTCACTTCATTTATCATTTCTCTAGTTCAGTTTATTTCACTCTATATCAGTTCATACAAATCTTCCCAAGTTTCTCTGGATTCTCCGTATTTGTCTACAGCACAAAAATATTCTATTACATTTATATAAAGTCCATGTGAGTTTTGAGGATCTTTATCCCAAGCCCTGCTCTAATGGAGGAATCTCAGGTCCTGGAACAAGACTGACTATCCCTTTCAGAGCACCTTTGAGGGAATGAGGTAATTTTGAATCCATTGGTCCCAGTAAGTGCGCCCCATCAAGATTATCAGCTGAAAATTATAATAGTCAGCCTTAAGTAGTTTTTAGGAAGGGGTATTCATCAAGGCAGAACAGTATGAGCAGTTGGTACAAAACACAGCCCCGCCCCCCCCAAAGCCTGTTATACTTAGCCTCACACAAGTACATAGAGTTCAGGGGAGATGAAGCACAAGTTTAGTGAGAATATATGGCAAAGGGGTAACTCTGCTCCTGGCTGATCCAAGTCCTTTTCCATTCATGGGACACTAAGGAAGTTTCCCTTAGGCATGGTATAGTTTCCTAGCTGGGCTCCTTATGGAGCTTTGAATTAGTTCCCAATGCAGATGTTGCCATCAGTTGCAGCTCAGACACTGAAGGGAAGATAGGCAAGCCAATA
This sequence comes from Pseudochirops cupreus, assembly GCA_028627135.1. Classification (NCBI taxonomy): domain Eukaryota; kingdom Metazoa; phylum Chordata; class Mammalia; order Diprotodontia; family Pseudocheiridae; genus Pseudochirops; species Pseudochirops cupreus. The sequence goes on along the minus strand of CM053582.1, from coordinate 117,252,868 downwards.
TTCTCTAGACCCTTCAAAGCTCCCAAGATTCTCTTCTGACCAAGGGGTCAGAAAAGGAGGTAGAAGTCAGAGCTGAGGCATTTCATTTTCTACCCAAGTAGTTCTTTCTCGGGGGGAGTGGGGACAGTATCTGAATGTCACCCTCACTCTTTTTTAATGAATCCAGGTCTGACTAGCTTGTTCATTTATAACCAATCTATGAGACACAGACAAGTACCCTAACCTATCTGAAAAGATTTTTATACAATACTGAAGGATATTTATTCTTGCACTTAGTCTAAGGTCTGGGAGTGATTGATGAATTGAGACATAGTCTCAGTTAAGGTATCAAGGCTAAAATTGGGTGGAGGTGGTTTGATCTCACTCATACATATAATACTTTGTTCAATCATTCCCCAATCAAAGGGCATCCACTTTGGTCGCAGTTCTTTGCCTAGTCAATACATTTTAGAAAGATTTCTTTCCAAACTGACTAATTTACCAACATTTTTAAAAGGGATAGTGCTTCAAAAGTTAGATTTTGGTTGTCTAGAAAATAAATTTTTATGTGGAACACCTCACTTATCTCCTGAAGATGCTGATAAATGAAGTGTCAATGAATTTCCTTTTATGGCTCTGAAAACAACTTCTTTCAAATTCTTTGTGAGGCACAATGAATAGAACTATGTACCATATTCTAGGAACAGACAAATCCTATTATTCTGAGGCTTCCATCAAATGAATCTATCCTGAAGCAAATATTTACATAATCCCCAACAGTCCTCATGATATAAGGAAAGGGGAAGAGATAAACTCACCACTTGGACAACTAGGATCTACCAAGAAACTCACATTCTGCATTTGCCATTTGAAATTAATGGTGGAATTCTCAAGCAGTAACAATAAAGCCTGATTTTGTTTGCAAGATACTGACAACTCACCTTTGCATTTCATTTTAGTTTGTGAAGCGCTTTCTTCACACCTCCAAGAAGGTAATATCCACCATCCTCATTTTAAAGGTGAGAAAGCTAAGGCTGCGAGGGGTTCAATGAGGTCACTGAGTGGCATTTTGCCAATAACCTAAACAAAGCATTTCAGACCCTTGGAACAAAAAATTTATTCACTCTGATCTTTAAAATAAATACTACATTTGCCCACATGATGTTCAACTTTCCATATTGGGGTAGGATGGCTTTTTTTCCCATTCTTTCACATGACTGTGGATTTTACTGAGAGGTCTCCATAAGAAAGCTTTGTAGTTAGTATCCAGTTTAATTCCTACTCCATCCTTGGCAAATAGGAGTTTTTGGATAACATGGCCAGCTTTGTGTAGTGGGAAGAGCACAGAAGAGGAGTCAGGAGACATTGTTGTAATTCACACTAACAGTCTCATGGAATCTTCATTTTCTCTCTTTTTTCAGGTCAAGAGCTATGATTGCATTGGTATAGGGAA
>CM053582.1:117214059-117250936 GCA_028627135.1 Pseudochirops cupreus | reverse complement strand
TGGGTAGGGGAAAGATGGGGAGAAAATTTGTAACTCAAAATCTCATGGAAATGAATGATGTAAACAAGAAAATAAATAAATTAATAATAATAATAATAATAATAAAGAAACAACAGATCATCCCAAGTGCTACACTGGTGCTCTCAAGGTATTATTAAAAGACCCAAAGGAAGGTATCTGGGGCATTGAATGAATACTTTATGCCATGAACTTACAACACAGAAAACAGCTACTACCACTGAAGGAAAAAAGGAAAAAAACAGTCTCTTGGCTAGCTGTTCCCAGAAACCTAAAGCATCTGTACCCCTGGCAGTTGGTGTCACTATCACAAAATGCAACTGACTAGCCAGAGTTCTCATCACAGGGCCTCAGGTTGTTGGAACTTGATTATAATGAAGGTGAGTGGAATGAAGCTCCCTTTTTCACAAGGTTTTTTAATCATTTCCACAATTTGTTTTTGGTTTTATGAAACAATCAGCAGCATGAGGGAAGGAAGGAGGAAACAGACCTTTGACTTGGCAGATGATAGACTCCCAAGTATTTTGTATTGTCTACAGTTATTTTAAATGGAATTTCTCTTTCTATCTCTTGCTGTTGGGCTTTGTTAGTAATATATAGAAATGCTGATGATTTATATGGGTTTATTTTATATCCTCCAACTTTGATAAAGTTGATTATTTCAAGTAGTTTTTTTATTTGATTCTCTAGAATTCTCTATATATTTCCTCATTGCCTATTCTATTTTCTTTGATTTGTTTTTCTTCTTTTATTGCTAGAGCTAATATTTCTAGTGCAATATTGAATAACAGTGGTGATAATGGGCATCCTTGTTTTACCCCTGATCTTATTGGAAAGGTTTTTAGCTTATCCCCATTATAGATAAAGCTTGTTGGTGGTTTTAGATAGATACTATATATCATTTTAAGGAAAGCTCCATTTATTCCTGTGCTCTCCAGTGTTTTTAATAGGAAGGGGTAGTATATTTTGACAAAAGCTTTTTCTGCATCTATTGAGATAATGATATGATTTCTGTTGGTTTTGTTATTGATACAGTCAATTATGCTTATAATTTTCCTAATATTACATAGCCCTGCATTCCTAGTGTAAATTCCACCTGGTCATAGTGTATAATTCTTGTGATATATTGATGTAATCATCTTGTTAGTATTTTATTTAAAATATTTGCATCAATATTCATTAGGGAAATTGGTCTATAGTTTTCTTTCTCAATTTTAGCTCTTCCCAGTTTAGGTATCAGCACCATATTTGTGTTGTAAAAGGAGTTTGGTAGGACTCCTTCTTTGCCCATTTTTCCAAATAGTTTATATAGTATTGGAATTAATTGTTCTTTAAATGTTTGGTAGAATTCACTTGTGAACCCATCTTGCCCTGGGGATTTTTTTCTTAGGGAGTTCACTGATGGCTTGCTCAATTTCTTTTTCTAAGATAGGGTTATTTAAATATTCTATTTCCTCTTCTGTTAATCTGGGCGATTTGTACTTTCATAAATATTCATCAATTTCACTTAGATTGTCAGATTTATTGGCATATACTTAGAAATAGGCCTTTGAGGACTTGGAAAAGTCCTGTGAGAAGACAGCATCTGTTTCTCATCTGTATGAGTGCTCCTCAGAGTATACATCTTATTTCCACCTAGGTCTGGACATACCCAGGAGCAGAGCCACACATTATTGTGTCTTTTTCTCCCTTGTCCTTCTGTCTCCCTTTGCCTCCCCTGTCCCCTATTAACCTGTTTTCTTATCTTTCTCTTACTTCCTATCTATTAATTCTGCAGCCTCTGGGGTCATCCTCTGCTTGATGAAATATGCCAGTTGACTTTTACCCTTTATAAAATCTACTGTAGTATCTTGACTCATATACCCTTTATGTAGTACATTTTTAACCCTGTTTTTTTCCCACTCTAGGAACATAGGTACAACTTTTATGGTGGGAAAAAGAAAGAACAATTACAATTTGATTTTTTAAAATACCATCATAAACCTTAGTTCTTTTTAAAGAGGTTGTTTTCATGTCCTGCCCAAAAGCCTCTACTAGGACTACTTGCTGATTTAGATAGAACAAACTATATTCAGTGATGTTGGATAGAGACTTTCAAGAGTGCATTTGAACCATCAGTCAATAACAAAGTCAGTCAAAACACATTTATTAAGCGCCTCTATTTGCTAAGCGCTGGTCAGCCAACCTGTGTCACGGATGGACTGCCTTTTGGTGAGATACTCATGTAAAGTGCCCAGATTGGAATATTTGAAATGGGTTAAATATAATTAGCAACATGTGGCAGTTTTTCTAAGTGTTATGTTTCTTTTGTTGGGGACAAAGGGTTTAAATATTTTTTTAAAGTGAATGGGGAAAAGTGTTTCCTGTTTGGTGGCCACAGTTTAGTGGGATAAGGGGGTGTCAATGATAACAGTTATACTAATAACCCTCCCACCACCATGAAATTACCTTGAATGTATTTTCTACACCATACTTATACATGTAAATATTTTCCCCCACTTAACAATAAACTTGTTAAGGGCAGGGACTATATACATATATTTTTTTACTATTTTCTTTGTATTCATAGCACCTGACATATTTGGGGGGCTCATGGTAGGCACTTCATAAATGCTCGATAAGTGACGAGTTGATGCAGACCAAGTTTTAATGGCATAAAATAAAGCCTGCCAGTAAACCTAGCATGGAAAATACTTCAAGGATACTTTTTTCAGTGTCCGCATCTAATCTCAACTGGGGATAAGTCTATTCACAAAGCAATTTGTATTGTTTCACCAGCACCTTCGGCTGTCTGCCATGTTGTAAAATCCAAGATCCCTCATGCCCTTTCAGCAGACTGTCGTCCTATTATTCCAGAGCCCTCACCAGTCACAGCCCTGATAGCTAGAAAACGTTCTTTCCTGAACCTCAAAGCACCGACACACATGGAAAAAAAGTGTGCTGAATTTTATTGATTTCATTTTATTAGAATCAAAGACAGAAACAGCAAAAGGTATACAGGGAGAAAAACATTTACCCTCTACCACTACCATTGTGGAACCAGCAAGGAAATCCCATTTGTGCTACCTCATCCTTTTCTCCTCTTTTCTCCTCTCCCTCCTGCCCCATCTCCCAACAATTTGTTCTTCCTCTCCCCTTTATCCTTATACTCATTAGATATTTGTCAAAACGAAGGCATTGGGACAGCTTTGAATAGTAGTGGGTTCAACCTCACCAAACACCTTCAAGCACAGGTGGGTGGCCACTTGTCAGGGATGTGCATGAGGGGAGTCTTATTTGGAAGGTTGTTCTAGATGGCCCCCAAGGGTCCTCCCAACTGTAAAATCCCAGTACTCTCCGACCACTGCTATCAGTGCTATCACCTTCTCCCTTCCACCCCCATCCCCTATCAACTTGTTATTCTCTTTCCTCACCGTTTCCCACCACTTTTCTCTTTACCCTCCTCTCCAATAAATGGATCAAGATTCCTTGAAAATTCTGTATAGACATATACACCAAAAAGTTTTCTCTATATAAACATAAATTGAAAAACAAAATAGCATCATTACAAACATACTCCATTCCATGCCAAGGATTTCAACCAAGGAACAAAATCAAGAGACAAAACTAATTTACTAAAGCCAAATATAGTTTAATCTTGATTCATCAGACTGGTCTAGAATGGAACATTCTGGTTAATAGAATCAAAGAAATAGTGCATAATATGTCTTTTAAAGAAAGGTATCATAGAAGAAATTAACGCTATCTGTAATCATATGAAAAAAATGCTCTAAGTCACTCTTAATTAGAGAAATGCAAATTAAAACTCTGAGGTATCACATCACACCTATCAAACTGGCTAACATGACAAAAGAGGAAAATGATAAATGCTGGAGTAGATGAGGGAAAATTGGAACATTAATGCACTGTTGGTGGAATTGTGAACTGATTCAACCATTCTGGAGAACAATTTGGAACTATGTCCAAAGAGCTATAAAACTATTTATACCCTTTGATCCAGCAATATCACTACTAGGTCTATATCCCAAAGAGATCATAAAAAAGGGGAAAGGACCTACATGTACAAAAATTTTTATAGCAACTCTTCTTGTAGTGGCAAAGAATTGGAAGTTGAGGGAATGGTCAAACAAATTGTAGCATAGGAATGCAATAGAATACTATTGTTCTATAAGAAATGGTAAGCAAGTGCACTTCAGAAAAACCTGGAAAGACTTACATGAACTGATGCTAAGTGAGGTGAGCAGAACCAGGAAAAAATTGTACATGGCAATAGCAACACTGTACAATGACTAACTTTGTTAGACTTAGCTCTTCTGAGCAATACAATGATCCAAGACAGTTCCAAAAGACCCATAATGGAAAATGCTATCCACATGCAGAGAAAGAGTTATGGAGTCTGAATGCAGATCAAAGCATACTATTTTCTCTTTTATGTTGTTTTTTTGTTTTGTTTTTTTTTCTTTCTCATGGCTTTTCCATTTTATTCTGGTTCTTCTTTCACAACATGACTGATGTGAAAATGTGTTTAATATGATCATACATGTATAGCCTACATCAAATTGCATGCCATTTTCAGGAAGAGGTAATGAAGGGAAGGGGGAAAATTTAGAACTCAAAATCTTATAAAAGCAAATGTCAAAAACTAAAAATAAATGAATGAATGGATGGGTGGGTGGGTGGATAAATAAAGAAGCTATCAAAGAATTTTAGAACTGAAAGGGGCCTCTAAATTCATACAGGAACAAGAATCCCCTTCCACAACATATCCCAAATAGTCATCCAGTCTTTGATTAAGACCTCCAATGATGGAGAATTCATTTCCTCCTGGGTCAATCCATTCCTCTTTTCAATAACTCTAATTGGTAAGAAGTTTTCCTTATAATAAGCCTTAATCTTTTTCCCTACAGTGTCTATCAATTGTTTTTAGTTCTGCCTTCTTAGGCCAAGCAGATTATGTTTAATTCTTCTTCCATATGACAGCCCTTCAAATATTTGAGATATCATCTCCAATCCTACCCCCAATCATCCCTTCTCTACGTTAAAGATCCTCAGTTCCTTCAATAAGTCCTCATATGGTATAGACTTATCACAAATTACTAGAAACGTTCATTTCCCTTAACCTTTGTTGTCGAACATTTATCTACATGTATTCCATGTATTCATTTACTTTCCTGCTTGTATATGGGAAACTGAAGAGAAAGGTATCTTTAATGATCTTAGAGGAAATTACCTGGAATATCAAATTTGCATTGAACTCTACAGATAGCATATACAAAAGATATACAGATTGAGTTGAATGTATTGAGCCCAGAACAGACTCCACAGAGTTGGGCATTTTTTAATTAATAAATTTCTGATGACAGTTTCTTTTCTTGGGATCTGCCTAGAAGTAGAATGTTAACAAAATACCAGTTAGTTGATAATTCTGGTTAACTGAGACTTTACTATTCTACTCTTTTACCAGAGATGGCTATTTTTTTTTTCACCAAATAAGTGCTTGTTGAGTTGCTTAAACCAAAATGGAACTCTCATATTTTTTAAAAACATTAAGCTAGAATCAAAACAATATTGTATTTGGTAAAAATATTGGCACCCTCCGCTCAATGGTGAACATTCTTATACCTTGTCATACTCCACATCCCAATGATTCTGAATCCCTGTAGGTCATCATCTAAACCAGTGGTTCTCAACCTTCCTAATTCTGAGAGTCTTTAATACTCGTATGTAGGCATATCTGCATGTGGGCAGACCCACCCGGAGACAGATAAAGGAGTGGTGTCTCAGTTCCTAAGACCATCGGAAATATGTGTTTTCTGATAGTCTTAGGCGACCCCTGCAAAAGGGTCGTTTGACCCCCAAAGGGGTTGCAACCCACAGGTTGAGAACCACTGATCTAAACCCAATTCCCCATCCCCTACCACCTTATTCCCATTCCTTTCAACCCTCCCACCCCAAAGTTTCAAGTAAACACAACCCAGGCCTTCCATTGTGGCCTCTGGAAGACCTGTTCCATAAACAACAACCTTCCTTTCATCCTATTTTTTCCTCTCCCACTCTTTCCATCTACTAGCTATTACTGAAACCTGGCTTGGCCCAGATGAAACAACCTCCCCACCCACCCTCTCTAGTCCTGGCTGGACCTGCACTTGTTTTCTGCAGCTCACAGGATGAAGTGGGAAAGTTGGAATACTCCTTGACTTCCATGGACAATTCCATCACTTAGTAAATTCTCCTTTGAGGTTCTTGCTATTCATATCCACCAGCCAATAAAATCCTGGTAGCTGTTGTCTACAAACCCCCAGGTCATTTCTCTCCTTCCTCAATCAACTTGATACATGTCTCATAATTTTTCTCTCCTTCCTAACGCCTGACCCCATGTTAGAGGACTTCAACAAACATATTGACTTTCTCTCAAACGCCCTAACCACTCAGTTCTTTAACCTACTCATTTCCTATAAGCTATTCCTCCACCCCACCTCAGCCACACACAAATATGGTCATACCTTCAATCTTGACATTACCCACAGATGTATACCTCCACATTCAAGAATTTCAAAATTCCCTTATCTGACCATAACCTACAGACTTTTCACCTCTCATTTTCTTCCCTTATAAAACCCTATTCTTCATCCATACTGTGACTTCCTATCCACTGATCCCACAATTCTCTCCCAAGCTCTTTCCTCTGCTCTAACTACTCCTTCCTCTTTTACCCATCTTGACCCTTGGGTTAAACAACTTGACTCTACGCTGTCCTTCCCTCTTAAATCGCTAGACTCCCTTATCATTTCACTGATTACATCCTACCAAGCCTCAGCTTTAGATTACACCTATTTGGTCCTACAAACACACTATTGAGCAAAAGTGGAGAAAATAATGCAACTGTTCTGAATGGATCCATTACAAATTTATGTAATATAGCCTCAACAGGGTCCTCACTATTGTTAGGCAATCCTATACTTGTCTTATCAACTCACTATCTCATTCTCTACAGTGGTTCTTCCATGCCTTTTCATATCTCCACAAATCTCTCATGGTTACCCCTCCCACCACTCAGATGAGAACTTTTCCTCATACTTTACCAAAAAAAAAGAGGTTATTCATCATGAGGGCCTTCTTCTCCCCTCTTCCTCATCTCTTATTATTCAGACGTCCTGCCACAATCTCCTCCTTCACTCTTGCCTCACGTGGCTAACCCCTCTACCTGCTCAAACAATGTCATTATAGCCTACCTGCCTGCCTCCTCTGTCATTTCACTCCATCACATATTTCCAATGTCTTCCCTATTCATTGGCTCATTCCCTACTGCCTAGAAACATGACTATACATCCCTCATATTCAAAAAGCTCTCACTTTATCCTTCCAGTACCACTATCATCTTCTATCTAACCTTTGTAGTTAAGCTCTTCAAAAAGGTTGCCTACAATAGAGGCCTCTACTTTCCCTCCTCTCACTCTCTTCTTAACCCTTTACAATTTGGTCTCTGATCTTATCTTTCCACTGAAATTGCTCCCTCCAAAGTTAATAATGATTTCTTAGTTGCCAAGTTCAATGGCCTTTCCCCAATCCTCATACTCCTTGAACTCTCTGCTGCCTTTAACATTATTGATCACCCTCTCCTCTCTTCTCCCCAGGTTTTTTGGATGCCAGTCTTTCTTAGTTTTCCCCTTACCTTCTTGATCACTTCTTCTTAGCCTCCTTTGACGGATCCTCATGCCTCCTAACTATAAGTGTCTCTCAGGGTTTTATCCCGCGTCCACTTCTCTTCTGTCTCTACTACTTCTCTTGGTGATCTCATCAGTTGAAAAATCACATGGATGAGACCTTCTGTGTAAGGCTCCTAAAGGCAAATCTAGGTGCAGAGTACAGAAGTTGCAGGAAGGTAGATTTTTTTCTTGATATAAGGAATTCAATCAGCAAACACATATTAAGCACCTACTATTACGCCAGGCAGGGCAGCTAGGTGGTGCAGTGGATAGAGTGCCAGGCCTAGAGTCAGGAAGACTCATCTTCCTGAGTTCAAATCTAAATTCAGGCACTTAATAGCTGTGTGACCCTAGGCAAGTCACTTAAATCTGTTTGCCTCAGTTTCCTCATCTGTAAGATGAGCTGGAGAAGTAAATGGCAACCACTCCAATATCTCTGCCAAGAAAACCCCAATCATGAAGAATCAGACATGACTGAACAATAATGTACCAGGCACTGTGTTGGGTTATGAAGATAAAGATTCAAAAATGAGAAGGGCCATGCTCTTAAGAGACTTATATTCTATTAGGAGAGATAACATGTATATACATGTTATATACATGTGTATATACATGAATATACACAAAACATAAACAAAATAAATGCAAATTATTTGAGGGAAGGAGGGTACTAGCAATTAGGGGATATCAAGAAAGGCTTCATATAGAAGGCAGTACTTGAGTTGAATATTTATGGAAATAGGGAGAGGGCAGTATTATACTTAATGATATATTCCAATAGAATATGTGCACACCACAAGGAAATCATCTCCCCATTCCTCTTTCTTGCCTGATTGGGCAAACCTTTCCTCCAATGTGGCATGGTGGACAGTATGTTGAATTTAGAAACAAAAGACATGGGCTCCCATCAAGGCACTAATATAAACTATAGCTAAGTGACATTGGACAATTCATTTCCGCAAACTTAGCCTCAGTTTCCTCATTTGTAAAATGAGGGTACTGAACTCTAGGATTTCTAATGTCCTTTCCAGCACAAAATCTATGATTCTGTAATGCTAAAATCCTTAATTTTATTTTTTATTTTTTAAATTAAAATTGATTTGTTTATTTACTTTTAGTTTTCAAGATTCAGTTTCACAATCCCTTGAGTTTCAGATTTTCTCCCCTTCCTTCCCCTTCCCCCCATGGTGGCATGCAATCAAGTATAGGATCTGCACATACTTTCACATTGGACATTAGTCTGGTTGTATAGAAGGGTTGTAACCAATGGAGTGAACAATGGGAAAGAAGAAACAAGACCAAACATGGAAAAGAACGATAGCATGTAGAAAATCCTTAATTTGAAAACCAATGTCTTCCTCTTCTCTTGTGCAGAGCTCAGTAATCTTTGTGAATGGAAAAACAGGATCAGATCATGCAATATTGTGATCCTCTAAGTCAGTCTATGTCCCTCCTACCCCCTGCTTCAGGGCATTCATAATTGTATGTTATTGTTCAGTCATTTCAGGTGCGATTGACTCTTTGTGACCAAATTTGGAGTTTTCTTGGCAAAGATCCTGGAGTGGTTTGCCATTTCCTTCTCCAGCTCATTTTAGAGATGAGAAAGCTGAGGCAAACAAGGTTAAGTGGCTTGCCCAGGGCCATGCAGCTAGTGTCTGAGGTTAGATTTGAACTCAGGTCTTCCTGAATCCAGGCCTGACACTATATCAGCTGCACCGCTTAGCTAGCTGCCCTCTCAATAATACACCAATGGTCATTCATCGCACAAACCCTAGCAATCACCTTTACACTAAATGTGAGGTTACCAATTCAATTCAACCAATACTTAAACAACTATTCTGTACTGTGAGTCCTTACAGAGAAATAGAGGACAGTCCCAACAACTACCCTGCTCGTCTCTAGGCAAGGTGGGTGGTTTGTGGCCCCTCTGGTCCCATCTGGTAATGATGATATGTATCAGCACCTACTTTATGGACAGCGCCACAGTAGTTACAGAATTTTGTACTCCTTCCCTTCCCAGACTGCCCAGTTCCCACAAATCCTGCAACTGTGTCTGTCTTAACAAACTGTGGTCTTGATCCAAAACAGATTCTGTTTCCAGAGGATTCTTTTATTATATTACCACTGTATATGAGACCTGCTGGTACTTATTAACAAATCCTCTTCCTCTAAAGGTGAACTGTGGAAGATAAGTTTTCAATAACAAGAAGAGACAGCAAAGTATGTAGAAAGGAGCAACATCAGGTCTGTTTTCTTCCCTAAGCATGTTCCCAGCAGGGCTATGTGTTCTTTACACATACCATCTGCCTATGCAGCCTCCTGTGGCCTACTATCTGCATCATGTCTCACTCATGTAGCCAGAAGTTTTATGTATTCTAGAAATGCTTAACAAAATTCCTTTTGTAAGATTTTAATACTGACTTTTGATCATGAGTGGCAATGTCTACCTTTATTTGTCACCTTGGTGCTTTTTTCTACGTAGAAGAATCATAGGAAGAGTAAATCTCCTCTTTCCTGCCAAGATGTCCTCTCAGGATAAGCTCATCACTTCCAAACTCACCACCATGTTGATAACTCAAGCCTTGACTGACTCTACCTCCCTCTAATTGGAGGTTTGGATGGTAGAGTACCAAACTCCTCTCAATGCCTTTTTTTATAGAGGGCATGAACTGAAGTTAGCTCACTCCACTTTACATTTGCTGCCTTGACTAATTTCAACTGTATGGAACAAGATGCCCCCATATTGGGTTACCCCTGCCCCAACTTCCTCCCTCTTTTTGTATGTTGTCTCCCCCTTTAGAGTGTAAGCTCTTTGAGGACACAGTTGCATTTATTTTTATTAATGTATCCCCAGTGCTTGGCACAGTACTTGGCATATAGTGGGTGCTTAATAAATGTTTATTGCATTGAGTTGGATTGGAAATAATATGAAGTATTATTTTAAGGCAATTCCCAACATTCTACAGATAAGGAAATCAATGACCTTGCTTCTGATCATTGTATCATAACTCAAGAGATGAAAGGGCTCTTTAAAATAACCTAATCCAACCCTCTTCATTTGACAAATGAGGAAATTGAGATCAGAGAGATTAGGTGATTTGCCTCAGATCCCACAGGCAGTTATACAAGTGGGATTTGAACCCAGTTTCTCTAACTCAAAATCCAGCACTCATTACACTGAAACACACTACCTATATGAAGTGACTTGCCCAAGGATATACAGGAAGCAATTGGAAAAGTTAGCATTCTAACCCTGGCGTTTTAATTCCAGATTTTCTCTCCAAGTCCTCTGTACTTAACATTTGTGTGATCTTCAGTAGCTCACATCAATTCTGTAAGCCCTTATTTCTTCTTTGTCTTAGCTTTAACATTCTGTACTCCTAAATTCTGTTAGATGCTATAATGCTAAGCCTCCCTATGCTATCATGGATGCAAATACAATAAAACAGGCATTTGGAAGCAACATCTTTCATTTAATGGGCAGATCATCTCTAGCCAGAAATTGGAAGGAAGCAATGTTTGTGAGAGTACCATTAACTAGCATTTATTAAGTGCTATAGTAAGGCGTTATAGCAAGTTCTGGGGATTCAAAGAAAGGCAAAAGGCATTTGCTGCTCATGAGGAGCTTACAGTCTAACAGGAGAGACAACAAGCAAACAACTAAGTACAAACAAGATGTAGACAGGATAAATTATAGATAATCAACAGAGGGCAGACACTAGTATTAAGGCAGATGAGAAAAGCCTTCTTGTGGAAGGTAAGACTAGCAGCTAGTGCCCCTCCTCTAGTATAACTGGGTATATTTTAGGAGAAGGGGATTGGATAATGGTATTACAAATCCCAAATGATCATCCTTAATTCTTATCTCCAAATAACATGGGAAATCATCAACAATTAATCAAATTCTCTCCAAACCAGGCTGTGACTCCACCTCTAGAAGCAGCACAAGAAAGATTTTTGCTGGAATGAATGGAGATCTTAGTCATTAAGTGTGACTGAGCCCAAATAAAGGAATTAGTAGAAACGTTGTACTCAAGATCATGTAAGTGGGAACTTCTGAAGGTCTTTCCATCCCTGAAATCCTATAAGCCCTAGATGGAGGAGGCTCTCTTCTCTTTTTGATGTCTCATACTCTTTCTGGTCGCCTACATACTACTCCCAACTTAGTTCTGGCAACAAGTGGATAAATCTGTTGAATGAACAACTCCAACTTCTCTAGACTTGCAAAGTACTCTCATCACAAGCACCCAGTAAAGTGGATAGTGCAAGTATCAGTAACCCCATTTTACTGATAAGGAAACCTATACTAAGTGACATGCCCAAGATGACACAGTCAGTAAACAGAAGAGCTAGGATTCAAACCTGGGTCTCCAACATTCTAAACAGGAAGGAAGGAAGGAAGGAAGGAAGGAAGGAAGGAAGGAAGGAAGAAAGGAAGGCAGGCAGGCAGGAAAGAAGGAAAGAAAGGAAGAATCTATCTATTGCTGGGGGACCTATCTCTCTTACGAAACTTCCTTTGGCTACAAGTAACGTGTTATGTTTGCAATTTGGAAGATCTGGATTCAAATCCCACCTCTGACCCTTGCTAGCTAGCTATGTGACTATGCATCTAACTTCTAAGTGTCTGAAGCAATCCCCTAGGAGCTCTCTCCCAAGTCAGAGTGCTTGGGATGTGCATTGGTGGAGGGAGATACAAAGACAAGCCAGTGAGTCAACAAGAAATTACCACACCAGGAATTCCCCATGATGATTAAAAAACCTCAGATCCTTCACTTACTCACCTAAGAACAATGCCCAATTGGTGCCATGGAAAGAGCACTAGATTTGGAGCCAGAGAACCTCAGTTCAAACCCTAGCCCTGCCCTACATTCCCTTTCTGCTGCTGGTTGTCATTTAATCTCCCTGAAACTCATTTTCCTCATCTGTACATTGAAGAAGTTGAGCCAGATGCCTTTTGCAGTTCTTTCTAGCTTTAATTCTATAATCCCAGCTAGATGGCATAGTGCAAGGGTGGGGAACTTGCAAGGTCACATGTGGCCCTCTATGTCCTCAAGTGCAGCCCTTTGACTGAACCCAAACTTCACAGAACAAATCTCTTTAATAAAAGGACCTTGAAGGCCACATGTCCCCCACCTCTGGCATAGTAGATAGAATGCTAGACCTGGAGTCAGGAAGACCTGCATTCAAATCCAGCCTCAGACACTTACTTAGCTACGTGACCCTTGGCAAATCACACTTTTGTTTGCCTCAGCTTTCTCATCTATAAAATGGGCATAATAGCATCTATACCTACTCGAAGCTATAATAAGGATCAAATGAAATAATATTTGGAAAGTGATTTGAAAATCTTAAAATGTTATATAAATACCAGCTGCTATTGTTGCTGTATCATAAAATTGTTGATTTTTTGATCCTATGATCTTAAAAGAACAGAGAGGCAGGGCATTAGTCATACAGGCCCAGCATCCATTCTTACTTGTTTAGACATAGACCTTCTAGGTACAGACCAAGATCTTCCCTATAGCTAGGTTGTATAATTGGAGTCCTGTGCAAAGAGGGAACCTCTGAAGCTGAAGAATAGGTCTCCACACTAATTCAGCAATGATTTTGTGATGTAAGCTTGGGAGACTTTAGGAAGAATCTATCTAAGAAATCCAGCGTAGATACACAGAGGATGGGGAGGGATGCTCTTGACCTAGACCCCCTTCAGTCCTGGCCACACATTAATTGTCAATGGTTACGTCTTTGAATTATCAAGGACAGTTGGTAAAGGATTAGATGTGTGGTCACTTTTGTGATTTAATACAATTTATCTGGTTGCCATTTGAGCATTCCCTTATAACTGAAGAAGATTAGTTTTCATGAGAAGTTTTTCCTGTTCCAGTTATGCTAGGGCACACTAATGTCATCATTAATGACAAAGGACATGTGGGCTGCTTTATTTCCCACAGAAATGGACAAATAAAGTTTCCATTTTGATGATTAAGAAGGATACAGCAGGGGGTTATCATTAAAAAAATTCATAATATTGTTTAAAAACAAATTAATCTCCCTAAACTTGGCCTCCAATTTCAGACTAATGCAAAGGCCGTAGGTTCAGTTCCTATGTAGGTCAGTTAGCACGGCCACCAACTACCTCAAACCCAGACTGGCGGTGGTTGTGGCTGTTGTCCTTCATTCTTGAAGAGGACCAAAATGACAACACTAAGCTAGAGTCAAGTTACAGTGCATCCCACTGTGGCTGATCAGTCTAATGAGAGCTTAGAATGTTCTACCACAGGTCAAGCACAAATAGTCCATGTAAACATTTGAGGTAGATTCTCCAGATTTGCACATCTTGCGTTTCTTTTGAGCTACTTCAATTCTACTTTGCTCATAAAGCACAGCACCTTCTCTTATGTGAACATGCCATGCTGAGTGGTCCGGTACCAGTGTTTCCCATGTCACACAATCAATTCCAAAGTTCTTGGGAGACCTGGAAAGTGTCCTTGTATTGCTTCTTCTGACAACCACGTGAATGCTTGCCCTGTGAGAGTTTTCCAGAAAACAGTCTATTTGGCAAGCATATGTTTTGCATTCAAACAATATGGCCAGTCCATTGGAGTTGTGCTCTCTGAAGCAGAGTTTGAATGCTTGGCAATTTATTTCAAGAAAGGACCTCAATGCCTGGTATCTTATCCTGCCAGGTGACCTTTAGAATGTTCCTAAGACAATTCAAATGGAAGTGACTCAGTTTCATGGCCTGGCTCTGGTAGACTGTCCAGGTTTCACAGGCATATAACAACGAAGTCAGCACAACATCTCTGTAGACCCTCAGTTTGGTAGTCAGTCTAATACCTCTTCTCTCCCACATTTTCCTTTGGAACCTCCCAAACAGTGAGCTAGTTCTGGCAAACTCATTATCAAATATAATACATCCCTGGAAAGTATACTACCAAGCTACCCAAACCTAGACTGGTCACCTTACAAAAGTAGGTCACTGATCACATTGGAAGATAATCATGAAACCCATCTTGCCTTATTGATCAAAGAGCAATAGAAGATTCACGGAATACCAGAGAAGGGACACCAGTAGTTACCGAGTCCAGCCTAACCCTGTAACAGAACCTGCTCTATACCATCCTTCACTAGTGGTCATCTGATTTTTGACTTGAAGACCTCTAATGAGGGGCTTAGGGCAGCTAGGGGGCGCCATAGTGCACAGAGCACTGAACGTGGAATCAGGAAGACTCATCTTTCTGAGTTCAAATCTGGCCTCAGACACTTACTAGTTGTCTGCCTCAGTTTCTCCATCTGTAAAATGAACTGGAGAAGGAAATGGCAAACCACTCTGGTATCTTTGCCAAGAAAACCCCCAGTGGGGTCACAGAGAGTCAGACAGGACTGAATAACAACAACAATGAGGGACAATCTGCCACCTGCTGAGGTGGTAAGACATTCTGGTAAGGGATAACTTCCTTTGCTAGGAAGATTTTCTTTACAATAAGCCTTGGTAGGTACTCCATGGAAATTCCCAATACAACTCCTAGTTCCTCCCCCTGAAGTCAAACAGAATAAATCTAATCCTATCTCCAGGAAATAGTATTATCGCTAATAATAAAGAAAAAAGCTATCATCATCATTCCAGATTCACTTTAACAGTTCCTAGATCAGAAAATAAGAATCACAGGATCTCAGGAACGAACTTCAGAGACAATCTGGTACAACTTAGATAAGAATCCCCTGTAGCTACCGTTTGAATACTTCTGGTGAAAGAAATTTACTACCTCCTAAGGCAGCTCATTCCAGCTCTCATTGTTAAGAAAGACTACCCCTATTTCTGCTGGGAAACATTTCAGGCAGTTATACCTCTTAAGAGTAATAGCTGGGGTGGAGCCAAGTTGGAAGAGGAGAGGCAGCCACCCAGCTAAACTCTCCCAACATTCCTCTGCAAACAACTTTAAAATAACACCTCGAATTGAATTTTTGCATGGAAGAGCCAACAAAAAGTCAGAGAGAGACATTTTTCCAGACTAGGACAACTTTGGAGCTCAGTAGGAGAGTTCTTTCATACTAGGGTAGGGACTGGCCCAGAACACACCAACTGCAAGCCTTGGAGACACTGACAAAAGAGGCCATGGCAACAGCAACAGCCTTGAGAATTCTCAGTCCAGAGATGGCAAGAGAGTTGAAAAACTAGCCAGAAAGAAATTACAGGGAAACCTTTGCTGGCACTGGGTACAGCTGGTGCTGAATGGCATCGCTATTTCCCATATGCAGTTCTGGATCACTGTCCCAAGGCCAAGAGGAATACTTATGATCAGTCACAAGGGAGCAAGGGCTCTGATATCCTAAAATCAGAAAGTAAAATAGAATTGAAAGAATACACCAATCACCTCCTGGAAGAGGTAAAAACTCCCAAGAATATAATAAACAAATTCTAGGGCTCCTATGACAAGGAGAAAATATTGCAAGCAGCCAGAAAGAAACAATTCAAATATCATGGAACCACAGTTAGGATCACAAAAGATTTAGTAGCTCCCATGCTAAAGGAGGAGGGGACTTGGAATATGATATTCTGGAAGGCAAAGTAGCTAGGATTACAACTAAGAATAACCTACCCAGAAAAACTGAATGTAATACTTCAATGGGGGAAATGGATATTTAATGAAATAGAGGACTTTCCTGATGAAAAGACCAGAGAAGAATAGAAAATTTGACATTCAAATATAATATTTAAGAGAAGTATAAAATGGTCAATGTGAAAGAAAAATCATAAGAAATTCAATAAAGTTAAAGTGTTTATATTCCCATGGAGGAAGATAATATAAGTAATTCCTATGAATTTTATCATGATTAGGGCAGTTAGAAGCAATCTACACAGACAGAGGGCATAGATGTGAGTTGATTATGTTGGGATGATCTTTAAAAAATGAAGGGGTAAGAAAGAGGGATTCATTGGAGAAGAGGGAAGAGAAAGGTAGAATGGGAGAAATTATCTCATAAAAGAGGCATGATTTTACAATAGAGGGGGAAAGGGAAATGGAGAGGTGACAATATATGTATGTATGTATGTATGTATGTATGTATGTATGTATGTATGTATTAGATAAATACACATTCAGTTGGGTATAGAAATATATCTTACCCAACAGGGAAACAGGAAAGGAAGGGGATAAAAGAAAGGGCAGATCAAGGGAAACAGTAGTCAGAAGCAAAACAGATTTTTGAGGAGGGACAGGATAAAAAGAGAGGATAAACTGAAGAAAATAAGATGGAGGGAAATACACAGTTAGTAATCATAGCTGTGAAAGGTATGAGTTCACCTATGAAACAGAAGTGCATAGAAGAATGGATTAGAAACCAAATCCAACAATATGTTGTGTACAAGAGACAGACATGAAGGAGAAAGAGGGAGAGAGGGAGAAGGACAGGGAGAGGGAGAGTTAGAGAGAGAGAGAGTTAAAATAAGGAGATAGAATAGAATCTATTATGCTTCAGCTGAAGAAAATAAAGCAGGAGTAGCAATTATGATCCCAGACAAAGCAAAAGCAAAAATAGACCTAATTAAGAGAGACAAACAAGGAAACCACATTTTGATAAAAGGGATCATAGATAATGAAGTAAAATGAAAAAAGTTTTACAGCAAGTTTCTCTGATAAAAGTCTCTTTTCTAAAATATATAGGGAACTGAGTCAAATTTATAAAAATAAGAGCCATACCACAATTGAAAAATTGTAAAGGGATATGAACTGGCAGTTTTCAGAAGATTTCAAAGGTATCTATAGTCATATGAAAAAATGTTCTAAGTCACAATTGATTGGAGAAATGCAAATTAAAACAACTCTAAGGCACTACATCACACCTATCAAAAATGACACATGCTCTGGAAGGGATGAGGGAAAACAGGTTCACTAATGAGCTGTTGGTGGAGTTGAGAACTGGTCCAAATATTCTGGAGAACAATTTGGAACTATGTTTAAAGGGCTATAAAACTGTGCTTACCCTCTGACCCAGCAATACCACTACTAGGTCTGTACCCCCAAATAGGTTTTTTTTTTTAAAGGAAAAAGACATGTAAGTACAAAAATATTCATAGCAACTCTTTTTGTGGTGTCAAAGAATTGGATAACAAGGGGATATACATCAATTAGGAAAAGGCTAAACAAGGTATGGCATATGATTGTGATGGAATGCAATTGTATTGTGAGATGTGCAAATTTAGAGTATCCATCCCAAATGTTCACATGGACTATTTGTGCCCAATTTGTGGTAGAACATTCTGAGCTCATACTAGTCTGATCAGCCACAGTGGGACACACTGTAATTTGACTCTGGTATAATGATGTCATTTTGGTCCTCTTTGAGAATGAAAGACAACAAACCGAATAAGTCTGGCATATAATTGTGATGAAATATTATTGTGCTATAAGAAATGACAAGCAGGATGGTTTTCAGTGAAACATAAGAAGACCTATAATGAAGTGGTACAAAGTGAAGTGAGCAGAACCAGGAGATCACTGTACACAGCAACAGCAATACTGTAATAAGGATCAACTGTGAAAAGACTTAGCTACTCTGATCAATACAATGATTCAAGAAAATTCCAAATGAAAAAATGCTATCCACCTCCAGAGAAAGAACTGATGAACTCTGAGTGCAAATTGAAGTATTTCTCAGTTTATCTTTCTTCCCTTTCTGTGGTAATATGGCTAATATGGAAATATGCTTTACATGATTTCACATGTATAATTGATATATTGCTTGCCTTCTCAGTGGGGAGGAAAGGGGATGAAGGGAAAACATTTGGAACTCAAAATTTTTTTAAAAAAATTAAAAATAAATATTTTTTTAAAAGTGTAATAGCTGACATTTCCATAGCCCTTCAGAAAATTGGCACACTGGCCAATCTGTGCCAGCACTAGCATACTGATATGGATCTTTCCTCCTCATCCTGCCCCTCTTCCAAACAACCCCATTTTTGTTAAGAGCAGCACTATCACTCCAGCTCTAAACATCAAAGCCCTCTTTGATTTTGCCCTCTCCCTCTCTGCTTAAATCCAACCGGTTGGGAAGTCTTATGGATTTTAATTTTTTTAATTATCTTTAATTACCAAGCATGTATTTTTCTCCCTCCCATCCTCTTTCACTGAAAAAGGAAAACAAAACCCTTATAACAAACATGCATAGTCAAACAAAATAGATTCTTGTATTGGCCATTATCTGAGAATGTGTGTCTCATTCTGCACCTTGAGTCCATCGCCTGTCTGTCAGAATGAGTAGCATGCTTCATCACCAATCCTCTGAAATTGTTATGGATTTTGTTTCCACTACACCTCTCCCTTCCATGTCTTTATCTCCCCGCCCATAATCGTTTTTCAGCTCCTTGTCACCTCTTTCCAGGAGTACTGTAATTGTCTATTAATTGATCTCCCTTCTTCCACTGTCTCCCATCTCCAATTCTTCCTCCACAAAGCTGCCAAAATAACCTTCCCAAGGCACAGCTCTGACCATGTTATTTATTCCCCTACTCAAAATTCTTCAGTGATTTCCCACTGCCTGGAGGATAACATACGAATTCCTTAGGTTTTCTGGCTTCTACCAACCTATCAATCCTTATTTCATACTATTCTCCTTCACATATTCTACATTTCAAACAATGGAGACATGGAGACATGTAGACTGTTAGCTAATCCCCAGCTTCAATACTTCATTTCCAGCCTCCATGCATTTGCACAACTTTTTCTTATGGAGCTATAATTTTCATAATAATCGATATGATATGTGTAATGAATATACCGATAGATTAGATTTTTAAGAATTGTCTTTTCCAGGTTATGAGTCAGAGCTCACAATGCCGATTGAAACACTCAATCAAACTTTGATAACACTCATAATCACTGGCATCCTTGTGCCTGTGCAAATCAAAGATTGCAGAACTTGCTCCTGTCACAGAACTCTGGTCCTGTGACCCACCAAGTAACAACCCCCAAAGACCTGAATAATGCTGTTCCCATAGAACTTCAGGACACCAGTACCTTAGTACCATGAGATTTGTGGGCTAGTCATGGGAAACCATTCTGGCCCCGGCAATGGCTGTCTGTAATCCACCTTCCCTCCTCCCTTCCCATTGTGATCTAAGTATACAATCTCCATTTTCCCTTCAGCAAGGTGGAGTTCTGCTCAGGAGAATTCCCAATTTGCAAATCTATTCCTCGAAATGAAACTAATTAATTAAAGGCTAGCTGATCACTGTCACTTTTTCTCTAGCCTGTTGTTTTGTCATTCTCAGGTTGGAGACTGGCTCAGGAGACTCCTGTGAACATTCCCCATGCCTGAAATACAATCATTCCTTGTGTCCGCCTCTGACAATCATCAGTTTCCTTCAAGATGCCACCTCTGATGCCACCTCCTTCAGAAAATTTCCCCTGATCCCCAGAGAAGTTGCTGTTCTCTCTCTTTTCAAATTACTCTGTGTGTGTGTGTGTGTGTGTGTGTGTGTGTGTGCATCCCAGTCACATGCCCAGTGAAATATAAGTTCCTTACAGGGAAGGACTGTTGTTTCTGTGCCAGTCTCAGCACAGTGCCTTGTGCATAGTGGGAACTTAATAAAGTTTGTTGGATTGGATTGAACTGAATCTGCAATACACTTCAGGGCTTTATGTGGGGGGAGGGGAATCTTACTAATGTTGGCACAGTCTACAAATATTCAGCTACTACTCAACTCCAGTAATTTACCATGAAGTTTCTCCTGGGGCACAGCTTCTTCTCAATGTCTCTTTTTTTTTCCTTTCTTAAACAATGAACATGTGACTGAGACGTTTAATGAGTTACTGGAATAAGCAAACCAAAAGGAAAACCCATGGAGTAAACGCATAATTAAAAGAGCGATTGGACAGAGGAATACTGTCATTGTGTGCATGTGGGAGACAGGAATGCACAGGGATGACCGTAGATGAAGTCGTTACAAAGCTGTCTCACAGGCTGGCATTCTTTCTGGTGGGAAAAAAAGCATTCAGGATGTACAAGAGGAACTCTGGGGGCCTTCCATAGCTGCAGACGTTCTTCCCTCCTCCCAAAGGGGATCAAAGCTGATTTTTCCTCAAAGCTACATAAGACACTAAAGACCAAGAGTCCCCAACCGGTAACACTCACAACCTGGAAGTGTAAAGTCATTGAGGAGCTAATTAGGTTCAAAGTGATTCCTGATTATTTCAGTGGTATAGGAAATGTCCTGTTCTCCTGAAAATAATTTCCCGCCTTTGGGCAGGACAAGTTTTCCCAATATTTGGAATTCAGTCACTCCTTGCTTTCACCTCCTAATTAATATCCCAATCTTTCTTCCAATAACAGTTCAGGAACCATGTGCCACGCTGGGAACTTTTCTGATCTCCTCAGTTGAGAGCACTTGCTGTCTCTTGAAATATTATTTTGTATGTAGATTTTGGGTTTAACTTCTCTGTACACCCAGTATAAGCCTACCCCTCTCCCAGTAGAATGTTAGCTACTTGGAGCCAGAGACTGTTTCATTTTTGTCTTGGTATCTCCAGTGCCTACCATAGTGCCTACATACAATAGTATGGAAATTAATAAATGGAAACTAAGGATTCTAAGATGTAAGAGTAAGGAAAGAGCACATTCCCAATGGAGAGAGCTTGTGCAAGGAAGGGCACAGTAGTGGGTGATTTTATGTATAGGAACCAGCTAACAAGCAAGTTTGATGGGAAGAGAGAATGCATAAAGTGGAGTGATATAAAATAAGACTGATAATATAAATAGATGCTAGAATGTGAAGGGTTACAAATGTCAGGTGAGAGATAACCTGTCTCAGAAAGCATGCTGGGGGGCGGCCAGGTGGCACAGGGAATAGAGCACCAGCCCTGGAGTCAGGAGGACCTGAGTTCAAATCCAGCTTCAGACACTTAACACTGACTAGCCGTGTGACCTTGGGCAAGTCACTTAACCCCAATTGCCCTCCAAAAAAAAGGCGGAAAAAAAAAAAGAAAGAAAGTATGCCTGGATTTCTGGTCATTAATGCACACAAAGGCAACCATTATCAAGGAGAATATAATTATGATAACCATTATCATGAAAAATATTCAATTTAGTAAGCCTTTATGAAGTACCTACTGAATGCAGAATAATATAAATAGGAGAATAGAAAAATACCAGGTCAGAAAAATGTCCTTTAAGCAGTTCTTTTGGAATGTTTTCCTAATTACATGAAGGCAAGCCCATGAAGACTACAGCTTACCTACGGAGAGGACTGAGGACTTCAGTATTTAAAGACAGAAATAGTAAAAATCTGGCAGTTTTGGATAAGTATGAACAATACCAAAAGATAACCAAAATAATTTACACTAACAGAAGATGATGTGGTACAGTGGAAAAAGAGCTGGCCTGGAAGCCAAGTCTCACCCATGTTGGCTATGTGACCCTCAACAAGCTCCTTTCTCTCAGTGGCCGAGGCAACTCTCTAAGACCATAAGTTGCAGAGAAGGTGTCAACCTGCTTTGGTAAATGGAGTTATCTCATCACCTATGCCAGTGAAATCACAATTCCAGGGTTTATCCCTATCCCTAATGGAAAGAAACAGAACAGAGACTTTATAGACCCTCTAGTCCAGTCTAACTACTTCCCTTTACATATAAAGAAGCTGAGGCCCAAAGAGGGAAAATTATTTATCCAAGATCACAGAGGCAGAGCAGGACTTGAACCCAGGTCTTCTGGCTCCAGCTCCATCACTCTCTCCATATTTCTATGTGGCTAAGACTGCTTTTTCCAAAAAATCCAATTCAATAAGTATTTCTTAAGGGTATATTTATACAAGACACTGGGTTTAATACTGAGAACACAAAGACAAAGGGAAAAACCAGTCTCTGTCCTCCAAACTCTTATATTCCACTGGGGCAAGTGTGTTATCTTGAAGAAGAACAGACAGCACCCACTAAAAGGACGAGGGACCAAGAAGAACTTCCTTTAGGACTGGAGTTCTTAATCTTTTCTGCGTCACTGATCTCCTCGGTGAAGCCCACACATGGACTCTTTACAGAATGTTTGCTGTCTACATGCATAACTAGGAAACGTTCAGTTTCAGTTAGAAGTTAGTAAAAATAAAGATGTATTTCTTCCCATCCAGATTCATAGGCCCCCTGAAGTCTATTCATGGACCCCTGTTTAAGACCTTCTTCTTTAAGAGACGGATCATGGATTTGGCATTGGAAAGGATCTTAGAAGTCACCTCACTCAACCCCCTCACTTTTCAGAAAAGGATACTATGGTCCAGGGATGTTTAGTAACTTAGCCAAGGTCACATGATCATGGAGCCAGAATCTGAACTCTGATCCTCTGACTTGAAAATTTGGCACTCCTTCCAATGAAATTGCACATAAGCTGAGCCTTGAAGGAAATGAGGGATTCTAAGAGACCCAGGGTAAAGGTTTATGTCTGAACATAGACACAGATGTTCTGGGAATTCCAGCATTTAAGCAAGATTCAAAAATCAGAACGAGAAGTTATTCAGCTTCCTTATCATGCCTGCTTCTACAATTTCTCTCTGCTCCCTACTCCATACTAAAAAGGGACAACATCCTGTCTAATCAGGGCTAAGAGCCAAATGTTGTCATCAGAGAGAGCTTTGCTATGGTGGGGTTAATTTTCCTTCTCCTTCAGCTCCATTTGTACTGCAGAAGAACCAACAACACAACAAGGCTGCTGCATTCTAGTGTGGGTGAGCAAGTAAGCAGGGGGAATGATTCTATTGACAAAGAAATCAAAACCACAACAGTCAATGCCCAGCTCCTGTAAGAGTCTAAACACTTGCTAAGACAATCCTGATGGCAAAAAAAAAAGTGAGAGCTGAATGACAAACACAATGCAGTCCAAATCAGGGACTTCTACCACCCTGATCCTAGCACTAACCAGTAATTAACTTCAAAAACAATTGCTGCTCTTGCTAGCTCCCCCCTCCCTCATCTAAAAACTCAGTTAACAAAAAAAAAATATCGTTAAGAGGTCAGATCTCCCATTGCTTTTCCTAAAGCACAGATCTGACCATGACACTCCCTAGCTCAATAAACTTCAACGTCTCCTTATTGCCTCTAGGCTGGAATTCCCTAGCACCACATTTAAAGCCCTCCACAAGCTGGCTCCAAGCTACCTTATTATGTACACCACTCCCCTTCATGTACTGTAGACTAGCCACACTAGCCATCTTGTTGTTCCCCACGTGGGAAATCCCACACCTTGCTTCCGTGCTTCTCGGACAGTGGTAATGCCCTCCCTCCTCACTTCTGCCTCCTAAATTCCCCAGTCACCTTCAAAGCTCAGCTCCAGCACCATCTTGTTCATGGCAACGAACTTTATCTGCCAGCTGCCAGTTCCTCCCTGACATCAGCTTGCATTTATTTCATATATACTTAACATGTGTTGATGTTGTCTCAGGTGTAAATTCCTTGAGGACAAAGACTATTTCATTTCTGTCATAGGGCCGTGGGCTCATAGACATTATTTTTGCACCTGAAGTGCCTAGCACATAGGACACGTGATAAATGCCTGCTGAATTGTTTATTGATAGGAAGGGAATCTGGCCATTGACACCAAATCCTCTTCTTTTCATTCTTAGGCCTAGGGAGGAGATCTCTAGGTTTGGATCCCATCTTAGACACTACCAGCTACTTCTGGCAAGTCACTCTCTCAGCCTGAGCTTCCTCGTGTGTAAAATCTGGACAAAAATAGCACCTACCTCACAGAATTATCACAAGATTCAAATAAGACAACATGAAAAGTGCTTGCAAAAGTCTTAGCTCACTGTATAAATCCGAGCTATTGTGATTATTATCATTTATTCCTCCTGGCTCTTAAATACATATGGTAACCACACCTTGTTTGGACAAGGTCACGCGATTGAAATACAACACATTATAGTAAATAGGAGTGTTGGGCATGAGGTGCAGAAATGTGTATGTGTGTGTGTGTGTGTGTGTGTGTGTGTGTATACTGAACATGGCCAATGTGAATATTTGTTTTGTTTCACTATATATGTATGTAACAAGGGTTTTGCTTTTCTTTCAATATCAATGGGCAGGAGAGAGTAGATAAGAAGGAGAGAAGGTGGATTTCTGCTTATTGAATATATGTGCGTTTATTTTCTTTTGAGATGGACAGTCACTGTGAGCTGGCATACAAAAAAAAACCGATGCTGGCATAACAGGTGAACTTTGGTGGGGAGAGTGGCATGAGCAAGGACCTTCTTTCTCTTGGCCTCTGTTTCTCCACATATAAAACAAAGGCATTGGACTGGATGGCCCCTAAGATCCCTTCCAGCTGCATCTAGACGGCTTCTAGCTGGCTCTAAGACTTCCCACTCTAAATTCCTTGATTTCCTCCTCCTCCTCCTCCTCTCCTCCTAGGACTGGTCATAGGATAACAGTGACCAAATGAGATTCCACATCTCAGCCTATGCTACTGTTATTGTCCTTGTTGCTACCAGAAAGAAAAACTCCCCAGGTGCCCAGGGGAGGAGAGGTCTGTCTAGCATTCCCAACACTGGTACACCTAGTGATACTACAAAAAATTTTCATGACCCCAGCCCTCAAAATTCAAATGTCAAAATTCAGATAAATCTGCCTATCCCAGTTCTATGATGAAGCTGGATAAAGGAGTCAACAGCTAGAAATAGAAAACTAGGCCCCAAGAGAGGTAGCAGGAGTCTGCAGGTAAAAGCTCTTGGCAATCTCCTGGAATTCCCAGAAGATTCTCCAGATGCAAGACAAATACAGGACAGACAGCAGGCTATGCCAGAGGAGGTTCCCTTGCAGGGACCAGGGAAGACCAATCAGGAGAGGAGAGAAGAGAAAGGATGGTCCAGTGGGGAGAAAGAACATCCTTCTTAAGACTTAAGGATCACAGGATCATAGATTTAGAGCAGGAAGAAGGCTTAGAGATCATCTAGTCCCAGGGTTCTTAACTTGGGGTCCATGATTTTTTTTTTATTTTGATCACTGTATTTCAAAATCATTGGTTTCCTTTGTAGTGTATTTTATGCTCTAAAAACATTATTCTAAGAATGGGTCCATAGGCTTTGCCAGACAGCCAAAGAAGTCCATGCTACAAGAGACTCCCCTCATCTAGTTCAACCCCTTCATTTTACAGAGGGGGAAAGTGAAGTCAAAAGTGGTTAAGCACCAAGGTCATCCAGTACGTAAGGAGCAGAGTCAGGATTGGAATCCAAGTGCTCCAACACCAAGTCTCACCTTCTTTACCTACACCATACTGGAGAAATGGTACACCAGCCAATGGAGAGGAAAGGGAATATTTTCCAAAGGAGTCCTATGGGACTCCCTTGAAGCCCCTGGAAATTCTAGTATGAGGGTTAGGCATAGTCTGCCACCCCACCTGTGTCCTGCTACAGCCAGGTCTCCTCAAAATGTTGTCTTTGGGGATGACAGCTATGCCTATGGGGTGCAAGCAACCAGACCACTATTCTGCTTCCAAAGATCAAAGAACACGAAAGAAAACTTCAACTTTCAAGAAATAAATGAGTGGAAAGAAAATTGATTTTTTTTTAATCCAAAAGTATGGACTAGGCATGGAAAAAGAAAGAACTTAGAAATGCAGAGACGGAAGGCTCCAGGAGGATTTGGTCCCTACCCAGTCTTATTCTTAGCAAAGAGAGAGCATGCAAGCCTAAAAGAGTCTAAAAACAATTCAAATATCCCACTAGGGTAAGGCAGCTCTCCAAATGAATCACTCACTGACTCAGGGTAGGGTATGTTGGCACTGGCTCCTGTCCTTGGTCATTGCAGTTACTTGGGTCACAGTCTCCTTTTTGAAGAACTAAAGATGGCCAACAGCTGGCATTCTCAAGGCTGAGCAAATCTATCCACACTCAAGACATAAATAGATTTGCCTCTATAAGTAGTCTGTCTAAGTAGAAAGGAAGCTGGAAGTCAAATGATTTGACTTCTAGCCTTAGTTATGCCACTAGAGGGCCTTGTAAATAACCTTTGTGCCTCAACTTCCTCTATTACAAAATAACAGTAATAATAACATACTGATCCAAAGAGAACCAGCACTTTGCCCCCGAATAGTTAGTTTACATGAAGCCTGAGCTCTTCCTATAATTATAAGTACTGGTGAATGGAAGTAAAAAATTATTTATTATAAGAATGTGGGAAGAAGAACCCAATTATGAAAGTGTCAAAGAAGAAAGTCAGCAAGACATCAGATTGCTCTAACGAGCCAAGTAATCTATGCTACAGAGAGCACTTAGAGTTAGCCAGCAGTTTCTACCTGCAGGTTCAGGGTTGGCCAAGACAACTAAATTTGAAATTAGAGGATGTGAGCTTGAATGCTGCTCTGACCATGCCACCCTCCCTAGCTCAATAAACTCCAGTGGCTCCCTATTACCTCCAGGATCCCTTCTGGATAAAATAAAGTCATTTGCTTGGCATTTAAAGTGCTTCACAATGTGACTCCTTCCTACCTTTCTTATCTTCTTTTACTTTCCTGACCTCTACACCCTCTACAAGACAGCTATGCTGGCTTAGTGCTATTTCTTGCATATGAGTCTCTATTCTCGGTCCATGCCTTTGCACTAGCTGTTCCTCATGCTTGGAATCCTCTCCCTCCCAGCCTCTGACTCTTAGAATCCTCGGCTTTCTGTGACACAAGCACCACCTCCTCCAGGGAACCTATCTGGGTCCAGCCAGCTCCTGGTGCCTTCCACCTACTCTGCATTCATCTCATATGTTCTAATTGAGACGTGTTGTCTTCCCCGCCAGAATGGAAGCACCTTGAGGGCAGGGCAGAAATTGGTTTTGCTTTTTTCTTAGCAATCCCAGAATTTTGCTAAGGGCCTGGCATAATATAAGTTTCTAATAAATTGCTTCATTAATTAATTGATTTATCCTGCTCCTTGTGCCTTGAGCAAGTTAACCTCTGTAGAACTGAATTCTCTCCCCTTTAAATGCAGGGGTTGGACTAGGTGGTAGCTATGTATGGTCCCTTCTGGCTCTGAGTCTATAATCCTACAATTCTCAGACCTGTTTAGGAATCAGATTTCTCATCTGGGAAATGAAGGAGTGGGCTGGATGATAATGATGATGACAATTATAGTTATGGCTAGTTATAAATATAGCTAATTTCATATACACACACACACACACATACACACATAAAACATTTACATAATGCTTTAAGGTTTACAAAGCATCTTACAAATATTATCTCACTTAATCCTCACAACTCTGGGAGGTAGGTGCTATCATTGTCCCCATTTCACAGATCAGGAATTGAGGTAGAGATTAAGTACACACAACTAATAAGTATCTGAGACAGGATACGAACTCAGGTCTTCCCAACTCCAGGCCCAGCACTCTATTCACTGTACTACCAAGTTGTTTAGATAATCCTTATAAGTTCCTTCCAGCTATGACATCCAATGATCTGATATTATTTATAAATGTCGATGGTAAAACACAATAAATACCTACTATGTGTCATCATAGTTCCTAGAGAATGGTTTTCTATTAGCATTTAAAATCACATGGGACAGAAGCCCAATGAGAGAAAGAGTGGAACCCGAAGGTGGAAGTTCTAATCCCTTCATGCTAGTGATTCAATCAATGTATGACTTTAGGCAAGACCTAGTTACCCTCGATGTGCTCCAATTTCTGAAGCACTTAAGTAGGCCCAGCCAAATTAACACCCCATTGAGAGCATTAGTGAGAAATCAAAGCTTATGGAATGCCAATGGGGTGTGAAGCATTATTAAACACCATGCAGAAAATGTTGGGAAGAGTATCTACTCCAAGGGGATTTGATGATTCCAAAGTACTACATAAAATAGGTTGTGTTATCACCATCTTTGCTATTAGCATGAGCATCACCATAATTATTAATGGCAATTGTGAACATTAATAACATTGCGGACAGCTCCTCACAGCTGTTACCCTGGTCTTAATGAGTTTAGCACAACAGAATTTTAGAAACAGAAGGGACCTCAATGACTATCTAGTCCAATCTATACATGAAAGCAATATGTCACTATAATATACCCAACACTCAATTGTCTGGTCTTTTCTTGAAGACCTCTAATGAAGAGGAGCCTACCACCTCTTAAGCCAAACCATTCCACTTATAAGCTACTCAAATTGGTAGGCATTCTTTCCTGATCAAGCTTAAATGGGCCTCTTTGTAACCTTTACCCATGGCTCCTGGTTCTGCACCCAGGAATAAAACAAAATAAGTCTAATTCTTCCTCTATTCAATAAATCTTCAAATACCTGAACAGGGATATTATGTGTCCCGTGTATCTTTTCTCCAAGCTAAACATGACCCTTTCTTTCAGTGGATCTTCTTATGTCAGGGGCTCAAAGCCTTCATTACCCTGGTTGCCTTCCTCTGGACTCTTTCCAAATTATTCATCTTAAACCACAGGGCCCATAACTGAACACAACCCTCCAGATGATGAGCTCTGACAAGGAAGGGCAGAGGACAGTGGGATTATCACCTCCCTATTCCTGGAAGCTATGCCCCCTCCTAAGGAAGCCAAAAATTGCCTCAGCTTTTTTAGCTGCTGCATCATACTGCAGACTCATACTGAGCTTGTACTTTTAAAACCCCCAGATTCTTCTCAGGACAACTGCTGTCTAGCCATGCCTCTCCCATTTGTGGGGTAGCTTTTTGTACCCAAGTGAAAGACCTTACATTTATCCCTACTGAATTTCATCTTATCAGATTCAACTCAGTGCTCTAGCTGGTCCAGTTCATTTTGGATTCTAACTCTATCATCCAGCGTGCTAGCAACACTTCACAGTTTGGCGCCATCTACATATCAAGTGATTATACCAACTATACCTTTGTCCAAGTCATTGATAAAAATGTTAAATAGCATAGGCTAAGTATAGATCTCTAGGCTACTCTAATGAAGACCTTCAGTTGTACTGACACTGAAATCTTAGCCTTTGGACTTTCTGCCTGGTTGATCCCAATTCGCAGAACTGATTCCATTTCCTGTGGCCTCCATGAAGAGTGAAGAATGGCTTTGCCAAATACTATCACAAGAGCCTTCAACAAATCAGATTGTGTAAGACCCATTGATGTAGGTCAAAAGATGCATGTAAGTATTTATGGCAATAACTATTTAACATCAAAGGCACTAAAAGCTAGGCAGAACTAAAAATTTTAGAACAAAGGGAATATATCACAAAACACTCGCCCCCTCCCATCAACCTTCTGAGGCAAATTCAGTGTATGAGAGAGACTCTATGATACCACCATCATTACCCTTGCAGGGTGGGGCAGGAGGAGAGATGAAAGCTTCCTATTTTAATTAATGATTCTCATTAACTAGATGCTAAACTCATTTGTTCCTATACTTGTATAAATGCTTTCACAGGGCTCTAAATTTTGATGCCCTGTTCCCACCCTAACAATAATCCTGAGGCCTTAGATTGTTTGCTAGTCCCTTGAGATAAGGGAATTTTAAAGGATTCCACCAAAAGAGAAGGCAGGAGGATCATTCCCTCAAAGCAATATATCAAGGCTGTAAAAAAGGCACAAAGAGAAACATTGAAGCTAGAAAGATATGAAGACAAAGCCCCAGTCCAAGAGAGAAAAGACAATAAATATTTATGGACATCAGCTTAGAAACAAACTGAGATACTGCTCTACATATGAGAGAAAGAGACAGACACATGCTCCTCAGTGGTGCCAAACGTCAAACCCCAGACCCAGGGACTTATCCAGATTGAGACTCGGCCAGAAGACCTGGCTTTCCCAGGATCTAAGCGAGAGTTTGGAGCCCCCAAATAGTGCATCTGAAAGAAATGTTACCTAGCCAACCAGTTTTTATTTAGAATTTAAGTTGGGTTGGAACAGAACATTTCATGAAAAATTCCTACAATTTGTGCTCTGATTTTGAAGTTAATCTCTCCCACTCGCACCTCACCACAAACAGTGAAATTTTTTGAGAACTACATTCACTGGGCACCAAATGAAGTAATATTTGTAAAGTGCTTAGCACAGGGCCTGACACAGAGTGGGCATCAATCTTTGTTTCCTTCCTGCTGCCTCACTGGACAACACAACCACCATGGACAGGAATGACTTTCTGTTTTCTGTCTATGGGATACAAGTGTGGTTTTATATAACAGAAAAGCATCCAAAGAAGTGCCTAAGAAGGATGCTGTCATTCTTACCAAATTTGAGGTGGGCCCAGCCTTTTGGCCTCCTCTCTTCTTTCTAATGAATTCTTTTCTTTAGAACTGCATGAAGAGACATCCACAAGCAATGACTGGAACCTAGAAGTATCTGGAACGTTGTCATCTTCCAATCAGCCAGAAGATTTAGTGTTTATAAGTTAAGGATGGGCTCAAACCAGACACTCAATAACTATTAGACCAGGCTAGAAGGCAGGGGGAACCAATTTGTGTAAGCTAATCTTAAAGGGATAGATTCCTTCAGGATAAAACTGGGCAGCCCACACAGTCTTCTCACAATGGGCAGTATTCCCCTATCAGATAACTTATGTCCTACTGTGTTATGCCTCTAAAAAAAAAATCTGTATTCATTCATTCAACAGATTATCCAAGTAACTACTATGTGTTCCTACACCCAGGATCAAATGAGCTGATATCCATAAAACACCTTACAAACCTTAAAACACTATATAAATGATAGCTATTACATGTTTTAGGTTTCACAGTCCCTGCCATCAAGGAACCTACCATCTTAATGCAAGCACACAGAGAAGTCGAAGACTATGATAAGTAACATAACAGAGAAATGAACAATGTGCTATGGGTTTCTAGGGAGGAAGAAATCACATCTATTTTTGGGTGGTTGGTGGGGGGTGGTTCTGAAAAGGCTTCCGGAAGAGTCGTCATTGAAGTAGTCTGGACAGACCTTCAATAGGCAAAGAGAAAGGGATATCATTCCAAGGGGAGTAGAAGGCATAAACACAGGCACCAAGGCAGTAAAGGAAGGAATATTTCTCAGGGAGAAGAGAATGGCTGAATTTGACAAGGTCATATGGCAGCACACTGGTGCCCTGGGTTAAAGGGTGGATTATTATTATGTTAAACTGGCTGCAATTTGGATGGGGGCATCCCAACAAAAAGAACTTGAGAACTGGTTCTCTATGTGAGAATCACAAAAAGAAATCTTCCCTCTATATTTTCATGCACAAAGATGCAGTCCAATTATTCTTCTCAAAAGTCTCAGGAAACTACTACTTTTTCCTGTTGCTAGAATGAATTGATGAGTCACAGATACAAGCCTGGAAATGAAAAATCCTTTCTTCAGGGGGTTTATATGTTGGTGTCAATCTAAAACATCCAGGGGCCAGATGGGGAAGATCCTTCTGATGAGATGCCTAGAGAAGAATTAGAAGTATACTAAATAGGAGATTTTTTTTCAGAACTCCTACCTAACCAAAGAAGCAGGTGTTATGAGCTCAGTTTGTCCAGGGCATCTAGGTCATTAGCAGCACAGCCCAGGGATTATATATGGGACCTATATTATTCAGGTCTATCTTCAACCAAACTTTTGAAATTATGACCCTATGGATTGGGATGGTTTTTTTTTTTCATTTAATGGCAAGAGAGGGCCAGAAGCAGGGGATTCATGTCACTTCTCTAAAAATATGAAAAGGAACACATTTGTAGTTTGATGTCAGGGAGGGAGGGAGGGAGAGAAAGAGAGTGTATTTAATCATTATATTCACAGAACTGTAGGCACAGGAAGGAAGGAAGGAAGGAAGAAAGGAAGGAAGGAAGGAAGGACAGACAAAACCAACATTTATTAAGCATTATTATGTGCCACACACTGTGATAAGCACTTTACAAGTATCTCATTTGATCCTCACAACCCTAGGAGATAGAGGTCATTTATATCCCCACTTTACAATTGAGAAAACTGAGGCAGACAGAGGTTACGTTACTTGCCCAGGGTCATACAGCTAGTAAGTATCTGAGGGTGGATTTGAACTCAAGGCTTCCTTACTCCAAGTCTGGCACTCCTAACTGTAAATCATTTAACATCTATGTGTTTTAACATCTCCCTGAGATTTATCAGCTAAGTTGCAGGCAGGCAGATATTTTACATTTGAGCAAATGCACAGAACCAGAGAATGCCAAAAATTTAAGGGACTTTGGAGACCACCTGGTCCTCCTCCCCACTTTTACAGAGGAAGATCTGAAGTCTAGAATGGAGAAGGAGCTCAGAGAAGGTCTTTTGCTGACAATTCCAGCATATTTTCCATGACCACATTTCCTGGTCTATGTAAGTCGGTCAACTGTTCTCTGATAACAGAACCCCACTGCTACCACCAGCCATGTTAGCAATGCAGACCACTCACTTATGAGTAAGCCAGACACAGGAAGGGCATGGACGGAAAAGTGAAAATCTAGCCACACTATCAGAAAAAAAAATAATCAAACCAACGTCCACTTGGCTTCAGTTGAAAAGAATAAAACCAATATTCCACGTCCTCTCTGATCACTCTCACTGTCTCCATTTGCACAGGTTATACAGACAAACAGAGGGTTTTACACAGAGTAGGCACTTAGTATAATTATTGACCACTGAATCAGCAATGTGGTGTAGTAGAGAGCCTGGGTTCAAGTTCTGCCTCTAATACAAACTGGCTTTGTGATCATGAGAAAAGTTACTTCATCATTTCAGTGCCTTGGGCAGCTCTCTAATGCTATAAATGAGTTGCCATCTGCATCCATGGAGGGAGTTTTCACGCTTATTACATCATGGGTTTGGTCCTTCCCCTCCCACCCACCACCCACCATACACATACACAGTGTAATTATAATTAATAAGCATTTCTTAAGCACATATCATCAGCTGGTCAATAAAAACTTATTAAGCACCTACTATGTGCCAGGCATTGTGCTAAGAGCTGGGGATACAAAAAGAGGCAAAAGACAGCCCCTGCCCTCAGACAGCTCACAATCTAATGGGAGGACATAATAACACAGTAAAAGGAGCTATAACGTCAGGGGACGACGGGGGGGGGGGGAAGTGCCCAGGGATGGAGACATGATGGAGAAATCTGGAAGCAGTGCAGCTGGGGGGGCAATGGGGAGAAGGATGCTCTCTTTAAATGGAAGTTTTGGAGCTCATGACTGCCCTCCAGTCAGAGGGTCCAATCAGAGGGCTGAGATGTGAGTCTCGAGGCTGATTAAGGAGATTTCCCCCGGGCATGAAGGCCTGATAGAGAAGTCAAAGCACAAAGTACAAAAGTCTCCGTGCTAAGGAGGATACAAAGCAAAAGAGACTGTACCCTCCTGGAATTTACAGCATCGTTGTGAGTTTATAAAAGACACGAAACCAAACAGCAAATCCCAGTACTTCAGCTTTGTCACAATCTGGCACATGTGGTATGAGCGCTGGATTTGGAGTAAAGGGATGTGGGTTTGAATCCTGTCCCTGCCACTTTCTACTTGTGTGTCCTAGGGCAGGTTATTTCACTTCCCTGGACCTCAGTTTCCTCCTCTATAAAATAAAGTGGTTGGACTGGGTGGCCTCAAAGGTCCTTCACAGCTCTTAAATCTATGATCCTATGGTCCACCACCTCCCCACCCCACCCCAGGGGCATGTGGATTCTCCCTCCCCTAATGCAGATCATCGCAGCCTCTCCATGACTTAGTAGATCCACATATATGAGCTACTCATCTTCCTGCAACTAACCTGGTCGTGATCCTCTCCAAATAGAGCCAGGCTGATCCTCAGCCTGGAGCAATGACATATAATCAATCAGTTAACAAGCATTCCTTAAGTGCCTATTATGAGCCAGGCACTGTCTGTTACTGGGCTCATCTTCACTCTCTTAGCACAAACTCGGAGAACCTGGTGTCACCTTTCCCTACAATGAAGGAATAAAGAAGGACTCTGATGGTGGATAAAATAACTAATATATACATGATAAGAAATAATCATGATATACTCAGTGTGTAATAGGACACTATTATATCTGAGACTACATCTGACTCTGGTGGGTCACACACATTGGAATCGGGGTCTTGAATTTCCTGATCTATAAAAGGAGGGGGTTGGGCTAAATGACCTCAAAGGTTCCTTCTATCTCTAAGGCCAGGATCATATGACTAATTAGTGTACACCCAGTGAAGAACTCCATGTTCATCGTCCGAAGGTCAGACAAATGAAGTTCTGAGATGCTTGTCCCCAAAATCTTTTTGACCACAGGAACTTATGGAATCTGCCAAACAAGATGTGGAGGAGTTATAATCTGTATCTGTGGAAGAAATACCCATACCAATGAAATCATAATATGATGGAGAAATAAGAGAGGTACAAACACTGTGCTATGTCAGTCCGGAGGAAGAGATGGCATTTTCCCTGAGTTTTGATGGATGGGTTAGGACATTAGGCAAAGTGGTAGGGAGGGGGAGAAGAGCATTTCAAGCAGAAAGAATACTATGAGTGAAATCAGTCAGTCAACTAGCAGTTACGTTAAGCACCTAATAAATGCAAGGCATTGTCCTAAGCATAGGAATCAAGGCATAAAGATGTGAAACCATGTGGTAGGTTCAGTATCCATTTGGTCCAATTTGGCTGGGACATGTAGACTATCAGGGCAGTCAATGAAGAAGTTGGGAAAGGCAAACTGCAGCCAAATCTCAGAAAGCTTTGACTGACAAGCTAAAGACATTAGGCTTATTGCAATAAACTATGGGAAGCCAAAGATATCTGAGCAACACAATAATGTGATCAGAACTATAGTTGACTTCCTGTGCCAACACTTACAGTAAGTCACTGTGAGAGCCACAAACATTTTTCTAGCCAAGTACTTAAATCTAGAAGCTAGTGAGCTCTCCTGTTCATTCATCCATTTAACTACTGACCTCCTGTTTTGTGCAAGGCCCTGAATGTCAACTATTGGGTGGGATACAAAGAGTCAATAGTCAAAGAACATTTATTAAGTACCTTCTATGTGCCAGGTCTGGTGCTAGGTGCTGGGGATATAAAGAAAAAGCATGAGCTAGTCATTGCCCTCAAGGAGCTCACAATCTAATAAAACACATAAAGAAGCTACAGGAGAGATGGGTGTTGGGGAAGGAGCACTGGCCTGAGGGTATAATGAAGTCATGCAGCTGGGGTGGGAAATGATCTGAAGATGTGAATTTCCTAGTTGATTTCACCTTACAGAATGATGAATTTAGGGCAATGAAGAAGTCCAGGAAAGCAGCCAGGAGAAGAATTCCCTAGGTGCCCTCCTTAAATAGTGGGTGGAATATGGGAAGAGGTCTCAAATGCATCTTCCATCTTCTACAGCCAGAAGGAGAGAGGGACCCAAAGGGCAGGGAGTATGGAGGAGTTGTGAGTTTCCAAACTGATTTTGTCTTGCAGAATGATGAGTTTCTGAAGATGATGAAGTCCAGGCAAGTAGCCAGGTGGGAAATGATAAGGAGAAAGAATAATACGCAGTCCCTGCCTTTAGAGGAAGTTACAGTCTAGTAGGGAAGACAATAAATGACCAATTAACTACCCACTGTTACCCTTTTAAGCATCATAAACATGGGTCTGACCAACAGTTATGGGTCTGGGATTGGCCCTAGTCATTAAAACACAGATAAAGGGAAGTAGAAAACCAAACAAGGATGAAGAGGGAAAGGTGAGCAGTCAATGAGCCCCTTAGAAATACAGCATCAAGTCAAACTTTTTCTCCAATCACACATCTGCCCGAGCTTTTAAAAGAGGAACATCTATGAAATCCAGAAACCTGGGTGGCAGTGCTTGAAAATTTTATAATGCCTCCATTTCAACCAATGCTTATGCAAAATGTAGGCTAATTCTGACCAGGGCTGAGTTGAAGTTTGTCTTTTTGCTATTTTTTAAAGGCTTCCAAGGGGAATAATTAAACTGTAGGCTCATGGAAAAAATCAGTTGAACAATGCATCCAGAGCAAACAAGATAGATGAATAATATTAATGGTCCAGATTTTCAAATAGCTGGACAGGTGTATCAGCAAGCACCCCAGCATACCCAGGGTGGCTACTAGCACAGGTCTTAGATCTGCTTTTCTAAAGGAAAGCAACTCAAAATGGGTTAACAATCTTACTTTAATCGATCAAATATCATTTACCTAGTTCAGGGGGAAAAGTCGGCACCCTGAACTTCAGAGAATACAAACAGAA
>CM053582.1:117190524-117213559 GCA_028627135.1 Pseudochirops cupreus | reverse complement strand
GCCACAGGCTCCACGTGACCACATTCAGCCTATTAGGGAACAGAGTATACTTTCAAATCTGGGAAGGTTCTCAGAGTCACATAGCCACTTTAGCAAAGGGCCTAGGGGCAGGGAAGATCTTCAGATTCCCATAACAACAGGTAGCCCACCAACCAGGCCATCAGTATGTATATCTTGGGACACTCCCTTTTAGATGGACAACAAAGAGGTGGAAAGGAAAGAAGACTGGACTGGGATGCATTTGGGAAACTGTGGTCCTTCCAGCACTCTCCACATTCACTGCCATCCCCTTCACACAGATAATCCACTGAGGATGCTACATGGCTGTGAATCACAGGACATTAGAATCTAAGAGAATCTAAACCACAGGTGAAGAGAAAGCCAGAAGGGTGTGGGTGGAACAGTATAAGCAGGCTGCAGAATATTACAAAGGGGGTGACTTGTATTCTTGTATGAGACAGGGTATAAAACCATCATCAAGGACATATATAATCAGAAAAGGAGTTGGCCCAATCCTATAGCAAGACCAAGAGATCACCGGTAGGAAATCTGAGTGTTGCCCTGGTAACCACAAGACAGGCAATGACCTAGAGAAAGACCTCTAGGGAACTGAGGAGGATTTATGGAAAGATATGAAAGAGAATCCCATGGGAAGACAAAAGCATGGGAGTGGGCTGTGATCTCTACCAAGTGAAAGAATAACCACATCAAGATCACAGAGCCATCTAATTAACTATGGGGGGAAATAGCCAAGTACTTTTAGGTATTTTAAGGGAACCTATTGCAGACAAAAACATTTTTTTTTACTTTCTCATCATAAATCATTCTATCTGGTTTAGCAGCTTCTATAAGATTTTCTACCAAACCATAATTTATTAGATTAATTTAAGATAAGGAGAGGGACTGGACCTGTGATTTCATTGGTATACAAAAAAATCCCAGGTGAGAAAACTCTTACCAAATCAAGTCAGCACCTTCTCTGTAACTTAGAGTCTTGGAGAGTTGCCTGGTGGCAATGAGATTAAGTGACTTGCCCAGGGTCACACCTACAGGACCTGAACCCAGGTCTTCCTGGTTTCACTGGCTCTCCATCCACAACATCAGCTATCACTTTAGTGCATAATTTCAATAATTGTATCTACCTGAAGTATTGAATTAAGTAGATTGAATGCTGAACTTGGAGTCATAGAAACTTGGATTCAAATGCCTCTTCTGACACTAGACATGTGACCATAAAATGATAGAGGGAAAGAGAGAGGGAAGAAAGGAGAAAGGAGGGGAGAGAGGGACGGAGAGAAGGAAGGAGCATTTAAGTTCCAAGCACTATGGATACAAACACAAAAGCAGAGACAGTCTCTGCTCTCAAGAATCTCATATTCTCATAGGAGAAAATAACACATATAGGTAGTACAGGGAATAGAGCATCCCATCTGGAGTCAGTAAGACTTGAATTCAAATTTGCCCTCGGACACTCACTACCTGTATGACCTTGGACAAATCACTTAACCTGCTTGCCTCAGTTTCCTCAACTGTAAAGTGAGGATAATAATAACATCCCC
This sequence comes from Pseudochirops cupreus, assembly GCA_028627135.1. Classification (NCBI taxonomy): domain Eukaryota; kingdom Metazoa; phylum Chordata; class Mammalia; order Diprotodontia; family Pseudocheiridae; genus Pseudochirops; species Pseudochirops cupreus. The sequence continues at coordinate 117,212,000 of CM053582.1, read as the reverse complement.
CTCCTAGGTTGTTGTGAGAATCAAATGAGATAATATTTGTAAAGAGTTCAGCACACTGCCAGGTACATAGCAGGGACTAGGTAAATGTTAGCAATTATTATTACCATTATTGTTATTATTATTAGCATAGGCAGACTGGTCAAGAAAAAATATTTCATTTTGTAAGGTACCAGGGATAGTAAATGGAGCCAGACAGGAGAAGACTGGCACACTCTATCCAACAGGAGTACTAACTTGATTGTGCTCATCTCTGCCCACAAAGAAGTCAAGAAGCCATTGAGTTCTTTGCTGCTCCATCCTCCAGAAGAGAAGTCAGATGATAAGACAGCTCCACTCCCCTGGGAAACCTGAGACAAAAAGGAAGTCTCTGTCTTGAAACCCCACCTGCTACTAGATTCAAGTTAGGTTGCTCGGCTCCACTTGGAGATAATTGAATTTCCTTCAGTTCCTCCAGTACTTATCTTCTTTGTAAACAGTCACTCGTATCAATGGATTGTGAGCTCTTCCAAAGTGCAGGCTATTTTTGCCTTTCCTTGTATCCTCAGCATTTCACACAATGCCTATGGCATATGAAGGTGCTTAATAAATGCGTGTTGACTTGATTTCACTAATCAAGTCCCTTTTTGATAGGATCTAAGGCTGCTTCCCCAAGGATGAAGCAATATCTTATCTACATTCTAAACTCTATTAGGGACAATGGAAAAGATGTCCCTTTTTCCAAGGGAAGTATCAGTTTTTAATAGAAAAACTCTTATGCCATTAATGAAGGGCAAGCTTCCTTAATTCAATCTGAATAATGCAGTGGGGATGACAGTTTTGAATTAAGGGGAGTCTTGCCCGACCCATTATTTTTTTAAAAAACTACCTCAATACATGACTCACTGGGGTTCATTTCTGTACTGGATAGAGTCATTTGAGGAAAAGGTGAGTTGTTCTATGTCTCCCCCACCCTCAATTTCAAAGACACAGAAGGTACCATGATGTCAGGTGTTAGCTATGATACTTCCCAAGATGGCTAAGCTAAGGATATCTCACAACAGTGTCGTTTACCTCACTATTGACTGGAATAGAAAGCAGAATATCTGACTCCCCTGGGTATATTGCTCAACAAAGTCAGTCCTATGGAATCCTGATTGAAGAGTTAGCAGTTTAAGGTTTGGGGAAAAAAATAAGAGTGATGTGGCCTAGGAATTTCAAGGTCTTGGTCCTGGTATCAGTTCTTGGCCACAGTACGAGAGCACACAAATAGATTCATTGATTCATTAGCTGACAAATACTCTGTCACAACTGCCTTTGACAAGCAAATCTATCAGGTGCTTGTGGCAAGGGTGTGATCAGAGATTAAGTGTCCTGACTATAAATGTCTGAAGCAGAATCCAGTAGAAGGGTAACTGCAGAGCCTCAGTGACCAGCATGCAGCCAGAAGTCACACAAGGTCAAATTATTTTCATGTGAAAAGTTGAACAGCACAAGAGCTAAACGAACTACTGCACACTAACCATATTCCCACCATCATGAATATACATCCAAACAAGGATTCTGCCCAATTCTGACTGCTATTGCTTCTTCATCTTTTGTCTACATCATGTTCACTTTGTCATCTGTCATGGCAGGTATGGCTGACAGAGATCAACAGAAATTAAAAGCAAGAAGCATTCGACGTGTTTATCCCCAATAGTCATTGAAAGTTCACCACCAGGAACTCTGATTTAGTACAACCATCCCAGAAAACCATTTGGAACTAGGCAAATAAAGTGACTAAAATGTCCATACCCTTCAACCAGAGAATCCACTGCTAGTCATCTGCCCCAAGGAGGTCATTAACCAAAAAAAAGTCCCATATACACCAGAATATTTTTAACAATATCTTTTACAGTAGCAAAGAACTGGAAACAAAGTAGACAAAGGCTACACAGACTGTGGTCTACGAATGTAGTGAAATATTATTGTCCTTGAAGAAACAAGGACAATGATGAACAGCATGGAAGCCTTATGTGAACTGATGCAAAGTGAAGTAAGCAAGACCAAGAAAACAATACATGCAAGGACGGCAACAATGGAAGAGGAAGGAACAACTACAATATGATCAGCGCTGAAAATTGTGAAATTGCAAAGACCAAGCTTGGGCCCAAAGAGGAGAGGCAAGATGACATCTTCCCTCATTCTACACCTTTGAAGAGATCAGGACCACAAGTGAGTAACATTCAATACGACGTTGGGGGTTTTTTCAGTGAGATGATTGATTTTTATGAATTTTTTTTCTATTTTTCTGACAGTTTTTTAAAAATTCTTTGTTCTAAGGGCTAACGTTCTAATGGCTCCCTGTGAGCAGGGAAAGAGGAGAGATACCAGGAAAAAACAGATAATACTAAAACAAAAAAAATCAGTAAAAAAAACTCTATTAAAAAGAAAAAATAAAGTTTATCCCTACCAGTGTGCCCTTCTAGTATCTGAAGGTATCCTAAAACTTTCACAATAAGATAAATCCCTCAACTTTCCATCTGTAGCATTAACATTATACCTTCCCAGATGCAGATATTTAGTACTCCGGCAATTAATTTGCTAAGGCTAGGATCTTCTTAGTAGCTCGTCCTAGAATCCAAATTCAAGAATACCAACTCGTGGTAATAACAATAATAATTGTAATAACTGATGTAATTTACATTGTACTTTAGGTTTTACAAAGTCTTTTCCACTCAATAGCCCTAAGAGGTAGCTAGCATAATATCATCCCCATTTTGGAAGTGAGCAAATTGAGGCTCAGACAGCTTAAATGACTTGAACATGGTATCTAAAACAAGATTCTAACTCAGGTCTCCTGATTTCAAGTCTCGCTCTCTTTTCATAATTTCCTGCTGCCTCTTATACCCACAATACAGCCATCTCACCAATAAGACATCCAACCGAACACCACAAATGGTGCCATCTAACTGGTGATGCAATCTGGGTCTACTCATTTCATTAATCTATTCCTTTCCAAAGAAGAATTATTTCATTTATTCCTGTTGGCTCTAGGCTGCTAAATTAAAAATACATTGTCAAAGTAATTTTTCACAGTAATTCAAAGCAAATTCAGAATTTCTATAAAATAAGGAATTGATATTTCTCAATTTTAGGTATAATGTTCATTGTTTCAAACCAATGAAAGTCAAGAACTTGGGTGAAATGGGAGATGAATAATGCCAAGGAAACCAAGAAGATGATTTAGAGGTAGGACTTAAGCTTCGAAACAATTCAATCAAGAGTATATAGGCATCATTCAGCAAACTAATAATAACAATTTATATGAGAAGAATGAAATACCATTTATACTATGTGGAAGCAAGTATCCCCACACATCCCCCCCACCCTGTCTGCTACTGGAACTGTTCCCAAGATGCTTCAAATGAGAACATAGCAGATGAGATTGTATCCCAATCCTTTTATTCAATTATAAAGATAAGTAATTTTTTCCTCACCTGCACATGACTTCAGAATATTAAATAAAAAGAATAAAGCAGGCTAGTAACTAGTCCCAGAACCATTTCTATTTAAACTGTACCCAAAAATATGGAAGAAGAAAAGGAAAAGAGGGAGGAAGATGGAAAGGAAGGAAGGAATAAAAATCACTAAGTAGTACTGTGGAGAGAGCCCTGGATCTGAAGTCAGGAAAACCTGAATTCAAATCTGGTCTCAGACAATTTCCAGCTCTGTGATCCTGGGCAAGTGATTTAACCTCTGTCTGCCTCCATTTTCTCTTCTGTAAAAATAAAAAACCTCAGAGTTGTAAAGATCAAATGAGAGAATATCTGTAAGGCATTTGGCAAATCTTAAAGTATATATAAATGCTACCTGTTATCATTCATAATAGTCATATTTATATAGATTATTATTATTATTCCAATATGTATATAACACATTATAGTTAACCACATGTTTTACATACATAGTCAAATTTGATCCTCAAACATCAAAAGAGGTGGGTACCCTGGGTATCATCCCCTCCCTCAATACATAGGAAAGTAGAAGCTCAGAGAAACTGCCATATAAAGGGTCATAGGAAGATTCAAATTCACATCTCTCAAACCCAGATCTTTTCCCAGTCTGTTACACAGCCTTGGAAAGTACAAAAATGGTTACAAGAACTGAACTGACCCAGGAGACAAAATGAGTAAACCTTATAGGACCTAGGCTGGAACTCTATGTGAGGAAGGAGAAGAAATACAATTTATCACTTCCTGTGATGCTTCCACCCTTTGAAGGAGGGAACATCCAGGGGCCTCGACTCATTCTTTCCTAGTATAACCTGCCTGCTTCCTCTTTAGACTATTGGCTGGTGGGGGTCACCCTTCTGATGGAAGTTTAAAAGTCATACACACCCTGGTAGTGGACAAGACCCTCTACTTCTCCCCAAATAGTTACCCTTCCTTCTTTCTTCATTTTAGTATTTGGATAAGGAAGAAGAAAGCAAGGCTGGTGACTTTGCACAGCCCTCCCTCACTGAAATCTAATGCACTTGCAAGTCATGACCTCTCCTTCCTGATGTCATAGTCCTCTTCAAGATCAAAGAACAAACAACAACAAGATTTGAATGGAGAAAAGCTTTAAATGGTTGAATGGGTGTTGCCTCAGACAAACTGAGACCTGGGAAAGAACTTAGCTTAAAAGGTCAAGGTCTCCCACTACATCTGGGGCCATCTCCAGTTGTCTCAATCTGTGTTTTGCCACTGGACTCAGGTGACCCTGGATGAGAGAGTGAAGCTGATGATTTGGCACAGCTCTGCCTCACTTAAATACAATTCACATGCAAGTCAAGACATGGCACTTCTGATGTCATTGGTCCTCTTTGAGAACTAAGGACAAACAACAACAATTTGGGACACACCCAGTGCTACCAACTTGGCTGCCCCAGCCTTAGCCAGTTCCTGCCAGAAGAAGGGGGAACAGAAATGCTGATGGATCCTCCTTCATTCCTCCTCTTTATGAAAGGCATGAATGTATGTACTGGCAGATGAGAAGGGGAAAAAAAGGGTTTGGATTGTGTTAGCTGCACACACATGCGCGTGCGCGCGCGCACACACACACACACACACAGAGTCTAGCTCCAGTGAAGAATTCACCCATAATATTTGCTTAAGTTCAACAGAGGAGGGAGCAACACCATATCACACATAATGCAACACCATATCACACATAAAAAACAAATATTCATTGAGCCCTGACTATACTAGGCACTGGGAGAGACTCAAAAAAGAAGACAATCCATACCCAGAAGGAAATGATAAATAGGGGTTAAGGGGTAGACATGACATTAAGATACAAATGTGTCAAAAGTCACACATGTGAAACTAGTTGTAAGTCTTCTCTCCCTTCTCCAATAACGTTCTATTTATTTATCTGTATGAACGAGTTATCCCCCAGTAGAATGTAAGCCCCTTGAGGGAAGGGTCGGTTTGTCTGCTTATCTTTATATCGTTATGCCCATAGTAGATATTAAATAAATATTTGTTGAATCAAATTGAATAACAAACAGTATTTATAACAAATTGTGAATGTAAACTAATTCACACAAAGCACTTGTGAGTGACAGCGGATTAATGTGTCCATCCTCCTAAATAATGGCAGGCATTTTGACCAGGGATCTCTGATATATTAACTCAGAGAAATTTACCCATCCTTCAATTAATTCATCAATGAAAAAGCATTAATTAAACACTTATGACGTGGCAAATACTATGTTGTAACATGAGAATCTCATGCATGGCTGAAATACCTGCTGGTAAGAGAAATAATTTGAGCTGATAGAAGAGGGGACCCAAATCACCCTCAGCACACAATAGCTCATGGGTGGGTGGGTCTGTGCTAGTCTACCAGTACGGGCCAGGCAAAACTTGGGAGTTAGTATGGAATACAGGAAAGAATAAAAATCACAGTCTCAGAGAGGAAAGGGACCTCCAAGGCCATCTAGTACCACCCTTACTGTAAATCACCTAGTCTCTCTGCTGGAAGATTGCCAAGGAAGAGAAACCCACTATTTCCCAAGACAATCCATTCCACCTTCAACAGTTCTAATTGTGGGGAGGTTTTTCTTTACATCAGGTCCAAAGTTGTGCCTCATGACCCTGGGTCTGTCCTACTGTACCAACGGGACAGCTCTTCAAAGACTTGAAGATGGCTTTCACATCTCCAGATACACACACACACACATACACACACAATCAAATAATTTTTAGTTCCTTCATAAATCCTCATATGGCAGTGCTGAGGACCTTTCCCGTCTTCACTGCCTTCCCTCTGGATATAAAAACAAAATTCACAATAATAACATTAGCTAACATTTACATAGCACACATTATGTGCTAAGCATGTTTACAACTATTGCCTAGTTTGATCCTCCCAATAGCCTTGGAAGGTAGGTGCTATCATTTTCCCCATTTTTATAGTTGAGGAAACCAAGGCAAATAGAGGTTAAGTGACTTGTCCAAAGTCACATGGTTAGTAGGTCTTCCTGACTCTAGGCCTAGCACTTTATCCACTATGTCACCTAGCTGCCTTCAGAATTTTACAGCTTATCAATTTTGTTTCTAAATGATGATATCTTGAGCTAAACATAATACTCCGGCATATGGTCTGACCAGAGTAGAATACAGCAGGATGACCATCTCTTTATTCCTAGGAGCCATGCTTCTCAATACATCCCAATTTTGAGTGAGTACTCCAATGAGTTTTCAATCATCTTGAAACTATCAATTACCTAGGAAAAATATTTCCTATTTGATAACTGCTAGGAAAACTGGAAAAGGTGTCTGGTAGAAATGAGGCTTAGACTAAGAACTAATATTATTTTCCACAATAAAATTAAAATGTATACATGATCTGACTATTAAAGATCATACCATGAAAAAATTAGGAGAAGCAGATCACATGCCATTCACAACCATGGGTGAGGTATCAATTATCAACCAAGCAAGAAAGAGAGATCATTTTGATTACATGAGACATAAATGCTTTTGCACAAATAAAATTCATACTTCTACATCACAAAAAGAAGCAACTGACTGGGGAAAAATCTTTCTGTGAAATATTTCTGATAAGAATTTCATATCCGAGACCTAAAGACAAATAAAAAATACTTAGGACCAAAAGCCATTTCCCAATAGAAAAGTGATCCAAGGATAGGAACAGAGTTCTCAAGAGAATTGCGAACTATTAACAACCATATCAAAGGATGCTCCAAATCTCTGATAATAAAAGTTGTGGTTTTTTTTTAAAGACCTCTTAGGTTTCAACATATATCCACTAGTACCAGTTAATGTTTGAGGAGTAATGGAAAGACAGGCATACTAATTCACCGTTTGTAAAACTAAATTGATATTACCATCCTGAAAAGTAATTTGGAATTATGTAAACTAAGTGACTACGTGTCCATAGTCTTTGAACCTGAGATTCCTCTGCTAAGCAAATATCCCAAGAAGGTCACTGACGAAAGGGCTCCACATACACTGAAATATTTGTAGCTGCACTTTTCTGTAGTAGAGAAGAAATGGAAATAAAGAAGATACGCATCAATTAGGGAATAGTTAAACAGATTGTGGTGCATCAATGTAATGAATTATTACTATGATATAAGAAAGATGATGATAAGTGCAGAAAATGAGTACAGAAAAGAATGGAAAATTGTATATGAACTGATGCAGAGTGAAGTCAACAGGACTAAAAAACTATATAAATACAATGACAACAATGTAAATGGAAAGAAAATGATAAAATAATCAAAACTGAATATTGCAAAATTATAAAGAACAGGCTACACCTAAAAGAAGAAATATGAGAGAGACATTCCCCTCTCCTAAATCCCTTGCAGTAATTGGGGTCCAAAAAAACATGGAACACTGTATATAACATCAGGTTTTTTTTAATGTATTATTTGATTTTTAATGAATTTTTAAAAAATTCTTTATGATAGGAACGACCCTCTGGGAAGAGGACAAGGAAGAGACACAGGGAGAAATCTGGAATGTGAAAGCAGAAGATATTAATAATAATCTTTTTTTTAAAGAAACAGCACTCTATCTGAAGTCTAGTGAGGCCTAGGTTTAAATCTTTGTTAGGCTACCAACATCCATACTTTGGGACTTCAGATAAGTCACTTGATCTCTCTGACCTTCTGTTTTCCCATCTGTAAAATGGGAACAATAATAGTTTCCATATCTATATCATGGTTATCATAGGTCCTGGCCTGGAAGGGACCTCAGAGACCTCTCAGTCAACTCTCTCATTTTATAGCTGAGGAAACCAAGACCCAGGGAAGGTCAGTGACTTGTCTAAGGTAACACAGGTAGCAAACATCAGAGATGGTCTGACACTGGACTAAGTGGTCTTTCCATTGTACCACAGGGCCTCACAGGGTCATGTGACGAAAGGGATCTGGTTGTCCTTAAAGCTTTATTGAAATGTTCCCCACCAGGAACAGCAATCCTTCTGGACTAGGGAAATTACTTAATTTTGGGACTCCACTCTGAGGATGGGTTTTCCTGATGGATGGATAATGAAATGAAAACTCATCATGTTTCATATCTCATCTGACCAGTTACCAAAACACCAAGCCATCTATCTGCCCCCATCCCACAATGCTTTCTACATCTTACTCTTTGTCTTGAAACAACAATTAAATTAATACTATCACTACTACAGGAAAGGGAATGTGACAACGGAGTGTCTCATGACCCTACTCAGAATCCCTGTGACTACCTAAACCAAAGCTCCCTTCTCAAGCCATGTGTAGCACCCTACTATTAGAAAAGAAGTTGTTGGGGTTTTTTCCTGGAAGGGCTTACTGATGCTGATACTTGATACTGATGCAAAGTGAAATGGGTAGAAACAGGAGAACATTGTACACAGGATCAGCAACATTGTGTGATTATCAACTATTAACGACTTAGCTCTTCTTGGCAATACAATGATCCAAAACAATTCCAAAGGACTCATGACGGAAAATGCTATCCACATCCAGAGAAAGAACTGCTGGAATCTCATTGGAACCTATTGTTTTCCCTTTATTTTTTTCATACTTCTTTTCTTTTGGTCTGTTTCTTCTTTCACAATATGACTAATACAGAAATATGTTTTGTATGACTGTGCATACATAACCTATTTCAAATTGCTAACCACCTTCTAGAGTGCATGGTGAGGAAAGGAGAGAAAAAATCTGGAACTCAAAAAATTTTTAAATGAATGTTAAAAATTGTCTTTACATGTAATTGGAAAAAATAAAATACTATTTAAAAAATAAAAGAAGTTTTTTGAGGGCAGAGACTGCTTATTTTTATTTTTGCACCCCCAGTATCTAGCATGCTGACTGGTATACAGCAGAAAGGACAGAAATAAGCATTTATAAACACCTGCTGCACTGAGTACTTTATGTTTAATCCTTACAACCCTAGGAGATGGGTACTATTGTTATCTCCATTTTACTATCGAGGAAACTGAGGCCAGATAGAGGTTAAGTGACTTGCCCGGGGTCACATAGCTAACAGAAGCCAATAGAAGCCCTTCGTAACTTCATAACTTTGCCCTTTCATACCTTCCCACACTTTTTACCATTTACTCTCCTCTGCTGTGTTCCACACTTCAGTGACACTGGTCTCTTCGCTGTTCCTTATACAAGACTCTCCTCCCAACTGCACACCTTGTTCCCTCTTTCCCATGCTTATAATTCTCTCCCTCCTGACTTCCTTCAGATCCTGGCAAAAAATTCCACCTTCTAACTGAAGCCTTTTCCAAAACTTGCCTAACGCTAGTGCCTTCCCTATTGATTATCTCCAAATTGTCCTGTCCATTTTTGTGCAGAGTCATTTGTATATTGTTGCCCTCATTACACTGTAAGCTCCTTGAGAGCAGATTTTTTTTTATTTCTGTGTATATCCCCAGAGCTTAACCCAGTGCCTGGCACACGGTAGGAGCTTAATAAATGCATGTCCACTTGACTTGTTAGCTGATTATTGCTACTGTTACCTGACCAAGCTCGATGAATCTCTGAAAATGGGAGGCAGAGGGATATATCGTAGAACATAGACAATAGAAAAGCAAAAGACAAAAAGACTAAAAAGACAAAAGGAAAGCAAAAAACACATTAAAATGTGTTTTTTTAAAGCACCTAAGGACAAGATTTCCAGAGATCATACAATTTGATGTGTTGCCTGTTAATTGTGTTGTCTGTTAATTCATTTAGTATCACTGATTTAGAGCTAGAAGTGACCTTAGAAGTCATCAGATTCAACCCCTTCATTTTGCAAGTGAGGAAACTGAGTCCCAGGAAAGACAAATGACTGGCCCAAGGTCACACAAGTAGGAAGAGGGGGTGGGGGTAAGGTTGTAATTCAACTGAGTCCTCTGATTCCGAATGCAGTGCTCATTCTACTCCAGGTGATTTGCTGGGCCTGGGGCACAGTGGTATGTGTGACCACACTCAAGGTCCTATAGGAGAAACAAGCACAGTACTGAACAAATCAATCTGCAGGCAAGGTAGGAGAAAAGAAAGAAGGCTGCATATTAACAGGCAAAATGATCATTCCTAATAAAATATTGATAATGCCCAAAATAACTCGCAAAAATATCCATGAGAAGTACCTTGTTTTCGTTTAAACGTTTGCCCCAGAGCATCCAAGGATTCAAAGGAAAAGTAACAAAGACACCTTTCCACAACTGGCTACGTGAAAGTAATAAAGAACTGAGATTTATCAATCCCCCCCCCCCCTTCCCAACATCCTACATCAAAGCACTGCCCAGTTTTTACAGGGCAACGTCAATCCTATTCCCTAAAGTTTGGGATTTTAGAAATAAACAGCTTGGCCTGGGCTAAAGGGGAAGACATACAAACAGCCAAAGACAAAGAAAACACGCCCATGGACCAAGGATTCTTAACCTTTTTGGCCCTCTCTGGCCTGGTGAAGCCCGTGAACTCCTTCTCAGAATCATGTTTTAAAATAACTGAAGGAAATGTTAAGTTTCAGTCAGAGGTTAAAGAAAGTAAAGGTGTAATTTCTTCCCCAAAAAGTTCACAACCCACTGAAACTGCTTTACAGGCTCCTGGATGATTTGTGGGCCCCAGCTTAAGAACCCCTGACTCAGAGGAGACCATTTACTGGGATACCAATGAAAGAAGAACATAAAAATTTGTGAAGTGAGCTAACAAATGCTGCACATCAGATCAGTCCCCTAGGTTTTTAAATACTGTCACTTGGGATTTCCGAACATCACGGAAGTCACAGAATCTTAACATTAGGAGGGACACATCTAATCTGAATGTCTCATTTTACAGTAATGTGATACAGGAAATACATCACAACATACTGTACAAATACCTCACAACAAACACAGACTCCCACTTGCCCTTTGGGCTCTCCTTTCTTTTCATGGAAGAAGAGAGATCATCTTAGAGCTAGCTGCCTTCCTATGCAGACAGAATGGAGAGTCTCACAAAGACAAACTCTCTTTCAGCTTTCCTCAGTACACAAAAAGGAAAGTCTGAAGAGAGGATGAATTATCATCGTCATCGTCTTTATCAATCTCGTTCTCATCTTTTTCTATAGCATTAAGGTACAACTGGCCTTGGGACAAGTCTATACTACTCTAACTCTTTTTATATTTAATGTTTTTCAGATCCTAGAACAGACAGATAAAATAAGGAATGAATCCTTCAGTAAATTAATAAAGTGTTTGGATGTCAGCACAGCCTCTGTGAGTTTGTATCTTCGGGACAACTCTAGCAGCAGGCAAGATGACAGGTACATACTATCTACCATACCCTGTTCCCACTCGGTTTTGATTTCTTCCTCTAAGTCTCTATACTTTGAAAGCTTTTCATTCCATGCAGTTTGGAAAATATAAGTGTTCAAAATGACAGCACCATTTAAAATGTTCTTAGATTTTTATCGAGAGCAGCTAGGTGGCACAGTAGATAGAACACTGATCTTGGAATCAGCAAGATTCATTTTCATGAATTCAAATCTGGCCTCAGACCGTTGCCAGCTGTGTGACCCTGGGCAAGTCACTCAACCCTATCTGCCTCAGTTCCTCATTTGTAAAATGGAGAAGAAAATGGCAGGGCAGCTAGGTGGAGTGCTGAATAGAGCACTGGCCCTGGAGTCAGGAGCACCCAAGTTCAAATCTGGCCTCAGACCCTTGACATTTACTAGCTGTGTGACCTCAGGCAAATCACTTGACACTAAATGCCTTGCCTCCCTCTTCCAAAAAAAAAGGAGAAAAGAAAATGGCAAATCACTCCAGCATCTTTGCCAAAAAAACCCCAAATGGGGTTGGGAATGATCAAAACAGTAACAGTGGTTTGTATGGACCAATGTTCTATCTGGGCATTTGTGGACAACAGATTTATATGTGATAACAATCTAGTTCCAGTACAGTTCATCTGTTGAATTCTTGAGGATACATGAGGTGTCTGTACTTGTCATCTTAATGTTAATAAAGGACAGCAAACTTCCAGTTTATAATTCTGACTGCATGACCATGTCTTCCTGAGTGTTCAGTAGGTACTACTTTTTTTAGAACTGTAGTTATATAATGCAATTGCATAATTTGCATAGATCAAATAATCAAGGGTTTTTATTGATAAATTTCCTCTCACTTCTGGTGGTAATGACTTGATGCTAAATTGGCATCATTAGTTCTTCTATTTATTGTTATCATAAGGGGCAGCATGGCCAAGCAGACAGAAGTCCATCCCCATAAGCAAAGACTTGGGTTCAAGTTTCCCTTCTGACATATACCAGCACATCACTTACTGTCTCAGTGCGCCAGGGAACTCTAAGGCTCCAAGTCACAGAACAGTTTCTGAGCTACATTGCTGAAAAGAGCTTCCACATCAGGAGTTCCCTCCACTGATAAAATCATACATCTTACCCAAATTAATAGCAATATCACTGTTATTATTATTACTGCCATAGAGCAAAGTTTTCTGACTTTAAGTAGCGTACTCAATCCATGCTACTCCTGACCACCAGAGTCTCTGCCTTTCCCTCCTTCCTCTACAGCAATGCTGGTCACTCCCCTGTCTTCTACCCAATAGTAACATACACATCAATGAGTTAAGAGGAAATTAACTCCTGCATGAGGGTGCTGCCAGTCACAGCCTAACAAACAAGGAACATCCTGGGCACCATTTAATGCTGTTCAGGGAACTGGTCCAGTTTAGGACACTTAATCACCACACTGCTACTCCAGATGACAGCTCCAGTTTAAAGAACTAAATAGTTCCTGCCAGGAACTAGCTGGTATCACTCCATGTCAGTCCTTGAGGGTATCTCCTCTTGATCCCTGAGTCTACCTTTTCAGCACATGGAGAAAACCAGACTGATTTCATTAACACTCCCCAGCGTCACCCCCTACCAATAGGGCTGTGTCCTAAGGTCCTCTGGCCCCCAGGAATCAGTGTTGACTTCCCACTACCTGCCCACTGTAACTTCTGTGAAAGGTTCTGCATTATCAGTCTCCTACCCTGGAACCACTCCCCTACCCTAACTGTTCCCTTCTTCTGTCCCTCCTTCCTCAGCGTCCCAGCCTATTTTTCAAAGGGCCTTCGCCACCATCTGCCCCATTTAATTCGGTTGGACACAGCTTACCTTTACAGGAGCCTTCCTGTCAATGACTTTACAAACATCGGTATTTCAAACAACTCCCATGGTCTCCTGCTCTGTTGCTGAGTGACTAAGAGTCCCACATTCACCCAAGCTTGAGGCATCTCCCCAAATTCACCGCCATAGTTTGGAGAGATGAAGTGTGCTTCCCCTTAAGGAAGGGGATGAGTCACAAAATCATCCAACAGATGGAGAAAAAGGCCCAGAAAGGATACATATTTTCTTAAACCAGACCTAGGGTTTGAACCTGGGTCTTTGGACTCCTGACCCCACTCTTCACTACTCCATGCTGCCTTCCATCAATCAATTAAGCATATGTGCCAGGTGCTGAGCTGGGTGCTAAGACTACAAAGAAAGCAAATGAAATAATCCCCAGTTGCTAGGAGTTTACATTATAATGGGAGAAACAACAAGAACAGATATGAATAAACATTTTCAAAATTTATTTTGTTTCAGCTAGGTCCAATTAGTGTGAATAATGAATCCCCTGAAGCATTATTCAAATCCACGCACTGTATATTTCCATGGGGCTGAAACCAATAACCATATTTTACATAATTATAACTTCAAATAGTGCTATTTCAAATACCTGTGACCACTTCAGGGAATTCATTATTTACAGTAATCGAGACCTAGGCGTACACTTTAATTTTTTAAGGAATTATAGCCTTGCATAAAGTAGGAAATTAGCAAGTAATTGAACAAAATAATAGTTTCTGTATCACCTTAAAGGCTGCAAAGCACTTTACACATTATTACCTCCTTTGATCCTTGTGAGGTAGGTGCTATTATTATGTCCATTTTATAGATGAGTAAAGAGAGAGGCTCAGAGAGATTAAATGATGTCCATGGTCACACAGCCAGTAAGTGTCTGAGGCAGAATTTGAAATCAAGTCTTCCTAGCTCTGGATCTAATGCTTTATCCACTTTAAAAACTAGTTGCAACACCAGCCCTGGAATCAGCAGGACCTGAATTCAAATCCAGCCTCAGATACTTAAAGGCTGTGTGACCCTGGGCAAGTCACTTAACCCTGATCACCTTTAAAAAAAAATTAGTTACAGATATGAATGAATAAATGGTGAACGAACAATGAATCAATAAAGGAACAAGAAAACAAATGAATAAGCAACTTAAGAAGAGAAGGCAGAGGGGTGGCTAGGTGGCGCAGTGAATTGAGCACTGGCCCTGGAGTCAGGAGGACCCGAGTTCAAATCCAGCCTCAGACACTTAACCTCTACTAGCCGTGTGACCATAGGCAAGTCACCTAACCCCAATTGCCCCTCCAAAAAGAAAAAAAAAAAAAGAAGAAGAGAAGGCAGAGACGGCACCACGCCCAGAGGAATAGATGAGAGGCCCCCATAACACGTCCACTCGATGTTGATCTTTAACAAAAAAGAGGGGAAAAATAATAAGCAAAGGAGCCATTTGGAACTCATGAGCACCCTCTGCTTAGGCACACAGACTCAAAGCTAATCAACCCTAACACAAGAAACAAAGGGCCCAGGAACCAAGAAGAGAACTGAGCACTTACCTAATATTTTCTCCATTTTAAAACTACTTGAAAGACAACCACTGCAGGACCCACACGGCCAGAATGAGGATTCTGCCAGTAGGCAAATACTCCCTGAGGAATGTGAGACAGGAGCAAACCTGCATGCCTCCTCCGCCAAAGAGACAGAAGCCAAAGAAAGGGCAATCAGATGGCCAGCAGGGTAAGAAGGGCAATAGCAGTGGCCAGGCCTAAGAGATGCTAGCAGAAAACTCAGGGCCCCTAGCTTTCTGGAAAAAAAAAAACTGTTGCCATTTACAAATGTGCCACCATCGGAAAGTAGGGAAGATGCCACAAACAGGTCCCCATGTGAGAAGAGGAGACTAGGGTTACATAAGGCCAGCAAAGAAAGGGAAACCAGGAGGGAGGTTGCTCCAGAGGAAGCAAGCAACTACAGGTAACTTGGCATCTGCTCAGTCTCACAAGAGGGGGCAGTGCACTCTGGGGAGGTACCACACAATTACCACTTTTCCTTAAAAAGTTTATCCAAGCCTCAGAAAATGAATTCCTCTAATTTGACAACTCCAGCTTCAAGGAGGGTCTCTGGGTGTTCCAGGCCGGGGGACAAAGGGAGAGACTGGGAATTGTCACTGCCAGCCACAGCCTTTGTGGAAGTAAACACAGAGGAGGAGTGTGACAAGGAGCAGGCAGGGAAGAGAATGTCTCCAGAGGGATCCCAGGCAGTTATCGGTTTCAATAAACATTTACCGGCTACCAACAGAGCGCAGTGCTACTGTAAGTGCCCAGAGGGACACTGGAATTAAATAAGGCAAGTTTTCTGCCCTTGAGGACTATACGGAGTCACATGGAATAACAGGAAAGACTTTGAAAAGCATAAAGAAATGAAAGGTACTAGTACCAGGGAAATAATAAATCCTATTTATTTAGCCCTTCACAATCTACAAAGTGTTTTCTTTGCAATGACAAGGGAAGTAGTGGCAGGACTATCTTCTTTCCAAAAACTAAGGGTCAGAATGACTTGCCCATGGTTGCAAAGCTAATAAATGATAGAGCTGGGACACACCAAACTGCTGACTCTTCTGTTGGCAGAGTGGGAGGGGTGCTGGCACACAAGTCAAAGGATGTAGGTTCAAATTCTGTCTCTGATATTACTTGTGTATCTTGGGCAAGCTGTTTAACCTTCACAGGTTAAAATAAGGGGGCTGATGTCCCTGAGGGAGGCCCCCTTCATCTCTAGGATTTGTGATCCTATGACTTTCTACTTCCCACTCGCTGCTTTTGCATAGAGGGACCTCCCCATGTCTGAATCCACTCCATTCTCACCACTGTCTCATAGAATCCCTAAGCTCCCTTTGAGACATGGGAAGATCAGGTGCCACAATGTATATGAAGCCTTTCTTGGCCCCACCCTCTGCCCAACCTCCAAGCCACCTATTAATGTTCTCCCTCTCAAAGAAGAAATCATTCATGCTTTGTATGATCTGTTTACACGTTGTGCCCCGCCCCAGTAGAAATTAAGTCCTTTGAGGGATCAGACTTTTTTAAAAATAAACTTTGTATTTCCAGTACCTAACACAAAGCAGGCACTTAATAAATGTCTATTGAAACTCTGCAGTTTCATTTCATACCCTGCAAATTGACAGAGAAGACAAAAAATGTCAGCAATGTTGGAAGATTGTGGAATGGCAGGAACACTGATGCACTGTTGGTGGATCTGTGAATCTGTACAATCATTCAGTAAAGCAATTTATATTTATTCTAATAAAGTGACTAAAATGTATATGCCCTTTGACCCCAAAATCCCATTACTAGGCTTATATCCAAAGAAAATATAATGACTAACATTTATGTAACTCTTACAATGTGCCAGGCACTGTGCTACGTGCTTTTACAATTATTATCTTGTTCGATCCTCATAACAACCCTGGGAAGCAGGTGCTACTATTATACTCATTTTTATAGATGAGGAAACTAAGGCAAAAAGAAGCTAAGTAACTTGCCGAGGGTTGTACAGCTAGGAAATGTTTCAGGCTGGATTTTAATATTTAATATTTCTGACTCCACACATGGCATTCCATCTACTGAATCACTTACATAACAAGGAGATCCACTGCCAAAAAAAAAAGACACCCCATAAACACCAAAATGTTAACAGCATCACTTTTTTGCAAAAGCAAAGAATTGGAAACAAAGTAGATGACCGTCATTTGAGGAATGGCTAAACAAATTATGGTACATAAATGTATTGGAATATTACTGTGCTGTAAGAAATGACAGATGTGATGAGTACACAGAAGCTTAGAAAAGCAGGAAAATTACAAGAACTAATATAGAGTGAAGCAGCCAAAAAACACATACAATATCTGAAAAATATGAATGTAAAGAAAGCACAAAAAAGCAAAAGTAGATATTGTAAATTTGTAAAGAACAAATAAAAGAGAAGATAAAAGAACACAATGCCCCCCTGCCTTCCACAGAGACAGGAGGCCCACAACTGTTGCACATTGCACATATTTTCAGACTTCTATGTATTAATCAGTTATAGTCATTTTCCCTCTTTTTTTTTTTTTGCTTTTTTTTTGGAGGGCAATTGGGGTTAAGTGACTTGCCCAAAGTCACACGGCTAGTTTTTGTGTTAAGTGTTTGAGGCCACATTTGAACTCAGGTCCTCCTGACCCCAGGGCCGGTGTTCTATTCACTGTGCCACCTAGCCGCCCCTTTCCCTCTTTTTTTAATTCTTAAAAAATACTTTTTGTTATATGGGATGGCTATCCGAGAGGGGGAGGAGAGTGACACTAGGGGAAACTACAGTAATATTAAAAATACATCAATAAAAGGGCATTTTTAAAATGTCTGTTGAATTTAAATTTATAATCTACTAAGAAGGATATAGGTAGGTAGGTGACTCATTGGGTAGCATGCTAGACCTGGAGTCAGGAAGATCTGAATTCAAATCTAGCCTGCAACACTCCCTAGCTGTGTGACCTTGGGAAAGTCACTTAACCTCTGTTCATCTAATCCATGGAGAAGGAAATAGCAAGCTGCGCCAGTGTCTTTGCAAAGAAAACCCCATACAGTGCCACAAAGAATTGGATACAACTGAACAAGAACAAAAGGGATATGACAAGCTCACAGATAAATAAAATACAAGGTAGAGTGTGGTAGGGCAAAGAGAACCCTATTAGGAAATGAATGGGATGGGACGTCAGAGGCCATCTAATCCAACCCATACCAAGAGTAATCCTCTCTACAATATATCTAGGGCTTCACACTCTACATTTAGGGCATCTCCCACTACATAACAAAAGCTCTCATTTCTACCACACTTTAAGGTTTCCAATGCACTTTCCTCACAAGAATCCTGTGAAGCAGGCAGGACAAGAGTTATTATCTTCAATTTACAAACGAGGAAACTGGGTCCACGAGGGGTTAAATGACTTACCCATAGTCACACAGCTGCTTAGTTCCAGAGCTGGGACTCAAACTCAGATCCCTTCCAATTCTTACACCCAACATGGCCCAGTGTATCGCACTGCCCCTGGTTACAGAGGAAATGCAAATTCCTCATTTAATAATTCTAGGACTGCCTGTTTTTGACGTGGATTCAGAGGTACGGAGAATAAAAAGAAAAAAAACTAGAACTATCATCCTGTCAGTACAACGTACAATGTACATGTATGATGACTGCAGTCATAAAACATTAACCCCAAGAAGCAGTAGAATCTGGGTGACTTTTAGTGAATAGTTTTGGTTCTAGAGAATTCAGGAGAAGCACAACCTCCCCTCAGTAGAGAGGTGCAGCCTGTGAACGTGAAACGGGCGGACGTCATTACTGTGGGGGTTGGCTTTGTTTCTTCGCTGCTGCCACTACTATGGTAAGCTAGGGTTTGGTACGGAAAGAACCTTAGGTTAAGGTACCCTGTCTTAAGGTGTACGGCCGTGGAGTAAAGATTAAAGGCACCAATAGAACTTTTTGAGATGTTATGGTGTTTTTATGCCTAATTTCCTTCCAGGATCACAGATCTAGAGCTGTAAGGGTCTTAGAGTTCATCCATCCAACCTTTTCATTTTCTAGAAAAGGAAACTGGAGTCCAATAAGTTAAGTGACTTACCCAAGGTCACAAAGGTCATAAATGGCAGAATCAGGAATCCATTCTTCAGGTCCTCTTACTCCAACTCACTCTAATACACTGTTAGGACTTTGGGAAGGGGAACTGGGGGAATGCCATCCTAGGCTTTCTTTGGAAACCAGCATTCCAGTTAGAGAAAGACCGATGAGTGTCAGGGCATTGGATAATCTGAAAGGCATTCTGTATTCTTTGCCCATCTATTCCTATCACAGACAGCTTTGCAGAGCCCCTAGCTATATAATCCACCCCCAACTGGAATGAAATTGTAAAAGTTTAAACAACTTAGTCTTGGCAGCTCCTCAAAATGCACACCTACTATAACACATGCCTTTACTTTGGCTGTTGCCAGATACCTCCTGGGCATACAGTAGAAGATCAAGATTTCCAAAAGGTTTTTGTTGTGTGTTTTTTCTTATAATCTTTGGGTCTAGAGACAATCTAGCAAAAAGCATCCCTCAGGTATAGGGGCTAGTGCACTCTTAACCACACAACATCCCAGCTCCACTAGCTAGGCATGCTTCTCAAGTCAAGTTACCCAGGGAACAGCAAAAGGAGAAAGTTCTGGATTTGTTCCACCCTTTTCCCAGAAAGAGGTGAGATGGTTTGCCATGGCTGAGGAAAGCAGGAGGCAAAAGGTCTTTGCCCCTTTAAGCAAAAGTAATAGAAAGGTACTGTCCTGTGATGGTTCCTTCCTTAAATGGTTCCTTCTAGCTTCTGCAGCAATTTACTGTAAGAGAAGCAAATCTGGCAAGAGAAGGGAAAAAATTCTTTTACCTCAAAAAGAAAAAAAATGCCATCAGACACCCACACAGAAGAAAACATTTCAAGTTGTTATATCCAAAATCTGCCACTTCATCATCTTACTTCAAAGTCTTATTAACAGAATGCAGCCAGTACTCCAACCAGAATTAACAGGCCCCATTTCTGCCTCTCATGCCTGCTCAGTCACCTTTGCTAGAGCCTCACCCCTGGTCATGAAGACGCCCCAAAGCTCTGTCCTCGTCCACCTTCTCTTCTCTCTAAAATCTCTCTTGGTGATCTCCTGAGCTCCCAAGGGTTTGATTATAATCTCTATGAAGATGGCACCAAACCAAGATCTATGTATGGGATCAATGGACCATTGATTTAGAGAGACTTCAGAGGTCACTGAGTCCTACCCTCCTTCTTTGACAGATAAAGAAACCAAAACCCAGGGAGGTTAAGGGGTTTGCCCAAGACTGCACAAGGGTATAAGTAGAAGAGTCAGAAATTGAATTCAGGTCCTTTAACCCCAGAGTCAAGACTCTTTCCCTTGCACCATCCAGCATTCATCTCTCTCCTGAGCCCACTTCCCCTGTGTCAGTCAACAAAAAATTAACTGGGGGGCAGAGCCAAGATGGAGGCATAGAAGCAGGAAAACTCTGCAGCTCCCCCTATAACCACCTCAAATACCTATAAAATATGACTCTAAAGAAATTTTAGGGTTCCAGAACTCACAAAAGTACAGAGAAACAAAGCTCCAACTGAAGGCAGCCTGGCAGGCGGGACAGGAAGGGCTCATCACAGCTCCCTGGGAGCCAAAACCAGCCTGGCCTGAAACCTTGGCTTTGCCCCGGGGCGGCCAGGACAAGCCATGGCTGGATCTTTTAGGAAAGCAGATCTCCCACAGCTGTGGCCATTTCCAGAATTATCAACCCATAAGAAACAAGAACTAAGTGAAAGGTGAGTGGAACTCAGCTAAAGCTTGGGAGAAAAGCGAGTCTGGCCATCCACCTCCAGGGCAATAAAGCAGTAGAAGCAGTGGCCCTGCAGCTGCCTCCACATGGCTGCTTCAGAGCTCTCAGCCAGCAGATTGCAGGGGGGCCAAGCAATCATTCAGAAGCTAAATGCTTTTGCCTTAAGCTGCCTAGATCAGGATCCTGGTCTTGGGTGGGGGTCCTGAAGTGTGTTTTCAGTGAGCCAAAACTGGTGGGGGCTGCAGCAGCCTCCTAATAGCTCTGACAGCTGCAAAAACCCCAGCAATTTGGGACAGAGCTCTACCCTGTGGAAGCAGAGTTCCACAGAGCTAAAAAGTCAAGTAATTGACTGGCAACATGAGCAGGAAAAGGAAGCAAAGCAAGCCCAGCAATCCAACTTTAGATTTCTTTTTTGGGGACAAAAAAGATTAAAGAATGGAATGGGAGGAAGACAACACAGTCAGAACTCCCACACCAAAAGCTTCCAAG
>CM053582.1:117077238-117190024 GCA_028627135.1 Pseudochirops cupreus | reverse complement strand
TGGAAATGAATGATGTAAACTAAAAATAAACAAAAGTTTAAAAAAGAAAAAAAAACAAGCAATTAACTGCTTACTATGTGTCAGGCCCTGGGGATACAAATGACATGTCTTTACCATCAAGGAGGTCACATTCTAATGAGGAAGACAACATGGAAAAGACTCTAAGTTCATCCAAAACATCTACAATATAAATGGGAAGTAATCCCAGAAGGAAGGCACTGGGAGGTAGGCGCTGGGAGGGGGAACAAGGGTCAGGAGAGCCCCCCTGTGGAAGGAAAGATCAGAGCTGAGTCTTGCTTGACATCCCCTGGATGTCCCTTAAGTATTTCAAATTCAACACAGGTCACCATTACATCAGCTGACTTTGCACAGCCCTGCTTCACTTAAATCCAATTCACTTGCAAGTCAAGATATCACCCTCCTGATGTCACTGGTCTTCTTCAAGAACAAAGGACAAGAGGCATCCAATCCCCTCCAATGTGTCATTCTTCCTAACTTCTATATACCATCATGCTTCTAATCACTCTGGTTCTTAACCTAGACATCATCCTACCTCATTCCTGTTTCTCAAATCCCTGCCTGGTCTTACATCTCCTACCTCTGCAACATCTCTTACAATCCCCTCCTCTCCATTCATAGTCACTAGTAGTTCGGGCCCTCATCATCTCTCTCCCAGACTATTTCAACAGGTTCTTAATTGACATCCCTCCTTCCAGTCTCTCCCCTCTTCAATTCATCTTCTATGTAGCCACCAAATTTGATATTCCTAAAACACAGATCTGACCGTTTCAATCCCCTTCTCAGTCAACTTCAGTGGTTCCCTGCTGACTCTGGGATAATATGTAAATTTCTGTCAGGCATTTTAAGCTTTTCACAATCTGGTGCCAAACTATCTTTCCAGATGAATTCACATGTCTCCCCCTCAAGCTCTACATTCTATCCCAGTGGGTCAGCTTCCTATTCCCTATGCCTTGATTTCAACTCTTGATTCCATGCCTTTGAATAAGCTGTCCCCTCACTCTGCCTCTGACCGACTTACCTGGGTGATCTTGGACAAGTCATTCATCCTCCATGGAACTCTGTTTCTTCCTCTGCAACATACAGAGACTGGGCTAGATCAGATGGCCTCTCAGGTCCCTTCCAGCCCTGGACCTATGATCCTCTGAGCCTGTGCTTGGAATGCTCTCCCACACTTGCGTGCCTTTGAAGCTCAGCTCAGTGCCACTTTCTTGCAATGGTCCTTACTCATATGCTCATGCATTTGCTTTGGATCATACAATCATAAGCCTGGAGCACGAAGGGACTTAGAAGTCTCTGAATCCAACCTCCCTCTTATTTTACAAGGAGGAAACTGAAGCTTGGAGAAAGAAAAATGACTTTCCCACAGTAGATAGTAAGTAGCAGAACTCACATTCAAACTCGGGTCCTGAGACTCCCATGTCAATGTTCTTTATATGACATCACGTATTTTGTATTCACTTATCTGCACACATATTGTTTCACTCTGATAGAATATAAGCTCCCAAGGACAGGAGCTAATATTACAACCACTGCCTGTCATTTTGGGGGAAGCAGAATGCTATAAGGTGAACGTGTTCACAATTATCCAAATATGACAACAGTGTGAATGTTGCAGGAGGGCCTAAACCAACTCCCCTTTCAATATCACCTTACAATTTAACAAAAACTTTCATCACTCTCCTCCAAGCCCTGTCCCGGACTTTCTGGTCTTCAAAATCATGCCTTCTCTCCTGCTGGCTCAGGACTAGTACCCTCCATGCCCAGGAACAAGTTACCATTCCTGAAATCTATTCACTATAGAATATTCCTCCACAAGGCCCACCCCCCTTCTCCCATTGGTGAGTTTCTCCTCAAGGCTTCATTTTATGGAATGGACCAGGCCAGTTGGTCTTCACTCTTCTCCTGGCTATCTTGCTGATTTTCTGGACCTTAAATCCATGGCCCTTGCTAGGTACCTCTTCTCCTCCAGCCCCACACATAGCACCACCACCTTCCTTTGCAGCTTCCTTTTAAGTGCTCTCTTCCTGCGTTATAACATAAGCTTCCTGAAGGCAGGGGCTGTCTTCCTTTTTTGCCTATATTTGATCCTCAGTGCTTAGCATGGTGCCTGACAGAGTAAGCATTTGACAAATTTTATTCTTCCTTCTTTGTTTCTTTCCTTTTTCCTGCCTTTCTCCCTCTTTCCTTTCTTCATTTTCTCCTTTTTTTCTTTCTTCCTTCCCCTTCCTTTCTTTCTTCCTTCCCTCTTTCCTTCTTTCCTTCCTCCCTTCCTCCCTTCTCTCCCTACTGCCTTTCTTCTCTCTTTCCTTCCTTCCTTCCTCAAAATAACCAGAGGCAGAATGATACAGTGAAGTGACTGCTGGATTTGGAAGAAATGAACTTGGGTTCAAATCCAAATTCTCCTATTTGTAACCTTCAAGAATTTCTAAAACTGAGTTTTCTCCAGTAAAAGTGGGGGAGATGGGGAGCAGTGTATGAACCTGAGGACCTCTGAGGTCCCTTCTAGGCCTAAATCTATCTCTCTATGATCCTATGACCACGCACAGTAGACAGTGCAAGCATCACAATTCCTGTATCATGTAGAAGACTAATCAAAGGCTCAGAAAAGGGAAATCCAACGTCTTGGGGTCATGCCAAAGCACCAAGTGTAGCAGTGGAATTCAGGCCTCCTGACCTTAAGCCAGGGGGCTGTCTTTACTGAGCACCCCAACTCTGCTGCTGTTCCCCGGGGTCATTTTGTGTAGCAGCAAGCTCTATTTCAATGTTACTTGACGAGCTGCTTAAATAGGCAAGGTACAGTGGACTTAATATTCTAGGGCAGTGGTTCTAGGGCAGTGCCACGACCCTTTAATACTGGTATGTGGGCGTATCTGCATGTGGGTGGACCTGCCTTGAGACGGATAGAGGAGCAGTGTGTCAGTTCCTAAGACCATCAGAAATACGTGTTTTCTGATGGCCTTAGCGACCCCTGTGAAAGGATTATTCGACCCCCAAAGGGGTCACGACCCACAGGTTGAGAACTGCTGTTCTAGGGTGTTTAAGTAATGGGCTAAAGTCATGGAAGAGAAATGAGAAAATAGCACAGAGGACAGAGATAGCCCAGAGTTCTGTAGCTGGGTTTTCCATGCTGCTCCTTCGATTCTTTTTTCTCACTTACCAGATACTTTTGATAATGACACATGTCAGTATATTTTGAGAGCCAGCAAGGAAACTCCTGTTTACCTACTTTACCCACTTGTATAGGTCTCCCTGAACATTTCATATGCTTGGTTTTTTTAGGTACAGCTTAGACTACATGACTTTTTTCTGAGAGTCTGCGATTCCACGCTTCTGAGACCTCAGAACTGGAGCAGAAACAACAAATGAAAAGTCTTCCTTCAAATCCAGAGGTTATCACCCAATCTGCTTTGCTTCTAAATCCAAAGTAGTAGTCAAAAGAATCACAAAAATCAATTTGCAAATTCCTAGAAAATAGTGGAATAGTGAGAAATAGTGGGATGCATTGTGATATACATGATTAACACATTTGCAACACCTTGTCTCAATGCAATTGTATACCACAATGAAACCAAAACCAACAAGTACGAGCAATAAGAAGAAACTAAGACTTTTGCAAAATAAAGCAAAGTTAAAAAAAAAAAGTAGGGGAAGCTGGGTAGTACAGTGGAGAGAATGGCAGGCCTCGAGTCAGGAAGACTCATCATCCTGAGCTCAAATCTGGCCTCTGACATTTACTAGCTGTGCGACTCTAGGCAAGGCATTGTGTCTGCCTCAGTTTCCTCATCTGGATGATAAGCTGGACAAGGAATTGGCAAACCACTCCAGTATCTCTGCCAAGAAAACTCCAAATGGGGTCATAAAGAGTCAGACATGACTAAAAACAATGAACAACAATTTAAAAAAAATAGAGCCCTAAGAATAGAATACATTTTTATGACAGCTATATAAGAGGAAAACTGAATAGGAACGAGCTGTCAAAGAATCCAGAGGACTACAGAGAGGAACCGAAACATTCTCATGTACTGAAATCAATTCATTTAAATGTATATGGGTACAGAGAATGTGTTAGTTGGTTATAATGATGCTCAATGTTAAGTGTTTAATAAAACCTTTATGGGGCAGCTAGGTGGCACAATGAATAGAGTACCGGTCCTAGAGTCAGGAGGACCTGAGTTCAAATCTGGCCTCAAACACTTAATACTGACTAAACATATGACCTTGGGCAAGTCACTTAACCCCAATTGCCCTGCCCTCCCCCCCCAAAAAGCAAAAACAAAAACAAAAAGTTATTAGTTAATGCTACCTTTACGGGTGGCTAGATGGCACAATGAATAGAGTACCAGCCCTGGAGTCAGGAGAACCTGAGATCAAATCTGGCCTCAGACACTTGACACACTTACTAGCCCTGTGACCTTGGGCAAGTCACTTAACGCCAATCTCCCTGCCTTCCCCCTCCAAAAAGAAAAAAAAAGTAAGTATCTCGATTTTCACTTGTATGATTTACTTCAAGGTCTAGTTTAAGAGAAAGCCATCTCTGACACCTTCTTGGGGGAAGACAACAAATGGAGTTCCACATGGGTCACATCCAGCACAAAACACATCTTCATTAATTACCTAAACCAGAGATGTCAAATTCACAGCCGCTGGCCACATGCAGCCCACAGCACTCCCCAGTGTGGACCAAAGCAAATTAAAATGTAATTCCTGATTTTAATGGGTTGATGTATTAATAAAAAAAAAAGGAGCATATCAATGAGTAGTTTTCTAAGTCAATACACAGCCCTCAGGAATCCTTATGTACAACTGAGTGGCCTTTGAGTCTATCTGAATGTGACACCACTGGCTTAGACAACAGAAGAGTCAATGAGCTGTCAAATGGGCCAATAAGAAAACTGGGTGGAACTACCCAAGGACTTTGTTCCAGCTCATGTATACAAAGAACACTGAACTAGGAGTCAGGGAACTCTGGATTCAAAGTCTGCTTCTGACACCAGCTATGTGACCCTGGGCAATCACTAAATCCCTTTGGCCTCAGTTCCTTCATCTTCAAAATAGAGATAATAATAACCTGTCGTAACTATTCCCAGAGGATTATTGTTACTTAGAGGCTCAAATGGTATAAAGTGTGCAAAGCACTTTGAAAACCATAAATAACCATAAATATCAGCTAATGTTATCAAGAACTCTATCTCCTTTCTCTTCCCTACCAGAGATGCAGATGGTTCTCTCCAACTCCCTACTTTTCCTCCTTGGTCTTTCCTTCCCTTTCCTCTGGCAGATTCTCTTTCTAAGTTTTCTTTAAAAAAAAGTCAATTAATGAAAATCTATTTTCTCTCCCTCAGGTAAGAACCTGCACCCTCCCACTGAAAAAAAAAAACAAAATCTTTAGCACAAATATACATAGTTAAAGCAAAACAAATTCCCACACTGGCCATGCCCAAAAATATACGTGTCTAAATGTGTACCATGGGTCCATCATCTCTCTGCTGGAGGTAGGTAGCATTCTTCTTCATGGAGTACTCTAAAATCACAGCACAGGGAATAGAGTGCTGGGCCTGGAGACAGAAAGACTGATCTTCCTTAGTTCAAATCTGGCCCCAGACACTAGCTGTGTGACCCTAGACAAGTCACTTCACCCTGTTAGCCTCAGTTTCCTTATCTGTCAAATGAGCCAGAGAAGGGAATAGCAAATCACTCCAGTATCTTTGCCAAGAACACCCCCAAATGAAGTCATAAAGAGTTGGACATGACTGAACAACAGCATTGTATTACTCAGAATACAGTTCTTTCAAAATCATTTTTCTTTATAATATTGTTATTGTATAAATTGTTTTCCTGGTTCTGCTCTC
This sequence comes from Pseudochirops cupreus, assembly GCA_028627135.1. Taxonomy (NCBI): domain Eukaryota; kingdom Metazoa; phylum Chordata; class Mammalia; order Diprotodontia; family Pseudocheiridae; genus Pseudochirops; species Pseudochirops cupreus. The sequence goes on along the minus strand of CM053582.1, from coordinate 117,184,154 downwards.
TTTGCTCTGCATCAGATTATACAAATCTTCCCAGGTTTCTCTGAAACCCTGTCTATCAACATTCTGAGAACACAACAAATTTGTTCAGTCATTTCCCAATGTATGGACACACCTTTAGTTTCCAATTCTTTGTCACTGCAAAAAGAGTTACTGTAAATATTTTTGTATATATAGGTCCTTTTCCACTTTATCTCACCTACCAAGTAGTGGTATTTCTGGGTCAAAGGATATGCCAAGTTTAGAAACTTTTGAGGCAGAGTTCTAAATTGCCTCCCTGACTGGCTAGATCAATTTATAGTTCCACCAACAGTGCATTAATGTGCCTGTTTTTTCCACAGACTCTCTATCATATATCATTTCCCTTTTTTGTTAACTTTGCTAATCTGATGAGTATGAGATGAGATCTCAGATCAGAATTGCTTCGATCTGCATGTCTCTAATTATAAGTGGTCTAGATCATTTTATATGACTATTAATAGCTTAGATTTCTTCCTACAAGATATTGCTTATCCATATCCTTTGACTATTTATCAGTTGGGGAATAGCTCTAATTCTTACAAATTTGAATCAGTTCCTTAGATAGTGTGTAAATGAGATTTTTATCAGAGAAACTTCCTGTGAAGATTTTCCTTCAGCTGGCTGTTGCTCTTCTAATCTTAGATGCACTCGTTTTGTTTATGTAAAAACTTTTAAAGGTTATATAAAGAAAATAGTCCATTTTTTCTTCTATTATCCTCTCTATCCCATGTTGAGTCATGAAATGTTCTCCTATCCACATATTTAAAGGCTAATTTCTTCCTCTGTTCCTCTAATTTGTTTATATGGCTTTTGATACCTAAGTCATGTATCCCTTTGGAGCTTATACTGTATGGTGTGTAGTGTTGGTCAATTTTTTTTTCAAACTGCTTTCCAATTTTTCCAGAAGTTTGGTCAAACAGTAAATCCTTACCCCAGTAGCTGTGGTCTTTGAGTTTATCAAACAATAGCATGTTTCATCATGGAGTGATGATTTCACTTGCTTCTGTGAACTATGTACCTAATATGTTCCACTGATAAACTTCCATTTTCTAACCAGTACTAAATAATTTTGATGATTGCTGCTTTATATTTATTATATTTTGAGATCTAGTATTGCAAAGCACTTTTCTTTCTCACTTTTTTCATTATTACCCTTGAAATCCTTTACCATTTGATCTTCCAGATCAATTTCTTTACTTTTTCTAGCTCTATAATAATCCTTTGGTAATGTGATAGGTGTGGCACTGAATAAGTAAATTAATTTAGACAGTACTGTGATTTTTACTCTATTGTTTCATCCTATCCATGAGCAATTGCCATTTCTCCTAAGTTCTTATTACCAGAAAGCATTTTGTAGTTGTATTCATATAGTTCCTGCAAGTATCTGGATAGATAATACATTCTGTAGTTGTTTTAAATGGAGTTTCTCTTCATCTCTTCCAACTGGGTTTTGATGGTAATAATAAGCAAGCTTCCTTCAACACACCTACATTCCCTGACTCCCTTGCTCAGAACCCGGCTCATTCTCCTTACCCCTTCTCCTCTTCTCCCTTCTCAACCAATTCAGATTCTGCACTTTTGGGCGAGTCCTTCCCCCTCTGCAGGTTTAGACTTCCTCATTTATCAAAGAGGAGGATGTTCCCTCAATTAATTTGTGTGCCATATTTTCTTATCTGTGCACAAGTTATTTTTCCCAACCGACTGTAAGCTTGCTTTTATTTCTATCTCCAGTGCTTAGGACAGCGTCCGGTACTTAGTAGGCATCTAACAAATGCTTACTTGATTTTAAAAAATGAATAACTAAGTTGGAGGAGGAGGCAGATAGAAAACAAGAAGAAAAAAATTGTAAGACCAGGTTGATTCATTAATGGAAAAAAAATATAATCAATACTAAACACAAAATTTGTTTTTATGCCTTTTCAATCTACAAGCATTAAATAAGCAATCCCTATGTACCGGATACCATATTAAATGCAAGGGTCACAAATACAAAAATGAGACAATCCTTGCCCTGAAGGAGCTTAATTCTGGAGAGGGTTTGCCACATTTTCACAGATAGGTCAGCCCTATTCAATATTGTATTTAAAACACAGGGGGGGAAATGCTTCATCCAATGACAGAGACAACCTCCACCTACTAGGAGTGAGCTTAATAAACAAAATAAAGTCTTCATCTGTAAATTGGGGACTGGACTAAGGTCTATAATACTTACCAACTCTCCAGAGTTTCTGGGAATCTATGATACTATACCAGGGCCTATAGTACTCCATCAGAACCAAAGCTTCTGATTCCTAATATGGAGCCTTGATTTATCATTCCTAGGCTTAGAAACTTCCGCACTAACCTTGAGTAAAGGCTAAACATATTAGCTGGACATTCAAGACTCCTCTGCCTCTGGTCTTGCCTTCTAATTTGATGTCACCATTCAGTCACTCTGTGCTTCAATCAAACAATACTCTTCACCATTGGGCAGACCCCAAACCCCTCCTACCACCACACATGCTCATAAGATTCTGCGAGACTGCAATGACCTTAGTCTCTTCTCCACCTCAAGAAATTTCTGCCTTTCTTCAAGGCCTGGCTCAAATGCCAATGCCTTCATGAAACCTTCCCTGACACCAGAATCACATGCATTGAGAGCTGGAAGATAGATGGAGTGTTTTTTTAAGTTTCTAGTATATACCAAGCACTGTGCTAAGACTGGGGGATATAAGAACGAGCAGGCAAGACAGTAAGGGGCTTTCATTCTAACTCGGAGAAGATAACATGTAAAGAGACCTGGAAGGCAGAGGAGGGGGAGATGCAGTAAGCAGCATGGTATAGAGTGGCTCCAAAGTGATATGGAAATCAGAGCATGATGGACTCAGTTCCTAGAGGCTTAGGAGAGCTGATTGTTAAATTTTCAGGGTGAGCATTTATACCTCAGAAATTGGCAAACTATAAGTCTGGGTTCAATTTAATGTTTTGTTAACTATCTAAAGTTAAGAAAGTGACAGAGAAAAGTCAAGCATATACTTGTGTATATGTGTGTATACACATATATATACATATAAATATATATGCATATATGTGTGTATATATGTGTGCATGCATAAATATGTGCATGTATACAAATATATCTTGTACCAGGTTTCCATGCAGGGGTGTGCTGGTAAACGTTTAACAACCAGGCCCTGTGTATATGTGTACAATTACCAGCATACCCTTGCATGGAGGCCTGGTACAAGACAAAATGAAGCAAAAGCTTAGCTATCAGAGCCCAGCTTCCCAGGGGCACACTCCAAGTTTCTGGGGGGATGGAGACAAGGATGATGGCCACTGTGTAGGAAGCATGGTATGGAGATGGCTGGGGAGAGAAATGAAACCTCACTTATCACTCCATCTCGACCTGGGGCATCTCTCTGGTTGTCTCGCACGCCTGGAACACCCTCCTTCCTCCATGCTGACTGCTGACTTCCCCAACTTCCTTCAAGTCCCAACTAAAATCCTACCTCCTACAGGAAGCCTTCCTTAACCCCTCTGAACTCCAGGGCCTTTCCTCTATTATTTCTTATTTATCCTATATATAGCTCACTTTGTATATCATTTGCATGTTGTCTCCCCTATTAGACTGTAAGCTCCTTGGGGCAGGGACTATTTTTTGCCTCTTTTTGTATCCCCAGCACAATGCTTGGCACATAGTGAATACTTAATAAAAGTTTATGGATTGATCATCAGAGCCCAGCTTCCCAGACACAGAGGAAGGAACCCAATCGCTCAACTAGTCCAGTGCAGACAAAGAAGGAATCTCCCTCTAAAAGTGATTCTCCGGTCTCTGCCTGAAGACCTCTAAAAAGCAGGAATACCCCCTTCTTCTCTACCAGTCCCTTGAAGGCAGGGCATCCTGCATGTGGACAGCTCTAATTATTGAGAAGCATTTCCTGACATCAAACCCTCTTGACAACTTCCACCCATTACTCCAGGTCCTGCCTTCTGAAACCAGCCAGAACAAGGATAGACCCTCCTCTATAGGACAGTACTTCAAGTACTCAAACATGGCTTTCATGACCCACTCCCACCCTGAGTCTTGTCTTCCCTTGGCTACATGCCCAGTTATTTCAATCAGTCCTCATATGCAATGGATTCTGGGCTCTGCATTGTTCTGGCTGCCCTCCTGTGGACATTCTCCAGCTTATCAACAGCCTTCATGCAGCACATGAATACAATATTCTAGACAAGGTCTGACAAGGGCAGAATGTAGTGAGGTTATCATCTTCTCTTCCATTTCTGGAAACTATACCCCTCTTAATACATCACAAGATCCCCATTAGCTTTTGTGGCTGTCACTTCATATTTCTGACTTATATCGGGGTTAGAGTTCATTAAAGCCCCTAAGTCTTTCTCGGAACAACTGCTGTCTAAGCACACCTCCCCCATCTTATACTTGTATAGTTGATTTTTTGTACCCAAGTGTAAGACTTTACATTGATCCTCTACTAACTTTAGTCTTATTGAATTCAGTCCAGCCTCTAAGCCTGTCAAGATGTTTTTGGATCCTGACTGTCATCCACTCAGTTGGCTCACTATGCCTCCCAGCTGTTCTGTTTGCAAATCTGATGAGCAGATAATTATGCCTTTTTCCATGTCACTGGTAAAAATGTTAAGTCTACCACATCTCACCTGTCAGATTGGCTAACATGACAAAATTGGAAAATGATAAATGCTGGAGAAGATGTGGAGAAAATTGAAACATTAAAGCATTGTTGGTGGAGTTGTGAATTGATCCAACCATTCTGGAGAGCAATCTGGAACTATGCCCAAAGGGCTATAAAAAATGTACATACCTTTTGACCCAGCAATACCACTTCTACAGCTATATCCCAAAGAGATCATAGAAGTGGGAAAAGGACCCATATGTACAAAAATATTTATAGCAGCTCTTTTTTTGTGGTGGCAAAGAATTAGAAATCAAGGGGATGCCCTTCAATTGGGAAATGACTAAGCAAGCTGTGGTATATGAAGGTAATGGAATACTATTGTGCTATAAGAAACGAGGAGCAGACAGACTTCATAATAACCAGGAGACACTTATATAAACTGACATTGAGTGAAGGGAGGAAAACCAGCATTTCCAGCCATCTTCATACCATGCTTCCAACACAGTGGCCATCATCCTTATCTCCATCCCCCTAGAAACTTGGAGTGTGCCCTTGGGAAGCTGGGCTCTGATAGCTAAGCTTTTGCTTCATTTTGTCTCGTACCAGGCCTCCACTGCATACAATTACAGATACATACATATCTGTGATGACTGACTTTGATAGACCGGGCTCTTCTCAGCAATGCAAGGCTATAAGACATCTCCAAAAGACTCACGATGGAAAATGCTAATCACATCCAGAAAAAGAACTAGAGTCTAAATGCAGATCAAAGCAAACTACTTTCACTCTCTCTCTTTTTGTTTTGTTTTATTCCTTCTTTGCCACTGTTCGCTCCATTGGTTATAATCCTTCTTTACAATTTGACTTATGTTTAATGTGAAGGTATTTGTAGAACCTATAATGGATTGCATGCCACCATGGAGAGGGGAGGGGGAGAAAATTTGGAACTCAAGGAATTGTGGAACTGAACGTTATAAACTAAAATTAAATAAATAATATTTAAAATGCTAAGCCAACCAGACCAAGCAAAGGATGAGTTGGTGTGCTCCCTCTACCTAGTGGCTGCCTATGCTATTACTCTTCCCTCAACTTGGTAACCTACTCACAGACCCCTCCCACATATCTGGATGTATTATTTCCTTAGCTCTCTTCCTCTGTCCCTGGTCTTTTCACTCACAATGGCCTCCTTTCCTCAGCCTGCAACACTTCAGAATCCCCCCTTGAGGATTCACCTCATTCCCTTAGTCTGTTGACTCCATTCTCCAGCTTGTTCCTTTAAGACAGGATCTGTCTAAAATAAATCCTCCCAACTGTACAAGCCATTCAGCTCTCTCCTGTACTGTTTATCCCACAGGGTCTGGCCTTAGTGTTAAGTGACAAGCAGTAGCCATGGATATCCAGCCAAAAACTTACTTTAAAAAATAGCAAAACTCAGAGTGGAGAAAATCTAAAACAGTTTGAGAACAATGTATGTAATCACTAAAATAGCTTAAATGCAGAGACCAGAGAAGAGCTGCAGACCTCAGATGAGGCACAGCAGCCACTAGAGGTTCCAGAGAACAGATGACAGGACACATGCCTCTTCTCCCTCTGGAGGTGGGGAGCCTCAGGCGCGAAGGGTGGCTTCTTCTGTCTCATGTGATCACCTTGTCAGTTGCTTTTGCTTCACTGTTTTTCTTTATTAAAAGGGAGGGTTCAATGTGGAGAGAGAGTGGGATATTAAAATGACTGCTATAAAAACAAGAAGCATCAATAAAACTTCAAAAACAAACAAATGAAAAAAATTACAAAACTCTTCATTGCTTTAAAAATTCGGTGATACACGTACAAAAATATTTATAGTAGCTCCTTTTTGTGGTGGCCAAGAATTGAAAACTGAAGGGATGCTCATCAACTGGGGAATGGCTGAACAAGTTGTTATATAAATATAATGGAATACTACTGTGCTATAAGAAATGATGATCAGGCAGACTTCAGAAAAACCTGGAAAGACTTATATGAACTGATGCTGAGTGAAGTGAGCAGAACCAGGAGAACACTGTATATAATAACAGCCGTGTTGTGCGATGACTGACTTTGACAGACTTAGCCCTTCTCAGCAATGGAGGGACCTAAAACAACTCCGAAGGATTCGTGATGGAAAATGCCAGCCACATCCCGAGAAAGAACTGCGGAGTCTGAATGCAGAGCGAAGCAGACTATTTGCTTTCTCTCTTTTTCGTGTTGTTTTGTTTTTTCTGTCTCATGGTTTCTCCCATTCATTCTAATTCTTCTTTACAACATGACTAATGTTAAAATATGTTTAATGAGAATGTGTGTAAAGCCTTTATCAGATTGCATGCTGTCTTGGAGGCAGGGGAGGGGAGGGAGGTAGAGAAAATTTACAACTCAAAAGCTTATGGAACCAAACATCGAAAACTAAAATTAAAGGTCTCCCAGCAAAGGAGAGTCCCTTCCATCTGGATATGAGGCAACTACTTTGTCCTTAGAAGAGTCACCAACAATTAAAACAACTAATTAGAAAAAAGAGACAAATATTTGGGTAGGCAAAGGAGAGGGCAGAGAGATTGTAGAGTGGAGATAAAGATATCTTAGAGTAGAATTCATAAAACATCAAAGCAGGAAAGAGATCCAACCTCATTTTACAGTTAGGAAAAACTGAGGCCAAGAAGTAACATCTAGAATCACAATGTGATAAAGTTAGAATTTAATAATTGATTTTAATGTAGTCCTTTAAATTTTGCAAAATAATTTACATACATTATCATCTTCTCTGAGTTTCATAGCATCCTGGGAAATAGACACCACAAATATTATTATCATCTTACAGATTAGGCAATTGAGGCTCAGTAAGCTCCATGCTTCCCCATGGTCATACAACTGCCAAAGATAGAATTTAAATGAAGATTTTGCAGACTTGCAGACTCCAAGACCCACACTCTATCTACTACACCAGAGGTGGCAAAAACTATGCAGGGGAGCTTCAACCAAATTAAAATGTAATTAGAAAATATTTAATAAAATACAGTAAAACACAGATAATGCTCATATGTGGTTTTCTAAGTCAATATGCAGCCAGCAAAGGATCCTTATATATGCTTTCATGGCCCCATTTCTCTTTGACTTTGGCATCCCTGTCCTATGCCAGGTTGCCTCATGGCCATCCAGCTGGATTAGAATTCAAGTCCCTGGCTTGCCAGTCCCATATTCTTTCCACCCACCACCTCATGTGTAATTACTTTATATTCTGGGGCCACTTCAATCTAATCCAATAAACATTTAGTAAGCCCCTATTATGTGCCAGGCACTATGCTAAGCACATTAAATACAAAGAAAACCAGTCCCTGCCTTCAAGGAGCTTACAATCTAACGGAAGAAAAGGAGACAACACACAAAAGGAGTCAAAAGGAGAGGGGGGTCAACGGGAGGTACTCAGGGCCAAGGCACCTTGTTCTCTGGAGTTAAAACCAGATGGAGCAGTAGATGCAGAGTGTAGTGAGCTCAACAGTCCAGTTTCTGCCCTTGGTAAAGGAAAGCAGCAGAAGGAATTCAGAACTCCACCATCCAGCCCTCCAAGCAGTAGAGAGAGAAAGCAGAGGGAGGTGGCGTCAGTCAAGGCTTGACTTAGCAGCATGGTGAGGAGCACATAAAGCAAATGGGGAGGGGAGCAGGGATGAACAGGTGGTTGTGCAAAACGTGATGGTTTATTTACCAGTAGCAAGGCAAAGCACTGTCTGAAATTATAATACAATCATAGCAGAAGGATAACAGAGAAAATAAAACAGTTTTAATTACATATCGCAGCTTTTGAAACGTATTGGTGATTCTTGGGGGTTTTGAATTCCTTTTTAGAGTTTCTCCCTATCCCTTCCTCCTGCCCTGTCCCAAGCCCACAGGCTGGGAAAGACACAAGACAGCACCATTCGGCTCAGAATCAAGATCTCCAATCATACAGAGTATGTCCAAAGTATCAAAGCATTATGCTATTGCTTTGCGAATCACATCAACAGCTTAGATATGTAATTTACAAAGTTTCTCGGCACTGAATAGTTTATCAAAACTTGCAATTACGGTCCTAAAATCACCGAGAATACTTTACATAGGTATTCTATGGGATTGGACCAAGAATATTTAACATTGTACAAACAGTGGATAGAATACAATGGATAGAGCATCAAGCATGGAGTCAGAAAGACCTGGGTTCGAATCTAGTCTTGGATAGGTACTACCTGGGTGACCCTGGACACTTAATTTCTATCTGCATCAATTTCCTCAACTGTAAAAGGGGGATAATAATGGTACTTCCTTCCCAGAGTTCTTGTCAAGATGAAACAAGATAATGTCTGCAAAGGCCTAGCACACTGCAAATTTTTAATAAATGCTTGTTCCACAAAAGGAATGTCATGGGACAACAAATTATGTCTGTCCTCTCAGAACAAGACTAAGTTCAGAGAGGCATATCAACAGGAACAGCCACTAGGGGATAATTTATTTTTCTATTGACAGAAACTCCTGATAAGATTGCCCACTGAAATGCGAAAGATTATGCTCTACACTGGTGGAGGGAACAGGCACAAAAAATGCCTGAGCCTTAAGTTTGGTTAAGGTACCTAATTTGTTTAGAGCTATCCAGATGTGGACCTTTTGAACACCCACAACATTCACCTGAGATCCTCTTGTATTCAAAGAAATGAGAGAAGAACTAGAAGAATGTGATATCACAGAAATCAAAGGCAAGAGAGAGCACTAAGGATGGTCAACAGGGCTACAAAGAGGTCAAGAAGAAAGAGGGATAAAAAAATCTAGGTTTGGGGATTTTTTGGAGAAATCTTTACTAGAGTAATGAGGACCAAAGATAAACTTCAAAGGGCTGAAGGCTGGGAAGATAAAGGTCAAGTTCATAGAAACGGTAAGTATAAACTACTTATTCTAAAAAATTTGGGAGTAAAAGAGAGATGGGGGGGAAGGGGGAAAGGAACAAGCCTTTATTAAGTGCATAGCATACTATGCATTACACTATTATAAAATGCTAAGCATTTTATAAATATCATCCCATATGATCCCCACAACAACCCTGGGAGGTAGATTCTATGGTGTTAGACCCATGTAACAGTTAAGGAAACTGAGGCAGCTGGAAGCTAAGTAACTTCCTCAGAATCACACAGCTAGGACCATCACTTGTATAGTTACTGTTATCTACACAGAGTCACAAGAGCAATCACAGGATTAATCAATCAATAAGATTTCTTTAAAATATCTATTATGTGTATCATAGAGCTAGAAGGGACCTTAGAGGTCACCTAAGATAAGGTTTCTTAATCTAGGGCCTGTAAGCATGGTTTTTAAAAATATTTTGATGAGGGTGGAGCCAAGATAGAGGAGTAAAAGCAGGAACTTGCTTGAGCCCCTGCTCCAGCCACCTCCAATACCTGTAAAAAACTAATTCTAAACAAACTTTAGAGCTACAGAACCGACAAAGTGACAGAGAGAAACAAATCTCCCACTGAAGATAGCCTGACAGGCCAACAGAAAGGGTCTATTGCGCCAAGCTGGAAGCCAGGGGCAGTCCCACGTGAGCGGGCAGCTCCTCTTCAGGGCGGCCCTGACTAGCAGCACAGACTGGCCAGAGCAGACTTCAAGAGAATCAATCACCAGAATCTGTGGCAGTTTCCAAACTTCTCAACCCATAAACACCAAAGAGAAAGTAAAAGATCAGTAGACAACTCCATTAGAACTGGGTGAGAGAAGAGCATAGTCTGGCCCCTGCCCCCTGGGGTGGCAGAGGTGATGGAGGAGCAGCAGCTGCAATTGTTGCCATGTGGCTGCCTCTAGAGCTCCTGACCTCCAGATCTTAGGGGGACCAAGTGACCATTCAGAGGGTAATCACTCTTGCTTTGAACTGCTTGGATCTGGGTCACAGTGTTGGATGATAGTCCTGGGGGGAGGAACACTAGTGTGCCAGAGCTTGTGGTGGCTATAGAGAGGGCACCCTCCTCATAACTCTGACAACAGCTCTGACAACATTTGCAAAAACACCAGCAATTTTGGACACAGCTCTCTCCACTCTGGAAGCAGAGTTCTACCATGGCAAAGAGCTCAAAAGTCTAGTAATTGGCTGGCAAGATGAGCAAACAGAGAAAGTACAATCAGACTATAGAATCCTTTTTTAGGGACAAAGAGGATCAGAACATCAGAAGACAATAAAGTCAAAACTCTTGCATCAAAAGCTTCCAAGAAAAATATGAACTGGTTGCAGGCCATGGAGGAGCTCAAGAAGGATTCTGAAAATCAAGTAAGAGAAATAGAGGAAAATTTGGGAAGAGAAATGAGAATGATGCAAGAAAATCAAGAAAAGTGAGTCAACAGCCTGACTGAAGAAAATAACACCTTAAAAAAATAGACTAACTCAAATGGCAAAACAGGTCCAAAAAACCAATGAGGAGAACAATGCCTTAAAAAGTCAAATTGGACAGATGGAAAAGAAATTTCAAAAACTCACTGAAGAGAATAATTCCTTCAAAATTGGATTTGAAAAAATGGAAATTCTATGGGAAATTGAGATACTCTAAAACAGATCCAAACAAATGAAAAATAGAAGGCAATGTGAAATATCTCGTTGGAAAAACCACTGAGCTGGAAAATAGATCCAGAAGAGATAATTTAAAAGTTATTGGACTGCCTGAAAGCCATGATCAAAAAAAGAGCCTAGATATCATCCTTCAAGAAATTATCAAGCAAAATTGTACTGATATTCTAGAACCAGAGGGCAAAATAGAAATTGAAAGAATTCACTGATCACCTCTTAAAAAGGATCCCAAAAAGAAAATTCCTAGGAATATTATAGCCAAATTTCAGAGTTCCCAGGTCAAGGAGAAAATATTACAAGCAGTCAAGAAGAAACAAATTTGAGTATTGTGGGAACACAAACAGGATAACACAAGATCTAGTAGCTTCTACATTAAAGGATCAAAGGGCTTGGAATATGATATTCTGGAGGTCAAAGGAGTTAGGATTAAAACCAAGACTCACCTACCCAGCACAACTGAGTACAAGGCTTCAGGGAGAAATATGGTTATTCAAAGAAATAGAAGACTTTCAAGCATTCTTGATGATAAACATAGCTCAACAGAAAATTTGACTTTCAAATACAAGAAGCAAGAGAAGCATGAGAAGGTAAACAGGAAAAAGAAACCACAAGGAACTTATTAAAGTTGAATTATTTATATTCCTACATGGAAAAATGATCATTGTAACTCATGAGACTTTTTCTCAGTGTGAGGATAGTTGAAGGGAATATATGTGTGTGTGTATACATATATGCATGTATAGGAGGGTATATGTGTATGTAAATATATATGTGAGTGTGTGTACATGCATACATAGACAGATGGCACAGGATGAGTTGAATACGAAGGAATGACATCTAAAAAATAAAGAAGTGAGAGAAGAATATATTGGGAAAGGAAGAAAGGGGGAGATAGGATAGGGTAAATTATCTCACATAAAAGAAGCGAGAGAAAACTGTTAAAATGGAGGGGAAGAGCAGGAAGGTGAAAGGGAATGGGTCAACCTTACTCTCATTGGATTTGGCTTAAGGAGGGAATAACATATACGCTCAACTGGGTATCTTACCCTACAGGAAAGTAGGGAGAAAAGGGATAAGAGGGGAGATGATAGAAGGGAGGGCAAATTAGGGGAGAGGGTAGTTAGAAGCAAATACTTTTGAAAAGGGACAGGGTTGAAATGGAAAATAGAATAAGTGGGGGTGGGATAAGATGGAGGGGAATATAGTTTGTTTTTCACAATATAACTACTATGGAAACATTTTGTGTAACTACACAGGTACAACCTATATTGAATTGCTTGTCTTCCCAGTGAGAATGGGTGAGGAGGGAAGAAGGGAAAGAATCAGGAAATCAAAGTTTTAAAAACAAATATTTTTAAAAATTGGTTTTTTTCATGCAACTCAGAAATAAGATAGATATGTAGGCACTGGGGTATAGAAATCCATCTTGCCCTATTAGAAAGTTGGGGGAGTGGGGGAGGATACAAGAAAGAACAGATTGAGGGAAGGGTGTATTCAGTAAGCATGCTACTTGGGTGGGGGTAGGGGAAAGATGGGGAGAAAATTTGTAACTCAAAATCTTGTAGAAATGAATGTTGAAAACTAAAAATAAATTAATTAATTAAAAAAATAAAAATATTTTGACAACTGTATGCCAATATCAATCAATAACCAGGTTAAGTGCCTACTATAGGCCAGGCACTGTGCTAAGTGCTGGGTTTCTTTTGTAATCCTATATATTTTACTTTATATATTAAAAAACAGTCTGAGAAATACTCATTGGTTTCTCTGGACTGCCAAAGGGGTTCACAACACAAAAAGGTTGAGCATCCCTCCTCGAGAGCCAAGGAGAACAAGTCTAATATTACATCTATGTGATACTGCTTTGGGCACTTCAAGAATGCTATCATGTCTCCCCCAAAGCCTACTCTTCTCCAGGCTAAACAGATATCTAACTCATTCAAATGACTCTGGCATTGCACGATCTATGGTTCTGACTAACCTTGTTGCTCTCCCCAGACTCCAGGTTTTCGATGTCCTTCCTAAACTATGATTCCTAAGACAGAACACAGTATTTTAGATGAGGTCTGACTGGGAAGAAAATGGTGAGAGAGATATTTCCATCATTGGAAGCATTTAACTTCCTTAATAAAGCTTAATTTAACATCAGCTTTTTGTGACAACCACGTAACACTGATGATTCATACTGAATTTGTAGTCCACTAAAAACTCCCCAGAGCCTCTGCACATAAACTATTGTCCAGCTAAGCCTCTACCAACCATGCTTGTGAGGCTGATTTTTTGAACCCAAGGGTAGATTCCGACATTTATCCCTCCTGAATTTAATTTTATAATATTTGGCGTAGCCTTCTAGACTATTAAGATCTTTTTGGATCTTGGCACTATCACCCAGGGTGCTAGTTAACCCTCTCAGCTTCGGTTCACCTATAAATTTGATAGGTCTGCTTTCTATGTCTTTGTCTAAGCCCCTGATAAAACTGGACATAGCCAACCATCGATCCCTGGGGTATTCCATGAGGCAGAGCTTCCTTCAAGCTGGCATCAGCTCCTTAATGATCACTCCTTGGTTCTGGTCATTCAATTAGTTTCGCGTACTTTTACTATCATCAAGCTTACTTTTTTCTATCTTGTCCACACAAATAACATGAGCTATGAAAAAAAATAAATGAAAATGAATGAACTAAGAACAGACGGAGACTTAGAGAGAAGGACTGAAAAAGCGCCATCATCTTTTATGTGCTGAAATTCATTTTAATGCAAATAATTGCTGAGGAAATATAGTTATAAATAATTACTAAGGAAGTTATTTGTCTTGGTTTTTAATGTTGTTGCTATCAATAAATTAACAAGCATTTATTAAGTGCCTCCTATGTTTGGAGCACCATCCTAGGCATTTGATAAATACAAAGAAATAATCCCTGCTCTCAAAGAGATTACATTCTAATGGAGGAGGCCACTGGCACATATTTAAGTACATAAAGAATAAATGTAATAAAGGAATTACAAATAAATATAAGATAGTTTAAAACAAAGTCATTTGGGAGAAGAGGATGCTAGCAGTTAAGGGACCAGAAAAGGCTTCATGAAAAAGGTGGCACTTAAGCTGTGCTTTGAAGGAAGACAGGTCTTCTGTGAGGCAGAGATAATGAGGGAGTACACTCTGGGAAGGGGGGACAGCCAACACAAGGGCATGGGAATGGCAGACGGAGTGCCATATGTGAGGGACAGAGAGAAGGGAGGTTTAGTTAGATCTCAGAGTTCGGATCAAGGAATAATGTACAAGGGGCTAGAAAGCCAGATGAGGTGCGGGTTGTGAAGGACTTTAAAAGCTACACAGAAGAACTTACGTTTTATCTAAGAGGCAATAGGGGGCCACTAGAATTTATTGAGTAGGAGTCATGGTCAGATCTGCTCTTAGGGAAAATCGTCTTGGCAGTAGTGTGATCCAAGCAGAGAAGAGACCTGAGATAGCGAGAGCAACTGGGAGGTTGCTGCAACCGTCTAAGTGAGAAGTGACAAGAGCCTGAATTAAAGGCGTGGCTGAGTACATAGAAAAGTCAAATGAAAGAGATGATGTGGAGGTAGAAATAGCAAGATCTGGCAACTGACTGGATATGTGGAGAGAGGGAATGGAAGAAGTCAAGGATGATGCTGAGATTATGGATTTGAGAGACTGGAAGAATGATGGCACTTTTGACAGAGAAGATTTAGGGGGGAAATCAATGAGTTCTGTTGTGAACATCATGTGTTTGAGATGTTTCCGAACATCTAGTTCAAATGTCTGAAAGGAAGTTAGTGACACAGGACTGAAATTAAGGGGAGAGACTGGGACTAGATAGCTAAATCTGGGCATCTCTGTGTGTAGAGAAAACAATTAAATCAATGAAAGATCAGAAAAAAGAATAGAGAGAAGATGGCCTATGACAGAATTTTAGGGAACATCTAAAGTTAAGACACATCAAGTAACTGAAGATCTAAGAAAGGAGACTGAAAAGGAGTCGTCAGAGAAGTAGACAATCTAGTACAGTAGTGACAAGAAAACCTAAAGAGAGAATATCCATTGTACCATAATATATCAGTTTCCTCCCCTATAAAATGGACAATAATCACAATTGGGCAGCTAGGTAACATAATGGATAGAGTACCAGGTCAGGAGGCAGAAAGACTCATTTTCCTGAGTTCAAATCTGGCCTCAGACACATACCAGCTTGTGTGACCCTGGGAAAGTCACTTCACCCTGTCTACCAAAGTTTTCTCATCTGTAAAATGAACTGGAAAAGGAAATGGAAAAACATTCCAATATCTTTGACAAGAAAACTCCAAATGGGGTCACAAAGAATCAGACATGACTGAAAAATGACTGAACAACAACAACAAATCACATTTGTACTACAAGATTCTGTTCAGGGTTGTTATGATGTAGATACTTTCTAAAGCTTTGAAGTACTGTAGATAACTAAGTTGTCATCATCGAAACCTCAAATTCAATCATATTTTCTCAAGGGTTTGTGGAAAATTCCTCTCCCTGTATATTTCAGAAAGAAAAAAAAGGTTTAATTCCCCACAGTTCCTAGAAGTACTGGAAAAAATGTACCACTTAAAATGTCCAAATAAATCTGCATTGATTCAAGGTCTTTGTGAAAACAATGGTTTGTCTGAAAAAGACCTGGGGGTTTTAGTGAAGTTGATATGAATCAGAAGGGTAATGTGACAGCCAAAGAACAAAGTATGAGCTTGGGCTGTCTTACCAAAGGCAGAGTGCACAGAATGAGGAAGGGAATAAAAAAGCTGGCTCTTGAACCAGAAGACACGAGTTTGAATCCTGGTCCTGTGTGACCTGGGGCAAGTCTTTTTGCTTTTCTGGGTCTCATTTATCCCATCTGTCAAATGAGGGGCTGACTTCTGAGGTCCCTCCCAGCCCTAAGTCTATGAGCCTATGAGATAGCTCCATTTTATCTGTCCCTCTTAGGCTGTATTTGGAAGGTTGTGTTTAGCTCAGGGGCCATTTTGGGAAGGATATTAACAAGCTGCTGGAAATGCAAAGAAGAGTGAGGGAGATGGAGATCAGCCCCTTTCATAGATAAGTTGAAGGGCCATACTGCCATAGAACTAGACCTTAAAGGACCTCAAAAGTCATCTAGTCCAGCTGACTTATTTTAAATGGACATCTAGGGAAGCTGAATCACTTGACTGAGGTCATACAAGCAACTAAGTACCAGAACAGGGAACAGTCTGTAGGAAAGAAGTCTTGGTGGGGAGATAGGCAGGATGTGATTTCAGATACTTGAAGACCATTATCTTATAGAAGACAAATTATACTTGCTCTGGTTGGCCCCAGAGGACAAACTAGAAATAATGAGTAGAAGCTACAGATTAAGGCTGTAGGTAAAGGAAAACTTTCTCATCATAATAGCAGTCCAAAGGTTGAATAGGACATGGTGGGAAGTGACTAGTCCTTGTCTGGTCCTTGAAGGGCTTCAAGAAGAAGATAGATAATGACTTGCTGGGAATGCTGTAGCATGAATTCTTGTTAAGTTACAACTTGGTCTAGATCAAGGGTTCTTCGCCTAGTGAGAGACTTCAGAGGATCCAAGAACATGGATAGGAAAAATATTATATCTTTATTTTCACTAACCTCTAAATTGAAATTTAATATTTCCTTCATTTGTTTAAAAACATTATTCTGAGAAGGGGCCCATAGGCTTTACCAGACTGTCCAAGGGATCCATGACACAGAAATCATTAAGAATCTCTAGTCTAGATGATTGGACTCCCAGAGTTCTCTCAATTTTGAGACCCTGATATTAAATCTTACATGGGGGAATCCTTCATACTAACCTGCTCTGCTCAACATTTTATTTCTCAAAGATTTTTAGGCTGGGGTTTATACTGTACGTAAAACAGATGTTGGCCCACTAGGGAAAAAAATCAGTGGAAAGTCAGTCACAGAAAAGAAGGGAACACAGAGAGAGAACAGACACATCCTGGTGGGGTTATAAAACAAACAATGTGGAACAACCCAGGATATTTAGGGGAATCCCTCAGTGAAGAGGAAGCCATATGGACTCAGGATGCCTGCCATTCCAGAATGTGTCTGTCACCATCAGCCTATAACCTTAGAGCACAGGCTACTTCCAGAGATGTCCAAGAACATTAATTGGAAAGATTTCAGGAAAAATGGGTCATTTCTCGGACACTAAACCCTTGTGACCCTAAAACTGGCCTGTACACTAAGGTTCAGGCTGAGAAAGTCCTGCCTTAAAGACAGCCAGAAGTTTAAGTCCTGAGAGTTCATTTTTCCTCAGTTAGGTTTCATCACAACCCCCCAGATTAGCTATTACTTATCTGTGACTAGAGAGGCAAGATCAAGACTACAACATTGGTTTTCTAAGAAGGATTCTAGACTACTAATCTTTATGAGGACAGAAACCAGCTCTTATCTAAGCTTTGAATCTCCCCAGTGCCCAACCAAGGCTCTGGGCACACAACAGGCACGCAATAAATATTTGTTGAATAAACGAATGAAACACAATTTGTCATTATACCATCTGAAATTTCAATGACATATTTTTTTTAATAATTGTCTTTTATCATGAATTTAATTATCAATAAACACAAATATTTCAATGTAAAAAGAAGATAATTGCATAAGAAATTGAACTTCTGTTATGTAGTTTGCCTGTTTTTAAAAGAAGAGAGAAGCAGAGCGAGAGGGGGAAAGAGACACATATAGATATGGGTGGGAGTCCATCTGGTTGTAATCAAATACAAAAGATCTGAAGTCCTCATGAAATCAGTCACCACATCCCAGTTAGCTAACTAGCAAGGTCCTAAAGGCCTGACACCTTGATCAAGAAAGAATGCTTCTTTGAGTTAAAGAATCAAAGGTATAAAACAGATGTGAACAATTCTCTGATACCTCTATTGAATCAAAGGAATAAACTAGGTAAGGAAAAAAGGTCTCAGTTTTTTGGAGCGAAATGCTTCCAGCCCCCAAATGGAATGGAATGGAATGATGATACACAGGAAATGTATTAGGAGTCACACTCTCTAGTGATTAGATAAAAGCAGCAAGCCAATTCTGCATCCAAAATTTCAATCTCAGACCAGTCTGGTGGTGGAACAGTTCCAGCCAAGCCCCTCAAGAAGGAATTGCTTGCAAGTGAACGAGCAGAACCAGGATAACATTGCACACAGTAGCAGCAACATTGTGCAATGATCAACTATGATAGACTTAGCTCCTCTGAGCAATACGATGAGCCAAGATGATTCCAAAAGACTCATGATGGAAAATGCTGTCCACATCCAGAGAAAGAACTGAGGGAGTCTGAATGCAGATTGAAGCAGACTATTTTCACTTTCTTTATTTTTTCATGTTTTTTCTTTTGTTCTGTTTCTTCTCTCATAATATGACTAACATGGAAATTATGTTTTAGATGATTGAACATATGTAACCTATATCAAATTTCTTACTGTCTTATGGAGGAGAGAGGAAAGGGAGGGAGAAAATCTGGAGGTCAAATTTTTATAAAAAATGAATGCTAAAAATTGCCTTTACGTGTAATTGGAAAAAATATAAAATGCTATTTAAAAGGAGAAAAAAAGAAGGAATTGTTTGGGATTAGGGAAAGAAGAACAAAAGCAGAGACTCTCTGTCTCTTCCACCAACCATTGACTAGAAGAAAACCTTGTGACTTTCGAATAATTGGAAGGTTTGGACTTCCCACTAGTAATGGTAGCTGGGCTCCCCAGTGGCTGTGACTGACAGCAGTGTTTGCATCAAAGACATATTACTATCTACCTGCTAACAAAGAAATGACAGATCTATACTGCAGAGATATATAGTTTTGTATATGGCCAAAGAGAAATGTTGTTTTGCTTGATTTTATGTATTTGTTACAAATAATCAATTTTTCTTTTTTTCCAATAGGATAGAGAGTAGGAGGAAGAGAAAACAGATTCCTGTTCCCCCCCCCCTTTTTTTTTAAAGAAACAAACACTAGACGGGGAGAAAATTTGTAACTCAAAATCTCCTGGAAATGAATGAAGTAAACTAAAAATAAACAAAAGTTTAAAAAAAGAATTAAAAAACAAGGGGGCAAGGGAGTCAAAAAAAAAAAAGGAACAAACACAAAAATAGAGAAGTTGGACTAGGGAGGCTACTGATGTGTACTATTTGATACATTTTCAGATGAGATCACTGTATTATTCATTTTGCTTAATTGTTTTACTTTGTTGCAAGGGAGCTCTCATGGAGCTGGGGGAATCTGGAAATGTTTGTAACATAGAAACAAAACATTTCTATAAAACTTTAAGAGGAAAAAAAAGACATCACAAAGGGAGAAAAAGACTTCCATTCAACCAGGATCTACAAGTTATCCCTTTACCACATGGGCTAAGCTTCAACATATTTTCCCTTAAACTTTATAAATACTTATGGGAGAATATGCCCTCAACTTTGGGGATGATCTTTTGTAGCAACCATCTTAAGTTTGAGATCACTCTCCCCAAAGATCAAGTGGGTATATTGGGGACTTGGGCAGGGGAGTTTTGTAACTCCTTGCTAAAACTTCACAAGAAATATCCTTTTATAAAAGATAATTGCTGTTAGTTGGTTATTGGTATTAGAGAGATATCAGTTACTTAAATTATATTAGGAAGTCACTGCATGGGGTTTATTAGAAAAAAATAATA
Source organism: Pseudochirops cupreus (assembly GCA_028627135.1). Lineage (NCBI taxonomy): Eukaryota > Metazoa > Chordata > Mammalia > Diprotodontia > Pseudocheiridae > Pseudochirops > Pseudochirops cupreus. Next base: position 117,164,219 of record CM053582.1, on the reverse strand, counting down.
AAGCCCAAACTCCCAGGGTTACCCCTAGAGCTCTCTCTTTTTTTTTTTTTGGAGGGGAAAAGGAAAGGCAGTTGGGGTTAAGTGACTTGCCAAGGTCACACAGCTAGTAAGTGTTAAATGTCTGAGGCCACATTTGAACTCAGGTCCTCCTGACTCCAGGGCTGGTGTTCTATTCACTGTGCCACCTAGCTGTCCCAAAGAATGAGTCTCACTGAGACCAGTAAGAGAGATCTTTTTTTGTGTGTGTGAGACAATTGGGATTAAGTGACTTGACTAATGTCACATGGTAAGTGTCAAGTGTCTGGTCAGAGGCTAGATTTGAACTCAGGTTCTCCTGACTTCAGGGCCAGTGCTCTATCCATTGACCCACCTAGCTGCCCCACCCCTAGAACTCTGAAGGGAAGAATAAATGGGGAATTGACTTGCCAAGCCAGTGAGAGTTGGGGACAATATCCCCAGAGGCCATGTTACGTATTTACACAAGAGGCAACATGTTAAGGTAGATAGCCAGCCTATCTACCAGGAGGTTCAAGTCCTATACATACCGGCTATATGACCTTGGACATACCTGCTAGCCAATTTAAGACTTTAAATCCCATATACCAACAAAATCATCCCTTTCCATATAGACACACACAAGGCAGTAAGAAAACTATTTTGTTGTGTTTTTTGTTGGTTTTCTTCCGTGCACTTTAGAAAAAGCTTTATTGATGATCTCTCTATTCTGCATCATCTGTCCCTAACCACTAACCTCCCACCTCACACTCCTAACCAGAAGCCTCTCTTGTAACAAATATGTTTGGTCCCGCAAAACAAATCAACACATCAGTAATTTGGGGGAATACACATCTCATTCCATACCTTTAATCTATTACCTCTCTGTCAAGAAGGAGACCTAGACCACTAATGCACTGTGGGGAGAGTTGTGAAATTTCAACTATTCTGTAAAACAACTTGAACTATTTCTCATTAGAGCTGAATTTCATAGTATTTAAAACATCAGTCAATTAAAGGGGCTAAGCTTGAAGAGATGAGGAATTCCCATCCAATGGCTAAGATTCCCTTAAGAAAATTGTCCTTCAAAGCAGAGGGGCAGATTTAAAAGCAGAAGGAACCTCGGAGGTCACTTAGTCCCACCCTATATTATATAGATGAAGAAGTTGGGGCTCAGAGACATTAAGTGCTTTGCTCTTTCCCCCTCTTTCTTTCACATTCTCCTACATTCCCCATATACCAAAAGTCATGGATGCTACGGGCCTCCTCCATGAGGGCTTACTGGCTTTAAAGCATACAGCCTGTTATAATACTACTGCTACTGTTACTATTACTACTGTTGCTACTGTTATTGTTACTGCTACTGCCATTAATAAAAATAATAATATTAACTAGCAATTACCTAGTGCTTTAAGGATTGCAAAGTATTTTACATGTTATCTCATTTGATCCTCAAAACAACTCTATGGTGCTTACTTCAGCAGCACATATACTAAAATTGGAATGATACAGAGAAGATTAGCAAGGCCCCTGCTAAAGGCTGACACACAAATTTGTGAAGCATTTCGTATTTTTAGACCTCAAAATTTAAAAAAAAAAACGTTAAAAAATTTTACATGTAACTGGAAAACATAATTAAAAAAAAACTCTATGAGGTGTTACTATTATCTCTACAGATAAGGAAACTGAGGCTCAGAGAGGTTAACTAACTTGCCCCAGCTCACACAGCTAAGTAAGTGTCTGAGACAGGATTTGAACTCAGGTTTCTGTGACTCTAATACCAGTACTCTATCCATTGTGCCCCCACCTTCATCTAGGAATCGACTTCCTTTGGGCCTGCCACCCAGCATTCTTATACTCAGATGAGCTACAGCAGTAACAGTAGGAAGAGGCCAGACAATGGAACTTGAAAACACACCTTTAGCTACGAAGAGTTGTGATGGCCCTGGCAGAGAAGGAAAGTCTGTGGAATTGAGAAGGCTTCACTTCCTTCAAGTTTCCATGATTTTGCTGTGTTGGGTGTTCTATTGGTCAGCATATCCTGTTCACCTGAAGTAAATGGTCTGTGAGTCAAAAACAAAAATGGCAGTCACTTGATCCGTTTGTTCATTCAATAAACATTCATTAAGGGACTGCTACGTGTCAGATACCGTAGGGCCAAAAGACCACAACATTCTCCCATGATACAGAGAGGAAATAAGCCACACATAGGGAGAAGTCAGGAACAAGGACAGACAAAGTTCATGCAGAGTGGTCTTGGAGCACTAGCAACTCAGGCAAAGCGTGGGCAGGGAAGAGCTCACTTTGCAGATTTTTATGGATAACTTTTATTTTTTATTCACCTAGTTTTCTCTTGTATTCTTTCCCAACACCTACACACCCAAAGAGCCATGTTTTATATCAAATACATATATATGTATACATATTTTAAAGACAGAAGAGGGGATGGCTAGATGGCACAGTAAATAGAGCACCAGCCCTGGAGTCAGGAGAACCTGAGCTCAAATCCAGCATCAGACACTTAACACTTACTAGCCATGTGACCTTGGCCAAGTCACTTAACCCCAATGGCCCTGCCTTCCCCCTTGCAAAAAAAAAGAGGAAGAAGAGAAAAAGATTTGGCAAAACCTATCAATATATCAAAGGAAAAAAACCTGAGATTCTACCCAAGGCTAAAGGATTAGAGGGAGGTGTCTTCTCCTATCTTTCTTTGGTTAAGACAAGTCTTTAAGGCAAGTAGGGATCTAAGAGGCAGAGGGGACAAAAGAGCACATTCCAGGCATGGGGCACAGCCTAGGCAAAGGCAGAGTAGTGGGAGAGTGAATGTCCTACATAGGAAACCACTTCTCAGAACTTATCTAGGCTGGCCCTTAGTGACAGAAACAGTATCTCACCAGATATACTCAAAGTCTTCTCCACTTACTAGGACCTGCCAGTGCTTTGCCTCACTGGCAAAGCCTTTGAGAACCCAGGGTCACCTTAATATGATGATGGAGCACTGGAGAAAAACTTTGGGGGAGTAAAAGTCTAGCTGTATTTTTTTAAAAGCCAAAGAAATCCTACGATGATTGCTAGCATCCATTTTCAACACAAAAATCTATATTGGTTTTGTTTAATGAAGGAAACAGACTTTAAAAAATAAGTAACATGGTACAGAGGAGAGTCCTGGTATTGGAGTCCTAGAGCCTGGAACAATGGAAAGGGCACTGGGTATAGAGTCAGAGGGCCTGGATTCAAATCTCAGCTCAGCCACATCTCAGGACTTCTGTTTCCTCACCTGTCAAATGAAAGAGTTGTACTGGAAGGCTAAATCTATGACCTCATAACCTCGCTTCAGATTCTGGCTCTGCAGCTCACTACCTGTGGGGATCTTGTGCAAGTCATTTGTCTCCTGGGGTCTCATTTCCTCATCTGTCAGATGATGGAGTTGCATTTGATCCATTCAAAGGTCCCAATATGTTTTGCATGACTTCACATGTATAGTGGGTATCATATTTGCCTTCTCAGTGGATGGGGGAGGGGCAGGAGGAAGGGAGAGAATTTGGAATTCAAAATTTAAGAATATCCAAAAATAAACAAAGAAAAATCAAAAGAAAAAGGCAAGGTGCTTTCCACCTCTCAATCAATCCAGGATGCCTTAGATTCAGTTTATCTTTTTCCTGTGCCACCCTGTCCTTCCCCCCATAACTCCGGCTTGGAGAAGGGTCTCACTTTTTCCCCTTGGTGTGGCAGCCAGGCACAGGCATGGAGTCCAGGCCACTCTTCTCCAACTGCAGGACACAGAAAGACACCACTAGAATACCCTGAGCACCCACAACATAACCCAAAGAAGGAAAATACTGTGGAGTCTCAGAATGAAAATCACAAAATGACTAACTCCCCTCAAAATGCCCATTTTCCTTGCTGTTTGAATGGAAGAAGTGGCTTTTCTGCTGAAATTAAGCATTAGTAAACAGCAGTTGTAAGAACATGAAGTGGCTAAAATTGCAGGCTTTGTTAGAAACAGCCCTAAACAGCACATATTAGCATAAATTGTGTTTTTTATGGTTAAGTCAAAGCATTAAATATCAAACTGGGCTAAAGGGCTGTTCTCAATGCGATGTCTTACACTGAACTAACTGTTTTTATCAGTTTAGCAAACTGCCGGAACTGAAGAAGTCAGAGATTTAAATGGATTTGTTTATAAAATACCCTGCTGTCCCCTAGCCTCATGGTCAATGAACAAAATACCCCTTGGAGCCATAACTAGGTTATTATACAGAGTGAAGCCAAAGTTACCACACATCGAAGGAGCAAATAATCCAGCATTCTGTTGAGAGGCAATACAAGGCAATGGAAGGGACACTGAATTAGGAGAAAGTGGGCCTGAGTTCAAAGCCTTTCTCTGCTGCTTACCATCTCTGTGATTTCGACCAGGGCAATATGGTGAAATAAAAAGGACACTGGATTCGAGGGCAGGGGAAGGAGGAGAACATTTATTAAACACCCACTGTGCTCAGCACTTTACAAATATGACCTCATTTGGTCCTCACGGCCCAGAAGGTAGGTGCCATTTGTATCCCCATTTTACATATGAGGAAACTGAGGCAGAAAGCAGTGAAATGATTTTGCCAGTTCCAATAGCTAGTCAGTGTCTGAGGCTGGATTTGAACTCAAGTCTTCCTGACTTCAGGTTCAGGGTTCTATCCCCTGTTTCATCCAGTTGGTAGAGTTAGGATCAAAGGGCAGAAACTGCCAAACAGCTCATTTAGATTTAATGTAAAGAGAAACTTCTTCACAATTAGACTTACACGGAAGTGAAATGGGCTGAGAGATAAAGGGGTCTTCCTTAATAGACAAATTCAGGCAGGAGCTTGTTGAACCCTTGACACATATGTTATAGACAGAATTATTTTTCAGGTACGGGTTAGGACTAGAGAGCTGCGGGGGTCCCTTCCCGCTCTGAAATTCTGTGATCTGGTGACCCAGGCTCAAATCTCAGATCTGCTATTTACTAGCTGTGTGACTTGGGGCAAGTCACTGAATGCATCCCTTTCCTCATTTGCAAAATAAGGGGATTACAATGGATGATAAATTACATATTCTCCCTTGAAAATCTTCAAGGTATTTTACATTTATTTCCTAATTCAGGCTCACAAAAACCCTGTGAAAGATGTGATATATGTATTTTTATCTCCATTTGATATTTGAGGAAACTGAGTCTCCAAGACTTGACCAAGATCTACCATTAGCCTCAGAGTTGAGATTAGAACCCAGATCTGTAGACTCCGAAGCCAATACTCTACTACACTTTGCTGCTCCGTGAACAGGACTCTCCATCTTTCAGGTCTGGGTATTTTTCTCTGGCTGTCCTCCATGCCTGGAATGTTCTCCCTCCCTATCTCTCTGCCTGTTGGCTTCCAAGGCTTCCTTAAGTCCCATATAAAACCTCACTGTTTACACAAAGTCTTTCCCACTGCCACCCCACCCCCACTCCACCTCCTTAATTCTAGTGCCCCTCCTCTTAATTATTTCCTACTTGTCCTTCATCGATAGTTTATCCTGTATCTATAGGTAGGGGGCAAAATGTATAGAGTGCCAGATCTGGGGTCAGGAAGATCTGAGTTCAAATCCAGCCTTAGACACTTACTAGCTATCTGACCTTTGGCAAGTCACTTGGCCCTGTTTGCCTCAGTTCCTCATCTGTAAAATGAGCTGGAGTAGGAAATGGCAAACTATTCTGGTATCTTTGCCAAGAAAACCCCAAATGGGGTCATAAAGACGTGACTGAGAAATGACTGAACAACAACATAGTTTGTAGGTGTTTCATTGCTTGTTACACCCTACCCCAGAATGTGAGCTCCTTGGCCAAAAAAGAGATAGAGATAGAGAGCATAAAAGGAGATTAAATGGATAATTTTGATTACATTAAATTCTAAAACAAACAAACAAAACGAAGGTAACCAAAATTAGAAGGAAAGGAAACTAGGGGGGAAATGTTATAGCATGTTTCTCTGATAAAGGTCTCATTTCTCAAACATATAGGGAACTGAACCAAACTTACACAAATAATAGCCATTCCCTAGTTGGTCAAAGGACATGAACAAGCAGTTTCCAGAAGAAGAAATCGAAGCTATCAATAGTCACATGGAAAAATGCTCTAAATCACTATTAACTAGAGAAATGCAAATTAAAACAATTCTGACCTCACACTTACCAGATTGGCTAATACAACAGTAAAGAAAAATGACAAATCCTGGAGGAGAAGTGAAAAATAGGTTAGTAACATACTAGTGGTGGAGTTGTGAACTGCCTCAATCACTCTAGAGAACAATTTGGACCTATGCCCAGAAAGCTGTAAAACTATGTACATACCCTTTGACCCAGCAAGATCAGTGCTAGGTCTGTACCCCTGAAGAGATCAAAGAAAGAAGAAAAGACAATGCACACAAAAATATTTCTAGTAGCCCTTTTCATGGGGACAAAGAATTGGAAACCGAGTGGATGCCCATCAATCGGGTGATGGCTGAACAAATTACAGTAGATGATTGTGATGAAACTCCATTGTACTATAAAAAAGTCATGAGCAGGATGGTTTCAGAAACATCTGAGAAGATTTACATGAACTGATGCAAAGTGAAGTGAGCAGAAGCAGGAGAACATCGTAATATCAATATTGTAATGATCATCAACTGTGAAAGACTTAGCTACTATATGAACAAGACAATTCCAAAGGACTCATGATAAAAAAAAAATGCTATCTACCTACAGAGAGAGAAGTGACTGACAATGCAGACTGAAGCATGTTTTTTTCACTGTATCTTTCTTGCTTTTCTTGTTATTTTTTTTGCTTAACAACATGGCTAATGTGGAAACACATTTTGCACAACTTCACATGTATAATGAGTATCATATTGTTTGCCTTATCAGTGGATGGGGGAGAAGCTGGAAGAAGGGAGAGAATTTGGAACTTTAAAAATTTTAATTTAAAAAAAAGAACATGAGCTCCTTGAAGGCAAGAACTTTCATCTCTTTTTGCATCCCTAGCACTTAGCACCAACCCTGACACATAGTAAGCGCTTAATAAATGTTTGTTTTTGTTCATCCTTCATTTTTGAAGAGGATCAATGACATCACAATGTTGGAGTCAAGGTACAGTTTGTCTGACTGGGGTTGATCAGTCCAATACAAGCTTAGAAGGCTCTACCACAGGTCAGGCACAAATAGTCTGTCTGAACATTTGAGATGAAGACATCTCTAGATTTGTGCATCTCATGTTTCCTTTGTACTACTACAATTCTGCTTCGTTCACGTAGCACAGTGTCTTCTTTGATGTGGGCACACCATGCGGGGCAGTCCTGTGCCAGCATCTCCCTTGTCTCACAATTGATACCAAAATTCTTCAGAGAGACTTTGAGAGTATTCTTGTACCTCTTTTTCTGACTTCTGGATGAGTGCATGCCTTGTGTGTGTTCTCTGTAAAATAGTCTTTTAGGTAAACGTGTATTTGGCATTCAGGCTTTGGGGCCAGCCCATCAGAGTTGTGTTCTCTGAAATAGAGTTTGAATGTATGCTTGAGAGAGGACCTCGGTGTCTAAAGCCTTATCTTGCTGGTAATCTTCAAACTGTTCCTAAGACAATTCAAATAGAAGTGGTTCAATTTTCTAGCATGGTGCTGGTATACTATCCAGGTTTTACAGGCAGACAACAATCAAGTCAGCACAACTGCTCTGTAGACCTTCAATTAAATAGTTGATCTAATACCTGTTCCCTCCCACACTTTCTTTCAGAGCCTCCCAAATACTGAGCTAGCTCTGACAATATGTGCATCAACCTTATAATCTATGGGTACATCCCTGGAAAGTATATTACCAAGGTAAGTGAACTTATCCACAACATTCAAAATTTCTCCATTCACTGGAACTAGTGATTCCAAATGTGTACTGTGTGGTGCTGGCTAATGGAGAATCTGTTTTCTTGGTGTTGATTGTCAGGCACAAGCAGCAATAAATCAATCCATACTCTGTTGCATTTCAGCTTCAGAGCCTGCATTGAATGCACAATCATCTGCAAATAAAAAGTCACACACCAGCTCTCCTTCCACTTTAGTCTGGGCTCGTAGCCTTTTCAAGTTAAATAGTTTATCATCAGAACAGTAGCTGACCTTGATGTCATTTTCATCCTCATTGAAGGTGTCTGACAACATCATGAAAAACATCACATTAAGAAGCATGAGAACAAGTACACAGCCCATTGGTGACTGCGTGAAAGCATCACCCTTTATCCAGAACCCAGGCAAGCATGCCATCATGAAACTGATGTACAATAATGATGAACTTCTCCAGGCAAGCAAACTTCGCCTTTATCTACCACAAGCCCTCATGACTGACAATATCAAAGGCCTTGGTCATATTGACGAACACTGTGTACAGACCTCTATTCTGCTGCTGGCACTTTTCCTAGAGTAGTTGAGCAGCAAACACCATATCAACCATTGCACAGCCCTTTCTGAAGCCACACTGGCTCTCAGGTAGGTGTCTGTCTTCCAGGTGAAGAACTGGCCAGTTGAGGACTATGGCAAGAATCTTGCCAGTAACATATAAATGCTTAATGGCTGACTGACACCACACTGCATTTTAATAAAAAACATGAACTTGTAATAATTTCCACCAATCCTCAAATTTTCTGAAACTGGCATAACAAGAGACACTTTATTTTAGGCCATGTTTTTGGCGTGCTCTGTAAGATTAGGGAAAATATTTGCCAAAATATCATGAAGACCACCCTAACCTAAAGAGATCTTTGTCAATGAATGGGAGAATGTGTCTGAGCACAAAACATGAAATGGAAATTGCAGAGAAGTCAATTTAGGTTTGATATGAGGAAAAAATTCTGAACAATGAGTGCTCTCCCAAGTGGGAAGGGTCATTGCCTCAGGAAAAGATGGGTCCTCCCTCGCCGGGACTTCTTCAAGCAAAGATCTGATGGGCATTTGCCAGCTTTGTTACAGAGCACTGGGTCCCTGAGGACCACTCATTGATTTAGAAAACCATGAATTAACATCAGCTATGTTGTATTGTATTTTTATCTATTTTGTTAAACACTTCTCAATTACATTTTCATTTGGTTCCATCCATTCTCTGGCTTCTTGCTTGACAGCCCTGTTGTTGGGTATTCTTGTTCAGGTATGGGTTGGACTACATGGTCACCAGGCTGATGGCTTAGTGGATAGAGTTCTGAACCTGGGGTCAGGAAGACCTGAGTTCAAATCTAGCCTCAGACACTTATTAACTGGGTGACCCTGGGCAAGTCATTTTACCTCTATTTGCCTTAATCCAGGTAGAAGGAAATGGAAAACCACTCCAGTATCTTTGCCAAGAAAACCCCAGGGACAGCACTGGTGTGCTATGGTCCATAGGGTCACGAAGAGTCCAACACAACTGAACAACAACAGGGTGTCTTTCAGCTCTGAGATTATGATTCAAGAAAGGAGGCTAAGAAATCATAGTCTTGATATTTCAAAATGGTCAGGACTGATTTTTGCTGGTTAATTGATTAAGTTAATTGAAAGCAGCTTCATTTCTCTTTGCTAGGGATTTATATTATGATCTCTATGCTCCTGAGGTGAACTCTGAAATGAACTTCTGCCTTAAGTCAAACCAATCCCAAGTGAAAATGTTAAGAGTATCATTCCTCTATGACTCTCCACCAAGAATTGACTGGTTCCCTTCAAAGAGTGGTTAGCTAGGAACCCATTTACTAAGTGCCCCAGTATGAGGCACTTCAATGGGTCTTCTGGGAGATGCCAGAAAAACAAAAGATAGGGCAGGGCCCCTCTTGGTGCTCACAATCTAGCTGGGGAAACATACATAACATAAGAAATGGCCAGGAAAAAGAAAGGTCTACGGATTTCTATCTGAAAGTCACCCAAAGGCCTGGAAATATAGGGTCAATTATTTTCAAATAAAGAGTGAAAAAGGATCAGTACTAATGTTTTGGGGGAGGGTGGAGGGAAGGGTCAGGCTTATTCTGCTTATCTCCAAAAAACAGAGCTAAGGAAAAGGTATCAAGGCATGACCCTGAAACATAACATATCCACAGACAGAATTTGATTAGTCTACAATTACAGTCAAAAAGTGGTGGAAGCTACCAAGAGGTACATTTAGGATCAATAGAAGGGGAAACTTCCTGGCAATTAGAGCTGTACAAAATCAATATGAGGACTGCCTTGGGAGGTGGCGCTACCCCTACCCCACTAAAGATCTTCAAGTGAAGGCTGAGAGATCACTCTGAAGGTCATAGAGGGGCTTTCTCATGAGATACAGATTGGATTAGAAGCTATCTGAAGTCACACAGGTGTGTGTGTACACATGTGCATACTCGTGCCTATGATCACAGATTTAAAGCTAGAAAGGGTAGTAAGGGACTTGGACTGGATGATCTCTAAGGGCCCTTCAGCTCTAAAGCTATGATCCTAGGCTGTACCTCCCCATCACTGCCACCACCACCATCACATACCCCTTTTATGGATGAGAAAGCTAAGACACAGGGAGTTTAAGTTAACTAAGTGACTTGCCCAGGGTCAAAGTCACACAAAGGGGACAGGTAGGTAGCACAGTGAATAGTGCACTGGCCCTGGAGTCAGGAGGACCTGATTTCAAATCCAGCCTCAGATACAATACAAAAATCCAGTCATGTGACCTTGGGCAAGTCACTTAACCCCAACTGCCCTACCTTCCCCCCTCCAAAAAGGAAAAAAAAAAAGGCACACAAAGGTAGGAAGTGGCTAAGTTAGGATTCAAACCCAGGCTGGCAGACTCCAACTCCAGCACTCTTGGCACTGCCTTAACTCTGAGAGCCTATGGCACACATCATTCTATACCAGGTAAAGATTTTCTTCAGAAGTACAAAGCAGAAAGTTACCCTCTAAATTCAATGTATAGCCACACAGTTCATGCCCATATCCAGTTAGCTGCCAAGCCTTATCAATTCTATCTCCTCAATAGCTTTTCTATCAGTTCCCTTCTATTGACACAGCCACCACCCTAGTTCAGACCCTAATCACCTCTTACCTGGACTATGGTACTAGCCTCCTAATTGGAAAACCAATTAAAAGTTATCCTAATGCAGCCTCTCTGCCCTCTGATCCACTTAGCTGCTAAAGTGATATTCCTTAAGTGCAGATCTGCCCATGTTACTCACCTACTTCAGTGGCCCCCATTGCTTTATGTTCGGCATTCAAAGCCCTTCATAGTCTAGCTAGACCCTATCTGACTCAGCTGATTACACACTACTCTCCTTACCCCCATCCTGGATTCTAGCTAGCCAAAGTAGCTCACTAAATGACATTCTAAGCTCCTTTTAAATCTCAGCTCCAATAACAGCTCCTTCAAGAAATTTGTCTTGATCTCCCCCCCATCCAAGTTGTTAGTCCCCCTTCCAAATTCTTTATATGTATTTTTATATAACCTATACAGGAGCAACACAGAATAACAATTAAAAAGGGCAAACTGGAAGTCCAGAAGACTGATTTCAAACCTGCCTCCAACATGCACTAGTTGTATGACCCTGGGCAAGTCACTTAGACCCCTCAGGGCTCCAGGAAACTCTAAAACACTAAGTTGCAGAGCAGGTGTCGACTTGCATTAGCAGTGGGAGTTTCTTCACTGGGAGTTTCCTATATCAGTGAATCACAGGCTCTGTCCCCAAATAACACAAAGATAAAATAAAATGTATTTATGTATAAGGTATATTTATCTGTGTGGAGCCACAGGTGAGAGTGAGCTGGATCAGGTGGACACCAAAGGTGGAAAGCAGCCCTGAAAAGGGCTCAGTAGCCCTCACACCAGAGGTACCAGTCTTCCGTGAACCCGACGTATTCCCCAGATGAATATAAGCTCTAAGAGAGCAGTGACTGTCTCATGTTTGTCTTTATTATACCAGTGCCTTGCCCACAGTAGGCACTTGATAAGTGCTTGCTGCTTGATAGAGGCACTGATAGGTGAAGAGCACAGTAGCAGCTCCTCCAGGATGACCAACATTCCTTTGGGAGGCTAACAAAGTCGGGCACCAAGACTGGCCACAGTTGCCAGACTGCCCAGGTCTAGAAAGGCAGGGCATTCTCTAGGACTCAGAACCTGGGCTCCTCCCAGATAGCACATCCAGCCTTCAGGAGCCACCAGAGAGCCCTAAGGAACAACAGGCGATGGGAAGGGGTAAGAAGGCACCAGAAGTGAGCCAGAAGGACAAGCAAGAGTTCAGATGGCCACTTCAGGTCCCCTAGGTGCAGACAAGGAGCAGGTGATGCTTCCTTAATCTGACCTTTAGTCTCTTCTGCCCTCTCCTCCAAGGGCTATTTACTGAAAGAACCCACTTAATGGATTTATAGAGGGGAAACCAGAACTGGTTCACTCTTATCTCAATTACTCTGCCTGCATCTGTGAAGTCACTGAATTGAGTGTGCCTCTGTCTTCAGCCCCGGGCACATTATAAAGCAGAAGAAAATAGGGAAACATTATTTAGGGAAAACATTTTGTGCTTTTCTCCTTAAAATGCAGGGGCAGAAGTGGAAGGAAATATACAAAGGAAGAAAATAGATGAGGAAATACCGTAAGTGAGGAAACCTACAGAGATAAAGATGGCCAAGCAATTCCAGCTTTCAATTTCCTATCCCTTTTGAAATATATCTCTTGTGAATCCATTCTGTTCTTGAGTCCTTTTCCCCCCACCTCTCTCTCTCTCTCTCTCTCTCTCTCTCTCTCTCTCTTTCTCTCTCTCTCTTCCTCCCTCTCTCTCTCTCTCTCTCTCCCCCCCTCCTTCCCTCTCTCTCTCTCTCCCTCTCTGTCTCTCTCTCTGTCTCTCTCTCTCGCTCTCTCTCTCCCCTTTCCCTCCTTCCCTTCCTCTTTCCTCTATAATATTGCTTTGTAATGAATCAAGGCTAACTCATGGCCATATTATTTCCTATTCCACTGGACCCCTCCTTGCACAATGCATTTATCAGGTATCAAGGCATGACCCTGAAACATAACATATCCACAGACAGAATTTGATTAGTCTACAATTACAGTCAAAGTTACCCCACTCTGTGATAGAGCAATCATTTGAATCATGTGAAAGAGCACAGCATTTGTGGATTCAGATCCTAACTGGGCCCCTTACTACATATCTAATTAGAGCAAGTCAACACTAACCTCTCAAGAACACAGTTTCTTCTTTTGTAAAATGTGGGGGTGCGACTGGATGACCTCCAAGGGCCTTTCTGTCTCTAGATTTATGATACTATGATCCCAGAAATAGGAGTGGGAAGGTTTCTATTCTAAACTTCTATTTCCAAACTAAGTTTGTCATTGCTCCTACCCTCTCTCTTGATGGTACAAATGAAGGAGGGAGGACCAATATCCTCTGCTTCAAATAGTCTATATTTATAGACATGAGAGATCAGTAGTCTCACCAATGTAAGAAAATCCCTCCACCACTACAGATGCCAAACCATATAAGACAGAACCTAAGTCCTAGAGAGTCCTTTTAGGTACACAGTGGTTCAGTGATCTGTACAGGGCAGCCAGCAAGTTTCAGAGATGGGATTTGAGCCCAGGTCTTTCCAATTCCAAAATTATCACTTTCTGTGCTATTGCATTGTATCTAGTGTACCATTCTTTTCTATGTCCTTTGTCATTCCAGCATTGTGAGGTAGGCAACTCAAGTATTTCAGATGAAGAAACTGAGACAAAGAAGGAAAATAGTTTGCAAGCACGTAAGTGTCAGAGTCAGGACTTGAATTCAAGCCTTCTAACTCTTAAGACCAGTGCTTTTTGTACCAAGCTTCTCCTCTATAACTTCCTGGACATCCAGGGAAAATCCAGCGGTAAAGACAAGATTCTCTAGGTCCAACCCCTTGTGTCTGGCATTAACAAACATGTGAAATCTGGTCATTTTAACCTAGAACCATTCAAGATAAAACTGAACACGAACAGGTACATATAAAAATTGAAAAGCGGCAACAATGGGAAACACATGTTTTAGTGCATGGAGTCTAGTGAAACCTAATGTACAATCAACATGAAATCATATAATTGCAAGACAAAATTGACTGCCTGGAAGCACCAGAGAGACAGAAATGCTAGTGCAGCCAAAAGTCTATCTGGGAGATGGGGACATCCTGTCTAGGGGGCATGAGTAATTTGGTTTCTTGGAAAGCTGTGTTCTTTATGGTAGAGAAGGAAATGACATTAGTTTCTACTATAGTTTAGAGGGTTCTACCTCCAAACCAGGGATGTTTTTAGCCAGCATCCTATTAATAAGCAATAACTCATTCAATAATTTTTTTCAATCCAATAAATGATTATTAAGCACCTTTGCACAAGGTACAGAGCTGAGCCCTGGGGATGCACAGATGAAAAACAGCACAATTACAGCTCTCAGGGAAATTACAATCTCATTGAGAGGAAGAGAAGTGATATGGTAATAATTCTTGAACAAAAAAAAAAGAATTTCAACTAGCAATATTAATACCCAGGATACTCAGCACAAAATGTACCCTCCAATCAGCTTTTTAAGAAAAAAAAAATGGAGAGGGGTGGAAATATTGGGATGGGGAGAAGTGATTCTGGAATAGAAGTCCCCATGGGAGTAGGAGGCTACCAGACCCTAGAAGGTCACTTTCAGGAAGGCCTGGAGGAAGAAGGGGGGAAAGGGGAGGAAGAAGCTCACCTGGGGCAAGGTCATGAGAGATGGTGTAGGGGGTGGGGAGCAAAGGGGGAAAAAAAGCAAGTCATCTAGAAGCTTCCTATTATAATCATTTTACGGAATTGGGCTTCTTAACCTGAGGTCCACAGACAGATTTCAGGGGATCCATGAACTTGGATGGGAGAAAATCACATCTTTATTTTCACTAGCTTCTAACTGAAGTTTCACATTGCCTTCAATTACTTGAAGACATTATTTTAAGAAGGGATCCATAGGCTTCAGCAAACTGCCAAAGGGAGTCCATGACACACAAAAAGGTGAAGAACCCCTGTACTAGAGACACAGACACTCTTAAAGGCAGGGAGGCCTTGGTTCAGGTCTTGCCTCTCATATATATGGGCTACATGACCTTGGACAAGTCCCAACCTCTCAATGTCCCCAGTCAACTCCCTTAAGACTGCTCAGTTGCAGATAAGTTAGAACCATCTGTATTGGCAGAGGAAGATTCTTCACTGGGAGTACCAAGTTCTATCAGTAATCTCTAAATTTCAGTGTCCTGGGAAGAGTCCCAGTCATCTCACCCTAGTTATGTCTCTGTACACAAATGAATATGAGACAAAGGAAAATGTGATAGGAGAAAAGGAGACAAAGTTCCCTGAGGTCAACCACTGCTTCAGGAGAAGGGTCATCCCATTTGGGACAGCTGTCATGGAGGCTGTCAAGTAGAAGGAAAAAGATCATTTACCAAAGGTGATGTAAAAAAAAAAATAAGACTCATTCTTCAGTTTGGAAGGGTGATGGGAGTGATAATACAACATATATACAGATAAGGAGATCATTTGAGGAAGAAGAGCTAGCAAATGGGAAGAATCCCTATTCCCTACATCAGTGGGGGACCCTCCAACTGTATTTTCAGTAGATAAGGGTGTTCCTAGTGCAGAAAAGATCATCACCCTAGTGATGATCACCCTATATCACCCCACTACCTTGCTAACAGACTTCAGAAGTACAGCGGTTCTTAGAACCCATCTTGGCTACTATCTACATAATATAGAAGAGAAACTACTCTCTGTTCAAAACTTTCCTGAATTAAGGCTCAATGTTGTCTTTTGAAAGCTGTTTAAAGTAGTTTAGAAATAGTTCCTAAAGTTCCATCATTCTCTCCCCCCTATCTACTCCTCTCCCAATCACAAAATAAAATAAACTACTCCCTCCCTATTTATTTGGCAGACTGCCTGTCATATTTGCTTCAGTAGCTGGTGGGCAAGGCCTGGAAGAACAAGTAGGACCATAAAATAAATTAGCCCAGTCACAAATGAAGCCCCCTGACCCATATTTCAGTTGATCAATGTACCCAGCATTTTTAACTTCTTTCATAAACACTGAAATTGTCCCAAATACAAAGGTGTCTTCCCCTTCAAGAAAACTTTTACACTGAGACTCTTCTGGACCAACGCCAGTCTTCTTTAGAAACAAGTAGGTCTTTATTTTTAAAACACACACACAGACACACACAATGTGACAATCGGCAACTGTCTGAGTTACGGCCTGTTGACGCACAGGACATCATGCCAAGACAGGACTGAATTACATCCCCCTAGCCTGCCACCCACCTCAGTTCCTATCAACAGACAATGAACACTTTAGGGGTGGCTGCCCCAGTAAAATAAACCCAGATCACCCAGCAGCCAAGGTAAATAGATGAGCTCGGCCACCCTACTCTGGACTCCAACCGGCTGAGGCTTCTGTTGGCTCCACGGATCAAGGAGGAATGACAAACAAAATTAGATCAAGGAGTTCACCAGCTTGCCTGTACAACAGAATCACTTACCCAGAAACCCCTTCCCCTGTCAACATGCCCAGTCATATTCATGCCAGCCAGCCCAAAAAAACCCTATATGCCATTGTACATACTCTAAGAGGGAGATCCATTTCCCCAACGGAGCTCCAGACTTACAAGGGGCTGGCTACATTGTTCAGTGGGCAACAGCTCCTGGAACCTCAGAGCTGGAAAAAGCCCCCTAGGTCAGTCCATGTCTAATCATGAATCTCCCCTACAACATACCTGATAAGCTGTTAGTGAACCTCTGCTTGAAGGCCCCTGGTGAAGTTTCTCCCTCCTGAAGAAGCCCGTCTCACTTTTAGATAGCTCTAACTGGCAGGAAATTTTCCTGACAGCAAACCTAAATTTACCTCTTCGACTTCTATTGATGGTGCCCTCTGGCCCCAAGCAGAACAAGCCTATCCCTTCTTCTAAAGAATAGCCCTTTGACACATAAAGGCAGCTACTGTGTCCTTCCTGATTCTTCTCTTGTCTAAGCTAAACATCCTCAAATCTTTCAAATGATGTTGCACTATCTTGATGTCCCTCACCATTTGGTCACTCACCTCTGGACAAGGCCCAACTTATTCATGCCCCCAGTGTCCCTAACCTAGAGAAGCCAGATCACTACAAAATATTTTAAGTGAGGTTAGGCAGCTGTCCCTCCAATGCATATAAGCCCACCCCCAGCCCCAGGAGGAGCAGACTGTCCATCCGTTATCCTGGCACCATGATCATCCGCCCACCCTTCCCTCTGTGGCCATACGGCACAGAGACAAATGAGAGGCGTCTCCCTTCTGTTTGTGATCAGATACTATGGCAAAAGGCACCGGGCATCTAGCCCACCTCCAGGACTAGAGGAGCAGAATTATGACCAGAGAGCGCTCATTCAAATGCTATTATCAAAATATAGACTGATTCCATCAGCCTCAACGTATTTCCTCAGGCAAGAAACTGTTCAAATTGTATTTCAAGAAAAGCCAAGAGGTCTCCTCTGGAGGGGAGTGGGGAGGAGAGGGGTCTGGAAGGGGTCCAGGCCCCACAGTGTCTCTTCTCCACACAACCCCATCCTAGCAGAGGTCTGGCTCTGGGACACTGACCATCGGCACAGACGAAAAGGAGGGCAATGAAGAAAGAGAATGCCTGCCTGTGGAAGTCCATTCTCTCTGCTCTTTTTGCTGGCCCTGTTCCTGAAATCTTGCTCCTCTCCTGGGGCCACCCAAGCTGGCAGGGACTCGGGATCTTCAACCCAAGAACCTCAAAGGGTCTTTATGAAGGAGTATTACATTCCCTGACTCTGCTGGCAAGAAAACGAAGGTGTGGAGCAGTAACGTGAGCGGCTCAATGGGTGGCTATCTTTTTTAGGACAAAAACATGTCACTCTCTGAGACGAGAGAGAAGGAAATACCCAGAAGCATCCCTGAAGGATGCACAAACTTCAAACCCTAGTTAAATTAAGCTTATGGCAAAGGGGTAATTTACTGCCCCATAAGTTTTTATAGTCTTACCAGATCAAAGCAAATAACTCAGGTTAAGAACTCAATTCAGGCAACACAGCATGGTATCTCACGTTGTAGGTCACCCCCTCAACCATGCCAAGTAAGGCAAAAAGCAACCAAACCTCAGGGCTCCTACTCACAGACTCTCAACTGTGCTGGCCAATTATAATTCATGGGACCAAGCTGACCAAGGGGCAGAAAGTCGGACTGTTAAAGTATCAACTGGGGGGAGGAGTGGGTGGAAGGAGATGAAGCTAAAAATGAAAGAAGATGAGGACAGACAGAGGTCTGGACTATATATATGGCCCATGCATACCTTCCTGAAATAAACATTTACCAGTGGCATTAACACCCTGGGGCTAAGGGCCTTTGGATTCTTCTCAGTTTAATTCCAGCACTGCTCCCAACCCATCCCTTATAAAATTGGAGTTGGGGGGGGTTAAATTAATTTATATAATCTGAAGTTATGAAAATTGAGATGACAAAAACTGGAGTGCTGTGATAACAACTTTCTTTTACAAAATAGATGGGTCCCTGAATGTGTGTGTGTGTGTGTGTGTGTGTATAAACCTGCATTTTAATATCAGTAGAGACGGTGCAATGTCGTGAATAGAATAAATTATCGAGAATTTCCCATGAATACTAGATTTCTTAACCCTCAGGGATGAACTACCTTAAATTCCTCACCTTTGCCATGGCCAGAATAGGAAATAGACAGAGACGCCATGTGTGCTGCCTTCCTCTGCTCTGTGTAACAGGGCCCGCTCTGAGCCGTTTTTCTATGAGATGCCTCCCCACTGATGTCGTGGCTTTTCTGGGGAGTCCCACCTCGGGGTTGCTCTCTGTCTTGCCCAAAGGTAGCTGAGGTCAGAGAGAGCACACATGTGTTTCGTAGGTGTGAATTCACGAGGGCGCCGGGACTTTGGACCCCGGCTGGCGTTTCCCGTCAGATCTCTGCGCGGGTGAGTGGATTGGTTTCCCACTTCCTCTAAGTCATCAAAAGTGTTATTTTTTGAAGATTTGCTGAAATACCCCAAGCGAAGATGCTGGGGAGACTGTGGTCACGTCCCAGTGGCAAAGACTACAGTAACTGTTCGGGTTTCTCCACTTCTATACAACTACTCACACAAACCAACTTCTCCTCCTTAAGGGGAAACCAGGGAAGCCATGAAAGAATTTGGTCACTAAGACAGGCTTATCCAGCCTAAGAGTCTCAAAGACCAACTAACTTGGGGGCCCATCTCTAGTAAAGCCCAGGTCATAGCCAAGACTTTCCTTAACTAAAGGGTTTCCCAAAGACCATTGTAACCGCTCCCTCACCATCCTGTGTCAGGGTGACCTATGAGATGACTTCTGCATAATTTCAGAAATTATCCATGATACCACTATAATGTAAATGGACTAGGAATCATGTGCTGGCACTTAAAAGCTACCTGACCACTGGTCAATCACTTCATTTCTTCTGTTTCAGTTTTCTCCTCTGTAAAATGAGAATGATGATACCCATTAATACTAATGACAACACAGAAAGGTACTATGGTCTAGTGAATGAAGAGTCTGACCCATACAAGCCTTGCCCTTGAACATACTGTGTGACCTTGGACAAGTCACTTAACATCTAAGACTCAGTGGTTCTCAACCTTCCTAATGCCATGACCCTTTAATACTCATATATGGGCATATCTGCATGTGGGCGGACCCACCTAGAGACAGATAGAGGAGCAGTGTTTCAGTTCCTAAGACCATAGGAAATATGTGTTGTCTGATGGTCTTAGGTAACCCCGTTCAACCCCCAAAGGGGTCGCAACCCACAGGTTGAGAACCGCTGATCTAAGTAATCTAAGCAGCTCTCTAAGACTAGGTTTCAGAAAAGATACATTGGCTGCTTCCTTACCCGGGAGCTAATTCCCTAGAACAGTGAAATGCCAAGTCTAGTCACGGTCCTCATGACAGTACCTGTGCCTAGTTCACAGGCTGCCAGAAGGGTCCAATGAAAATAGGTATAACATGCTTCTGCAAATTCAAAAGTGTGATTGCTTAAGGGTCAGTTGTCCTTATTATTATCCAGGATCTGTTGTTCCTTTCAGTCCTTCACTGTCGGTGGGGGCCATCTCCATTCGTCCTAATCTATATCTTGCCACTGGATCCAGATGAGTCTGGAGGAGGGAGTGAGGCTGGTGACCTTGTACCTCCTGCCTCACTTAAATCCAATTCACTTGCATTGTCATGGCATCACCTTCCTGACGTCATTGGTTCTCTTTGAGAATGAAGGCCAAACAATCCCATTGTTGGTAGGTAAGAGAGGAAGGGGCTTCCCTAGGTAGAGGAGACTGGTGAGGGGGCTCCCCAGCAAACGCCACTGGGCTGGCATCTGGGAGCCCCTCAGGCATGCTGCATATCATCATCTAGTAGTTATGTCCCGGTCACCTCCCCTTCCTTCACTCTGAATTTACTGCACCTGTATTTTGTATTTGTCATCGTGCAGGCACCTGTCTTTTCCACCCCCACCACCCCAGTATAATGAGAGAGAGCTCCTTGAGGTCAGAGACCACCACGTTCTTGTTTTAGAATCCCGCACCTAGTCCTTTACCCAGCACACAACCAGGACTTAATAAATGCTTGTCAACTGACTGAGCTCCCCAAGAGCACAGAACCTCGTCTGTGTCTGCATCACCCCAACACCCGGTGCCACACTTGGCAACATGGTGTAAGGGACCTGGACCCCAGAAGAACTGAGTTCAGATCTGGCCTCAGACACTTCCCGGCTGCTTAACTCCAGGCGAGTCACTTCATTTCTCTGGGCCATACCTTCCCCATCTGTAAAATGAAGGGATTGAAATCCATGGTTTCTCAGGTTCCCCACCCTGAGATTCTGAATGACTGCTGAATAAATTAATACTAGGATGAAAGCTCCTGGAGGACACATCTTTGCATCACCCTCTGACACAGCAAAGGGTAAACCCTCAATTATTAATATTATTCAAGACACTATTAATGAGAGCAACTAGGTGGTGCTGGGTAGACTCATCTTCCTGACTCCAAATCTGGCTTCTGACATGTAATAGCTGTGTGACCTTGGGCAAGTCACTTACCCCTGTTTGCCTCAGTTCCCTCATCTGTAAAATGGCAAAACACTCCAGTATCTTTGCCAAGAAAACCCCAAATGGGGTCGTGAAAAGTCAGACACAACTGAAAACAACTGAACGACCAACATACCATAAATGAATCATGTCTAAACCCAAACCGCTTGAAATGCAAACAACCATCCTTAGATGGCACCTGGAGGCACAGATCCAGAGAACCCCAAATAGGATCAAGATTATATCAGAAAAAAAGTATATAAAACTATCATAAAAATGAAAACTCCTCTGAAGTCAAAAGGTCACCCCACCATAGGAAGGTAAATGGAAAGAACCCTGGATTTGGAGTCAGAGGATCTGGGTTCGAATCTCAGCTCTGCTCCCTGTTACCTGTGTGGCCCAGAGCAAATCACTCAAGATCTCTGAGGTCAGTTTCATCTGTAAAGTGGGGTGGGGGAAGATTGGCTCAATGGCTTCTGAGGGTCTCTCACCTCTACATCTGTGACTAGGAAAGTGCCCCGAGGCCTGCTCCTCCCTCTAACTTCTATATTTCTGTTCACAGTGTTACAATCCTCCCAGCCCCCCAGGCTGGAAAGCTCAAATCAAGTTCTGATTCTTCCCTCTTCCCTCCTTCCTCCATCCAACCAGTTACTAAGTCCTTCCTATCCTAACAGCATCTCTCCCTCCCATCTTTGCCTTATGGATTCCCCTCCACAGCACTCCTACTGAAAACACCCAGCTGAGCCTCTGAGCTCTTCTTACCTAAAACCTCCAAATGAGGCCTCCTGCTTCTAGCTGATTCCTGGTCCAATTCACCTTCCATTCATTCAACTCCATATACCTATCAGAGAGTAAAGAGAAATAAGGCTGGATGGTTCATTGGCCCCAAATAACCAAGGGCTTTAAATACCAGGCAGTGAAAGTTGTATTTTCTCCTGAAGGCAACAGAGAACATAACTAGTTCTAGAGATGAGTAAGGCAATCTCCCAGCACATAACAAGGGACACTTTTAGCATAATGTTTTATTTAATGCCAGAAAATGGTGATTTCTATGGTAAGTAGGCCTTTATTTTGTTATAAGTTAAAATGCACACATTACAACAAGAAGTTAAAGCCCCCAGTGACTAGACAAAGGAAGCTGCAATTTTCCAACTCTGCCTTATCTTGGTCTGGGCCCAACCAGCCTGCCTGCATTTCAGACCCTGAGCTTGGCCTGACCTGCCCAATCTTGTCTTGTAAGGGCTGCATACCTCTTGGTGTTTGCTTTGACCCCCCTGCCTGTTTCTGACCTCTGACAATTTGAAGCTTCTCAACACTAATCTCATCTGGTCGGCCTGGGTTCCCAGGCTGCCTTCTACTCTGACTTCTTGTTGATGTATGTTCCATTTGATGATATGGCTCTCTGAGCCCTGGCATTCACCCAGGGTCCTCTGCCCCCAGGCTACCCAGGGGGCCCACAGGGATGCCTACATGCAATATCACATTTTAGCAGCAGGTGCCACCAGGTAATTCTGTGAGAGGAACAATAGTGGCCCAGAATGCCTTTCCTCTGAACATAAGGATGGGAGGAGTTTCCTTGTACTATCCTAAGGCATTCTTCTGAGCACCTGGACGCCTCCAAACCCAAGTCAAAGTCCAAAGGAGAACACTGAGGAGTGGGGAAAGGGCACCTGGAAGGAGGGCCTCTGAAAGCATATACAGGATATGCCTCCCACCTTAGAAAAGTGGTGTTCTACTGGTGCACAATGAGGCACGCAGTGGCAGAAAAGCCCTGTTGCATTGATTTCCTTACTTAATAGGGCATCAAGGATTTCAGGGGGGAAACAAAGAGAGTAATTAAGAAATCACAGTGATGGTTTTTTTTAATCATCAATAAGAAATTTTATTTTTAAAAAAGAAAGATCACACAAAGGGAAGTATGAGACAATGCCTTGTGTTTTCCTATCGGTGTATGTGTGTCAACTCCAACCAGCGTTAGAAAGCCAGTTGTTAAATTTTCAGTGAGACCATTTACTCCTCAGAAAAAGGCAAATGATACAAATCAGGATTTATTTATTCATTTGTGGATTGCATATACTTTTTTTAAATAGTGGATAAAACATTAATAATGAGACCAGACTTAAAAGTGTGTCAAAAATACACTTCCCCCTGCCCCTGAGTCTGTTGTTGGATCCCATAAGTAGAATGCTAAAATCCTTGAGGACAAGGACTATTTCATGTCCATTTGGTAATTAGCTGTTTTCCTGCTGTGTCCTCCATTAGAATAGGACCTCTCTGTGACCAGGGACTGTTCTTCCCTTTCCTTTTCTCCCCTGTGGCCCTGGCACATAGTAGGCCCTTAATGAATACATGTTGACTGACTGTCATTCTATCTCCAGGTGTAGTAGACAGGTGATCAGCCCAGACTCTGGAAGGCCTGCATCCAGGGCCCACATCTGGGTCACATGGATGAAGTGGCCCTGGGCAAGTCCCTTCATCTCTCAGCCCTCCCAGAAACTAAGACTTTAAGTGACATGAGTTTCTGGTTCACCTGTGGAATCATAAGGCCAGACCTCCCCTTACCCCATCCTCTCCAGCAAAGAGTCCCCAAATCACAGCACAGAGCTTTGGCAATAACAGATACTTCGTCTGTGCTGCCTGCGAGAAAAGAGTAAAACAGACAGATGCTGACGCGGTCTGAAGGTGATTCATGAAAACCTGCACATTTGGGAGGATGCCTTTGGAAGGTCATGCTGATCTAGCTTTTGATGGGTAGTTGACCTCTCAATTATATTCACACTGTTTTCCTTCTCTTCATCGTCCTCCAGGTAGGCCTTCTCCTGTGTAGCCTAGTCCCATCCCAGGCTTTCAAGCATTTCCTTGCAGAAACCCCAGGGAGCTCCAAACTTGCCACTAGACTGTGCTATGCCACAGAGAACCTGAAAGGCCTCTTCCTCGTGTGTCGCCAAATACTAGTATTACTGTGCGCAGGATGGTGGGGAGGCGCTAGGACAAGGAGCACAGTGCCCATCCTCACTGAGTCCCAGTGCCCCTGCTAGGGATGCAAACCTCCCACCTACCAGCTCTCTCTCCAGCTACTTTTCTTGGACACGTTCCTTTGTACATAAACTCACATGTTTTCAATTCCCCTCCACATTCTCACAGCTTCCTCCACTGTGGGTAATAAAAATGGAAGGCTCAACCTTGAAATAGGGTCAGGGAATAGGTGGAAGATGTGGGCAACCACATGGCTCTGCAGCCTCAGGTGTACAGGCCAGAGACAGCAAGAGTGCCAGGCTTGGAGTCAGAAAGACCCAAGTTCAAAACCTCCCTCAGACACTGATTCCCCATGTGACTCTGGGGAAGTTATTTCAACTCTCTGGGCCTTAAAGGTCCCTCCAGCTCTAAATCATCACTCATCCTTTGCCCACATCCTCAACAGCTGGCATAATTCTCACTGGGCCTCGGCTTTCTCACCTGTGAAATAAGGAAGCTGGACTGAAGCAAATTATTTCTAAGGTTCCCTTCTGGCTCTAAAATTCTACAAAGCCATGAATCTCTGATACGTTCAGTTCTGAAAATTACTTAACCAATTCAAAATGAATTATCAGTTACCACAGGTGAGGATATTCACTTAGTGGAATTTCCACTTTTACCCATTTAATTAATTACAGCTGTGATTCAATTTCTATGGATGGGAAAGAAAGCTTTAGACTTGGGAATCACAGAGGATCTAGCCACCTGTTAGCTGTTCCTCATCTGTGCAATGGAGATGATGCTCTCTCTCCCTACGCACCAGAGCTCAGAGATCACCTACATCTCTGATGAGTCCAACCTCCACTTGATGACCTTCAGTGAGAGGAAATCCATTCCACTTTGGGACAACTCTACTTGTTTGAAAGGTTTATTCCCCCCTGAAATCAAGCCTCAATCTGCCTCCTATTTCCCCTACAAAGACAAGTCTCATCTACTGCAGGACATCTGTTAGGGAGTCCTTATGTTTTCTCTTTTCTAGGAAAGCACTTTGCAAAACCTAAATCATCACATCATTCCAGTACTGTATTGTTGTTATCGCTACATCAATAAGCACTTAAGTGGTACCTACTATGTTAGGTATTTGGAATGCTAAAAATAAAAGTTCCTGCCCTCAAGGGGATTTACATTGGGAAAACGCCACATGCACATATAAGTATATACAAAACACAGTCAAAGACAAGATAACTAATTCAGTGACTGTGTCACTGTGGGTAAGTCACAACTTCTCAGGACTCTAAGTAACTAGTTGCAGTGAGGTGGAAATTGCTTTGGTAGAGGGAATTTTCTCACTTGGGAGTTCCATATATCAGTGACATTACAGGTCCAGTCGTTTTCCCTATTCCAAATATAATTTTTGTAGAGACAAAGCACTAATAGCTTGGAGAAACCTAGAGGCAATACTTAAAGAAAATTAAGAATTCTGAAAGTCAAAAGAAAGGAAAAAGAAGGAAGAGTTCAAGAAGCAGCCATCGGTCCAGTGTAGCTGGAAAGTGGAATGAATGAAGGAGGGTGGCCTGAGCTCAGCCTGGAAAGGAGGGCTGCAGGCAGATTGTGAAGGATAATATGTGCCAAGCTGAGCTGGTACTGCAAATGGGCTGTGCTCCTTGAAAGAAGCCACCACTGAGGGCTCTCCACAGCTCAATCCTGAGTGCTCTGCTTTTCTGTCTACACCCCAGTCCTTGCCCAATTCAAAGTCCAAATTTAAACCTTCCTGAAACATGGGACACCGTTTAAAAGCTGAATTGGCATCACTGAGGACTGATCCTATGACCACAACATCATACCATTTTAATTCTGCTCCAAAAAAGTCAAACCAAATTCTATTAAGGACTTCCCACAGAGCTAGAGACCTAAAATCAAAATTAAAACATTGGGAAAAATGAGAGGAGGAATACCAATCGCCATTCAGCCACAATATGAGTTTCCGTTTCCCAGAAGCAGCTCAGATAACCCCAGTCCTAGGGTCCTAGGAAATGAATTCTAAGAATATGGGTCAATCTTGCCAAGAGGTTTCACACCCAAGAAGTACCAGCCCTACAGGGTCACATAGAGCTGTGCCTTTACGTGGCATCCTTAGGGAAGGAAGGAGTTATCCCACAGAAATAAATTTCTTACACAATAAAATACCAAGGGTTTGTTGGTTTGATGGTTTTTATGAAAAGAGGCATAATTCATGAAATACAGTAGGCTTCAAGTTGAGGATCAGGCAAAATGGGTTATGCAGAAGCTATTAAAGAATGTCATCAGAGAAATGTACAGTTAAAAAAGGTGAGTCAATCATATAGTGAGAGATAAGTCAATGGGGAGCTCATATGCTCTGTGGGTATCCCTCCCCATGTCAAAAGAATTGGAGGAAGGACACCCTGTGGTGAACTTATGGGAAGACCTGGAAGAAAGCCACGGAGGGATTGCAATCAGCACCACTGGAAGGAAAGCCACGGAGGGATTGCAATCAGCACCACTGGAAGGAATGCCTACATGGACGGGATCATAGTTCCTTTGACTATTCAAGCATTTACAGAAATATTTGTTAATATACCACTTGCTTCCCTGCATTTGTAAACAGAAGGTCAGCAAACAATTCAATGAGCATTTTCAAGTGTCTACTAAGTGATGAACACAATCCCTGCCTCAAGGAGCTTATATCCTGTGTGATTGTTATTAGGTCATTTCAGTCACATCTGATTTTTCGTGACCCCATTTGGTGTTTTCATGGCAAAGTTACTGTCTTCCATTTCCTTCTCCAGTTCATTTTACAGATGAGGAAACTGAAGGGAACAGGGTTAAGTGACTTACCAAAGGTCACACAGCCACTACGTGTCTGAGGCTAGATTTGAACTCAGGTCCTCCTGACTCCAGGGCCTGCACTCTTTCCCCATGCCACCTAGCTGCCCCATATTATATAGACAACACATTTAGCCCTTAGTCGATCAATAAGCATTTATTAAACTTCTACTATGTGCCAGACACTGGGGATAAAAAGAAAGGCAAAAAATAGCTCCTGCCCTCAGGGAGCTCACGGTCTAATAAGGGAGACCACATGCAAATACCTCTTGATAAACAAGCTCTACAGACAGACCATCAGCAGAGGGAAGATGCCAGAATCGAGGGGGATCAGGAAAGATTTCTTGCAGACGGCGGGGCTTTAGCTGAGACCTGGAGAAAGCCGGGGAGCCAGGCGGCTGAGACGAGGTAGGAGAGCGTTCCCTTCAGCAGGAGAGGCCGGAGAAAACGCCCAGAGCCAAGAGATGGAATGTGTTGTCTGAGGATCAGCAAGGGCCGTGTTACTGATCACAGCCCACGGAAGAGCGGAGGGCTCAAGGAGACTGGAGAGAGATTGGGGAAGGGGAAAGCAGGGGGCAAATTAAGATAGGGCTTTTGACCCCAAACAAAAGATTTCCTGTTTGATCCCAGAGGTGATGTGCAAACAGTGGAATTTACTGAATGGAGAGCTGGGGAAAGAAGAGAGTGACATGGTCAGACTTATGCTTTAGGAAGATCACTCTGACAGCTGAGTAGAAAATGGTCTGGAGGGCAGACATGTGTCTGGGAGGCCAACCAGTAGGTGGGCATTGTGGCGGCCCAAGCAGGGGGGGATGAGGGCCTGCAGCATGGTGACAGCAGCATTAGAGCAGAGAAAGCACATGCAGAAGATGTTTCAGAGGTAACACGGGCAGGCCTTGGCAACAGATTGGTAAGGGGGATGAAAGAGGAAGGAGTAGAGGATGGCACCATGGCTGTGAGCCTGGGTGACTGGGAGGATGGAGGTGCCCTCCACAGTAAAGGTGAGTGAGGAAGAAGGGAGGGCTTGGGGGAAAGAGAATATGTCAGTTTGGCATGTGATGAGTTTAAGATGTCTACTGGACATCCAGTGTGAGATGCCCACTAGGTGACTAAAGACACAGTAAACTCCAGAAAGCTAGGTTAGAACTCCTAAGTGGGTCTGAGAATCACCTGTATAGACATGATAATTGAATCCCTAGGAGCTGATGAGATCACCCAGTGAAACATAAAGGTGACTATTGCAATAAAGCGAGAAACAAAGAGGAACACCACCATCCTTTCCCTCGGGAAGGACAGATAATACAAGAGTAGAAGGAAGGACATCTCAGAGGGGAAGGCACTGACAGCTACAAGGCCAGGAAAAGGCCTCTAGAGAAGAAAGGAGGATTGGAGGCGAGTCTGGAAGGGAGCCAAGTAAAACGAAGGGGTAGAGAATCGTTTGTTAGAAGTAGTAGCACTTCTGCCCCCGGGTACCAACTCCATGGATACAACTATGAGCCTGGAGTCAGGAACACACAAGCTCAAATGCTGTCTAGTTGTGTGACCCTGGGCAGCTCATTTCACCTCTCCCTGCCTCCATTTCCTCAACTGTTAAATGGGAATAATGAAAGCATCTGCCTCCCAGTGTTGTGAAGAACAACTGAGTTAATATTTATAAAGTTGGCACTTAATAAATGCTTGTTCCCTTCCTCTCTCCCCCTTTTTCTCTCATCACTGCCACACCACCACCACCCCCAACTCTCTCCCTCTCTCTCTCTGTCTCTCTGTCTCTCTCACACACATACACACACACACACACATACACACACACACACCCCACAGTCTGTCTGTCTGTCTCTCTCTCTCTCTCCCTCCCTCCTTCCCTCTGTCTTTCTCTCTGTCTCTGTCTGTCTCTGTCTCTGTCTCTCTGTGTCTCTGTCTCACTCTCTCTCTCACACACACACACACATACCCCACAGTCTCCCTCTCTCTCTCTCTGTCTCTCTCACACACATACACACACACATACACACACACACACACACACACACACACACACACACACTCCACACAGTCTCTCTCTCTCTCTCTCTCTCTCTCTCTCTGTCTCTCTCTCTCTCTCTCTCTCTCTCACACACACACACACACACCAGTCTCTCTCTCTCTCTCTCTCTCTCCCTCCTTGTCTCTGTCCCTCTCTGTCTTTCTCTCTGTCTTTCTCTCTCTCCAAGTCCACGGGTTGCTAGGGTACAAATAACCTTCAAGCTCCACTTTCAAGAAGTCTCAGTTAGTACTCTTTGGTTTTCAATGACATGTAAATGCAGCTCAGCTGTGGGCTGTTTCCAGGCTTCAGGCCCTCTCTCCTGGTCTCCTCCTTGCCTGCAGCTTCCTACCCTTCCCTGGGGGAACCCTGGTCTCTAACTAGCCCCAGTCTGTTCTTAGTCTGCTTTGCAGTTTCTGTTTTCCCAGGTGAGGCCTGGAAGAGCCCTGCCTGCTGGGGCCAGACACAGACAGGCTAAGGTCACATTCATTTGCATCACACAGGCTCAGTCTGACCCTCTGCCCTCCTCCCCCCCTCAGCTTCCTCCACTAGGAGGTAACTAGAGGGCATTTCTTACTACCCTGCCCAGCTGAAGACCCTGCTCCTTCCAGGACTGGGGCAGGGCAGGAGGAGCTCAGGGGGGCATCCCAGGCCCAAGTGGGCTCACCAACATCTACAACCAGGGGAATTCCTCCTCTCTCAAGTGGAAGAAAAACCCCCAGAAGCAGAGGGAGGAGTTTTCCCATCTAATCTTATGAAAGAGACCTGTGGAAGTCAGGCCTACAGTGTTTGCCCAGCTGCGGCCATTCCTGCAATTTGCTGCGAATTCAAATTTTCTCCAGTATCATCCAAAGGATGGGCAGTTCTGAATTTAATTCAATTCAACTAATTTTACTAAGCACCTACTATGTGCAAAGCTTTAGGGATACAAAGATAAAAATGAAACAAACTCTGTCCTTGCAGAACATTCTGTTGAATAATGAAACCTGTACCCAGGCAGGTAAATACATTAACAACCAAATGGATTTAGGAATGTATTAACAACTGAAGGAGTAAGAAAAGCCTCCAGTAGAATGTAGCACACAAGCTGAGCCTTGAAGGATGCTAAAAGAGGCAGATGAAAAAGTGCATTCCAGGCATGAGGGACAGCCTATACAAAAGCAAGCAGGAAAGAAACAGAATTCCAGGAATGGCAAGGGGGTCGTTTTGGCTGGAATGTAGAGTGTGTAAGGAGGGGGCAATATGAAATAAGTCTGGATGGTTAGGCTGCAACCAGATTGAGAAGGACTTTCTTTGTCAAGCTGAGGAAGCTGAAATGCATCACCGAGATGGAAGACTCTGGAGCAGACTGGACTTTGCTTTTGGAAGATTATGTTGGTGACTAAAGGGAGGGTGGATTGGGAAAAGGAGAGAATAGAGCCAGGGAGATTGATTAAAAGAATGTAGCAACAGTTGAAGTGATGGGTGATAATGGCATGAACCCAGGTGACTTTCATGAATGGGACAGCTATCATAGCAACAGAATCGACAAGACATGGTAATGACTGGATATTGGGATCAAGGGAGATGAAAAAGTCAAGGCTGACTCAAAAATTATGAATACACATAACTAGAAAGATAGGGGTACCCTAAAAATATCCAGTGTAAGTTTATAGGAAGGGGTGGATTTAAGCAGAAGATATAAAAGAGTCACTAAGCATTACTACATACTGTTCTATGTGTCAGGCATTATGCTAAGCCCTGGCGATACAAAGGAAGGCAAAATCAGCCATAGTCCTCAAGGAGATAACAAACTTAAAGGGAGCTAACATTCTAAATGCCACCTTTTCACACTCAGCTTTAACTGTCTCACACTAAAAGGAAGCTGTTAAACCAGAGAAACAAATAAATAACCAAAAAATCATGGTTTTAACTATGTCCCTGTGAAAAGGGCAGTAGACGCTAGAGGACGTGGGCTTGAATACTAGCCCACACCAAGACAATCCCTGTATAACTCCAAGGAAGTCACTCTCTCTCTCTCTCCCCCCAAATCAGTTTCTTCATATGCAAAATGAAGCTGCACTTAATGAACTCTAAAGTTGCTTTCAGTTCTAAAGTCTAAATCTAGGACTATAATGGATTTTTGGTAGGGTTTTGTTTTTGCAGATTTTCTCTCAAATAAATATGGGATGAATCCCGAAATGGTCTAATAAGCCTTACTTTCCCATTCAATCCCAGGGGAGAGTAGTGAGCGATAAGAAATAGTCTTGTGAGTCAAAAAATCTAGCCTATTAGCAATACAGCAAATTTTTCAATGCATCAAGAAGAAAATATTTTATTCTAAAATAAATTATGGAATATTACTAAACTTCTTGAAAGAGAAAATAAAACTGCTAAAGCCAAAAGTATTAGGATGGAACTATTAGGATGGAACTGTGTAGGATCCACTGGTAAGATTTTCCCCAACTGAAGCAACCTTAACTGCCATAATGTTTAAGAGAATTTCTTTACAATCTCCTCTTGTACTAACTTATGCTACTTTTCACCCATCTCTAGATAGTCTGAGCAACTATGACACAGCTCAATCTTATTTAGATTTTAGAATATCTTTGAACAGGAGGCAAATTAAGGGACTAATGGGATCAATCCTGGCTTAGAGTTGGTAATTGAGGAACTTCCAACAGAGCAGAATGTCATGCTGGATGCAGAAGTTACCAAAAAGAGAAGAGTAAATGTGT
Organism: Pseudochirops cupreus; assembly: GCA_028627135.1. Lineage (NCBI taxonomy): Eukaryota > Metazoa > Chordata > Mammalia > Diprotodontia > Pseudocheiridae > Pseudochirops > Pseudochirops cupreus. Next base: position 117,132,624 of record CM053582.1, on the reverse strand, counting down.
CAGTGTCATATTTCTGTCTATCTGTTGCTCCCTCTCTCCTCCTTTTCCCCTTTCTCTCCTTCTTTACCTCTTCCTCCCTCTCTCCTTCCCCTGTCCCTCCATTTGCCCCTTTTTCCTCTCCCCCTTTCTCCTTTCTTCCTCTTGCCCTCTCCCTCTTCCCTTTTCCTCCCTTGCCCTCTCCCTCCCCCTTTTCCTCTTCCTTCCCCTCTCTCCTTCCTTCTTCTTCCCCTCTCCCTCTTCCTTCTCCCTCCCTTTCTCTTCCTCCCCCTTTTCTCTCTTCCTCCCCCTCTCTCCTCCCTTCCTTCTCTCTCTCTCTCCCTCTTCTCTCCCTGGAATTCCAATACTTTTGTTTTAATTAAAGTTTTTACAGGCAAAAAAAAGGCTTTCCTAAAGCAGGAGCTTCAAGCTCAAAAACTGATTTGAGAACCATATTAAAAAACAAAAAAAGGGAAAAAAGAAAAAAATGCCTTTGAGTTCCCATCTCTGGGGCAAGAATTCTTAATATTTGTTGTATCCTAGACCCCTATGACTGGCAAAGTCTGGTAAAGGCAATGAACACCTTCTCAGAATCATGTTTTCACAAGTACATAAAATAAAATGAGATCACAAAAGAAACCTCTGACTTCGGAGAAAATGAAGGCTCCAGGGAGAGCCGGAGGCGGAGGATGGGAATGGGGAAGGGTTCCATAATCTCCATTCCCTTCTCACAACAATTCTCCGCTAAAAAATTCCCATCAACCAATCTCTTACTCTTCATGTTAATACTGTCATTAGCCTTTTTGGGGGGATAGGGGGAAAAGGACTAAATTTAGAACCAGAGGACTTGGATTTGAATCCCTTCTCTGCTTCTTCTGTGATCTTAGTAAAGTCATTGATGTCTCTGAAGATGGCTTTCCTCATCCGTAACATAACAGTGTTAGCTGACTTCTAAGATCTCTTTCAGCCCTATATCTATGACCTACTACACCTCACCAGCACCAAAACAATGCTTCACATCCCATCGGGCCATCCAATAGGAAGCCAGGGACTACCTGGGCATCTTGCCATCTCCCTTGGCATTGCTCCCTTTCTGCCCACCTGGAACAATGACCCTACTGACCAAGCCTTCAAACACCATCCTACCCCCTCCCTAGGACAAGGAAGACACTCTGTTTCAGAACTCTGGTCTTTATCGGCAGATGAGTGCAAACTCACCAAACCTACCGCATTGAGCCAGCCCTGTACCATGCTTCACATCCCATTCAGTCATCCATTAGAAACCCAGCCCTGTACCATGATCTGGGCATCCTGCCATCTGTCCTGCCAACATGTGCAACCCACCTCCTTCTCAGCTCATACATACATCTCTTTAATGATATTGTTGTTTCTTGCTGGCAATTTGTCCTTGGCAATCGCAACCAACCTCAATATCTATCTTACTATAAACTCGTGTAGTAACTAGCAGTCTCAATTTCCCAGGACTTAAAAAAAAATCCAATTCCCAGTCATACAATCAGCCCATAAACACGTATCAACACCAAAGCAGAAAAAGCATGACTAACCCCACCCCCATGGCCTTTTGTGACTTATTTCTCCTTTCAAGGATTCTGCCCCTTCAGCCCACCCCCACCTCCAGCCAGAAACAATCTTTCCCTTTGTTTCTATTTCTCTTCTTCCCTCTGCTTCGTTCTGTATTCCAGCTCTATAGATACAAGGTACCCACCCCAACACATGCGCACGCGCACACACACACACACACACACACACACACACACACACACACACACTCACTCACTCGGACATGTACAAGGTCAAGACTAAACTCCCTAGCTGTAAGGACCCCATGTCGTATTTACCCCCCCCATGCATCTTGGCACCTGGTATCAATGTTCTATATCTAGCAAATTATTAATAATAATACTAGCATTTATAGAGCACATTAAGACTTGTAAAGCACTTTATAAATATTTCATTTTATCCCTATAACAACTCTGGGAGGTAGGTGCTATTATTGTCACTATTTTACATACGGGGAAACAGACAAAAAGCAGTCTAGTTACTTGCCCAAGGTCACTCTAACCTAGTTAAAAATCTGAGGTTGAATTTTAACTTTTGCTCTTCTTGAACTTACCAAGGGAATTATTTTATATGGAATCTATGGTCAGTAAAGGACCCTCCCCTCTGCTACCCCACCTATTCCTATGGAAAAATAGGATCCTCTTTGGGGCAGTCTACTCTCTGAGACATTTTTCAGTAGCACACATAGGAAAAAACAGTGATCACATATACTGGGGAAAAGATTTTATTCATATACATAGATATATATGTGTGTATCTATATAAATACACATTATATTCATATACATACATATGCATATTTACATATATATGTATAATATATATATTCTTCTCTTTTGCTGCTATGTTCAAATCTGCTCTTTGGACTCAGTAGCTCAACATCTGAACAAGAATACACCTTTTTTTTTTCTGCTTTTTGGAGGGCAATTGGGGTTAAGTGACTTGCCCAAGATCACACAGCTAGTTTTTTGTGGTAAGTGTCTATGGCCAGATTTGAACTCAAGTCCTCCTGAATCCAGGAGCAGTGCTCTATTCACTGTGCCACCTAGCCGCCCCTAAGAATACACCTTTATGATTCCACCTAAATTAATTTAGTTAACCAGTGCCATACTAATTAAATTATTTTCTAGAGCTAGAAAAAAATAACAATGAAATTCATCTGGAAGAACAAAAGATCCAGAATTTCAAGGGAATTAATGAAAAGAAATGCAAGGGAAGGGGGCCTAGTTGTACCAGATCTAAAAGTATATTACAAAGAAGCAGTCATCAAAACTACTTGGTACTGGCTAAGAAACAGAGTGGTGGATCAGTGTAACAGGTTAAGTGTACAAGATTCAGTGGTCAATGATTATCACATAATCTATTGTTTGATAAACCCAAAGACTCCAGCTTCTGGGATAAGAACTTACTCTTTGACAAAAACTGATGGGAATATTGGAAAATACTATGGCAGAATCTAAGCACAGACCAATATCTTACATCATACACCAAGATAAGATAGAAATGGGTATAGGATTTAGACAATAAAGGGCAATGCTATAAGCAACTTTGGAGAACAAAGAATAGTCTACCTGTCAGATCTATGGAGAAGGGAAGAATGCATGACCAAACAAGAAATGGAGAACATTATGAAATGCAAAATGGATAATTTTGATTACCTTAAATTAAAAAGGTTTTCCAACAAACGCAAAGCCAATGCACCCAAGATTAGAAGGGAAGTAGAAAGCTGGGAAACAATTTTTATAGCCTGTGTCTCTGATAAAGGCCTTACTTCTAAAGTATATGGAGAACTGAGTCAAATTTATAAGAACACAAGTCATTCCCCAAGTGATAAATGGTCAAAGAATATGAAGAGGAAGTTTTCAGATGTTTTTCAGAAGTTTTCTATTGTCATATGAAAAAAAATGCTCTAAATCACTATTGATTAAAGAAATGAAAATTAAAACAACTCTGAGGTAGCATCTCACACCTATCAGATTGGCTAAGATGACAAAAAGGACCCACATGTACAAAAATATTTATAGCAGCTCTTTTTTGTGTGATGGAAAAGAATTGGGAATTAAGCGGATGCCTACTAAATGGGGAATAGCTGAACAAGTTGTGGTATATGAATGTGATGGAATACTATTCTTCTATAAGAAATGATGAGCAGGAAGATTTCAGAAAAACCTGGAAAGACTTACATGAACTGATGCTGAGTGAAGTGAGCAGAACCACTGTATACAGTAACAGCAACATTGTGTGATGACCAGTTTTGATAGACTTAGCTCTTCTCAGCAATGCAATGATGTAAGACAATTCCAAAAGACTCATGATGGAAAATGCTAATCACATCCAGAGAAAGAATTATGGAGCCTGAATGCAGATTGAAGCATGCTATTTTCTCTCTCTTTTTCTTTCTCTTGGTTTTTCCCTTTTGTTCTGATTCTTCTTTCACAACATGACTCATGTGGGAATATGTTTAATATGATTGAACATGTATAACTTATATCAGACTGTGTGCCATCTTGGGGAGGGAGAGGTGAGGGAGGTGGAAAAATTTAAACTGAAAATATTATATAAAAGTGAATATTCAAAACTAAAACTTAATTTTTTTTTAAAAAAGAATATACCTTTATAATATCCTACCTTGTCCCTCTGTGTTCTTCAGTAAAACTCTTAACCTCTCTGGGCCTCACTTTCAACCTCTGTAAAATGAAGAGGTTTATCAGTGGTTCTCAAATTTTTTGGTTTTAGGTTTTACCCTCTTAAAAATTATTAAGGATCTCCCCAAAAGAACTTTTGCTTCTGTGGGTTATCTCTATGAATGTTTCCTATATTGGCAATTAAAACATCTTAGTATTGCGAAAATAGGTTTGACCCCACAGACCCCGTGAAGGGTTTCAGGGACCCCTTTAGAAAGGGTCTCCGGGATTCTCCAGGAGTCCCTTGAAGCTCTCGATCTCTGATCATCCATACGCTTTCTGACGAGTGATCATCCAACTTCTGCTCAAAGGACAAAGGGAAGGAATCACTATGCCCAATGGCCCCACTCCAAAGCAGGCGATCCATTCCACTCCGGGGAAGCTCTAATTAATTGTTAGCAACTTTTTTCAAGCATCTTTTGCACCTTGCACCCATTGTTCTGCCTTCAGAAGTCAAGGAGAACAAGACATCCCTCTTCACTTGAAAGCCCCTTAGATATGTGAAGACAGTGATCAGGTCTACAATAAGTCTTCATTTTTCCAGGCTAAACAACCCCAGTTCCTTCAAGCTGGGCTCAGGTGGCATGAATCCGAGGCACTTCACTGACTGTCCTCCTCAGAATGCATTCCATTTTCACCATACCCTCCCCTTTAACCGGAGCAGGTAGAACTGAAAACAATATCTAGTTGGAGAACAGCAAGACCATCCCTCCCTCTCTCCAGACACATTCTGCCTTTCAATGTACCCTAAGGACAGAGACTCACAGAGCCTCTGGATTAGAAAGGACCCCCCCCCCCCCAAAAAAAAAAGCTAATCCATCAAACCAGGGTTTTTGGCTGATGTCACACAAGGAGTTTACAAGCCAGTAAAATCTCCAGATTTTTTTCCACTCTAACTCTTATCTAGCCTTGTCTCTTCCATTCTGCTGACTATTCAAAACACAACGATTCTAAACTCCTGGCCACCATTCAATCACCAAATATTTATCGAACCCTTCCTCTGCCCTAGGCATTGTGGAGAGATTCAAAAAGGATCACTCCGCTCCCCCCTCCCCAGCCTTGACTCCACTGGAGTCTGTCCTCTCAGCTCTAACCTCTCTCCTCACTGGCTCCCTCCACCCTTCTTCCACTTTGGCTTGCTCCCACCATCGGCTCAATCTGCTTGGCTGCAGAATACTGCTGGAGAAAATCCCAATGCTGAACAGACCTGGCTTTCTAGAAGTACATGCTTTCCAGCTACAATTTGGCCCCATCCGCTACAAGACAAGCTTACTCCATCCCTCATCAATTCCCTGGCTCCCTGCCCAGGGATGTTCTCCCAAGCCTTCTCCATCATTAAACCCCCCCACCCCACCCCAACCCTCAGTTCCTACTGCTTGCAGCAAACAACTTTGAATCCTACATCCTGCCCAGACAGAATAGGTAAAAAGAACTGTAAGCTAGGAGTCTAAAAGCCGAGGTTCTGGTCCCCAGTTCTGTCACTAACTGGAAACATGATGCTGAGAAAATCACTTGCCTTCTCCATACCGGAATTTTCTCTGCCAAGTAAAAGGGGTTCAGCTAGAAACGCAGGAGGGGAATATCAAATGGAGGAAATCTTGCTACATCATTATGGCTGGCCTCTGGTGTGTTCTCAGTACCAGTACCACCTTTTTCTGACACATACGGCACCAGGGCTTCAGATTCTGTTGGTTCTGTATATTTGTTATCTGTACATTTATATGTTATATTCATTATGTTGAACAGTAAATTTTGTGATTCTATACACACCTAAAGGTCTGCTGCATTTGTAAGAGGCCAGCCTGTTGAGATTGTTTTTCTAATTTTGCATCTAAGGGAATTTCTTTATAATTTCTCCACATAACTCTGCTCTCTCTTGTCCCTCCCATGTCCATTTCCCATCAGCCTCAATCCAAACCCCTCTGCTACTAGAGGCTACATTAATTAGATCATATCACTTACTCAATTCAATCTCTGATCATTCCTCAAAGCCTCTGTGTTTCAGGCAGGCTTACATCCTTACCAATCTCCACATAATAATAATAGGCACTTATACATTACCTAGCACATAGTAGGTATTTAATCAACATTGGTTGGTTGATTGATGGAGGGCTTTAAGGTTTGCAAAGTTGTCCTCATGACTATTGGATGGAACCACTATCATTAAGTAGAAGGAAAACCACCTGCCGGAAGACATGGTAAGAGAGGAAGCGATGGGCCATTGCTAGGTTATGACAGGCCCTGAAAGAACCAGTGAGAAGCAGTGTATTTTGGACCTTATGAGTGTGAGGATATTGGGGAGGGGTGTCTTTAGCGGTAGTGTTCACTAGGACTTTCTGAGCATTGAATGAAGCAGACCCTAACCGCCTGACCCATAAAGAGAGGGAGTTTCTGGATATATTTAGGCATCTGAGAACTGAAGAATCAGTATAGTATAGTGGGTAGCATGCTAGACTTAGGAAGACCTGAGTTCATGTCCTGCTTCTGGCAACTGGCGTGACCACAAGCAAGTTGCTAAACTTCCCTGACCCTCCATACCTGAAGCACTCACCCCACAGGGCTGTGGAGGCTCAGGTGAGATAGCAAGGTATATAAAGAGCTCTGAAAACCATTAAGGTACCAAAGAAATGTCAGCTGTTCTCATGGAGGGGCCTCCCTCTCTGCCTGGCCTCATCCAGGGGAGATTCCCTAGCAAAGGTCCCGGGCCAAAGTCATGGGCTGAACTCCCAATGTAAACTCCCTGATGGCCAGGTGTTCAGCTTTGGCTCTCTAGCCCTCAGCACAGGACTGAGCACACTGTAGGTATGTGATAAATGACTCTTTCTGGATTGATAGCAGCCTGGGCGCCTTTATGGGGTCAGAAACAACAACAAAAATAAAATAAATGGCTAGCGCTTTAAGGACCAGAATCCACTTGATAATACCATACCTACCTACCAATTTGAAGCTCCCTAGCTTCAAAACACTTTCCTCATAGAACCCTCACAGCAGTCCCACAAAGTGAGAACAAAAGCATTGTTGTCCCCATGTTACAGATAAGAACTGAGACAGAGTTAAGTGACTGGCCCAAGGTCATGTAGCTAGTAAGTGTCTGAGGCCAGATTTGAACTCCGGAAAATGAGTGTTCCTGACTCCAGGCCTGGTGCTCTATGCACTATGGCGCCCCCTAGCTGCCTAGCCCTTTCTGGCTCCGATTCATAACAGCAGCAATAGCAGCCAGCATTTATGTAACACTTTCATGTTTGCAAAATACTTTATAGAGCTTACCTCATTCTCTCCTCATGACAACCCTGGGAAGTGGGTGCTTTATTATCCCCATTTCATAAATGAGGAAACTGAGTCTGAGAAAGGTTAAATGAGTCACACAGAGTCACATAACGAGTAAATGTCTGAGGCAAGATTCAAACTCTTGTCTTCCTGACTTTGGGGCCAGAATTCTGTCCACTGAGTTCCTATGTTGATTCGTTGTCTTGTCTTATTACCTCCATGGAGAATAGGAACTGCCTTCCATGCTTGGCACACAGTAAGCACTAAGTAAATGCTCTATCCATGCTGGCATGGAGCCCTGTGCCCAGCCCAGGGCAGGCATTTTAAAAACACTTATTGGCTGATTTATCCAATTCTCAGAGTCAAGGCTATATCCAGATTACTGATGGGGTGCTTGGACCCCAATTCCAAAATCACATTTCTCCCTAGCTTCAAAACACTTTCTCCCCAGCCCAAGGGCACTATGCCTAGCAATAACTCATGAGTGGGCCCCAGTAAGACAAACTATCTTTCCCCATCACAAGAACAAGTTGACCTCTGAAGAAATTCTCTTGTAAAAACAGGACTATCTTATAACCACAGAATTAACATGTATTGATTTCCAAAGTTATTTTCAATCCAGAGGTCAAGCTACAGACATTAACTCTCAAAGCTATGTTGCTACAAACATAACAGACCAAAAGTAAACCCCTGAGAAAGCCCTTCCCCTGGTTTCCAGTAGTGAATGACACTGGTGACCAAGGCTGTAAATGATCATCTAATTAGCATATCTGTCAGATAATCCACTACTTCTCCCATATAAGCTCTAGCATCATTCCTGTTAAATTGCAAGTTCCTTAAGGAAAGCAAGTTCCATGCTGTCCCACAATTCTGCAGTTAAATTAGTCCCAGATCTAGCATGCCTGGTATATACTATACATTCACTCAAAACAGGTCCTACAAGAAATTCCAAGAGATCATTCTTCAGCATGGTTTATTCAGCCATGGTTTTACCTGCTCTGCCAGGGTCTTAGTAGTAGGGATATGTAGCTGGAGAAGGGAAAAGTTGGGGGAGAGGAGAAGAGAGGGGAGAGAGGGGAGTATTTGAAAGGTAGTCATGAGGAAGAGAGATTAGCCTTGCTCTTCATGGCCCCAAAGGGAAGAACCAAGAGGGAAGGGTCCAAGATTCAGGGAGGCAGGTCTAGGCTTGGTGTCAGGAAAAATTTCCGATCACAAGTTGGAATGGAACAGTTTGGGTGGTAGTGGGTTCCTGCTCTCAGTAAGGTGAGAAAAGAAAGTTGTAGAAAGGAGTCTTGTTTAGTTTCTGATTGGATTAGACAGCCTCTGATTGCCCTTGTGATTCTGTGATCCTGTCACTACTGGTAAAGAAGAAAAATAGGGGATTCACCCTATCTTATTACCAGGCTATTCCTAGACTACCAGGCTATCCCCGGATTACCAGGCTATATCAGATTATTCCCCAATTATCAAACTATCACTGTGTGGGGCAAGCAAGTTCTCAGAATCTGATCTACAGGAGTTAGGGGAAGTCTAGCTTTTCACAAAATTAGACCTGGGGAGATGGGGGAGGGGGTGGAACTAAGAACCACCTGGCCTAGATTCACTAGGATATATAAGGAATGGAAACCCTCAATGCTGAGGCAGTGGGAACAACAAACAAACAAGCCATCCAGCCATTCTGCTGGATCCGATATGTTTCCTGCACACTCTTTTCCTGGAGTTATCAGCCCAGGGGGAGTTAGGGTATCTGGGCAAAATATCTTCCTCTGCTCTGCTGACCTCACACCACATGCTCAAGCAATTGTAGAGATTACTGGCAGGGAGGACCCTGCAAACACCAAGCAGACACTGGGCTGAAGAGGGCTATTGAATCAGCAATAACAGCAGCAGACTGGCAGAGAGTGTGTCAGGTTTACAAAATGCTTTCCTCAACAGAACCCCGTGAAATATGCCGGACAAGTAGATCATTGATCAGTGATTTCGAGTCCATTAGGTCCTTAGAGATCCTCTCCATTCCCAACCAGGAGTTCTCAACCCTCTTCATGCCCTGGACCCCTTGGCAGTCTGGTGAATATGGAAGACTCATGAATCCTCAGAATCATGTTTTTCAATATGTAGCATGAAGTATATCAGATGACAAAGGAAAGCAAATTCTATTGAAGTGGAGTTGCCAAAACATTTTTTTAAAATAAATTGAGGGACCCAAGCTAAAAAATACCCTGATCTGACCCTCTTATTTTATAGATGAGGAAACTGAGACCCAGATGGAGGAAACAGTTTGACTAAACTCACAGAGCTAAGACATGGTAAAGCTGGGATTTGCTCTCTAAAATTAGCATTCCTTCCAACAGACTACAGCTGCCTCAAGTCTCGCTATCCCCATTCTAAACAACAGGAAACAGATTCCGTGAAGTTAAAAGACTTCATCCAGGGTCGCAGAAGTAAAGCGCTGAAGCTAGGACTTGGAACCAGGTCCAAATGCTGGCCCAGTATTGTTTTCACCACACCACACACAGGGTTTCTTTGTTAGAAATGAACTTTAAAACACATTCAAGGACCTCAAAGAGCTTGCATTTTCAAGGAAGAACAGTAAAGGCTAACTAAAATCAAGGTGAAAAACAATTCTTAAGAAGAAATGATTGGAAAGGAAAGCTCGCCAGATGGGAAGGAGCGGAGTCCCTCAAAATCTTTTTCTGTGTTCTCATCCTCTCAGCCTCTGCTGGGACACGATTAACCACCCTCCTCTGCCGTGAACTCTCCTCCCAAATCTGCCAGGCCTGCCTAGGGTACCACAAAGATAGATAGATGCCACAAAGATACCACAAAACCTCTGATACACCAATGCCACGGCTGGGTAGGGATCCCAAGGAGGTCAGTGACAGAAAGAAGGAGCCTGTGCACAACAAACCAGTCCGAACAGCATTTTTATGGTAGGGGAAAAAAAACTGAAAACAAAGTGAGCATTTGTTTTTGGATGAAAAAAATTGAGGTACATGAGTATAAGGTATACGAACAGGAAAAATGAGGAATATGAGAACTTCTGACCCATGGGCAGACCTGTATGAAATGATACAGAGTGAAATAAACTAAAGAGAATATACAATCTGACAAAAAGTGTAAATGAAAAAGAAAAACCACTAAAAACACAACCAAGCTCGTGTTAACTATAGTGTCACCAGTCAATCTTGATCCCAGAGAACAAATGTTGATACACACTTAGATGGCAGGAGACCAGAGGAATACAGCATTGTATCCACTGTCAGACACAGTGGCTTTACTAATTGGTTTTGCTTAGGCCATCTTTTACCTCAATTTTTACCTAGCCTTGAATCACTAAATGGGTGTTGCCTCACACAAACTGAATGGTGGGAAAGGCCTTAGCTTAAAAAGGCCAACTATATCCTGGGCCATCACCGGTCATCTTGACCTATGTCTTGACACTGGACTCCAATTATTCTGGAGGAGAGAGTGAGGCTGATGACTTTGCACAGCCCTGTCTCACTTAAATCCAATTCACTTGAAAGTTGAGACATCACCCTCCTGATGTCATTGGTTCTCTCTGAGAACAAAGGACAAATAACAATGATTGGTGGTGTTCTTACAGCTGAGGATTCAAAAAGTGTGTGTGTGTGTGTGTGTGTGTGTGTGTATGTGTGTGTGTGTGTGTGTGTGTGTGTGTATAAATGGGGAAAGGTAATGAAAAACACAAGAGACTTCAATAACATTTTCTTTAATAATAATGATAAAAAGTTGGAGATCACTTATCTATGAAATGACCACCAGGCACGCTATCATCTTCATTTTATGTGGAAGGCTAGATAGTCACTTACAAGGACTCAGAGTATTGGCAATATATAAAACCATGATTACAACCTGATAGGCCCTAATCAACCTTGACTGTTATCATGTCACTTTTCAATAGTTCTGCTCTTTGGAGCCAATATGCCAGGAAAATTCTCCTCCTCTCAACAGTAAGGGGATCTAGAGAAATAGTTCTATGGTGAGTGGAAAGAACATTCTATTTGGTGTTAGAAAACCTTGGCTTACAAATCCCAGCTTTGCCCCCAACTGGCTGTGTGACCTTGGAAGAGTCTTTTATTTCTCTTTATTTGCTCAAGTCTCGCTATCCGATATGTTTCCTGCACACAATTCCTCAATTCCCTCCTTTGTAAAATAGGAGAATTAGACTATAGTTTTCAGAATGTGGATGAAGGGGAAAGTACATCTTTATTTCAATATAATTGGTTTCCTTTGTAATACTACACAATTTACTTTATGCATTTAAAAACATAACTTTCAGAAAGGGTCCCTAGGTTTACCAAACTACCAAAAGGATCCAATTCACAAAAAAAGGTGAAGGACACTGGACAAGAGGGTATCTAAGGTTCCTTCCAGCTCTACACCTTGTGCTCTTATGATAAGGAGTCACATTCATGAATCAGCCAAAACTCAACTATGGAATTTAAGTGGTACTTCCTCCTCTGTGCTCCATTTTCCCAAATGGAACCAGAGTAAGTCTCCCTTCAAGAGGCAGTAGGGGTAGTAACTGTGCGGTAGAAGGTGATAGGTGGTGTTTGCCCAGCTGCAGGCTGGGGCTGAGACGCTGCATGCTAATCCTATCACATGAGGATTTCTCTACACCCCTCCTGACATTCTTCAGCCCACCTCCCCCAGGCACAGGAACTCATGAAAGCATCTACTCGCTAAGGCAAGGGCCTACATCAGTGTCAGGAGGCACCGCTCCCACGAAATCCTTGATACTGAAAGTCTTTTCTAATCTATTTGGGCAAAGTCAACCCCTTCCACAGCTCAGAAGCCAGGGCTGCTCTGGATGCTGCCAAAATTCATCCTTCCCAGAAAGGCAGAAAAAGGCAAATGGGGCTGGGAAGAGGATAGGGGGAGCTGAGGCAGCTTCTCATTCTTCCCACCAAGCTGTCTCTCTTTTATATACACAAAACCTTCCAGGACTTCAAAGGAAACTTGAGAAAAATAGATCAGAGCCTTACAGATAGAGGGATGGATGGTCGAGTGAGTTCAGGACTTAGAAGACTTAGTCTCCAGCCCTCTCTACCACCCCCAATTCCCAAGAGGCCAATAAAAAATGTTTTTGTGGTTCCTGAGCCCAGGAAGGAGAGGGAGTGTGTGAACCCTGCAGCACTGCACCAGAGAACTCCAGACATGGGTCTCCAACAACAGGGTCTCTGTTTCTGCTAAAGGACAAACATAAGTAAGGAATGTTCAAAGCTGAGAACAACAATTAGCAAATTCATAGACCTGGTTTGGTTCCCAGCTATAAGGAAAGAGAATGAAAGCTCCTTGAGGGCAGAGGCTGGTTTGGGATTTGGTTTTGGTGGTGGTGGTAACCCTACCACCTAACACAGTACTTTGCATATGGCAGGGGCTTAATAAAAATAAATGGACATTAATTTATTCTCTTACTAAGAGGTTGAATAGTAACAGTCCCAGAGCACTGGGCTTTGAATCAGTAAGGTCTGAATTTTAATCCATCCACAGACACTTTCTAGCCATGTGACCTCTGACAAGTCACTTGACCCCTCTGAGTCTCACTCCCCTCCTCTATAAAATGCGGGTGCCAACAGCAGCCCCCTCACAGGGTCAGGATACTCAAATGGCTTCACATTTGCAGAGCACTCCGCAGATAAAGTGCAATGAAGATAAATGAAATTCAGAGGATCACATCAACACAGATTTTGAGCTAGGAGGAACCTTGGAAGCCTTTGAGTCCCACTCCTTTATTGGATGAGCTCAGATCAGATAAGTGACTTGCCCACAGTCACACAACTGGCAAGTGCCCCAGGAAGGATTGAGCCCCAAGTCCTTTTGACTCCCAGTCTTCTATCTATAACACCATGCTGCCTCTCAGAAATCATCATATTTTTACACCCAGTGGACCCATATTCAATGCTAATATTTCTTCTTTTAAAGTAAGGGTGCCCCACTATGAGATGTACTAAGATAGACATAATTAGTGCCAAATATGAGTTGTATAACTGTAATACCCTTGAGACCTCCCTCCTACCTCCCAATTTTTCCTGACTTGCAAAGTCACAGAATCTCAGAACTGTAAGGGACTTTGGAGTCACCCTGGTCCAACCTATGCCAGAACAAGATAGTGCATCCACAACCTCAACAAGCATGCAGCCACACTCTTCCCAAAAACCAGGAATGTTCCCTGAGCCAGCCATTGAACTTTCACACAGCTCTTGTTGCTAGTTTTTCCTTCAAGGGAGGTGAAATCTACCTCTCGGCAACTTCCTTCCATTACTCATGATTCTGCCCTCAGGCATGAAGCTGAGCCAGCCTAGTGCTTTTCTATGACCACCTCTTCTAACAGCTGACATATCTCATCCCACTCTGCCATCCAGTCCCAAAATTTCTCTGATCCAGGTTGAACAAAGTCAGTTCCTTCACAGATCCTCAAGAGGAATGACCTCCAGTATTCTCACCTTCCTGGTTGCCATTCTCTAGACATATTCCCAAAATTGAATATTCCAGATGTAGCCCAATCAGGGCAGGACACAGTAAGACTATCATCACCGTCCCCTCACCACACTCTGCCCTATGCCAAAGTCTGGATGTTACGTTCCTCCTAAGCTTCAAGGGGCACTAGGAGAAAGAAATGCATGGTAGACAGTGATAGGTGGTGCTTACTCAGATACAGATGGAGGATGTGCAGCTGCTTCCCATCACATGGTGATTTTTCCCCCAGTCATAATCATTCAAAGATCTATATCGTGAATACAGCATCGACCCTGGAGTCAGGAGGACCTGAGTTCAAATGTGACCTCAGACACTTGACACACTAGCTGTGTGACTTCAAGCAAGTCACTTAACCCCAAATGCCTTGCCAAACAAAAAAAAAGATCTACATCAATGCCAGGAGATAAGCAGTTGATGAACATTTATAAGAGCCTATATATGCCAGGCACTGGGCTAAGCACTAGGAAGACAAAAAAAGGGCAAAAAGCAGTCCCTGCCCTCAAGGAGTTCCCAAGATGCTGAATGTATTTCCATTCCTCTGTACTGTGTCTTTGCCAGAGCCGGCCGTACCAATGACTCAGAGAGCTTAGAATCACCTACAAAATAATAGAGAGTGCTTGCTGACACTGATATCTACTACAAATACAACATATGAAATTCTACTATGAATACAATGTATAAAATTCAAAACCTGTCAGGATTTAGCCACATAATGGCCAGTCAAACATTTTACATTCTAATTTACCCTTTATTAAAATAGGCATATAACCATCGTGTGTGGGTAACCAAGATGTTAAGTAATTACTACCAAACATGTGTAGTAAATGAGTCAGAACCTGACACCTCCCCTCCTCCACCTCTCGTCTCAATTTTCCCTGTTTTACAAAGCCCCAAGTTCCAGCCAAGCTCAATAAAAGGTTTTGTTTTGAAAATACATTTTTAAGAGATTTAAATTAGCATTGGGAATAGAGGTAAAATACTTCTTTTATGAAAAGAACATAGGACCTAAAGTCGGAAGACACCTTAGAAGTTCTCTTGTCCATCTCCCCATTTTACAGATGGGGAAACTGAGGCCAGAGAGAATTTTTTTTTTTTTGTACCCAGGTTATCAGATTCCAAACCCAGTATCCTTTTTATTAAACTACACTGCTAGTGTTACAGAACTTTAAAAATCATGTAATAAAAATTCTAACTTCTACTTGAAAGGCAATATGCAGAGTGGATAAAGAGCTGGTCTCAGAATCAGGAAGACCATGGTCCTAGAGCCACCTCTGACATCTACTGACTGTGTAACCTTGGGCCAATCCCATTACCTTGCAATGCTCCTGGAAAGCCTCCAGGCCAGTGTTCTCAACCTTCCTCAAAGCCTCGACCCTTTAATACTCGTATGTGGGTGGACCCTTGTGGAGACACATAGAGGAGCGGTGTCTCCTTCCATTGCAACCCACAGGTTGAGAACTGCTGCTAGTCTAGGCCTATAAATTTGCAGAGCAGCTGGGGAGTTTCCTTGTGGAGAATTTTCTATGTCTATGAAATCATAGGTCTCAACCAACTTTAGAATATGAGACGACGTAGTCATGCATGATTCTGGTATAGAAGCTACTTTCACCAACCCCTTCCTGTTAGTGACTTAATAATAGGGATTTGGCTTCCTGAGACACACAGAGACTAAGTGACTTGGCAGGGATATTAGCCAGTAAGTGTCACAGGAGAGATCTGAATTCAGATCTGCCTGATTCCAAGCCTAGCGTCCTGACCACATACCGTGATGCCATCTTCTCTCCATGATACAGTGATAATGGGGAAAGGTGAGTGATGCAGAGAATTCCTTATTAAATCTCTCTTCAAGTTCAAAGCTAGTCTAGTGATTGTGCTGTAGAATATTCTCAGTAAATTATCACAAACACAGAAAACCTATCTACCGCAGAGTCAAACTTGGGAAATCTCTTCTCCTATGGACTCATTTGTCCTTTCTCAATCCCAAACTATGTATTTATAGACTCATCTTAGACAAAATCATTATCACTGGTCATGTAATTTCTTAGCAGTATCAAATGACATAGAAACACAGATAAACATTCAAAGGAGATCCGGAAGGCTATGAGAGACTGAGGGCCATCAATTTTACTTTCTCCCTTCATTTACCCTACTCTCAGCCAGCAGATCAACTGGAGCTGTCGAAGAACAGGCCTGAGATTTAAATTCAAAGAGGAGGTGAGGTGGGGGAGGGGGAGGGCAGAAAGAGAGGACTTCATTCTCACCATCTGCCCCAACTTCAATTTTACCTGATCTCAGTTCCAGTGCGTTCCTGCCATGTCTATTTCTTGCCTGGCACTCTCTAGTCTGTTCAAGCCCTGCTCTGACTTCTCTGCCTATTGCATTAAAACATGTTAACAATGCCTTCCTCAAGGCCACTAAAATCTTCAAACGAATTGAACTTTCCTGAATTTCTTAGGATAATCTAGGCCAAGGATTCTCTACATCCCAGAAAGTTTCACTAAAGTTGCTATTTCCTAAGATGGTCCTCCAAAATCTGTGATCATGGCCTGTGGCTAAATACTTTTTTTAAATTATTTTTAATAAGTGATGGGTCAATATGAAGAGCTCGGTATATCATTGCACACAGACAAACAACGTTATTATCAAGAGGAATAACAATCATATGCTATGATCCAGCTTACTCGGGCCCCATCTTGATTTCCTAGCTTCAACAAGTTCCGATGACTTGAACCCCAGAGGCACTCTGCCTTCAGGTCTGGGCAGACTTAGGGTGAGGAGAGTGCACAATTCAGGAGAAATGAAGAGAAAGAAATTAAAAGTAGGAGGTGAAAAACACATGCATCAACTTTCGTAAAATCTCTAAAATCTTATTTCAAATTACCATTATTTTAAACCAAAATCACAAGCACCAGTAATATTATCTGCTTCTAAATGATGACAGAACAGTGAACTCTGATGGGACAGACAGCATTCATGTGATAAGCACCAGGAGACCACCAGAGGAAAGAGTTCATATTACTTGCTTGGGTTTTGTTTTTTTTTTACTTTAAAGTTCACAGGATCTATAATCACAACATTACAGATTTAGGACTAAGAAATTGCTTAGAATCACCTACCCTAACCCTCACGTTTTACAAAGGAGGAAGCTGAGGCCAGGGAGCTTATGACTTGCCCAAGGTCACAATGCAAGTAAAAGACATAGAGTTAAGGGCAGCTAGGAGGACCTGAGTTCAAATTCAACCTCAGACACTTAACACTTACTAGTCGTGTGACCTTGGGCAAGTCATTTAACCCCAATTGCCCTTCAAAAAAAAAAAAGACATAGAATTCACAGAACTTAGAGCTGAAGGACTGCTTGAAGTCAGTCATTTGATCCAAACCCCTCATTTTACAGATGAGGATACAGAAAGATTCTTGAGAAACCAAGCAAGAAGCCCAAGGCCACACAGGTAGTAACAGGGGATTTGAACTCCAAATCCAGGGGTTTTCTACTAGACAACTGCTACACACACACACACACACACACACACACACACACACACACACGCACACTGTACCATTGTTCAAAGGTAGTCAGTAGGCAGCAGTAGTGTGATGGAATGAGGATCAGAGTCACAGAAGACCTGAGTTCAAACCTCACTGCTTATGTGATCTTGGCCAAGTCACTTCATTGTTTCCCCTTTCAGAAAATGAAGGTTTTGGACTAGATGATCAGAGGTCCCTCCTAGCTCTAAATCCTATAATCCAATTATCATAAACATGATTATCTGAGTACTCTCCTCTGGGGACCTCAAACATCTTCCTTTCATTTCTTTAACCTACACCTTTGATCCCCTCCTGCCTCTCTAAGGACCTTGGCCCATCAATTATCCTTTGGTTCTCTTGCATCTTCCATTTCTTCCCAACTCCTGGTTCTTTCTCTTTTGGACTAGAAACATTCTTGGCTCTCTGTTGTTATAAACAAGGAAAATTCTTGCCTTAACCCTGCTCCATCCAAGCCAGTGTCCCATCTCTTTCCCTTTACTACCAAACTTCCAGGGTCCTCTAAACTAACCACCAATTCCTCACCCTACCCCCACCCACCACTCACTTCTCAATATCAGGCAATGCTACTTTGACCCATTCCTTCCCGACAATTCCATTTACCTCTGCTGCTATGTGACCTAATAGAATGGAGCTCCCTAGAGCAAAGCCTGCCACGTTGTTTCTGTCTCCCCATTACCTAGCCCAGTGCCTAATACACGTTGTTGAGGAGATTTTCAGGCATGTCCGACCCTTTGTGACCCCATTTGGGGTTCTCTTGGTTTGCCTTTTCCTTCTTCAACTCATTTTACAGATGAGGAAACTGAGGCAAACAAGATGAGGTAACTTGCTCAGGGTCACCCAGTTAGTAAGTGTCTGAGACCAGATTTGAACTCAGGAAGATGAGCCTTCCTCTCTCCAGGGGCAGAGCTCTATCCACTGAACCACCTAAACACCTGGAGCACATAGTAGATACTTAATAAATGCTGATCGATTGACCTTGATCTTGTTAACATCTGTGGGTGTCACTTTCCTGATCAGCAAAATGAACTGATTAGACAAAAAGCTCTCAAGGTCCCTTTTAGCTCTAAATCATAGGGACATCTGAATGAACATCCTTTTTCCAACTGTCTATAGGATAGCTCCCCTAAATTTCCTGATGGCTTAGGAAACCTCTAACTCAACACGTCCAGAATCAAACTCAACCTTCCCTCAAACTCTGCCCCACCTCCTGTCTTTTTTATTAAAGTACTTTTCTTCCCATCGCCCAAAACTTACATCTTCTCTGATGCCTGGCTCACCTCCCAACACCAATCAGTTGCCAAATCCTGATCCTCCCTCTTTGCCCCAAGGCCATTGCCCCAGATCAGGACATCATTATATAGCTCAGAGACTACTGCACAGAACTTTTACCTAGCCTTCCTTCTTCCAATTCAAAATCCATAGCCTAACCTTCAAGATCCTCCACAATCTGTACACCATCCCAGTGGCCAGAACCTAATTCTCCCAACTTGTCCTGCCTTTTCCTGCCTTTATGATACCTCCACTCCTACCATGAGCCCCCACCATTTCTACCCATACTCCAAGATCTAGTTCCAGTGCCAACTTCTCCTAGAGGTTCATCTAATCTCCCAACCTTAAACGATCTCCCATTTCCTGAATTTCTCACAGAAATTTGCTGCCCTGTCTCCTTATTTGTTAGGATGATGATCTGTTTCTCCCTACTGAAATGTCAGCTCTTGAGAGGTGATAGAGGCAGTCAGGTGGTAGAGTAGGGGACAGACGGCTAGACTTGGAGTCAGGAAGACCTGAGTTTGAATCCTGCCTCAGATACTTACTTACTGTGTGGCCCTGGACAAATCACTTAACTCCTCTCAGACTCAATTACTCTACCTCTAAAATGGGGATCAACAGTCTCAGTGTTGTTGTGAGACTCAAATGAGATAGTATGTAAAGCACTTTGCAAATCTTAAAGAGCTAAATCAATGATAACTGTCATTATTATTAAGAGTTTCATTTCATTCTGCTCTGTAGCCCTCCCCAGTCCTAGGACCGTGCCTTGCCCGTAGATGGTACTTGACAAATGTTGAGTTCAACTTACTCAAAAGTCCATACCACATTTTACTTAATACAAGTATAAAAAGGACCCAGGGCGTGACTTTCTCCTCCACCAAACAGACCACAAGGCTCAAGTGAGATAATATACATAAAGCACTTTGCAAACCTTTTGGCCTTTGAAATTGGGGTACCAAGGAGCACAGACCAAGAGCTAACATCTCAGAGATGAGGACACTGACGTCCCCCCAAGGAAGAGAAGTGATTTCAGTTGCTTGTTTGGGTTTTTTTTATTGGTAATCATTGTTAGTGAAACTATGAGCAAATGACTTAACTTCTCTATTTCCTCATCTCAAAAATGAGAATCACAACACTCATACCATCTACCTTACAGGGTTGTGGTGAGGCTCAAATGAGATAATGTTGCAAACTCTAAACCCTATATCAATGTCTATTATTATTATTATTATTACTACTACACTTTGAGACTGGCTACTTTGCTGTACAGGCCTCCTTCCTCCGGCAAATAGAATTTTTCTTAGAATCTTTATGTGTTCCCTGCCCACACTAGAGTTCCCCCATTGGACTGTAAGCTCTTTGAGGGCAAGGACTATATTTTACCTCTTTTTTGTACCCCCATCACTTAGCACAGTGCCTGGCACATAGTAGGTGGACTGGACTTTCATTGACTATTTGTGAGTTGAGTTAAAGAATATAATACTGCCCCATCCTGTTGGATATTCCAGGGTAACATAAACTCGTTGAGTAAAGGAACTAGCCATTATTTTGTCTTTATGCTTTCAGCACCTATCATGGCACCTCACACAAAGCAGGTGCTTGCAAATGTTTATTAGTTTGGTCTGGACTGGACTGGCAAGATCGTCGTTTGTGTATAGACTGTGGCTGAGGTTCTAGGAAGGTAGCCTGAGTTCCTTCATTCCAGATTTAGATCTCAGATTATTTAAGGTTACCTAGTCCCAAAGTTAGTTGCCACAGGTGAATTGGCAACCAGATGCTAGTGGGGAGAAGGATCAGGGAAGTGCTGATGTCATAATGGCCCCATTTCTTTGGCTAAGCCAGGCCAGGCCAGCCCTACCTCCTTCTCCATTTTCATGTTCTTCCCAGCAGTGAGTATGATGAATTGCTCAACCGGAGATTATCAACCAGTAAAATTCTGATACCTCTAGAAGATTGGGAGCAAGAATTGAGAAACCACAGGTGGGAAAAAGGCCTGGTCTTGTCTGTGGTTTTAGGATTTAGACAACCTCCTTGTCCTCTAAGCACCTGATTTGCTGATGACCTTCTAGGGTTTTAACCTTTATTTTGGTTCCTGGATCCCTTTGGAGGTCTGGTAAAGCCTATGGACCTTTTCTCAGGATGTCAAAATACAATCCTGACAATTACAAAGGAAGCCAATTACATTAAGATTCAGTTATCTTTTCCTGATTATTCAATTGGAGAGTGGGAAGAGAGGGAGAAAAGGCAGATCTTTGTAAAAAAAAAAAAAACCTAGTTAAAAAAATAATTATCAAAACATTCAATGAAAAAAGTTCACAGACCCCAGATAAGAACTTTTGTGTTAGAGTATAACTCTCTTTATAAAGAATGACAGTATTTCCTAACAATGTGATCTGTATACAGAGGATTGCCTCAAACAGCCATGTGTTACACCTCCCTGGAGGTCTTCAAGGAACAGGTTTAATGACCATATGTTAGGCAGTTGAACGGCATAATACAGATTGCTGGACTTGGAGTCTAGAAGATCTGAGTTCAAATCCAGCCTCAGACTCATTAGCTATGTGTCTCTGTGCACTGTGTTTCCCTTTGCTCGGCCTCAGTTTCCCCAGCTATAAAACAGAGGCAGTCAAAGCACGAACCTCCCAGGATCTGATGAGATAATAAAAATCTAAAGCATTCTGCAAACCTTAAAGGGTTACATCCATGATGCCTATTATTGCTGTTGCTACTTTTTAACAATATTGGAAATTCCTATTCAGGAATCCTTTGGATTATCAATACCCTCTGAGGCCCCTTTTAACTGATCCTGAGGTTCTGTTCTTCATTAGTTAATATTTATTCTTAGCCTTGACCATCCAACCGACCAAAGTGAGGAAGATAAAAATACTTACAATACACTACATTTTTTTCACTTTAATTTGAAACACTTTAAAATATCACAATATGTTTTCCCTATTCATGCCCAAGAGGAATTCAGAGCAACTCTACAAGGCAAAAGGTTAATTGGTGAGGAGTGGAGGGCTGAAGGGGCTAGGGTGATTAGGGCCAAGAGACTGGAGTTAAGTCATACAACCTGCAAGCTGGAGAAATCTAGGATGTGACAGTGTGCCCCTGGGATTGTTCCATTACACAGGAAGCGAGAGGCAAGTTAGTGCCTTTACTTAGAAGAAAAAGGGCAGCTTCTCTCCTGAAGATGCAGTCTCTAGGGCATTTGGCTAGTGTGAAATGGAACCAAGAAACAAGGATACTCAGTCTGATGAATCACATGTTCAGCCACAGCCTATGAGGGCCATTCAGGATGTCCCTACTCTGTGCAAACTAGAAAGTATTGGTCTTTTCACAATACCCCCAGGGGCTCTCACTAACACTGAACATTCTAACTAATTGCCTAATAATGATAATAATGTCTTTCTATCTCGTGTAACATCTTTTGAGCTCCCAGGGCTATGAATTCTCACTCTACACAGAGGTAACACTCTTCTTGAAAGGGGATCCAACCTAGCCAGGTTTCTGAAAATAAATTGTTGAAATGATATTTTAAATCAACCTCATACTCCTTTAAGTGACTAGATAGGCCAGCCCACCTCCTATGAATTTACAGATGGTATGAATAAAATAGAATAAACTGAGCAGCCACCAAGAGTTCAAAGAGGAGTGGTTAGACAATTGAGCGTTGGGCAATAAAAGATTTCAGAGAAAGTAGTTACTTGTACCAGAGGAAAAAGAAGACTCAATTTCTTTCCTTTTTTAAAATATCATTTTTTCAAATTAAGTCTATTTTTTGGATCCAAGAGATAGTTAGAAATCACAGGATCATAGATTCAAGGTTGGAAGGGTCATTATTGGTCATCTGGTTCTACTCATTTATCTCTTCCCATGCCATGAGGATGGGAGATGAAGACAATGAGGCCCAGCAAGAAGTGACTTGCCTAAGGTCTCACAGCTAGTTAATGGAGGAACTGGACTTCTAGCCCAGATGTCTCAACAGCTAGGCCCATGATCTTCCCACCACATCCTTGGGTTTGTAACCTTCTTTTTCATTTCATGGAAACATGGAAATCTTTCTGTGAACCCTTTCTCAGAATGATTATTCAAATGGATAAAATAAAATATCTAGAATTTTGTTGTTTGGTCATTTTCAGTCATGACCCTCATGACCCCATTTGGGGTTTTCTTGGCAAAGATACTGGAGCAGTTTGCCATTTCCTATTCTAGCTCATTTTTACAGATGAGGAAACCGAGGAAAACAGCGCTAAGTGACTTGCCCAGGGTCACTCAGTTAGTAGGTGTCTGAGGCTAGATTTGAACTCAGGAAGATAAGCCTTCCTGCCTCCAGGTCCGGTTTCTATCTGCTATGTCACCTAGCTGCCCTAGGATTACAAAGGAAATAATTATATTGAAATATAATGATAATTTTTTTAAGTTCATGGGCCCCAAGTTAATAACTACACCAGGCTGCTTATTAATCTTGAATCTGACTTTTAAACTTCGAAGAGGACCGCTAGCTCCAGTGATTCTGGGATCTGGTAAACAAAGCTAAAGTTCTCATCTCCTATCACAGTCCATTCCTTCATCACTCTGGTTGCCTCTGCCATCATTTTCTTACTCTAGTCATATCTTTGAGAATGCACATAGGCTATTCCAGGGGCAGATGTAACCTGGTTGCATATAGTAGTGATGGTCACTTTTTCGGTCCTGTTTCTGGACCAGTTTTTACAATTTCCCCCACTGATTGACCCTCTTGGTCAGAGGAGTTCATGCATCCAGGAAACCACCTTCAATTACTTCCGCCTCCATTTCTCTCATTTTAAAAGGTTTCCTCATTGTAATGTTTATTAGATCTCAGAGCTTACTATAGAGCTGAATCACATCTCCAATTTGATAATGGAAGTACATGGGAATATATCATTTCACTACAAAACTTCTCTATAAAACTTCCAGGGAGTGAAGTGGATGCATCTGTGAGAAGACCCCATCTACCTTACAGAAACAAGCAGGACAGGGGTGGCTAGGTGGTGCAGCAAATAGAGCACTGACCCTGGAGTCAGGAGGACCTGAGTTCAAATCCAGCCTCAGATACTTAACATTTACTAGCCATGTGACCTTGGGCAAGTCACTTAACCCCAATTGCCCTGCCTTCCTCCCTCCAAAAAGCAAAAAGAAAAAATATATTAGACATAGGCTTTGAAGACTTAGCTTCACTGATTTAGAAAAGAAAAGATCACAGAATGAGAGCTGGAAGGGACCTTAGGAGTCATCTAATAGAATTCCCCTCATTTAACAGCTGGGCAAAAAGAGTTCTTGTGTGACCTTGGACAAGTGCCAAAGTCAAGATTTTAACTCAGGTCCTCTGATTCCAAAGCCAGTCTACAGCACTACTCTCATGAAGAAGGGCAACTGTATTCCCACTGTGTGTCTGTTTACTTAGTTCAAGTTAAAGATCAGGGTCGTAAACATCCCTGACTGTGACAGAATATGTGAAATACTGCAAAAAGAAAGACTGATAGATATAGAGTAACATGGGAAAAATTTGCCTACAATAGTCCCATGGTTGCAAGCCTAGTCAACTAAGAGAATGTTAGTGTCAATGAAAATAATAGAGAAGGAACATTCATTTGGTAAGGATCATCATAGATTGGGAGCAAATTTGATGACTCTGACATCATCAAATCCAACTATCTCATTTTTCTGAGAAGGAAACTGAGGCCCTTGAAGGTTACATGACTGTTCACAGAGGGAGTAAGTATAGATGAATTCAAATTAAATTACAGACTTGATGAGTTTTAAGTATTTTCAAAACACAGAAGTAGAGATGTAATAGAGAAAATTGAATACGAGAGAAGTTAAGCAATCTGGGCTGGAGATGCAAATTTGGAAGCATGTGTTGACAGGCAGCCATTGGAACTAGGATGGTACGGTAGTTTATGTCATTCTGATGGGCAGGGGAAGAGTGGCAGGTTGTCTATCCCCCCTGACATTAGGTAACCTCACCTATTTTTGCTCTTCCTTTCTGGTCAATTCTTCTAGCTCTAGAATTCTAGGAGTCTCTGAGTTTCATAATCAAACCTCGGATTTGAATGGAAAATAATCTCTCCCTAATGATCAGATTCTAAAACATTGACTTGAGGATTTTACATCTAAAAATTCTTAGGGGTTAAGGCTGTAAGGAAACAGGTATGGAAATGGAAACACTTTAGGGAGTAATGTGCAATCATACTCATAAAAGTGATTGTAGCTTTTGACTGGTGATTTCACTGCTACAACATCAATCAACCAATCAATCAACATTTATTAAGCACCATGCTAGGTTAGCATTGTTGTTGTTCAATTGTTCAGTCACGTCCAACTTTTCATAGGGTTTCATTGGCAGAGATACTAGAGTGGTTTGCCATATCCTTCTCTGGTAGATTAAGGCAAACAGAGGGTAAGCGACTTGTTCAGGGTCACAGAGCTAGTTAGTGTCTGGGCCAAATTTGACCTCAGGTCTTCCTGTTTCTAGGTCCAGAATTCTATGAGCCACTTAGCTGCCTCAGGCTAACATTATCCTCCCCCCACACCAAAAAAAAAAAATCATTAAAAAGAAAAAAAAGATCCACACTAACAAAAATATACTTAGCTTTTCTATTTGTAATAGCAAAAACAGTGAAAATTATTTACATGTGAACAAGTGGGAATGGCTAACTAAATTACAGCATGTTAATGTAAGGGAAAATTACGATGCCATTAAAGTGCTACATATGGAAATACATGAAGTGACTCAAAGCAAAGGTAGCAGAACTGTATACACTGACTACAATGAGGAAGGAAGGAAGGAAGGAAGGCAGGCAGAAAAGAAAAAGGGAAGAAGCAAGAGTTCTCCAAACCTCAAATATAGAGCAAAAGTACTTTGTTGTTTGTTAATTCATTGGGTTCTGCCATATTAAATGCTAAGAGTTTTGTGGGCTGTAACCCCTTAGCTTGTATCTTTATTTGACTGCTTGGAGGTTTTTTATGGTTATTTATAATTTTTAAAAAACTTATTTTTAAACCTTGAGAGTTAAAACTTGAAGGACTTTTCCTGACACTGATGCTAAGTTCTAAACTCCTTTGAACAGTTGTTCCTAGATGTTCACTCAATGCTTGTTTAATTGAATTTGCCATCCTTACTTTCAAGAGAGCCATGTTACTAATTGTTGTGTTGTTTTGCCTTTTATCTGTTCTTCCTGTCCCTTCTATAAACCTTGAATAAAGAAGAGGGGCAAGACTTCAATGAGATAAGCAGATAGTGATTCAGAGATGCCTAAAACGTGAGTGGGGGGCGGGGGGGGTGGTAGGGTAAAGTGGAATTGAGGTGACCACAAGGAGTGCCTATGAGTAAGCAGTGCGCCATGGGCAGCTAACATGATCTCGGACCACATTAGTGTCCAGAACAAAGGACATAATGGTTTCACTCTACTCGGACCACATATGGAATGTTGCATTCATTTTAGGGCACCATATTTTAGGTTGGTTATTGAAAAGCTAGAGGGCAACCAGAAAGGTGGGAGGGCTCAAGCCACATCACATGAGGATGAAATGAAGGAATTAGAGATGTATACCCTGGAGATGAAGCTTAGGAAAGACATTGTTACGGTCTTCAACACAAGAAAGGGTACCATTAGACTTACTCTGCTTGGTATTAGATGATACAATGAATTAGGAGACAGATTATGGGTCACATAAACTGCCCAATAGAGAAAATGTTGTAATAGCCTCCTGATTTTTTTCCCAGCTTCTTGTCCCTCCTTCTCTCCATTCCATCCTCCATAAAGCTGCCAAATTTATATTCCTAATATCAGAGATCTGATCATGGCAATCTCCACCTGAAATTCACCCCCACCCCCCAAAAAAAAATTAGTGGCCTACTCTTATCTCTAGGATAAAATAAAAAATTCTCAGGCTGGCCCTCAGAGCCCTCCACAACCTGCCTCCCACCTACTTTTCCAGTCTTACATCATATTATTCCTTCTTATGCATGCTCCATCCTAGTCAAACGGGTGACTAGTCATTCCCTCTCTACCAATCTTTGCAGACATGAATGCTCACTCTCACTCGAAATTACTTTGTTTTAATTTATCTAGTTTGTATCACTCATCTGCGTACTTGTACAGAGGCAGCTAGGCCTCAATTCAAATCTCTGGTCAAATTACTGTTTGCCTCGGTGTTCTCATCTGTAAAAGGGGTATAATAAAAGCAACTTACCTCCCAGGGTTGTCATGAGGATCAAATGAGATACGTTTAAAGGGCTTCACACACCTTAAAGTTCTATTTAAGTACTGATTATTATTAGGGTTGTTATTGTCACTATTATGCTGTGTGCCCTAGCTGAATGTCAGCTCTGTGAGGTCACCTATTGGCTGTGAGGCCCTGGATAAGTCATTTAATCTCTTGATGTCCCAGACAACTTTCTAAGATTTTATTCTATCATTTATTACCAATTCTTAGAAACTTCTCTGGGCCTTCGTTTCCTTCACTGGGATTGGGCTAGATGACTTCTGAGCTCCCTCCCATCTCTGCATCTATGCCTTTAAGTTACACACAGACTAAGGCATACATAGACATCTACATCAGTGGAGGGAGTGGGGAAGCCCCCACCCAGGTCACAGCCAACAGTAACAACAAAATGACCCCTATTACTAGAGCGGCTAAGAAACCTCATCTTGTCATATCTCAGCCACCCTTTCAGATTTTCTTACAAGGGAGTCTCAGTTCTCAAACCCAGCAAATGTTTACATCTCAGGTAAAACTGGTTAATCAACGCATGTAACTGCATGACTGAGTATTTTGCCTAAAAGACTCATGCAGCACAGGTAAAGGGGGGGGGGGTGACAAAACTCTGTTCCCTAGTATAGACCACAAATACTATCAACACCTATCCATGGGGATGATCAGTGTGTCTAGAAAGGGAGAATCCAGCATCAACTGGGAAACACACAAGACTGCAAAAGAAAGAAATTTCATAACCCCCTTTGAGATAGCCATCTCGCTGCTGTACTTTCCAGGAAGGAGCTGGAGCCATTCCGGCGATCTGAGTAAGGTTTGAAGGAGAGCACACGCTTCTTTACACCAGACAGAACAAACCAGGAAGCTATTGAGTAGAACAGGGAGGGGTCACCCCCAAACCCAAACAAGGAGGCAAAGTATGGAATCTTCAATCTCCCAAATTTTCTAATAGGAAGAAAATACTCAACCACCCAGGCTACAGAGGGCACAGATATAGACATGGGAGCAATGGGGCAGGAAATGGAGGATGAGAGATGGTCGAGGTCTCTTTGCTGTCCACTCAGATCAATGGGGTCATGGGAAATCTGAGATGATGCTGATGCTCCCCATGGGAAGGAGCCCAAGGAGTGGGAGTGTTCCTGCAGATTTGTCTTCCAACTTATAGAACTGATGTCCTTAAACATCCATTAAGAAATTCAACACAACTTTCAAAAAAACCACTCTGATGTGTTCCCTTCTTGGCCTAAGAGTGTTCTTGTCTCCCTGAATTACCCCACAGGTTCATTCTGCTTCAAGGGCACTCGCTTCCTGTTCTCAGAAGCCAGCTCAATGTTACAGAGCTCCTGTAGGGCAGGATTGCAGCAGCAGGTCACGCCGCTCCTCTGGAAAGCTGAGGGACCCCTAGAAGGCTGGGTGTGCTGGGGTTTTCACCCACTCTCCCCACTCAGTGTCTATTTCCTTTCTCTTCCAGTTTTCTTTAATTAGAATCCTCTCCAAGTAAGAATTTTTAATCGTTCACCAGCTACTGAAGGGAAAGTATTTTGATAAATATTGAGTTGACAAGAAATAAGGCTTATAAAATTTATTTTAACACGTTATTAGACATCATCTTCTAGCTTGTAAATTTATAATACAAACATCTAGGGAACATTGTATCCTGAGCCAAAGGCACAAAACAACAAGAGAAAAATAACCCTATAAAACTCCCAACTATTATTTCTCTGTCTTTGTGGTTTCCTGGGTAAATCTAATTTGTTTCCTCCAAATTATCCTGTTTTCTAGTCAACATAGTAATCAAAACATTTCCCCCCAAACCCTCCTTCTAAGTGCCACATAATCTGCATTTAAATTGGAAAAATGCTTCAAATTACTTTCCCAGCCATTTTAGTGTGCTTCCCATGAAGTACCCTCCTTTGCTTGCTCTCCAACATTTAACAGGTATCCCTGGTAAGGCAGAACCCTCCCCTGCCCCCAAAAAAGTACACGTCCTACAGAAACTCCGGGAAAGCACCAGAATTGAATTTTTCTGAAGCTACATCCCTGCCCCTAAACAAGGTGCCATTTGGGTCTTTTTCACTGCTTAAGGAAATAAAGGAAAGGAATTATTTCACACCTAAAGTATTCACCTATTCCAGGAATAAGCAGTTAGAAGGCTCATCTAGTCCCAGTCTTGTCATTTAATCTTAGAGTCAAGAGAATGGATGCCATGGCCCAGTTTCTAACACAATCCCCTCATCTACAACAACAGGAGATGTGTGTGTGTGTATGTATATGTGTGTGTGTGTGTGTGTGTGTGTGTGTAAAGAGAAGTGATTTATGGGGCAGCTAGGTGGCATAGAGAATAGAGCACCAACCCTCAAATCAGGAGGACCTCAGTTGAAATCTGGCCTCAGACACTTAACACAAAAACTAGCCATGTGACCTTGGGCAAGTCACTTAACCCCAACTGCCCTACCTTCTTTACTTTCCCCCCTCCAAAAAAAAAAAGAGAAAGAAGTTATTTATGGCTAGTAAGTGCCAAGGCTAGGACTTGGAATCTAGGTCTCTCTTCACCATAGGTCTATCAGACTTTTCCACAAGTGGGTGGCATTAGACTTGTAGTTGAGAAGATCTGAGTTCAAATCCAGCCTCAGATACTTATTAGCTGTGTGACCCTAGGCAAGTCGTTTAACCTCTGTCTGTACTTACATGAGAAGTATGAGACTGATCATCTCTAGGAGTCTCTATGATATCTGCTCAAAGGACAAAGCCTAAATCCCTTAACCCAGTAGTCAAGGTTCTATAGTTGTTGTTCTTCATCTTCATCATCATCAGGCATTTATTAAATACCTACTGTGTACCAGACACTGTGCTAGGAGATGGAGATATAAAGATGAAAATGAAATAGTTCCTGCCCTCAAGTAGCTTACAATGAGGAAGACAACATCTAAATATAGAGATCCAAAATAAATACAAGTTGAATTTTGTGGGAGAAGGGATAGCATCTGGGAGAAAAAAAGAAAGGCTTCCTTTTTTTTTTCTTTTGCTTTTTTTTGGAGGGGGGAAGGAAGGCAATTGGGATTAAGTGACTTGCCCAAGGTCACACAGCTTGTAAGAGTTAAATGTCTGAGGCTAGATTTGAACTCAAGTCCTACTGACTCCAGGGCAGGTATTCTATTAACTGCACCACCTAGCCGCCCCAGAGAGGCTTCCTTCTTGTAAAAAGTGGCGCTAACAGAGTTTTGAAATAAATAAAAAATCTTAAGAAGTGAGGAGGGAGTTCATTCCAGGCCTAAAGGCACTGTATAGCCATCAATGGTCTATTTAGACAGTTTGCCATTCTTTGTTACATGACTGATGCACTTCCTTTTCCAATTAGACATCCCTCCAATGTTATCCTTTGTGATGATGTCTCCAAACTTTCTTGAACATGCAAACTTATCAGTAAAAAGTTTTTAAGCATGCACACACAATACTCATATGTTTATTTATGAGTAATTCTATTTAAAATTATATACATGTGCTACTGTGTTGGTAATATGTATTATAGAACTTAGAAAAATAGAAATAAAAAGGATAAGAAAGAAGAAATATCATTTGATCATAGAGTCAGCAGGGAGCCACTGAAGCTTATTGAGCTGGGGAGTAACAAGGTCAGTCCTGCCTGTGCTTTAGGAAAATCATTTTGGCAGCTGGGTTGGAAAGGGGAGAGAATTGAGGCAGGGGAACCAATGAGGAAGCTTTTGCAATAGTCCATGTAAGAGGTGATAAAGGCCTGAGCTAGGATGCCAGTCATGTGAGCAGAGAGAAGAAGACGGACAATAACATATGCCCACTAGCTTTAGTGCTAGATAGCACTGTGATAAGTGCCTTACAGTTATCAGCTCATTTCATTGTCACAACCACCCTGGGATATGGGTACTGTTATTATCCTCACTTCACAAATGAGGAAACTGAGGTAAAAAGAGGTTAAATTACTTTCCCGGGGTCACACAGCTAGTAAGTGTTCGAGATCACATTCAAACGCAAATCTCCCTGACTCCAGGCCTAGAATTCTATGTACTATACCACAACGTGAGAAAAGTGGAAACAGAACTAAGAAGATACAGCAGCTCACAGGAGATGTGGATGTGGTGTGAGAGAAAGACTCAAAGCTATCATGACACTGAGGTTGAGAGAACCTGGGTCACTGGGAGAATGGTGGCATCCTTGACAGTAACAAGGAAGTTTGAAAGATGAGTGGGTCTGAAGGGAAAGAGAATGTGATGAAGGATCTTTTTTAAAATTTAATAAATTATTAAATTTATTATATTTTGCCTTTTAAAAGTCAGAATAAGATAAAGTTCTCATTTTCTGAAAGGTCTCCTTACAAGAAATACATGAGACAGACCACAAGCCATGCCTACCCATCCTGTGCAACTTGCTCAGTCCTGCCCAATATGAAGATGGAGGAGGTGGCTTTTTATCCCCAGTCACTGCCCTGAAGCAGAACCCACCCCACAGGGGCCCCCTGCAGCCACTGAGGGTAGTGGTTACTTCAGGTAATAGCCAATGTGAGGGCCTAACACCCCAGCAGAGGAAGGGAGTAGAGTGGTTGAGGAACTAGAAATCCACTAGACGAGGCTGTGTTGGAGACAAGCCCCATGACCATCCCAGCAAGGGTAGGATGTAATCCACTGTACACTTCACGGGGGTCAGACCACAGTCCCCTCATGATGATGCCATGGCTCCCTAAGGGCCCAAGCCTTGACTCTGGAGATAACGGCTTTAAACCATTTCATCCATGGAATTCTTCATTGCTTATAAGTTGGAATCTACCCCTGCCCACTATGCATTTCTCTCTCCGTTGCCCTTTGAGTGACCCATGGAGACTGAGTATTCTGTGGTATTCTGTGACTCTCATGACCAAAAGATTACTGATGTGAAAAAGATGAACCTTTGTTTTAGGGAGAGACTTGTGGTCATAAAAAAGAAATGGGCAATGTCCCAAAGGCAATCCAGGCCACTCTTCTATTCACTTCTGGGCCCAGTTCATTTTCAGTGCATGCTGCCTATTCAAGATTTACATGTCCTCATAGCCTGATTCTGTGGCTTATCAATCCCACTCCAAATCATGGTCATCTGAACAACAGGAATCCTTCATCCACTTGATTCTTCTGCTATGCAAACTTATTGACTAAATGGCTCTGTTTAAGAAGCTCTGCCATGCTGGGACTTAGAACAGTCAGCAAGATGTCATCCAGCCCCAGGAGCATCTGAAAGCCAACCCCATCCACAGGGAATCCCTCTTCTACGTGAACACCGAGCCAGACCTCCTGCATCACAAGGCAAACATCACTGGCAAGAACGCATCCCCTGCTTTGATACTTCACTTGGTATTAACACCACAAATTAAATTGGGCCCACTCTCTGGATTGGTGAGTGTCTGGCCCAGACCACAATTTCATAAGGTGGGCAGGCCATGCATGCTTCACTTCCAGCTCCATTTCTCAGGCTCCACTCCTCATTAAGTGAATTTCTTCAATTCCTGTCCAGCAGCCTTCCCCTCATACTGGTACCTATCCCTCTCTATTTCCAGTTCCCTTTAATATGCTCTCTTACCCATTGGAATACCAACTGTTTGCAATTAGGAGCTATCTTTTGGGGCTGGTATTTGTACCCTCTATTTTCAGCATAGTGCCTTCCCACCCTGGGACTTCCTTTAGCACCTGGGACTCTCCCCCCCTGGACTGTGCTTGGCAAGTTCTTCCTGGGCCCTGCATTTTGTGGACAGGCCCAGGCTGGCCAAGCTTCATTCCCTTCCTAGCTGTGCTCTTGTCTCTCTGCACTTCACCTGCCATGCCCCCATACAGGTTCCTTCTCTTCCCATTCCCCACCCCTCACTTTTATACTTCTTTCTATGCCTTTTGATGTGTTGTCTTCTCTCATTAGAAGCTACTTGAGGGCAGGCACTACCTTTCACTTTGTTTGTATTTATATCCCCTGTGCTTAGCATAGTGCCTGGCACATAGAAGTACTTAATGAAAGCTCTGTAGTCTGCTTACCTACCACATGATAAGTGCTAAATAAGTCTTAAGTCATTATTGTTTTTATTTCTGTTATGAATCAGAGAGGTATGGTGGTATGATGGATGGAGAGCTGGCATCTAAACCAGGAAGGCTTGAGTTCAAGTACTGCCTCTTCCACATGGTACTCTGACTCTAAGTTCATCATTTAATCCCTCAGGGGTCTGGGTATCTCTCTAAATCCATAAGTTGTAGAGACCCTGCCAACCTGCATTGGTGGACGAAGCTTCCTCACGCAGGTTCCTCATCCCAATAAAATCACAAGCCTACTCCCAATCCCACTACTATGAATTAGACCATCTAGCTCCCATCTCTCTCTCCAAACTGTGCCATGGATAAAAAGACACAATGCCTGGTTTTAAATCTAACTTCCTTTGCCAACTTGATGTATAACCACAAGCAAGACACTCATCATCTCTGAGAGCATCAGCTTCCCCAGCTCATAGAGTTGTTGAAAGCCTCAGATGAGACAATGCATCCAAAACATTATATAGATGTCACTTATTACTAGTCAATGAACACTTATTAAAGATCTACTATATGCAAAGCATACTGGGAGGCAACAAGGAAAGTAAAAAAAAAATTTTAATTCAATTTAATTACCATCCCCCAAAAGACAGGAAATTGAACATCCCCCTTTGACAGCAATACAATTCTTTGAAGCCTATGCTCCAAAGAAATTTTAAAAAACAACAGAGAAAGACCCATAGGTACAAAGTATTTACAGCAGTTCTTTCTATGGTGGTAAAGAACTGGAAATTAGAGAGGA
This sequence comes from Pseudochirops cupreus, assembly GCA_028627135.1. Lineage (NCBI taxonomy): Eukaryota > Metazoa > Chordata > Mammalia > Diprotodontia > Pseudocheiridae > Pseudochirops > Pseudochirops cupreus. The sequence continues at coordinate 117,098,747 of CM053582.1, read as the reverse complement.
ATCTATCAAATAAGTAATGGCTAAACAAATGATGGGATGCAAACAGAATGGAATACTATTTTGCAGTAAGAAATTACAAAGGAGATGATTTGAGAGAAACCTGAGAAGACCTGCTATGAATTGATAAAGACTGAAGTGAGCAGAACCAGGAGAACCATTTGTACAACGACAACAATACTGTTAAAAAAAAAATCTAGATTCAATCATTCTGCAGAGCAATTTGGAACTATGTCCAAAGGGCTATAAAAATGTGCAAATACCACTGCTAGGGCTGTATCCCAAAGAGATCGTAGAAGTGGGAGAAAGACCCATATGTACAAAAATATCTGTATCAGCTCTTTTTGTGGTAACAAAGAATTGGAAATGAAGGAGATGCCTCAATTGGGGAATGGCTGAACAAGCTGTGGTATATGAATATAATGGAATACTATTGTGCTATAAGAAATGAGGAGCTGACGGACTTCATAATAACCTAGAGAGACTTACATAAACTGATGTTGAGTGAGAAGAGCAGAACCAGAAGGAATGTGTAACTTTGATTGACTGGGCTCCTCTCACCAATGTAAGGTCAGACACTTACTGTGACCCTGGGCAAGTCACTTAACCTCTGTTTGCCTCAGTTTCCTCACCTGCAAAATGGAGATAATAATAGTACCTACCACCCAGGGGTGCTGTGAGGATCAAATAAGATAATATTTGTAAAGCACTTAGCATAGCGCCTGGCACATAGTAAATATCATATAAATGTTGGTCTTTGTTGTTTTTGTCGTTATTATGGTAGGGTTTTTTTTAAGTTTCAACTTGGATCTTTGTAGCTTCTATATCTGTCCAAAAAGAAATCCCAAAGTGGAATGTGGCAGGCCTGGAAATGGTGAGCTCCCCCATCACTGAAAGTCTTCCTAGTGAAAAGCCAGATGTTCATTTGTTTGGAATGATGTACAGGGAATTCCTGCTCAGATGCTAGTTGAAGGAGAATCCCTTAGTGGGATCTTCCAAATCTGAAATCCTATTATTCTAAAAAATCTCTTTTCAGGTATTAATCCAGGTTGGAATGTTTAGGTGGTAAGTAGTAGGAGCTTAGACCTATCTCATCCAACCTCCATCGTTGATGTTGACACAAGACACAAACTGAGACTTGGAGAGGCTGACTTGGTCAAGGAGTAGAACCAGACTGTGAACTGAGGACCTTCCCACCAAATCCAGAACTACCACCACAACGACAAAGAGAAAATATATGATGGACCTCGGAGATCAAAAGCATGATCATATCCATCAAACAATATAATTTTTTTCAATTAAAAAAAGCTTAACGACCTTTAGCAATAATTATGCAAGTAAAGTGGGCTGCAAATCTGTTAGAGAATTGTTTCTGCAATAATAATACTTCTAGTAAATTGCCGCTTAGAGTATTGGTATGGCAGACCAGGCTGTGTAATAGAAGGATTATTATAGAAACACTTAAAATGAATTAGAGATTATTGAAGATTTAGCATTACAACCCAGCCTGACTGCAAGAGATCTTGAGTTGGATTGCTTAATGGACAGATAAAAGTGCTAATTAAGCCCCCTTTTAGAGGACATCCCTAGGCAGGTCTATAAACCACAGGTTGCATGAGGTCTACAGACTAAATGAGGATCCAGTAATGCGATTCCAGTTAGAAAACTGCTACTGAACTACAGAATCCAAGAGAAGCCAAGGCCCCTTCCAGAAGAGGAATATACCTGGCCACCTGGTTGGATGTCCCAACTCGTCCGGGGTTTCTTTTGTCTTCTTATTTTTCTTATTTCTAATTCCTTTGCCTGAGATAATACAAGGAACTCATCAAAAATTCCATTATCAAGCCTCAAAAAAAACCAAAAAAACAGTACAATAAAAGGGGGAAGGAAGGGAAAAGGAAGAAAAAGACTTGTCTTTATTATTAAAGGCTTTTCAGGCAATCAGAGTACTGAACAGCCCTTTTCCTGGTCAAACAGTCCATAAATGTTTATTAAGCACCTAATTACTATGTGCCAGGTACTGTGTTAAGTAGTAACTGGGGGTACAAAGAAAGGCAAAAGGCAGTCCCTGTTCTCAATGAGCTCACAGCCTAACGGGAGAGACAGCACTTAAACTATGTGCAAACAAGCTTATGTACAAATGGAGATAAGTAACAGAGGGAATGCACTAGAATAAAGGGGAAAGGCTTGCAGTAGGAGATGGAATTTTAGCTGGGACTTGAGGTAAGCCACAGAAGAAAAGGGGCTAAGAAGAGGAGAGTGATATAGGGGATAGGGGACCATCAGTGAAAATGACCTAGAATAACTCCATTGGCCAAAAGGATCTGCCCCTTCCGAGACAGCTTAGCTTTTCCAGGATTTCTCCAAGACCTGGGAGTCTAAGCCATGCACCTCAGTATCTATTTACTGTGCTTCTCTGCCTGGTTAATTAATCAAGGATTGCAAAGCACCTTACAAATATAAAGAGCCCTGTAAATGCTATGTGATGAATTCTTTTGCCTTCTCTAAATGTCAGCGTTAAATTAAGAAGGGGGGTGCGCCGGGGGGGGGGGAGCGGGAGGGGAGGTTGACTGGAAGACTGATCTCTACCTGACTTCCGACACTATTATAATTCAGTGGTAACCTTAAGACAACGCATCCTGACATACACCTGCAGCTGGATCCCTAGAAAGGAAACCTAGAACGAGAAAATCAATGAAGGGAAAGGGAACCACGCTGAGGTCGCAAGGAGCCAGGCCCCCTGCTACCTGCATCCTTTCCCTGACAAATCAAAGCCATAAAGTAAAACTTTCCACCCAAGTCGCGGGTTGGGCTACGTCTTCGCCTCTCCGGCCCACTCCCTAGTCGAGGAACCTGGGAAGCTCTTGGACAGGTGCGGTGATTTGGGGGGGAAGCACTCTCCCCAATTCCGGCGATTATATAACCACAGACATTCCAGCGCCGGGGAGGAGCCGAACCACTAGGGCCTCCCAAGGCCAGGATGCAGCCCCCTCCTCCCTGCCCCCACAGGTAGAGGACAAATCCCCCCGCCACCGGGGGTGGGGGGTGGGGAGGGTACACTCAGGGCACATAGTGAGGGGAGCAGAGTCACCAAGCCACAAGCTCTCAACTGATGTGACTTAAAGAGAGACCATCCTCCTGGTCTAGGGAGAACGTGGGGGGGGGGGGGGGGCGAGAAAGGACCAGGAGCCCTCCGGAGTTAAGGAGAAGGGTGTTGGAAGGAGGGTAGCAGTAGGAGGAGGGAGGTGTCTGGGAGGGGGAGGGGAAGGGGAAGGGGAGAGGTTGCTAGGAATAGCTGGGGAAAGAGACCGAGGGAGTAAAACGGGGGAAGGAAATAGAGTGGGGGGCAATAATGGAGGTAGGAAGGACAGAACCCTAAGGGAAGGGAGGAATAGAGCCCCAAGGTTGAGATGGCAATGGGGGCTGGGGCATACCCTGAAGAGGAGAACAGGAGTAGGAGAAGGAAAAGAGGCTCCCAAGGGCCTTGGGGGGCAGCAATTGAGGACAGAGCCCAAGGTGGGGGGCAACAATAATGGGAAGGCGGTCACCAATGACAGTTGGGGGCAGCAATGAGGAGTTGGGGGCAGAAATTGATATGTAAAGGAGGTAGCCGCAATGGGGGTTGGGGGGTTGGTGGCATATGGGGGTACACAGAATAAGGCAGAGAGCGAGGACGGCCACCAACGAGGGCGGAGGGCAGAAATAGGGGTTTGGAGTTCAAATAGCAAAAGGGGGAGAAGGGAAGGTGGCCAATGGGGGAGGGGCAGGAATGATGTCTTGGGGATGGATGGGGGCAGATGGCAAAGTGGGGAGGGGGCAGCAATGGGGAGAAAGAGAAGCAGGGACAGCAGCCGGGATAGCGTGCCGGGGCAGGGTCCCTAGGGTGACCGGGTCGGGCAGCGCAGCAGGGCAGGCTGGCAGGACCGGCGGGCACGGGACCGGCCCCCGTGGGACTGGTCCGGGGAGACAGCTGGCAGCCCGAGCCCCAAGGGCAGGGACGCTGCGTCCGCCCGACCGGCCTTACCTGGGCGCGGAAACAGCAGGCTGTCTGCATGCCCGAGGCTGGGGACGGGCAGCGGGCGGGAGGCCGGGCGGACTGGCGGGCTGGCAGCCACCGGGGCCACTGGCACCGCCAGCATGTGAGTGAGCGAGCGAGGAGGAGCCGCGGCGGCGGCAGCGGCGGCGGCAGCCAGCGCGAGACTGACACCTCCCCCGCCCCGGACTCCGCCCCCAGGCCTGCCGGCCCCGCCCCCGTTCCGCCCCTCTTCCTACTCTCCCCCGGGGGCCGAGCCCGCAAGCCGACTGGGACGACGCGAGACGCAGAGCTGGCCCCGCCCGCGCGCCGCCAGGCTCCTCCTCCGCCCCCTCACCGGGGTCAAATTGGGTCCACGGCCTGGAGGCGGGGCTTCCAGGAGCCGCCTCTTTCTCCTCATTGGCCCTAGGAGAGATCCGCCCCGCCCACCCTCGCACCTCCTCTTCTTGGCTAGAAGGCTGGCGCCTGCGCAGTAGCCGAGGCGGGTTTAGGACAGTCCAATGGCTAGAAGCAGCGGTCAGCTGTCCTGACAGTCTGGCCGTAGCTGCTGCCGCTGTCGCCTCCCTATTACCCTGGCCTTCGGCCCACCGGACGACAGGGCCTGGTTGCCAGTTACCTGATCACTCGAGCTCCAGCAGACCCGCGCCCCGTCGTGGAGACGTCCCAGGGGACCCAGGTCTATCAATCCAGGTCCAGTCGGCCCGGGACATGCCCGAAATGACCCCATCCGGGGTCTCTCTACAGACTCAGTGCAAGCACCAGTATTCTTTTTAAAATTAAACTCAACCTTGAAAGAACTCCAAGCTTAAAACAAAACGAAACAAACATTGAGTGTGCCTGGTCCCGATCTCTCAAGGATAGATTAGAACCGGGAGAAAGGTAGCTGTAGTCAGGAAGGGGAAGGCGCTTCAGGAGGAGCCACTGATGAAGTGACTAGAAAGCCACCTGAAGTCGGAAAGATGCCCCAGCTCAAGAGACTGTTTCCTCATCCGGCCATGCACTATGCTAGGTTGAATGAAGCAGCACCCAATGAATGTAAAATCTAATGGGAGATGACAATGAATACATTTACTTCACACGATTATTGAAAGAATGAATGGAAAAGGACTTGATAAATATTTGCTACGTGCTAGGCATGGTACTAAATGCTGAGTATACAAACACAAAAAGTAAGAAGACAACTTCTACTTTCAAGGAGCTTATATTCTAATAAAAGAAGACAATGGTAAAGGAATATCTGTCGTGCCTCAGTGAAGGATATTTTGGTCAGGGAAGCCACAGGAATGGTCAGTGAAATTATAGGGCAATTTAACTTCCCAGGAATGATAAAGTAAACTTGATTACTATTCTTAAAACCTGAGGAGGGCTGGGCATCAGAAATACCTAGGTCGATCTAGAACAGGCTAGTTATGTTGAACTTTCACCAACTAATAGCCCAGGGCTCCAGGTCTGGAAGGAGATAGATACTGGAGTACATGAGCTTGGAATGAAGATGTTCAAGGAGAAGAAGAAAGGGTCAAGTGAAATGAGAAATGGCAGCACTAACTAGTCAGAGGAGCTGAGTTCAAATGCTACACCTGATAAGTATTATCTTTGAGACCCTGGATAAGTTTCTTCATCTCTCTGGGTCTCAGTTCCCTCATTCTTTGTACTTGAGGACCTTGGAGGCCTACTTCTAGATTTATGATCCTATGTAAAGTGCTCTGTAATCCTCAAAATTCTATAAAAATGGAAGTTATTTGTCTTATGAGAGGACTTCGTTTTCAGAAGAAAAAGAGTAAAGGGACATGTGATTTCTTTTTCTGAAATCATTATCAGTAGCAAGGTATATTGGAAAAGGGGCAGGATTTGGAGTCAGAAAACGTTAGCTCAGAACCTTATATAACTACTATCTAGTTAGTTTCCCTCTCTAGGACTTAGTTTCTTTCTCTATAAAGTGAAGGTTGGTGTGGTGAACTAGCTTGACCCTTAGAGTCCCTTCTGGTTCTCAATGTATGCTGTTAGGGTGACTATGAACTAGTCATAAAATCCCTATATTAAAACTAGAGTTTACCTAAAACTTGAAAGCCAGGTTTAAGAGAAATAAGTAGAAAATTTGCCATATTTGAAGTAAGGAGACCCGAGTGTAGGTGCTAGTTCTGTTCTTTCCCATCTTCATGACCTTGGGCATTACAGTGAAACTCTCTGGGCCTCAGTTTTCTCATCTGTTGTATTATATGACTTCTGAGGTCCCTTCCAGGTCTAAATCTATAATCTTGTGAAAAGGGACAACTTAAAAAAAATGCTGGCCTAGAAATCAGGAGGCCTGAGTATGAGTCCTAGTTCTACCACTAAACTAGTTGTGTGACCATTGGTAAGTCATGTCACATCTATGGACTTCAGTTTCCTCCTCTGTAAAGGCCCTGGACCAGATCTCTCAAGACCCCCTTCCATCTCTGGCAAACTGATTATATAAATCTAACTTTGGATTAGAACACAGTCTAGAATTAGTTTTAACTTACTGTGGCCCAGCCCCCTTATTATACAGATGAGGATGTGTACCAGAGAAGATAAATGACTGGTCTAAAGTTAAATAGGTGCCAAGTGGCAGGACTAGGGCCTCACCCCAGGTTGTCCTTAACCTTCGAATCCAGCCCTCTTTTCCATTGTACCGTGCTACTTTGGTCCTCTGGTGACCTTTCCTAATTGTAATTAGGTACAAACTTAAATCTCTCATCCTCAACATTATGTATAAGTAGCCATACATATGTGCAGTTTATATATACATATATAATCATAGCTAGAGACAGAACAGAGAAGAAGGATTAGCAAATTTATAAATCAGAGCTCTATTTATACTTGCGTTGTGAAAGGTAATTACTTATTAACAAGTCCACGTGGTTAACTGTCATAATGTGAGAATAATGACTGCCTAGGTTCAGGCCTCCAGGGAAATTCACACATATTTGTGGAAATTCAAATATATAATTTCCTGGCAGACACTAATAAGGCACAAATGTAGAGGTGAAATCATAGGCCTTTGGAACTGCATAAGATCTTAGAGGTCAACTAGTCCAATTCCCTCATTTTTCAGAAGTAGAGAACAAGCCAAGAGGAGAGACTTTGAGACTTACCAAAGCTACAGCTAATAGGTGGTGAGGTTGAACCTAGGTCTTCTGACACCAAATCCAGGGATCTTTCCAAGAAATCATGATCTGTTCCCTTATTTAAAGAGGATGAACAAGTAGATTATAATTGATAATAGAAATGTCAGCTGTATACCATGTGCTTTGTACCTAGTAGGCCCTTAATACACAGTTAAAAGAATGAATGAACCAATGGCGTTTAGCTAGTTTTAGGGTCTGCCTGGGCCTTTACTCTATTCCTGCCAACCACACCTATTCACTTCCACCTTTAGGTTCAGAGTCAGCACACTTTTTTTTTTTGTAGGCAATTCGTTTAAGTGACTTGCCTAGGGTCACACAGATAGTAAGTATCTAAGATTGGATTTGAACTCAGGTCCTCCTGACCCCAGGGCCAGGGATCTATCCACTGTGCCACCTAGCAGCCCCAGTCCACACTCTTGGGAATGGTTCTGACCCTAGGCAGGAAGCATATAAAGAGTCTTTGGTTTAGTGGATTTTTCTAGAGTAGAATGACTAAGTTTAAGAGGAGACCACGTCTTAAGAAGAAAAAAAAAGACAAATGTTTAGCTTTGAAGAAAAAAGACTGGGCTGAGAGGAACATCACATCTTCCTTAAAATATCTGGATTTGGTATTAGACCCTGGTTTAAATCTCACCTCTACTACTTTATACCCTTGTGACCTTGACCAAATCGTGACCTCTCTCTTAACAGATTGACCAAGGGATTCATGACTTACAAAAAAGATTAAGAATCCTTACCCTAGATAATAATATAGGGGGGAGTTTAAAGTAATTGTGTACATGTCCAATGTGCATAACTATTCTTTTTAATTATAGCCTATATAACTATCCTGCATCTGCTGCCTTGCTTGGCTTTAACTCACCACAACAAGATGCCCTTCCCAGTATAAGAGCATCACTTCAAACCGCCACCATGCTGCTAACTCAAACCTTGAGGGATGCCACCTCCCTCAGTTTCCTCTCCCCTGATTAGAGGGCTATAGGGACCATTTCCAAATTCTTCCCAATGCCTTCCTTTGTAGAGGACAGAAACTGGACTCAGCCCATTCCAGTTTACATCCGCTGCCCTTCCTGACTTCAGCTCCACAGAACAAGATGCCCCTGAGCCAAGTACCCCACCCCCATGTCTTCTCTCCATCCCCCTCTTTCCTGCCTCATTTTGTGTGTTGTCTCCCCCTTTAGAATGTAAGCTTCTTGAGGGTACGGTCTGTCTTTATTAATTGTATCCCCAGCCCTTAGCGCAGTGCCTGGTACATAATAGGTGATTAAATAAATGTTTATTGAATTGGATTATTCATTGAACTAGGGCAAGTAGGTAGAATTTATAGAGAGATAAAATTTTGGCTGAATTTAAAGCATGAATTTCTGAAAAGTTAGAACTCTTTAATAATGCAATGTGTTATCTTGTGAGAGAGTATAGTCCCTGTCATCAAAAAATGTTCAGATAGTGGCAGTGAGGTGGCATAGTGAATAGAGCACTGGCTCTGGAGTCATGAGGACCTGAGTTCAAATCTGGCCTCAGACACTTAACAACTATCTGTGTGACCTTGGGCAAGTCACTTAACCCCAACTGTCCTGCCTTCCTCCCTCCCAAAAAAAAATTTTTAAAAGTCTGGCTGACCACTTTTCAGGCATGTTGTAGAGGACTCTTTTGTAAAATGGACCTCAGTCTACAAAATCTCCAATTTTATGATTCTTTATTAATCTTCAGCTTCCACCTCCAAGACATGATATAAACTAAGCTCCAGATTTAGAGCCCTGAAATCCAATGCTGGCTTTTCCACCATCCAATAGTGTGACTTTGGGTAACATCTTACCTCTCAAGGTCAGTGACATCAGTACATGGAAAGAGAGGACTGGCCTGGAATCAGGGTGGGGAACCTGGGACCCCGAGGCCACATGTGACCCTCAAGGTCCTCAAGTGCAGCCCTTTGACTGAATCTGGATTCAGTCCGAGGACCCAGAGGGCCACGTGTGGCCTTGAGGACCCAGGTTCCCCACCCCTGCCCTAGATTATCTCTAAGATACCATGAAGTAATAAATAAAGTTCTGTGATTCCTATGAGAAGACAATATGGTGCTATGGAAAGAACTCAGCATTGGAAATCTGAAGATCTGGGTTCAATCCCTGGCTCTGCCTATGTGGTGGTGGGCAAATCATTTATCCTCTCTGGTCATGTTCCATATCTATAAAAATGAGAGAGTTGGACTACATGGCAGAAAAGAAAGTGAGATAATATTCTAAAAGTGCTTTGCATATCTTAAAACACTGCGTGAGTACTAGCCACTATATGTAGGAGCTGGAGGAGTCAGATTAGAAGTAGTATTCCCTCTTTAAAGCCCCTTTCTCCCTACCCTCTCAACTGAGAACTTTGCCTTATATTTCACTAAAAAAAATTGAGGCCATTCACCAAAAGCTCCCTCTTCCACCCTTCTTCTCCTTTCATATCACTCAGATGCCTTTCACCCTGGTCTCACATGGAGAGGTGGTGTTTCTCCTTACCAAGGAAAATCCACCTCTGTGCACACATTTCATCTCATCTTCTCTAACAGATCACCCCCTCTCTATCATTCTCACTCTCTCACTAATCTTCCCTACTACCTAAAAACTTACCTATGTTTCCCCATCCTCAAAAAAAATCGCTTGATCTATCCATCCCTGCTAGCTAACATCCCATATCTTTCTTCCCTTTTGTGACTCAATTTCTTAGGAAAGCTGTCTATAAAGAATTCCTCTACTTCCTCTCCTCTAACTCTCTTATTAACTCTTATTAAGTCTTAATTAAGGTTTGTGGTCTTATCATTCAACTGAAACTACTCTCTCCAAGGTTACCAAAGATCCTGTAATCAATGAATTTAATGGCCCTTTCTCAATCCTCATCCTTCTTGACTTCTCTGCAGTATCTATCACTCTTCTCTCTAGATTACCATGAATTTACTCTCTCCTAGTTCTTCTACCTGTCTGACTACTCCTCAGTTTCCCTTGATGTATCTTTTGCCAGGCCAGGCCTGCTAACTATAAGTATACCCCAACACTTTGTCCTAGTCCCTCTTCTCTTTTCCTTCTATACTATTTATCCTGGTGATCTCATCAGTTCCTGTTTCTATGTTCTCTAAGTAGTAAAGTAGTTAGAGCTCTGGACCTGGAATGAAGAAGACCTGAACTCAAATCTAGCCTCAGACACTTACTATGTGACCCTGGTCAAGTCACTATCTGCCTCAGTTTCATCATCTATAAAATGGGGATAATAATAGCACCTACCTCCCACAGGGTTGTTGTGAGGTTAAAATGAAATAATATTTGCAAAACACTTTGCAAACTTTAAAGGGCTCTATAATTGCTAACTGTTGTTTTCTACTTATTCAGAATTAATCTGTAGTTTTATTATCTTCAAAAGGTTTTGCATGTCTTGTCTCACACCTGCCATTCAAGGTTTTCCATATTCCGGCACCACCCTATCTTTCCAACTTTATCTCATACCACTTCCCTCCACACACTCCAACCAAAACTGGACCAATGCCTGTCCTCCAATACATGCTGGACCCTTCTCCTAAGTGCCTTTGCTTACACTGTTCCTGGCAGGATAAGATATCAGGCACTGAAGTCCTTTCTCCAACTCAACTGTCAAGCATTCAGACTGTACTGTAGAGAGCACAACTACACTGGGCTGTCCACATTGTTTGAATGCCAAACATATGCTTGCCAAAAAGACTATTTTATGGAGAACTTACATAGGGCAAGTACTCACATGGTGGTCAGAAGAAGCGATACAAGGATACTCTCGAGGTCTCTCTAAAGAACTTTGGAATTGATTATATGACACAGGAGACACTGGCACAGGACCTCCCAGTATGGCGTGCCCTCATCAGGGAAGGTACCATGCTCTATGAGCAAAGCAAAATTGAAGTAGCTCAAAAGAAACACAAGATGTACAAATTTAGAGAATCCACCCCAAATGTTTACATGAACTATTTGTACCCGAACTGTGGTAGAGCATTCTGAGCTCATATTGGTCTGATCAGACACAGTCAGACACACTGTAACTTGACTCTAGCATAGTGATGTCGTTTTGATACTCTTTGAGAAAAAATCAATCATGTTTTACATGATCAAACATGTATAACCTATATCAGATATATCAGATTGCTTGCTGTCTTGGGGAGGGGGGAAGGGAAGGAAAGGAAAAGAATTTCAAACTCAAAATCTTTCCAAAACATGAACATTGAAATTATTTTTACAGGTAATTAGAAAAAATAAAATGCTATTAGACTTAAAAAAAAAGAAAAGATTTGAACCCAGGTGCTCCAACCCCAAATCCAGGACTCTTTCTCCTTGCCACACTGTCTCCCTCAGGAGATCAACCATTTCTTCTTTGTGTTCCTCTCCTCAGTGCCTTCCACTTTCTCAGCAATAAATTAATGAATTAAATTTGTGATCTGCTTCTACAATGAAGTAATTTGATTTAACCTCATCAAAACTGGTAAATAAACCAAAAAAGGTATGTCTAAAGAGGGACATTTTCACCAAAAAAGTGACTTTAGTACTCTCAGTGAAACTGAAGGTCCGATAGCCAACCCAATAACCAAACTGATCAACCAGGCAGTAGTGGTGCTGACTACATTGTTATCAGCCCCTCCATTTGAAAGACAGCATGGAGCCGTGGAAGGCTGACCTGGAGTCTGGAAACCTGTTTGAATGTTGCCTCTGTGTCAGATACAATGCAAGCTCTTTGAAGGCAGGCATTGGTTCACTTTTTCCTTTGTATTCCTTTGGACAGTGCCTGGCATATAAGAAGCATTTAATAAATACTTGTTGATTAATTGGCTATAAAATGGTAATAATAATACCTAAAGACCCTATTTCTCAAGATTCTAGTGAACCTTAAATAAGATAATTATGTAAAGCTCTTGAAAGTTTTAAGTGCTACGTAGATGTCTATCATTATTATTATTAATTGCTAACAACCACTTACCCTTTTTTCCTCCTAGATTATATTCTGAGGACCGAAATTATGCCATATTTCTACCCAATAAACACCTCTGACACTTACAGAGGCCTCAGTAAACATTTATGGGAGAGAATAATCTTCTTATCCTCCTGCCTTGAGCCTTTCCAGAAGAATTGTTTGGTGGTAAGAGCACTAAATGAGCAATTAGAAGAAATAAGTTTGAGTCTTGGCTGTGCTCCTTGCTACCTGTATGCCCCTGGACAATCACATCCTTCTGTGCCTCAGTTTCCTCCCATATAAAATGAAGGGGGTTGAATTAGAGAACTTCTGAGGTCTCTTACAGCTCTAAATCCTATGAACTTCCTGCTTTGCCCATCTTCACTTGATCAGAATGAGTTAAAAGAGGAGAGGAGATATTATCAGGCACAGTTTCCCAGGAGGACTGATAGAATGGGACCAGAAGCAGGTGTGAGGTTGGGTTAGCGAATATTTCAAAAGTAGAAGTGAGGTTGAAACCAGGATTGAAACTGCATGTGTGGAATAGGGCTGAGATTGAGGGCAGAGTCAGATGAGGAAGCATAGGTAAAGGGTCTTTGAGTGCTGAACTGCCACATGATCCATCCTGCCACATATACTGGACACTCTCTTGAACAGTGTATAAGTGTCTGTAAGACAACCCTGTAAGATGCCCCTATTAACAAATAGAAATGGCTTGCTTCTAAATATTGTCTATAGTTCATGCTTCCAATGAGGTTAAGCGCTTTTTATGGCTTTTCCCAATGTCTATTTACTGCCTTTTTATAAAGTAACAAGTAGGAAGTGTATATTTTTACCTCCTTTTTACCACTGACCAAACAAACTCAAATAAGGTGCCAAAAACTTTTTGGAGATCTGAAGGGCTATGGGACAGATGCTTGACTTATTTGGTGTATGCCACTTTAAGAACATCAGATTCCAAAATAATGCATTTTATTGTTGTTCTATCACTGTAGCAAGCACAGCCGAACATTTGACTATCACCAAGTTCAGCAGAAGCAATATTTTACATTAGCACCGTTCCTGGAGAAGAAATGCATCTCCTCTACAAAGGGCTCCATCTGTTTCTGTATTATCCAGCTTAAACAAATTCAGTTGTTGGTCTTTTATGGATTAATAACCTACAACCTTGCAGACAAACACATGCAAAAATATAGCAGCCTGCTCTCCCCTGGGCCATGCTATCTGTGTAGTGTAGCTTGTACAATGCAGATGAGAAAAGGAGACCAAATCAACATTCTTTACTAATACTGATTCTCCATGAATCATTCCTAACCACTGGAAGCTAGAAAGGGGAAAGGAGATTTCTCTCTCTACCTCTCCTTATTACTCTTCCTCTCTTCCTTCTTCTTTCTCCCTCCCTCTTGCTCCATCTCTGTCTCTGACTCTCTGTCTCTCTTATTTCAGTCCTTTACTCCTTAAAAAAATTATCGATGCTTTTTGTTTTTTACATCATCAATTTCTCAACATCCAAACTTCCTTCTACCTGACTTGTGTTGGATCCTTCTGACAAAATCAGTCAATAGTTAATTAAGTATTTGATAAGTACGTACTCTGTGCCAGGCACTGCTAGGAGCCCAGTGATAAACCAAAAAGCATAAATATGGTTCCTATTCTCAAGGAGTTCACATTCTGATGGGAGAGGCAACATGTGAATGGTTTTTTTTAAGATGACATAGTGTTTGTAGGCAGCAGAGCCAGTAAGTAAGGGGAGATGAGAGACAGAAACAGAGAGAGATGAGGAGACAAAGAGAGAGAGACAGACAGAGATAGAGGGGGAGAGAGACAGAGAATGATATAAGCAAAACGGAATTGACAAAATCACTGAGACGAAGAACAAACGGACACAATAGACAGATAGACAGAAGATAAATGATTCATTAGACACTTACTATGTGCAGCTCAGCCCTTGAGATACAAAGGAGCTTCCATCCTAATGAGGGAAGACAGCACACAAAGGGGAAGTGAAAGGAGGGACTCCAGGTTATGGAGATTGCCCAGAAGTGTCATAGAGTCCTGATTCTGGGCAAGATAAGCCAAATCTCACCCATCAGAGCCAGGCAAGAGGGGAGGAGTCTGGGGAGTTTCTGGTGGGGAGGAGGTGGAGATGATGACTGAAGTGGAGGTGGCAAGACATGCATGTGACCTGATAAAAGTCATTTCACTTCTCGGGGCTGCAGTTTCTTAATTTAGGATAGAGTGCTAGATTTGGAGTCCAGAAGATAGGTTTAAATACCCCCTCAGATACTTTACTAGCCATGTGACTCCAGGCAATTTAATGCTGTTGAGCCTCAGTTTCCTTATCTGTAAAGTGGAGGTGATACTAATACCCACCTCAGTAAGGCAAAGCATGTAGAGTGCTTCACAAATCTTAAACCATTAAGCAAATGCTAGCTATTGTGCACAAAATTAGGAGATTGAGGTAGGTGATTTCTAAGGGTCTTTCCAGCTTTAACATCCCATGTACTCAAAGATCATTAGCTTACTCCCATAACCTTCTCATCCACACTAAACAGCTCCTTAAATCTTCCTCTTAAATCCTCTGCGATCTTGGGCAAGTGACTTGCCCTGTCTGGACCTTTCTGGGTGTTCTCTTCTGTAGAATAAAGGATCTGCACTAAATGACCCCCAGTATTCTTCCCACCTTCACATTTAATGGCAAGGGTTTCCCAGTCTTTGAGCACCCAGTCCCTTAATGGTCCGACCAAGGATGAATACAGTGCAAGGTTACTTCCCTTCCTTCTTTGGGACATGAAGCTTATTTTTCATTTTACTGAGATACCAACTGCCTCACACCCAACAGTGTCCTCTGCATGCAAACACTCCTTGGCCCTAATCTGCCATTTGAATGAATGATTTTGTATGATTCTGTGTTCCAGCACATATAAGATAGACTCTAGCTTCTCACCTCCTTAGACAACTTTTTATATTCATGTTTATTTGTCTTGGTTTTTTAAAATACACCCTTATTTTAGTCATGTTTTGGAGATGAGTAAGGCCTTTGCATGATGAGAAATTCCCAATTCTAATTTATTATATTCAGACTACAGTTTCAAAGAAATTTTGGCTTCTTATCACTTATTTCATCAGGACTAACAAGAAGAGGCAGTTTATATTCTGCCCAAGTATTTAATGGATGGAACTGTGGGTCAGATAAGATAATATACACGAAGTGCTTTGTAAACCTTAGTGCTACATTCATAGCAGTTGTGATATTTTACGATTGTGCTCGACTAAGTTGACTGAAAAAAGATATGTTCTTTCCCTCCCACTTTTGCATACAAAAGTAGGCACATTTCCCCATTTGCCTCATAACAACAATCTTTTTGTTTGTAGAAGGCATCTTGCATTATTTTGGCAGGGCAATGGGGTTTTGGTGGAAAGGTTATTACATGATGGAACATGTAGAAAATAAGTCAGTTAACGAATCAGTTAGTCACTATAATGACTGAAATATCCTTTCCTTTAGCTGTACTAAGGGGAGTCAAGTGCCTCATCCCTGGAGAGGTAGCCTAGCATACTGAGTGGTTATCAGACTAGACTTGGAGTCAAGAAGAATAGGGTTCAAATCCTACCTCTGACACTTGACCAGGTACAAAACCCTGAGGAGGTAGCTTAACCTCTCTGACCTTCAGTTCCCTCATCAGTAAAAATGGATACTGATTACACCCACCTCCCTAGGCTATTGTGAAAATCAAATGAGATAATACATGACACGTACTTTACAAACCTTAAAGCACTAGGTAAATGTCAGTCATCATATCATATCCTATATCATATTATACCATATCATTTATCACATTATATATCACATCACATATCATATCATACATCCCAAATTGGGGTGTTAGGATACCTGCCACCCACGGCATAGCTCCACTATTACCATAATATCCCTAAGCTTTTGCATGCATCCCCAAAAATAGAGTGACGAGGGCCAGGCACAGAATCCTAGAATCTCAGAAGATCACAACACCCCTTAGAATCACAAAGCACGAGCAGTGCTGCAGAAAAGAGATGGAAGATGGGAATTGTTCTATTCCATGATCATCAGAAATTCTATTCATTTCTGATACCTCCAGAAGTCCAAAGGCTCATTAGCCAGGATTAGGAGCCAGAGTTTCCCAATCACCCTATCACAGTTCATCAACTAACAGTTATTACTAAATGCTGAATATGTTCCAGGTACTGTCCCCAGCTAAGTTCTGGGGGTGCAAAGAAAGGTAAAAATTGTCCCTACCCTCAAGGAGTACACTTTCTAATGGTGGAGGCAACATGCAAATAATTAGGTACATACAATGAAAGTAAAAAGTAATCTTGGAAGGCATCAGCAATGGCAGAGACTGGGAAAGGTTTCCTGCAAATGGTGGGGTGCATCGGACCTTGAAAGATGGAGAAGTCAAGAGGCAGCAGTGAGGAAGGAGAGCATCACATGTAGGAGGAAGAGCCAGTACAAATGAATGGAGTCCAGAGATAGAGTATCATGTGTGAGGAAGAGCAATTAGACCAACGTAACTAGATCATCCCCTCCTAGATGTCGTGGCAGAGGGGGTTGTGTAGCTCAATGAAACTATGAGCTGTGCCATGTAGGGATACCCAAGATGAACAGGTCATAGGGGAGAGCTTTGACAAAAGGTGATTCACCAGAGAAGGAAATGGCAAACTACTCTAGAACCTTTGTCAAGAAACCCCCACAGAGACTATTAAAATGATTAAAGATATGACACCAGAAGATGAGCCACTCAGGTTGGAAGGTGTCCAACATGTTACTGGGGATGCACAGAGGACAACTACAGCAGCTCCAGAACTAATTAAGTACCTGGGCCAAAGCTGAAAGGAAGCTCAGCTGTATATGTTTGGTGATAAAAGGAAAGACTGATGCTGTACAGATCAATACTGCAAAGGAACCTGTAATGTAAGATCTATGAACCAAGCTAAGCTGGATGTGGTCAAACAAGATATGGAAAGATTAAACATCGACAGCTTGGATGTCGGTGAACTTAACTTGACAGGAATGGGTGAATTTAATTCAGGTGATGATTATATACACTACTCTGGGCAAGAGTTCCTTAAAAGAAATGCAGTAGGCCTCATAGTCAATAAAAAGTTGAGAAAAGTAGTACTGCATTATAATCTCAAAAACAATAGAATAATATCAGTTCAAATCATTCAGCATCACAGTAACACAAGTCTATGCTCCAACCATTGATGCAAAGGAGGGCAAAGTTGATCAGTTCCATGAAGATCTACAACATTTTCTAGGAAAAAAATGATCACATTCATTATAGGGGATTAGAATGATAAAGTAGGAAATCAAGAGATAATTGGAATAACAGGTAAGTTTGGCCATGGAGTACAAAATGAAGCAGGGCAGAGACTGATAGTGTTTTGTCAAGATGACTTGCTGGTCATAGCAAACACTCTTTTTCAACAACCCAAAGGCAGCTCTACACATGGACATCACCAGATAGACAATACCCAAAAAAGATTGATTCTATACTTTGCAACCAAAGGTATAGAAGTTCTATACAGTCAGTTAAAACAGGAGGCGGAGCTGACTATAGCTCAGATTATGAGCTTCTTATTGCAAAATTCAGACTTTAAGTTGGAGAAAGTAAAGGAAACTACCGGACTGTGTGGGTATAACATAAATAACATCCCTTATAAATATGAAGTGGAAGTGATGAATAGATTTAAGGGATTAGATCTGGTAGATAGAGTGCCTGAAGAACGATGGTTCACAATATGATATAGGAGTCAGCAATAAAAATAATCCCAAAGAAAAAGAGGAGCAAGAAAGCAAAATGTCTGATGAGGTTTTACCAATAGCTGAGGACAGGGTAAGCAAAAGGTAAAGAAGAAAGGGAAATGTGCACCCAACTGAATGTATAGACAGAGAATAGCAAGGAGAGATAAGGTTTTCCTAAATGACCAATACAAGGAAATAGAAGAAAACAATAAAATGGTAAAGATAAGAGATCTCTTCAAGAAAATTAGATATATCAAAGGAACATTCCATGCAAAAAATGGGCATGATAAAATACAAAAATGGTAGAGACTTAACAAGTAGATGAGATTAAGAAGTGGCAAGAATATACAGAAGTCTACAATAAAGGTCTTAACATCACTAACAATAAGTATGATGGTGTGCTTACTGATCTAGAGTCACACATGCTGAAGAATGAAGTCACGGGGGCCTTAGGAAGTACTGCTAACAATACGGCTAGTGGAGGTGATGGCATTCCAGCTAAGTTATTTAAAATGCTAAAGGATGATGCTGTTAAAGTGCTGCACTCAGTGTGCCAGCAAATTTGGAAAACTCAACAATGGCTGCTGGATAGGAAAAGATCAGTTTACATCCCAATCCTAAAGATGGGCAATGCCAACGAATATGCAAATTACCAAACGATTTCACTCATTTCACTTTCCAAGAAGGTTATGCTTAAGACTCTGCAAGCTGGGCATAAGTAATATGTGAACTGAGAAGTACCAGGAAAGCAGGCTAGTTTTCAAAAAGGCAGAGAAACTAGAGACCAAATTGCCAACATTTGCTGGATTGTGGAGAAAGCAATGGAGTCCTGCTCCATTGACTAGACTATAGCCTTTGACTACATGGATCGCAACAAAAAATCCTCGAAAAGCTGGGAATACCAGATCATCTTACTTGTCTCCTGAGTACCCTATGTGGGCTAAGAAGCAACAGTTAGAACCAAACATGGAACAACTGATTGGTTTAAGATTGGAAAAGGAGTATGAAAAGGCTGTATATTGTCACTTTATCTATTTAACTTATACGCAGAGTATGTTGTGCAAAATGCCAGATTGGATAATTCAAAAGCTAGAATTAAGGTTGCTAGAAGAAATATCAACAACCCCAGATACACAGACAATACCACCCTGATGGAGGCAGCTAGGTGGCTCAGTGGATAGAGCACTAGGCTTGGAGTAAGGAAGGCCTGAGTTCAAATCCAGTCTCAGACACTTACTAACTATGTGACTCTGGGCAAATCACAACTTCTGCTTGCATTAAGCTTCTGGAGAAGGAAATGGCAAATTACTCCAGTATCTTTGCCAAGAAAACCCCATGGACAATATGGTCCATGAGGTCATGAAGAGTTGGACCCAACTGAATGACTAAACAACACAACTCTGATGGTAGAAAATGGTGAAGAATTGAACCCTTGATGAGGGTGAAAGAGGAGAGTGTAAAAGTTAGCTCAAAGCTTAACGTCAAAAAACTAAGATCATTGCAACTGATCCCATCACTTCCTGGCAGATAGAGGAAGAAGAAATGGAAGTAGTGCCAGATTTTATACTCTTGGGTTCAAAGACCAATGCAGACAGAAACCACAGCCATGAAATTAAACTATGTTTGCTCCTTGGAAGGAGGGCTATGACAAATCTGGACACCACACTTTAAAGCAAAGACAGTAGCATACCAACAAAGGTCCATGTAGTCAAAACTATGGTTTTTCCAGTAGTGATATATGGCTGTGAGAGCTGGACTATGAGGAAAGCTGAGCACCACAGAATCCATGCTTTCACATTATGGTGCTGGAGAAGACTTTTGAGAGTCCCTTGGACAGCAAAGAAATAAAAACAGTCAATACTTGAAATTAATTCAGATTATTTGCTGGAAGTTCAAATAATGAAGGTGAAGCTTAAATACTTAGTTACATAACTAGAAGACAGGAGTTATTGAAAAAGACTCTGATGCTGGGAAAGATTGAAGGTCAAAGGAGAAATGGATGGCAGAAGATGAGATGGATAGTTGTCATGGAAGCAACAAACATGAGCTTGGGCAGATTAGGAGAAATAGTGGAGGATGGAAGGGCCTGCTGTGCCATGATCCATGAAGAGTCAAAGACAACTGAGTGAACAATGAAAAACACCTGGATCATAGAAAAGATACAGGGGAATGAGATGGCTTCTAAAGGCCATAATTTATCCAATGGGCTAATGGAGCAGAGGTTCTTAGTAAACAGCTAGATCTTGTCTCCTGCTTACACTTCCTTCTTTCAGTGGATACTACTCATGGGAGTTGATTTTCTTTTTTTTTTTAACTTTTGTTTATTTTTAGTTTACATCATTCATTTCCATGAAATTTTGAGTTACAAATTTTCTCCCCATCTTTCCCCTACCCCAAAACAGCGATCCCACTGTATACCCCCTCCCCTGATCTGCTCTCTCCTATATCCTCCCCCATACCCCTGTCTGTCCTGTAGGGCAAGATGGATCTCCCTACCACAGTGCCTGTATATTTCCCTCCTTCCGATTCCACCCCCCACTTGTTCTATTCTCTACTTTGTCCCTGTCCCTTTACAGAAGGGTGTGCTTCTAACAACGCTCCTCCCCACCCTGCCCTCCCCTCCATCCTCCCCACTCTCATCCCTTTCCCTATTACGCTCCTGCAGGGAAAGATACACAATTTAAAGTGTATGTCATTCCCTCCCCAAGCCAAATTCAATGAGAGTAAGGTTGACCCATTCCCTTTTGCCTTCCTGTTCTTCCCCTCCATTGTAACAGTTATCCCTTGTTTCTTTTATATGAGATAATTTACCCCATTCTTTCTCTCTCTGTCTTCTCTCATTATATTTCTCTCCCACCTCTCAGTTTCACCTTTTAAATATCATCCCTTCCTATTCAATTGATCCTGTGCCCTCTGTCTATGTACACATATATACACACACTCACATACGTATCCATATGCATATATACCCTCCTATATAGACATTTGTATATTCCCTTCAACTATCCTCATACTGAGAAAAGTTTCACAAGTTACAAGTATTGTTTTTCCATGTTGGCATGTAAATAGTTCAACTTTGATAAGTTCCTTATGAATTCTTTTCCATGTTTACCCTCTCATGTTTTTTGTATTTGAATGTCAAATTTTCTCTTCAGTTCTGGTTTTCTCCTCAAGAATGCTTGAAAGTCCTCCACCTCATTGAATGACCATATTTCCCCTGGAGCATTATACTCAATTTTGCTGAGTAGGTGATTCTTGGTTTTAATCCCAGCTCCCTTGATCTCCAGAATATTGTATTCCAGGCCCTTCAGTCCTTAATGTAGAAGCTGCTAGATCCTGGGTTATCCTGATTGTGTTTCCACAGTATTCAAATTGTTTCTTCTTGGCAGCTTATAATATTTTCTCCTTGATCTGGGAACTCCAGAACCTGGCTATAACATTCCTAGGAGTTTTCTTTGGGGGATCTTTTTCAAGAGGTAATCAGTGAATTCTTTCAAGTTCTATTTTGCCCTCTGGTTCTAAAATATCTGGGCAATTTTCCTTGAGAATTTCTTGAAGGATGCTTTCTAGGTTCTTTTTTTGATCATGGCTTTCAGGTAGT
>CM053582.1:117053330-117076738 GCA_028627135.1 Pseudochirops cupreus | reverse complement strand
TTTGGGGGATCTTTTTCAAGAGGTAATCAGTGAATTCTTTCAAGTTCTATTTTGCCCTCTGGTTCTAAAATATCTGGGCAATTTTCCTTGAGAATTTCTTGAAGGATGCTTTCTAGGTTCTTTTTTTGATCATGGCTTTCAGGTAGTCCAATAATTTTTAAATTGTCTCTCCTGGATCTATTCTCCAGGTCAGTGTTTTTTTCAAGGAGATATTTCACATTGCCTTCTATTTTTTCATTTGTTTGGATCTGTTTAATAGTATCTTGATTTCTCATAAAGTCATTTGCTTCCATTTGCTCTACTCTAATTCTGAAGGAATTATTCTCTTCAGAAAGCTTTCGAGATTCTTTTTCTGTCTGGCAAATTCAACTTTTTAAGGCATTCTTCTCCTCATTTGCTTTTTGGGCCTCTTTTGCCATTTGAGGTAATATATTTTTTAAGGTGTTATTTTCTTCAGTCAGTTTGTTGACTCTCTTTTCATGATTCTCTTCATCATTCTCATTTCTTTTCCCAATTTTTCCTCCACTTCTCTTATTTGGTTTTCAAAATCCTTCTTAAGCTGCTCTATGGCTTGTAACCAATCTACATTTTTCTTGGAAGCTTTTGGTGCAGGAGTTCTGACTCTGTTGTCTTCCTCCCATTCTATGCTTCAATCTTTTTTCTCCCCAAAAAAGGAATCTAAAGTTGTATTGCTGGGTTTGCTTTGCTTCCTTTGCCTGCTCATATTGCCAGTTGATTACTTGACTTTTAGGTTCAGTAGAACTCTGCTTTCAGAGGGGAGAGCTCTGTCCCAAATTGCTGGGGTTTTCACAGCTGCTGGAGGTATTGGGAGGCCACCATTTCTGCAGCCCCGACCAGCTTTGACTCACTGAAAACAGACCTCAGGACCACCACCCAAGACTGCGATCTCGATCCAGGTAGCTCAAGGCAAGAGCACTTAGCCTCTGAATGATCACTAGGCACCCCTGCAATCTGCAGGCTGGGAGCTTCTGAAGCAGCCATGTGGAGGCAGCTGCAGGGCGACTGCTTCAGCTGCTTCTAGCCCCAGGGCAGTCAGCCGGACACTCTCCCCCGAATTTATCCAAGTTCCACCAACCTTTCACTTAGTCCTTGGTTCTTATGGGTTGGTAATTCTAGAAAACGCCATAGCTGCCAGTTATTCACGCTCCAGCCTGGCTTGTTCTGGTGACCCTAGGGCTCCAGCCCTGGGTTCATGCAGTGCTGGTCTGGGCTCCCAGCCTGCTGCGATGAACCATTTCATGTCTGCCTGCCAGGCTGCCTTCAGGGGGAGCTTTGTTACTGTGACATTTTGCGGTTTCTGGAGCTTTAAAATTTGTTTAGAGTCACATTTTATAGATATTGGAGGTGATTATGGGGAGAGCTGTGGAGTTTTGCTGCTTCTACGCCTCCATCTTGACTCTGCCCCCTTCAATCTCATGGGAGTTGATTTTCCAAGAAACATATGCACGTGCTAGAATGCTGTATATGGTATCTTTACTCATCATAGAATCAATGTCATTGAAGAGTACTTAATAACAAGGGAACAGTGCATAATGACAAATAAATATTTACCAAGTAACTGAAAGCCTGCTGCTTTTTGAAAGCCTAGAAGTCCCCCTAAACAGAGGGTCATCTAAACCAAAGACCTCTAGGCAACATAAAATTTGAGTTCTCCCTTGAACAGGCAAAGGAGTGTTAGCAACACAGTTCCCACAGAATGTTCAACTTACTTTCCTTAAGCTTGGTCATCAGTTGCCAAAACTCTGGAGTCAGGGTTTTGGCTCACTCGTAGAATGGGATCTGGACCTCAGGATTCAGTCAAAACTAGAACTCCAAAGGGCTAATGCTTCCCTGTCTTGACTATCCCATTACTGGTAGGAATCTCTGGCCTCATCTGACCATGGGTCTGCATCCACTATGGACCAGAAAGAGTGAAATCAGCAGTCAAACTCAACCTGGCACTATACCACCATCACAATTCTCATGACCATCCATTCTAACCTGAACCACCACATTCTACTGCCTCCATGCTTCATCTCACCTCCTTATTTCAGGTTCCCATTTCTGGCCCCAATTCCCACTACTCTGTGAACAAGGTAGGACATAAGTTAAGACACAATTAAGAGGAGTGCTGCAATATTTAGCAAAGTAGGGTGTGATCTTAGTGGAAAAGTGAATAGAAGTATTGGAGAACTCAACCATGAGACATCTCCCACAGAAATCCAGATGGATCTAGGATCTCAACTATTCTAGAGTTCCCTCCACGCCTGCTCCTCTTGTGGGACTCTGATCAATGTCCTCCTAAAAGTTCACCACTCAGGATCTACCCAACATGATGGAGTAGAGGCCAACCTTGGTTTCTCCCAATATCTCTGGGTACCATTGGAGCCCTTAGATTGTCAACCAGTCATCATTCCTTCTGATTATATAACTAGATCATCTTCCATCCACGTCAGTCTCTATGGAGAGTGATCTCAATGAAGTTTCGATACATTAATTCTTCCAACCAAATTCATGTCCACATGTAGCATCTCTACTATATGAGCCTGCATGTCAGTTACTATTGGACTGGGCCCCAAAAATTGTTCCTCAGGGCCTCATTGCTTGACTGAATTCAAAACTCCCAGACCTCCTTATATCTGTCTCTCCTGACCTCTTTAACTCAAATTTCCAATCTCCTTCTAAAACAGGAAAAAAAAACAACTTAGGACTCGCCCAGGGTCACATGGCTAGTAAGGGTATTCTTAGCACTTCTTGACTCTTAAGTCTAGAACTCTATCCACTACCTCACCTGGAAAAATGATATGAACTTGGATCCTAGTTGTCATATACCTGGTGCCTGCCATGGGGTGCCTGCCCTCATTCTCGGGGAGTGAGTTCAGCAGGGGGAATTCAGTTCTAGGTTGGGTCTGACCCGCTAATGTCATTAGTGGTTACTCTTCCAGTTCTGGTGCATGCAGAAAATGTGTTCCGGTTTCATGATGTGTTGTGGTGACATCATCTCAAAGAAATCAGTCAGACCACTAATCTTTCTATGTCCTAAATATATTCTATATCTATATCTACATACTTCTAATCCAAGTATAGGCATTTATTGAGATTGATGTCTCTCATGGAACAGGCTAAGTTCCAAGAGGAACCAGTAACTTCAGAGAAAGCAAGATGGATGGAATTACATAACAGAAATTATGAATAATAAAAAGGCAGGAGGGGTTTATTAAGGAGTTAGGTAATAGGGAAGGGGTCCCAGCCACAGCAGAACTGCGTGTGCATGCAATTACCCACAATGCATACAGAAAAACCCATGGGGGGGTATGTATATATGATAACGATATTATAATAAGCTTCTCTATGTCATAAATTTACCGAAAGGAGAGCTTTTGCTATTATTGCTCAGGTGCCTACTTAGGGAAAGTCATTTCCATTGTCTTGGGGTCTACATCCTGCTCAGGCATCCTAGCGGTGCTGCTTTCTAATTGGCTGAGTATTGTGGTCCTGTCTGAGACTAGATGGATGTGGTTGTGATTGAGTGCATGGACACACTTGCTGTTTCTGTGGGAAATATGGGGAATGGGTCTGGGGGCAGTGGCTAGCTAGAGGCAGTGGCTAGGAGCCCATCGCATGGATACACCTGTTGTTTCTGTGAGAAATAGGAGTTCATGGACACACACTGCTGTTTTAATGAACAGTGAGGCATAGAGGAAGAAGTTAGGATATTAGGGGTGGGAGTGGCTAGGTAGGGGCAGAGGCTCTGCTGTTCAGTGGGGTCTATGAAGAAGTTAGAATATTGGGACTGGGGGCAGCTTTGTTAGGATTCCATCAAATGGACTTTGGTCCCATCAGGAAACACAGCTGGGAGAAATTAGTTTACTATTGTATTAATAACCATTATTAAATTGGGATCCAAGCTTTTCTCCTCAATTTCCTCATTAAGGCCCAGATCCTGTAAAAAGTCAATCTTGGAAGGATATGACTGATTGAGGAGATTAACCCTCAAGGAACGAGTTCTTCAAACTTGGACAGGACACCACCCAGTTAGGAGACCTAACATCTGTTTAGAGTATAAACAAAATCCAGTCTGAGTTAGTTCTTACCCTGGGGAGCCCCTCTCCTTCTACCCCTCCCTTAGAGTTTAGGGTGACCCAGCTTATGAAGGAGAAAACCAACCAGAGTGATCTGGATAGAGATGGATTCCCCTGTCCAGATTGCTGGAGCAGTAGAGCCTCATAATCAAGCCATGTTCTCAACAGGAGGAGCTGAGTACCTTTAGCCCACCTCCTTATTAAACGCCCACCAATCAGAGTTGATTTTAAGTTGTCAAGGGAATTCTCTTTAAAGTTTTCAGGCTCTCCATGGCTTGTCTTTGGTTACTGACACAGACCACCAACCATCAATAAATTGATTGCTGACTAACCTAATTAATACGTTGATTATGAATTGCCCAAGAACTCTGCCTCTCAGGTTTTTCATTTGTTTAACAGCCCCAGACAAATAAAAACACCTTCCCATCATAGGCGTCTAGACATAAGTGTAGACTATGTAGATGGCACAGGCTGGAGCTACCATTACTGAACAATACCACTGGTCCTTCATTTTGGAGTCAATGGTAATGCTATTCCCAGAGTGCGATGTTCATTTGGTCCACTTTCAATGCACAGCCACGCTCACCACAGTGATGACCCAGAAGAAAAAGGCCCAGGTTCCATGATCGTGAACACAACAGCTCTCCCATGCCTCCAAGCCTTAGTCAATCTCTCCTTTCTCTCTGTTCACCACCATCAGGCCAGCAGGATTCAAGAGACATCAGCACCACCATCCCCTCCCATAACAGCCTCCTGCTATCACTCTCAGAAAGGCTGGTCATTGGAGCTAGGGAACAAGAAGGCAGAGGGGGTCATCAACATCCCTAACCAGGACACCAGCCCCTTTCCTCTCTGAGACTTCCTGTTGGCTGGCTGGGTCAGTATCTCTAAACCAGGCCTTCAGTGCAAAAACTATTATGAGGAAGAACTAAAGAAACAGGGAGAATTGCAAGCCATATCACAGCCCACTCTCTGTGCACACCTATGTCCTGGGTCTTCTGTGTTGCGATATACCCTAAGCCATCTGAGGGCTTGGTCAGTGTTCATGTGCATGAAAAAGCCTCAACAACACCTTCTGTCTTTCTCTGGTCTCTCCAGTGGGCCTGCCCTAAGTTGTGAGACCCTGACAGTTGTAGGTTCAAGGATCCTGAAACCTCTTAGCACCTGGCTCCCTTAAACTCTCTAGCCAAAGAGCTCAAACAATCTCCCTTCCCTGTGTTCAGCTGTTTCCCTCAGGCCCAGAGCCATGGCAGCTGTGAGAGAGTCTCCTGTGTACAATACGAAGCATTTGCTTACATCTTCTGCCTTTATAGCATCTCATTCTGCCTACTATGAATTCAGTTCAACAAATGTGTACTAAGTGTATACTAGGTACCAGGCATTCTTCGAGGCACTAGGGTTACAAGACAGACAACAGAATAGCTCCTGTCTTCAGGGACTTTACATTCTATTGGAGAAAGCAACATGTGATAGTTATCTAGCATTTAGATGGTGACTTAAGGTTTGCAAAGTGCTTTGCATAAATGACCTCACTTGATCCTCAGAACAACCTCATGAGGTGGGTGAAGTTAATCTCCCCACTTTACAGATGAGGAAACTGAGGCTGAAAGAAATTAAGGGAATTGCCCTGGGTCACACAACTCATAAGTATCTAGGGCAGGATTCAAACCCAATTCTTCCTGACTCCAACATTCTATCCAATCTGCAAAGGAAGGGCTTCACATGGGAGGTAGCCTTTGAACTGAGTCTTGAAGTAAGCTAAGGATTGTAAGAAGCATCAGTGAGGAAGGAAGGCATCCCCAGGCATTCCCAGGCCTTTCCCATTGGTTGCCCAGAGGTGAGGTATTATTGTTTGTCCTTCGTTCTCAAAAAGGACCATGACATCAGGAAGGTGGCGTCACGACATGCAAGTGAATTGGATTTAAGTGAGGGTTGGATTTAAGTCACCAGCCTCACTTTCTCCTCTGGAGCCATCTAAGTCCAGTGGCCAGATATAGATCGAGATGACTGAAGATGGAGAGGAGTAAAGACTGATGTCAGAAGACACCCAGAAAGCATAATAGGAGTATTCCAATGGCAGAGAAGGGCCCAGCTAAGGAAATAAAGTGAGACTTTTTTCAAGGAATTGACCACTGGAGCAATTACATCTTGGCCCTGTAAGGTCCAGCAAACTGTGTGACGATGTCCATTGAAATGAAGGGCTAGATTCACTGTGGGTTGGGAAGAATCTTAAAGACTCTTGTGCTTCCCAACTAGTGTTAGCGATGGATACAAGATTGAAAATAACAATTGGAACCATGAATAAGAGGGTCAGAGGCTTCCTCCACTCCTAGTCAAGGAAAGAGCAGTTAAACTAAACTGTCCTTGCACTGATTTTAGCACGCTGGTGTGCTATGGTCAAATCAGCCTCACTCCAATGGGACCCACGATATTATGAGTTTGTAAGAATGGGGAAATGGATGTTGGGTAAGGCCAGGGATGCACCCAAGTCAGCTCCCAAGAGCATTTACACCTCAGAAATCAGCAAATATTACACATCAGGGTTTAACTTATTTTCTGTTGATTGTATGGTTTTAAGAAAGTGACAGAGAAAATGTTCACTTAGAAATGTGTTGTGCACACTTTTTTTTTCGAGACATGGTTGTAAAACATTTACCAGCACACCTCTGGGAAAAGCTTTAATAAGTTTGTAGTGTCAGAAGTTATAGGGCAGCAGTTCTCAACTTGTGGGTTATGTTCAATTTAAATACATCCTGCATATCAGATATTTACATTACAATTCATAGCAGTAGCAAAATTACAATTATGAAGTAGCAACAAAAATAATTTTATGGTTGGGGGTCACCATAACATGAGGAACTGTATTAAAGGGTCATGGCATCAGGAAGGTTGAGAACCACCATAGGGGCTCTGGGACTGAAAGAGGAAGGAGGAGCAGTTATACACCTGAGGTAGCAAGGAAGAAAACACAGTGCTTAGTATTTCCTGGGACAATTTAAGGGTATCATAAAGTAAGAACCTTGTTGGTATTGGTCTGGTCAAGGGGAGATTGAGGGCCCAGTCTACAAGCAGTGAAAATGGGAATATAGGCAGACAGTGTTGGCAGTGAGAAGCTGGAATGAGGCTAGCGTGTGGGGAGAGTACAATGGGAGCTTTGGGGAATGACTGCAGTGGGAGAATTCAGTGGCCATCAAGGAGAGGGTAATTCCTCCAGGGCAGAAATATTTTTAAGTGGGCTTTAAGATTCAATTTCAAAGAGACTCTATAGGGGTAGGGCAGACACCTTCAATCCAGCGATACACAGAAAAGATATGAGCTGGAACAAAAAAACTGTAAGATCAGGAATTGTCCTGGATTTATCAGGAATGTACCTGAATCACAGAGTTCTGACATCTTCCTGGTTCTGTTTTGGGAAGAAATTGTCCCAGGAGTGTGGGTGGTCCCAGAACGACCTAAGATGTTGGTCATGAATGACAGGAGCATGACAGCGGTATGGGTTCATCTCCTCCATCTACCTTGGTGTTATGGATAGCCTTGCCTGGTATCCTTTGGGAAAAGTCACGGAGCTTGTGTAGTATTCCGCCCTCCCCTTGTGGGAGAAAAGGGATAGAAAATGGTGTCCCGGGATATTGTAGCAACAGGGCAAAATATAGCTAAGAGGAAATTTGAATGGTCATGAAGCATCTTGCAGTTGTGGTCTGGCTTGTATCTACACAACTGAGCTTAGTCCCCCATCCCTTGAGAAGACTGCCCAGTATTCACAGTATCTCCATGGCAACCAGGACTGCAGCCCAATCTGTATGTATACATGTGCTGGACAATGTCATAGAATCATAAGATGTAGGGCCAGATGAGCCTTAGAAGAAAATATATACATATTGATATATATTTGTGTGTGTATGTATACTTAAAGAGACAGTGTACTATAAAAGATATAGAGCTGGCCTTGGAAAACCTGGATTCAAGTTCCATCTCTGATATACACTAAGACTTTCACTTAACCTTGGGCTCCTAGGTTTATACCTACATTTGCATATGTATACACACATACACACACACACACACACACACACACACAGCCAGAGACACAGAGACAGGCAGAGGGAGAGACAGAGAGAGGAAGAAAGACAGACAGACAAACAGAAACAAAGAGACAGACAGAGACAGACACAGAGAGAGAGATTTGTGTGCAGTAATGGAAGAATTCAGATCCATGACCACTAATTAGGACTGGCAACTTGCTTGTATCATATAGTCCTAGAAAGTTTACTGGGGTCTGTGAGAGGTTGCATCTTATTCATGGTCACACAGATGATATACATGCATTGGGACCTCAAGCCCCTTTCTTCCTGAACCCACAGTTGGCCCACTATCTCCCCTGCAAAGTTGCTTACATTTCTAATCGTATGGATCCACAACTACCCATAGTCCTAGAAGAATAATTACAGTGTTGTTAACACCTCCTTTTCTGCCCCCCACAGCCTATTTGGAGAACAGTCATCTGCCCTTCACCTAGAAGCATATTTAGGATCATTTGTAGATGTGGACAGTTAGTAGCTTCAGTGCTTGACAGATATCTGACTTGGTACACATTGTGGTCATTGTTGTTTTGTCCTTCATTCAAGAGAACCATGACATCAGGGAGGTGATGCCATGACATGCAAGTAAATTGGATTACAGTGAGGCAGGGCTGTGCAAAGTCACCAGCCTCACTTTCTCCTCCAGAGCCCTCTAGGTCCCAGTGCCCAGATATAGATCCAGATGGCTGAAGATGACCCCCAGGAGTCATAGATGGAGATCAGGGAAGAACATATCCAGCCTTCTTCTAGAGGAAGTCCTAATCCCTCTTAATTCCATCTGTTGATCATCTCCAATTTATCCTATATGGAGCTTCTTGGTACATAGTTGTCTGCATGTTCTCACCCTAGATTAGACTGTAAGCACCTTGAGGGCAGGGACCATTTTTTTGCTTTTCTTTGTATCCCCAATACTTAGCACAGCGCCTGGCATACAGTAGGCATTTAATAAATGTTTACTGACTGAATGATTTCCTAGCTTATGGGAAGGGGAGAACAAAGCCCAGTTTCCCCCTCCTCAATCCTAACTTTAGTGAGAAGCAGGATTGGAGGAAGCCCGCTGACTGGACTCGGGGCAGGGGCCACTGGGCCTTCCACAGAACATTGTGGTCACTTGTTATAAAAATTGATTATTATTCAAATTCATAAGAATAAGAGTCATTCTTTCAATGGATGGGTCAAGGATAAGAATAGACAGTTTTCAAACAAAGAAATTCAAGCTTTCTATAATCACTAACAATTGTTGTTGAGTTGTGTCTGGCTCTTCGTGATGCATTTTGGGGTTTTTCTAGAAAAAGATACTGGAGTGGTTTGCCATTTCCTTCTCCAGCTCATTTTACAGATGAGGAAACTGAGGCAAACAGGGTTAAGTGATTTGTTCAGGGTCGCACAGCTAGTGTCTGAGGCAGGATTTGGACTCAGATCTTCCTGATTCCAGGGCCTAGCCACTAATAATTAGAGAATTACAAAATAAAGCATGCAAGGTGGCACAGTGGATAAGTGCCTCCTAGGTGCCAGGCACTCTTCCAGGTACTAGAATGAAAGTAATTGAAACTGAGGCCCAGAAATGTGAATGACTTGCCCAAGGTCACACAGTTGGTAAGGAGAAGTCTGTCCTCCGTTGCCCTGAAATAGCATCTTCTTTTCCTGCCTCCACAAACAAAAGGCAAGGGTTTCCCGGGGGAGGATGATGGCCAGTCATGTCCCTTATTGTGACCTTAGCGCCACAGCATCCCCAGCCTACCCACCCACACTCAGCAGGTCTGTAGAAGAGGTCTTTTAAATAAGATACATTTAAAGCCCGGTCCCTTGGGCCTAGCCCACAATCCCTGGGTACTTGGCTTTATGAGCCTTGGGGGCCAAACAACTTAGCTCTAATTGTTTTTTGTTTAACTAGGCCACTTAAACCAGGGAACCTTTGTCTAGCAGGCCCGTATTTATAGGCCTGGCTTTGTCACACTGTCCTACTGTTCTTTAAACTTAGGGTTTGGTATTTCTTTGTCTTATTCAGGTAGAAAGAAATCATCTGTCTCTGTCTTCGTGGAAACAACTTGTAATACGGGGAAGGAAAGGATAGTGTTCAGATTTGAGGTATCGAAAACAGAAAATCCCCTTCTCTCTGGGCTAGCATTAAACTACAGAGGGCAAACTGTGTGTTTGCCGGGACAGACTGGTCTGTAACGGCATCACTTTGGCAGAGTGGAACAGAGAATGGGAAGCAGTCGAGGACCTGGGGTAGAGGCCCAGCTCTGACCTTTCCTAACTGTGTGACTCTGAATCTCTCTGAGCTTCACCTTCCCCATATGTAAAACAAATGAATGAATGAATAATAATAATAACACACTTAGATAGTTCTTTAAAATTTACAAAGTACTTTATAGAGATTAAAGATGTGTGTTCCTGGTCAAGTCACTTAACCCTGTTTGCCTCAGTTTCCTTATCTGTCAAATGACCTGCAGAAGGAAATGGCAAACCACTCCAGTATCTTTGTCAAGAAAATCCCAAGTGTGGTCACAAAAGGTCAGATACAACTAATGAACCCCCCCCCCAATGATTAATTTAACTTTAAATGACAAGAACAATTAAATGTTAGATTTTTGCCACTATTAATACTTTTGAAATAACTTCCATATGAAAATAACTATAAAAACTTAGCTGTTGCTAGCTGTGTCCTTGGTTCTCTTTCCTCTCCCATTCAGTTGTGTTCCTGTAGGCCCTTCCTTTGCTACAATCCTCTCTGTTGTGTATTCTGCTCAAGAGCTGGTTTTGTCACTTTTTCGTCTTCCCTGAGTGTTTTCACATTTCCTTATGTGATGGGGCTGGGGAGGCGGGATGACTGGTCAGTCGCACCCAGTCCCAGGAGCATTTGGAAAAGGTGCTGCCTGCTGGCAAGTCCCATGATAAAGGGACTTTGGGAAGCATGTGACAGCATGGAATAGAGGGCCCCTGGCCTCTCTTCAGAGCATGGGTGAGTATTCTGTGACTGTGTGCAGTCTACTTACTGTGTGATGACCAATTCAATTGACTACAGGGCCTGTACTGGGAATTCATACCAAAGTGGGAGGAGATCCTCTTCTTCCTCCTGGCCACAAGGCATAAGGATAAGTCTGAGCTACAGAAGGCCATGGAGGATAGGATGGCTTTACTCAGGCTGCCAATGGGAGCATGCTTGCGTCTGAGAGGAGGCTGCTTGCTGTTTATGTCTTCTTTCCTTTGGTACAGGACATTGTGAGACTCTAAACAGTTGGAGGAACCACCAGAGGCACAGCTGTCTATGGCAGACACTAGTGTAGCTGGCACAGCCAGGCCCCATGCACCAGCATGGTCCTGAAGAGTGTCCTGTGGGATCCAGTCCAGAAGTGACTTATCTGGCAGCCAAGATGCTATTTCCTTCAGGCAAGGGAGCAACTCCATCTATTGGTGATGCTAATTTTGGAAGAAAACTTTGTGAAGCCAATGCTTTATGAAAACCACTTTAAGTGTGAGCCCAGCCTCCCCAGGAACCAAGATGGTAAACAAAAAAGTGTGCCCTAGTTTTGAGAGGTTGCAGAAGGATGGGGCGGGGACAATTGTTTGTATTCTGGTTCTTTCTATATTTTCAGTATATATCCTTTTGTAAAAGCTAATTAATACTAATTGGCTTCATGTTTTTACATATTAAGCACTGGTCATTGATATTGGCAAGGATATACCAAGAAGCCATCCCAATTCTTCAAGGTTACTCCTACGACCCTGAGGCAGCAGGGTGATGTAGCCACCCTATGGGGACCCAACTTGTTAGTCTGAGCAGAACTTTGGATAAGGACCCCAGGTGCCATGTGGGTAACATGCAAGTTCCTCACACTTTTTGTATGTATCATGTGTGATCATACTACAGTATTACTTTACGTGATCTGACAGCTGGGCATGGTAGCCAGAGGACTAGCCTTGTGGTCAGAAAGACCTAGA
Organism: Pseudochirops cupreus; assembly: GCA_028627135.1. NCBI lineage: Eukaryota > Metazoa > Chordata > Mammalia > Diprotodontia > Pseudocheiridae > Pseudochirops > Pseudochirops cupreus. The sequence continues at coordinate 117,064,632 of CM053582.1, read as the reverse complement.
TTTGAGTTCCGCTTCTCACACGTGGCAAATATGTTCCAGGCAATGCTCTAGGACTGTAACTCAAAGATATCTTGTCTATCTGTATTGATATGTAGGGAATTTATAACAGCTAATAATAGTTGGTATTTATACAGGACTTTAGCAGCTAGGAGGCATCACAGATAGAGGCTGGGCCTGGACTCAGGAGAACCCGAGTTCAAATCTGGCATCAGACCTATACTAGCTGTGTGACCCTGGGCAAGTCACTTTACCCTATTTGCCTCAGTTTCCTCATGAGCTGGAGAAGAAAGAAATGGCAAACCACCTGAGCATCTTTGGCAAGGAAAACCTCAAATGGGTTCCCAAAGAGAAGATCACAGCTGAAACAACAACACACAGGACTTCAAGGTCTGCCAAGTACTGAGCAAATATTATTTCATCTTATCCCCATGACAACCCCAGGAGATTTTACAAATGAGGAAAGTGAGGCAGACAGAGGAGTGATTGGCCATTTAGGGCTAGATTTGAACTCAAGACTTCCTGGCTTCAGGTCCAGTGTTCTGTGCAGTGTGGTGCCACCTAGCTGAATGTCCACATCTGAATTGTCCTACATGGATGAGAGCGCAGGTCCAGCTTCCCCTCCTCCTCTCCAAAAAAACCCTTTGCGTGGGTATACCAAGGGTCATCCATCATTTTCATTTATTTCCACTTTTTAAACAAACAATGCTCCTGTAAACATCTTTGTATGGATAGTTCTTTTGCTCTTAATAACATTCTATGGGAGCATTCCCAAGAGTTTAATGGTTTGGGTCAGATAATATCATTTATTTTGTAACATATACAGTTATATGTTTTACATATAACTGCTATATAATTTCATTTTTATAACATTTTTATATTTATAGCAGTTGGCATGTAAGTCTACCATATTGCAAAAGCACCAACTACATGTGTTTCTCCACGGCTCACACCAGCACTGAGTTTTGTCTTCTTTTTGTTTAGTATCCATTTAGAATGAGTGCCTTAACAGTCTTCTAATTTTGCATTTCTTCAGTTGTAATAGAAATTGAAATTTTGTTCAAGTGGTTAGTTGGAATTGTATATCCTCTCTGTAAATTGTCTGTCTATATGATTTGCCAACTTATATATTGGTCATTGCTTCTGAACATTTGTGCCAATTCTTTGAGAACTCAGTGTCAATTGTTATTTCATACTTGCCCCAAATATTTTCTCAATACTCTTTTTTTTATCCTGGTTACATTATATTTGGTTTGATTTGTTTTTATTTTTATGTAATTAAATCCATCTAATTTACCCCCAATAATCTCTTGCATTTGTCTCTCTCACCTCTACAGTTGAGATAAGTGTATCATTGCATTTTGTTTTACGTGTGCTTTATGTTTCACTCTTTGGTTTCACAAAGGGCAGACATAACTAATGACCCCCCCCAAATGGTTAACTTAACTTTAAATGAAAAGAACAATTAAATATTAGATTTTTGCTGCTATTTTTATATGCCCATATGGTGTAAGATATATTCATTTTTCATTGTATCAATAGTCAGTTTTCCTAACAGCATTTATGAAATATTTTCCTCCCTCTCCTCCCATTTAAAAATTGTTCATAGATTTTCACATTCATCTGGTTCAATTTCTAGGAACTCAATTCAGTGGTCTGTTTGGGTCCAGTACCAAATAGTTTGGATGAGAAACTGCTTTGTAATATGTTTTCAGTTCCTATAGGATGAGTCTTCTTTAATCATCTTCCTCACCACCACCAAAGAGTTCCCTTGATACCCTTGTCCACTGATAAGTCTATGTAAATGTTATCTTATTTTATACAGTTCCTTATATAAACTCATTAGTCTTGTGTTGAATTTCCAAATTAATGTGGGAGAACTGGCATTTATACTGTTTATCCACTGTAGGTCCCTTCAATGATTCAGATCTACTTTTATTTCTGACAATACATTTTTAGTGTTATCTTTCCAAAGGTCATGTGTGTATCACGGTAATTTAATTTGTAAATATTAGTAAGGGATTCTTTTTAGTATAAATGTTATTTTAAATTAGTTTTTTTGCTGGTAGCATACAAAAGTGAAAATGGTTTTTGTGACTTTATATTGTTTCCTGGATGGTGTGAGCCGAGGATAGAGAGCTAGCTTTCTAGTCATCTAGACCTGAGTTCAAATCTCACCACTAATACAGACTAGCTCATTACCCTGGGCAAGTCACTTAAACCTCCCAGTGTTCTAGGTAACTCCCTAAGACAATGAGTTCCACCCCCCTTTCCCTTTTCATTGAGCACAAATTCTTCAATTTTTTCTCTCTTCCAAGTCACAAGTTCTTCTCCCTACTCTTTTCCCCACCCATGAGCAAATTAATTTTTTTTAAATCCTCAATACATTTCTACATAATATGACAAAACATATCCTACATACAAATTAGCCAGGTCTAAAAATGTACATAAGAGTATTTCTTCTTTTTGAAGGCAATCAAGGTTAATTGCCCACGGTCACACAACTAGTAAATGTCTCAGGCTAGATTTGAACTCAGGTCCTCATGACTCCAGGGCTGATGTAGTCTAGGCCAGTGGTTCTCAACCTTCCTAATGCCGAGATCCTTTAAAACTCGTATGTGGGAGTATCTGCATGTGGGCAGACCCGCCCAAAGACAGATAGAGGAGCAGTGTCTCAGTTCCTAAGACCATCAGAAATATGTGTTTTCGGATGGTCTTAGGAGAAAGGGTCATTCAACCCCTAATGGGGTCGCCACCCACAGGTTGAGAACTGCTGCTCTAGGCCCAAGATTCAGAGAAGGTATTGACCTGCATTCATAGAGGGAGTTTAGTTTCCTTCACCAGTGAAATCCTCCGTTTAGTCCCTTACAAACTTGCTGAGCTCCTTTATGATCTCAGCTAACAATCCTACCATCTGCAAATAAGGAAATTTTGACCTCTTCATTTTTGGCATGAATCCTCCTAATTTCCTTTTCTTGCCTTGTGACTGTATACATCTTAACTACATGTGAAATAGCAAGGGTAAGAATGAGTTCTTCTGGTCTATCTACATTTGTTCTTAGTAGAAATGCTTCTGATACATTATTACTTCACATAATTCTGGCTCTTGAGCAGACTGGATATAACTCTCTAGTTCATAATGCTCGATTTAATTCATTTTCCCTTAAAAAGTACATTGTGACCTATTCTTCACAACTTTGAAACTGATATGGTTTCATTTGTGAAACATACTAGCAATTTTGGAGCAATGGTTTATTTTTATTTTTTCAGATTAATTTTTTAACTATACGAGAAGATTCATGATTAATTATTTTGTTGACTCAGGATCCCCATAGGGACAGCTAGGTGGTGCAGCATAGTGCCAGACCTAGAGTCAGGAAGACTCATCTTCCTGAGTTCAAATCTGGCCTCAGATATTCACTACCTGTGTGACCCTGGACAAGTCACTTAATCCTGTTTGCTTCAGTTTCCTTATCTGTAAAAAGAGCTAGCAAAGAAAATGGTAAACCACTCCAGTATCTTTGCCAAGAAAACTCCAAATGGGGACATGAAGAATCAGGCACGACTGAACAAAAGGGTGCCCCATAAAGTTCTACATCCAAGTGTCATGATGGCCTGGAGATGGGCATGGGTACTTGAATAGTAGACCAGAGGAATGCAAGCACAGATAGGTCCACCAAAGCTAGAGTAACATCTGTCAAACATATTTTTAGGGTTAAGGTAGAATCTTATATGGATACTCCATATATGCAACCTAGACTGTCTATGAGTTAGTGTCATATTTTCTTTCAGTGAACTGACCCCCTCACCTAGGTAGGTGCCGAGTGGAGCTATAATATAAGAAAAGCCTTTGGGGAAAGCCGTGACACCCCATTTGAGGAGGAGGCCCACATCACGTGCCTTCCTCCCTGATGAGAGGAGGCTGCACTCTGTGCCCCTTGTCCTGACTACTCTGTCCCTAGGCACAGCCCGTGGCCAAGATGGCTGAACATACACGTGATCTCATCAACCACCATAGATTGACTGATATCTGTAGGCTAATCAGTCCCAGATTTATTTGTGCTGCCCCGCTGTCCCTCCTGATTTTCAGTCTCACATATCCCATTATCTATTGAACATCTTGAACTGGCTAGTCCACAGATACCTGAAATACGACATCTATGCAAATATACAAAGTACTTTTTAATTAAATTCGTTGTCTTTCCCCACACATTTCATCCAACTCACCATGTGGGTACTTCTGTGACACTTCGTTTCAGCTCCTCTTTATGCATCATCTTCCTCCATTAAAATGTAAGCCCCTAGGGGCGGCTACGTGAGGCAGGGAATAGAGTGCTGGCCCTGGAGTCAGGAGGATCTGAGTTCAAATTCCGCCTCAGACACTTAACACTTACTATAACCATGTGACCTTGGGCAAATCACTTAACCCCAATTGCCCTGCTTTCCCCCCCGCAAAAACCAAAAAAAAAAAAAAATAGAACATCTCAGTTCCCAGCTCCTTCCTGATCCAGTTATTGTTACTTTCTCCCTCTTAAAATTACTTTGTGTTACTTGGTGTAGACTTTGTATGTATGTACTTGTGTAGGGGGTGCAGTAGATAAAGCACCAAGCCTAAAAATATGTTTGATACCATCAGCTGATATACTAGCTTTTGGGGGCCTATTTGGAGGCAGGAAGACCTGAATTCAAATCTGCCTTCCGACACTTACTAGCTTTATGACCCTGGGCAAGTCACTTCACTCTGTTTGCTTCAGTTTCTTCATCTGTAAAATGGACTGGAGGAGGAAATGGCAAACCGCTCCAGTATCTTTGCCAAGAAAATCCCAAATGAGGTCATGAAGAATTAGACATGACTGAAGAACAGCAACATATGTATATGCTGCATCCTTCCAGAATAATGTAATGCTTCTAGAGCAAGTACCATTTCCTAGCAAAGTGCTTTGCACATAGTAATAAATTAAATAAATTAAATTATTGTTATATTACTATAATTGTTGATTAAGTAAATTAATTTAAAATAATTTTTAAAAGACTACTTTGGAACAATTTCTAAAGTCACCTTGTACTGAATGCTGTAAAATTAGAATTATCCAGCTTGCTGCCAAAGAAGAGACATTAAAAGCATGTCAGGTGGTGGACTATGGGTGTGGAACAATAGAGGTTTTTATTATGTTGGTTAAGTTTGTTGAACTGCATTTTTCCTCATTGTCTGTTCTCTGTTATAGGGAATACTCTCCAGGCAGGGGAATGGGGAGAGATGCGTTGAGAAACAGAGATGATATAAAAAGGTATCAAGAAAAATTATTTTTTTAAAAACTGCCTTGCAGCAAAACTCCTGTTTTTCACATTAATGTAACCAAAACCTATTAGAAGACAGTGATGTATTAACATTTGAATGTAAAGATGATTGAATTCCGTCTGCTCTCATATTTTCGCTGGCAGAATCTCAGGAAAATGAGATCACAATCTTTTTTCTGCCATGCGTGTTATCAAGTATGGGGTGGGGGGGATGGAGATAATAAAATGATTGAAAAGCTAATAAAATGGGGTGGGCCAAGTGATATCATTTCAAATTTATAATGTACCTTTTACCTTCGTAAAGAAAATGGGAGATAAATAATTAACGCACATGAGAAGAATAGAGTCTGAGAGCTCGTGGAAGTTTCAGGGCACCTAGAGAATCTCACCTAGATTCTCCTGCCTTCTGAGGCCTTAGAGAAATCAATGTCATCTTTCTCTGTGTCCACAGCATAAATATACTTGCTGAAAATGTAGCCTGTATATGCTCTGAGGGTCTTCATCCCAATTCCCATTGCCACTGACAAGTTGAGGCCCCAGAGCTTAGCTACATCTCCCCCTTAGGATTCTAGGAGTATCTCTTGGGGGTCAGAGGCAATTTTCTAACGGCATCAGCTCTTGCCTGCATTGGTGTGCTTCTTCACCACCCCCAAGATTATGAATTAAGAATCTATTAAGTTAGTCAGCCTCAAGTAGCTTTGAGAAAGGGGTGTTTACTAAGACAGTACAGGAAATGGTACAAATCATGGCGATAATGGTACAAGTACATACTACATTCAGGCAAAATCAAGTTCTATTTAAAATACACATGACAAATGGAGTAAGTCACAATTCCAGGTTGTTGGAAGTCCTTTTCTCCCATTCATGGGGTGCTGAAGAGATTCCCCTTAGCGATAGGGGGCTCATTATTGAGCTCTGAGTCCAGTCTGTCCTTAACTCCTGAAGCAAACATTACAACCAGCTGATTCCAGGACCCTGTTAGGAGGGTAATGTTGCTGTTGTTCTGTCATTTTTTCAGTGGTGTTCAACTCTTCATGACCCCATTTGGGGTTTTCTTGGCAAAGATATCAGAGTGGCTTGCCATTTCTTTCTCCAGCTCATTTTACAGATGAGGAAACTAAGGCAAACAGGGTAAAGTAACTTGCCCAGGGTCACATAACTAGTGAGTGTCTGAGGCCAGATTTGAACTCAGGGAGATGAGTCTTCCTGACTCCAGGCCCAGTGTTCTATCCACTCCACTGTCTAGTTTCCTTAGGAGGGTAATGGGAAGATGAAAAGTCCAAAATCTTCCTAACTCTTTGAATCTTACAAGGCCCTTTTCCTCTGGCCAAAGTTGGGGGTGAGGGATGAAAGATATGGTCAAGGCCAAATCCAAAGCTTCTCCTTCCAATCTTCCAAGTGGTTTCTTCTCAAGGGTTTTCTCTAGACCTCTATGTTTGCTCCAATTTTTGGAAATTAATCCCCTCCCATCATTACTGCTAGTTTATAGTTGATCCTTAGGATATGATCAAGTTCCCTCAGGCTTTCTAAACACAATTTTCATGCAATTTCATTCTAGTTCAAAGACCTTTTATCAATTAGTCTAAGGTCTATAGGTGATTGATTGATTAAGAACTCATGCTCTACCAAATATCAAAGCTAAAATGAATTGGTTTTAACCTAAGCCTTACAAATATATACTTAAATAGTTCAAAGACTTCTGATTTTGTTGGAATTCCTTCCACCACCGCTGATCTCAACCCCTAGGAAAAGCATTGTGGCATTTTTGAGCTAGATCATGTCTAAGGTCAAAATCTATAATCTTCTGTTTTGGGAGATGGCCTTCAAGAGCAACTGTGGCCAAAACGTCCAACACCTGAAGTCAACACCTTGATGAGCCTGTCTGTACTTACCTAGACTGGTCTCCTAATGACAGACATCAGCAGGGCCATTTTTGAGGCTTTTTCAGTTTGGTGAGACTTCACTTACTCTTCTCTAGCAGTCACTCACTTCCAGGCTATAATGAGGCATTTAAAAAGGGCTTTAATAAAGGAATAAATAAGGGGGTCTCCTACTTTTGTGGGCCTCTATGGATTGTGTGAGAAATCCTGAAAGATGAGGAGGGCATTGGGGTGGCTTCCAAGCCATGGATCTTCCCTTCTCTTTTGGACACATGAGCACCAGCACTGCCAGGATGGGGACAGAACTTGGAGCCATGACAAAAGTGGCAAAGTGACAAATTTAGGATTATGGTTCCCCAGTTGGAAGGGACCTCAAAGGCCACCTAGTCCAACTTCCTCACTTTAACAGAGCCTAGGATGATAGATCAAGAGGGGACCTCCTGGGCTATCTGGTCCAATGTTTTCATTTTTACAGATGAGGAAACTGAGGAACAAGGATATTAAAGTGACTCACCCAAGGTCACCCACGTAGAACTGAAACCCAGGTAATTTGAATCCAGAACAAAGGTTCTTTCTGTTGCACTACATTGCTTTCCTTGACTTGAGATAAGGAAAAACTTGCCAATGATCATAGCTATCCCAAATTGGAATCATGGGATAAGATGCTTCAGAAAGTAGGGAGTTCCTCTTCAGTGGAAGCCTTCAAGCAAAAACTGGTTAGTGATTTGTTGGGAATGTTATAGAAGTGATTCCTTAAGAACTCTGAGTTGGACCCAATGGCCTCTGAGAACTCTTCTTATTCTGAGATTCTATGATTCTAAATGCCTTTATCCCTGAACCAAGAATTCCATCTGCTTCTGAGTGATAAAGAAAAGCCTCCAGATGTCAAGTGGTCAAGTCAACAAGCATTTCTTAAGAACTTACAATGTTCCAAGCCCTGTGCAAAGCTTCGGGAATACAAATACAAACAAAAGGAAAGACAGTCCCTGCCCTCAAGGAGCTTACATTCTAATGGGAGAAGAAGCTATGACTAGGTTGGGGAGGGGGAAATAGGTAACCTGTGTGGGGCAGGATAGAAAGATGGAGGACTGTAGATGGCAGTCCAGTGAGAAATGAAGATATGACTAGCCTGGGTACCCTCTCTAAATGGAAATTCTGGAAGAGGCCAACCAATCAGAAGGAGGGGTTGTGGGGGCTTGAGAAAAGTGAGAGCCAGGGCTAAAGTGATCTTCCAAGAGGAACAGTTTTCTTGGGCATGATAACATAGTCCAGGGGACCACTTGGTGAGAGGCCTCAGTTGTAATTGGAGTCCCAGAGAAAGGAGCAGATGAGAGAGAATTCACACATCCCCCCTCCCTCCTACTCCTACCCCATCCCAAAGGACTCAGAAGCCACCCACCAGACTTGCATGCTGCCTCCTTAGCTGCACAAATCTTAAAAATCATTAAAAATTAACCATGCCTCAATCTCTCCATCTGTAAAGTGAAGATAATGTTTATTCCACATGCCCTACATAGGTGTTATGAAGCTTAAGTAATTAATGTTTGCCATGTCCTTTGTATTCTGCTGGTAAAAGTGACACATGAGATCTAATGCTTCTAGAAAATTTCCTTGTGACACAGAAACACTAGCAAAAGAGAAGGGACCCTGTATTTGGAGGCAGAGGACTTGGGTTCAAATCTCAGGTCTGTCATCAACTTCTGTGTTTCTTGGTCCATGTCACTTCACTTCCTGCTTTGGGCTCAGTTTCCATATCAGTAAAATGAGTTTTGAGGAGATGACTGCTAAAGTATCATCAACTCTAAATAACTGGTCCTATGAATACACACTTTTTTTCCCTTTTACCTGAATACAGAATGAATTCCTATACAGGGATGTGCCAGAGCCATCATGGGAGAGCTGGTTGTTAAATTTCCAGGGTGAGCATTTACGCCTTGGAAATCAGCAAGTGAGGGGCAGCTAGGAGGCTTGGTGGATAGAGCACTGGCCCTGGAGGGAAGGGGGAACCTCCTGGTGTGCCCCTCCTAATACCTATCAGCTAACTATCATCAATTAGCTTTTACAAACAACAACACAAAACATAGTACTAACTGAGAAGGCATAGCAAGAACAGAAATTACAAAAATATTCCCCAAATAGGAGTGCACTCTCATCATGCATACTCAAGATCCCTGGGGAAGAGTTGATTTAAAAGAGCAAAGATCACTATCATAAAGCCACACATCAAGGGAACTTCTGGAGCTGAGAGATGCTTTGTGACTCTTGGTCCAGGGAATCCTTGTTTTCTCCATCAGGGAATCCCTGCCAGGTTTGCTTCAGGGCATAGCATCAAGGGAGACACTAGATATTCATGGATACATGGTTTCTGGGGAAGCCGGGGGGAGGGGAGATAGATTGCTAATGCCCCTTCCCCAAATGGCATCTCTTCCTCCCTTGGAATCCACCAGGAAAGAATTAGACACATGAATGGAAAACCTTCGGCCTCCAAGGCACACGTGGCCTTCCAGGTCCTTGGGTGTGGTCTTTCAACTGAGTCCAAGTTTTATCGAACAAATCCTTTTATTAAGGGGGATTTGTTATGTGAAGCTTGGAGTCAATCAAAGGGCCACACATGAGGACCTAAAGGGCCATTTGTGGTCTCCAGACCACAAGATCATCTGCTGAAACCTTTTGTATATATACAGATTCAGGAAAGACTACGCTTGTCCTGTGCCATCAGACCTCAGTCAACCTGAAGACATTTCATTACTCTATAGTACCCTCACTGTAGTCACTTACCTTACCCTTAGTCACTCAGGACTGAGTGTTAAGCACAGAGTAAAGCCTCTATGTATTGGCCTGAAACCAGGCAGTGTATATCACACACGCTTCAAATAACCCACCAGGATTGACAAATCCATGCATGCTCTAAGGGCTGAGCCCTCATTGACCAGTTCCTGCATTACAGCAGGAACATTCCCAACAGTGAGACCGCTGATCTAATGGAACATTGAAATCTTGCCAAAGGGTTCTTAAAAGACATAGTTTTGTCTGTTAGCTTCCCCTTATCCTCATGATTATTTTATTCCCTTTAAAGTAATCTAATGGTTTAATCCACATAACTTCTTCTAGAAACCATGTTATTCCCTCCTTCCTCCCCCAGTCGGATGTTCATGTGTTATTGTTCAATGACTCCAACCTAATCTAATTGGATGGATGGGGGGGTTGCTGGGCGAGGGAGCAATCACTCCCGGTTCTCCCAGTAGGATACCTTTGTTGCTATTATCAAGGCTTTGAAAAAAATGCTAATAACAAATCAACTCATATAAATGTGAAGGCAAAGAGACCATGGCATGGCAGAGCTCCTGAACCTTCTGTGGTCTCTGAGAATCATAAAGCTCCCCAAGACAGTCGTGATGTTTAGGGCATTACTAGTTGTCTTACAGGGCTCTTCCCCCTTCTTTGTTAGAACATGGAAGCATGGATAGAGTGCTGAGCCTGGAGTTAGGAAGATCTGAGTTGAAAGCCAGCCTCAGACATTTACTAGTTGTATGACCTGGGCAAGTTTTTTAAGCTCTATCTGCCTCAGTTTCCTTAAATGTGAAAATGAAGATCATAATAGCACCTGCCTTCTAGAGTTGTTGTGAGGATTAAATGAGATAATATTTGTAAGGGGGCAGAGCCAAAATGGCAGTGTAGAAGCAGGAAAATTCCACAGTTCTCCCCATAACCACCTCAAATACCTATAAAATATGACTCTAAACAAATTTTAGGGCTCCAGAACTCACAAAAGCACAGAGAAACAAAGCTCCCACTGAAGGTTGGACAGGAAGGGCTCATTGCAGCACACTGGGAGCCAAAACCAGCCCAGCCTGAAACTGCAGCTTGGCCCTGGGCTGGATCTTTCAGGAGAGAGGATCACAAGCAGCTGCGGCAATTTCCAGAATTATCAGCCCATGAGAAACAAAGACTAAGTGACAGGTTAGTGGAACTTGGCTAAATCTGGGGGAGAAAAGGGGGTCCAGCCGGCCTCCTCCAGGGCAATAAAGCAGCTGAAGTGGTGGCTCTGCAGCTGCCTCCATGTGGCTGCTTCAGAAGTCCCAGCCTGCAGATTGCAGGGGAGCCAAGCAATCATTCAGAGGCTAAGT
>CM053582.1:117037713-117052830 GCA_028627135.1 Pseudochirops cupreus | reverse complement strand
ATCATTATTATTATTTACATGCAACCAGGAAATAAGATATACAGGTACTGGGGTAGGGAGATCCATCTTGCCCTACCAGCAAGTCAGAGGGGTGATGGGGGAGTATATAGGAGAGAGCAGATTGGGGAGGGGGCATACAGTAGGATCGCTGTTTTGGGGTGGTGGGTAGGGGAAGGAGGGGGAGATAATTTGTAACTCAAAATTTCATGGAAATAAATGATGTAAACTAAAAATAAACAAACCTTTTTTTAAAATAAAGAAAAAAAATAAAGAGATAATATTTGGAAAAGCACCCAGCACAGTGGCTGGTACATAGAGGGCACTTAATTACTTGTTTTTAGGGCAGCTAGATGTTAAATCTCTATCTGAAAACTAGGATAAAGTACCAGACCTGGAGTCAGGAACACCCCTCTTCTTGAATATAAACTTGGCCTCAGATACTTACTAGCTCTGTGACTCGGGACAAGTCACTAACACTGTTTGCCTCAGTGTCCTCGCCTATAAAATGAGCTGGAGAAGGAAATGGCAAACCACTCCATTATCTTTGCCCCAAGAAAACCCCAAATGGGGTCACAAAGAATCAGACATGACTGAATAACAAACTGAACAAAATTACTGGTTTTCTTTCTTCTCTTGTTAATGAAGGACCAGGTAAGAGGACATTAAAGTGGGAGATTGTATCAGCAAGCACCCTGGCACATCCAGGACGGCCTGCTTGCACAGGTTCTTTTATCTGATTTGCTAAAGGGAAACAATCTTACTTTAATTACAGAGAAGCAGAAAATACAAGCAGAGAAATTAGCCAGAAATTCAATAGACAGGGCTCCTACTGTCTGAACAAAGTAATACAATCACCCATATACACCAGCAGATAGGGAGAGCACAAACCTCTGAGTAGCCAGGGAGCTCTTAACAGTTACTCAGAGTCCTGTCCAGGGAATCAAAAGGTCCTTTTCATAAGCAAACCCCCAAAGCAAAATGCCAACTTTCCAGGATATATAACAAAGATTCAGCCCTTGATTGGCTCAGAGTCAGAAGGCACTAAACCTACTTGACTCAGCACAGTTGTGAATTATCAAGGTTCAAAGGTGATTAATCCTTCATATGTTTACAATTTAGCCTGAGCCTAGGAAACTGAGCTCCAGAAAAAAAAATAATGAAAAATCCCACTTTGCTTATGCTTACAGAGATGAGATTCCCTTTGGTAAGCAGTACACATGTTTAGAGGGGTAAAATACCCCAAACCACAATCATAGCAAAATGAACTCTGAGAAAAGAGAATTCAGACGTCAGCCCTGAAGGTTTAAGTATAAGGTGTTGCTATGGCCCCAAAGGTGCCCACCAACCAAATGCTGACATATGATACAATGGAAGGAGACTCAACCTAGAGTCATGGGACCTGAGTTCAAATTTCTACTCCAGGGGCAGGTAGGTGATGCAGTGAATAGAGCACCAGCCTTGGAATCAGGAGGACCTGAGTTCAAATCCAGCCTCAGACACTTAACACAAAAACTAGCTGTGTGACCTTGGGCAAGTCACTTAACCCCAGAAGCCCTGCTTTCCCCCCTCCAAAAAGACCAAAAAAAAATCCTTCCAAATTTCTACTCTGCCACTTACTGTCTGTGTGACTTTGAGCAAATCAAAAACTCTCTGGGCCTCCATTTCCTAACCTTGATCTTGCCATGACCCACAAGTGCTCTTCCGTGTTTATGAACCCTAAAATCTTTCATCTGATTATCAGCTTTTATCTTTCCATCCTTCCCTATGCTTTTTGAACCTTAGTCCTGTTCTTTATCTTTACCAGATCCTCCAATATCTCCAACCCTGAGTGCTTTCCCCAAGCCATCACCCCTCCATTGACTACCCTCCCCCATTTCCAATCTCAGCATTTAAGTGAGCCAGTTCAAACTTCCCCCTCTCAAAATGCCCCTCACCCTCTTTTCTACTTGCCTCTCATTGTCGAGAGCACCACCATCCTCCCAGTTACTCTAGGCCACTCAATCAACGTTGTGATGGTGGCTTTGACCCAGCTTTTGCTTCAGACACTGATTAAGGCCTCTAGACCTTCAGACCTGTTCCCATCGTCCTTGTTGCTAACCCCTGTTTGTATACACACAGTTATGCCCACAAATCAGGAACTTCCTGGCTATGATCTCCTCCCACACACCCTAATACAGCCATCGTCCCTTTCCAAACTGAAAGACTATCCAACAGCTACAAGGGACCCACTCATCCATAGCTGCTGTCAGAGCTGGAATGTGAGTAGGTGGGGGATAGATTCCATGGTTTTTCACTTGAATTCCCACCAGACTTTCAGTTGCACGCCTTCTGGCCCAGGGATGCACTCGTGCCTAGCTTGTCAATGAAATCAAGAGACTCTGCTCTGTCTGCATGAGAAACCATGGGTCTGACCCAGCATTTGGCATAACTAAGCGAGAAGCAGTCTGGTTTAATGGTTAGAAGGTCATCCTTAGAGCTAAGAAGCCCTGCCTCTGACACGCACTAGTTATATTAGCATGGATAAGTCACTTTAATGGGCCAGTGCCCCAGTCAACACTCAAAGACTATCAGTTACAAAGCAGATTCAGATCTGCTTTGGTGAAGAAAGTGTCCTATAATAATAGAAATCACAGGTCAAGATAAAAAAACAAACAAATGAATTAACAAACAAACAAATAAATGGTACGTAGGGTTTGCTAGGGCTCAGGCATCAGACTTGGAGAGCTGAATGTTCAAGGTGAAGTCAGTCCAAGGTGAAGCACCCTCCCTGCTAGATGATCCCCCTTCACTTCCATTACATGTCTACATACAACTGTCTACTACACAGTTAATTCAAAACATCAGGAATCAGATTGAACAGTATGGTCAAATCCACTTCTAATGTGGTCCAGGCCAAGATGTTTGCTGCTCTTGGGGATAAATCTGAAGAGTATGGACCAGTTCTGAGTCATTCTCAGTTCAAAGGAGCATTGAGTCATGAATTGATTTCAACCTGGAGAGAAGTCTCTAGCAGAGGAAAAAGCTTTCTCCTAGGGTTTCTTCCATTCAAATGGTTTTTTTGGTTTTTTTTCATCAGTGACTTGGATCAAGGAAGGAATGTCAGGCTTATCAAATCTACAGGGGACACAAATCTAGAAGGATAGCTAATATACTGGATGACAGAACTGGGATCCAAAAATTGGGATCTAAAAAGATTTTGACAGGTGAGAATGATAAGCCTAATGAAAGTTGATGAAATAGAATAGGAATACATAGAAAGCACGACCACAACATGAAGTAGTGGATATATACAACTCTGGGCTTAGAGTCAAGATAGTAAGACCAGGATTCAAATCCTGTTTCTAATACTTATTTACTACCCTGGATGTATTTTTTTTAACCTCTGTGTATGTCAGGTAACTCCCTAAGACTTATGTATACTAAGTCATTGGCAGTTGATCTGAGTTGGTGGAGGGAGTTCCCACACCAGGAGAACAGACATGGTCATTAATCTATTGGAAAGAATGTAAAGGCCAACATTTGAGTTAAACTCTACAAGTGAGAGATGAGGTAGGTGTGGCTAGACAGCAGTTCCGAGGAAAAATACCTGGTATTTTTAGTGAAATGTAAGTTAAGTTTGAGCCCAGTGTCAATGCAATCTTGTGCTGTCTGTGACAGAAGAGGAGTGTCCTGGAGCCTCCTAAGAAGAGGAGCAGCGGTAGGGATGGTCCTGCCATCGTCTTTCCTTGGCTGATGTATTAGGTGTATTGTGTTCAGTTTGGGCTAAAGGAGCCTACTAATTGTTGATCCCCATAAACTATATTCCTTTGCACATACTGTCCTCCATTCCTAGAATATGCCATAACCTCACTGCTGGCTTTTAGAATCCTTAGCTTCCTTCAAGGCTGATTTCAAGCACTGCTTCCTATATGAAGCCTTTCCTGGTCTTCCTCTAATATCCCCCCTCAAAAAAAACCCAAATCTTTGTAGTTTCTTTGTATATGTATCAGCCCCTCTGGGACTACTTCTCAACATCCACTTCCACTGTCAGGCAAGGGTCCCAGAGGATAGCTGACTACTGCTCCCCAGAGTCACAGTTAAGAAGTATCTGAGGCAGGATTTGAACTCAGGTCTTCCTGACTCTAGGGCAGCTAGGTGGCACAGTGGTTAGAGTGCTAGGCATGGAGTCAGCAAGACTCATCTCCCCGAGTTAAAATCTGGCTTCAGACACTTACTAGCAGTATGACCCTGGGCAAGTCACTTAACCCTGTTTGCCTCAGTTTCTTCATCTGTCAAATTACCTCAAGAAGGAAATGGCAAACAACTCCAGTATCTTTGCCAAGAAAACCCCAGATGGGGCCATGAAGAATCAGAAACATCTGAAACAACCAAATAACATCTTCTTGACTCTAAACCCCGTTCTCTATCTAGTGTGCCACCTAGCTGCTTCCATAGGATGTAAGAGCCCCCATCCAGTATGCACCCCATTCTCAGTCAGATTTAACTTTTAGAAAGAGTATTTAGTAAGCAGGTAAAGCAAGTTAAAGAAACATTTCCCCAAATTGGGGATATACTCTCTCCTTGTATAAATGAGTTCCCTGGGGATAGAGAGCTTGAATTTAGAGAGCTCATGTGGCCAAAGTGTAAATTCACAAATTCTAGTTACTGAAAGTCCTTTTTTTCCCCCAGTTTGTGGATTCCACATGAAACTCCTTTTGAGTAAAGCTCCCTGCTAGCCTCAGAGTTAAGGGTTCTGAGAGTGTCCTTGTAGAGTTCTGAATCTGTCTTCTGGGTGTGTCTGTTTTGTCCTTGATGGGTCTTTCAGCTCCCAAAGCACATCCTTCCATCAGCCTCTAGAGTTTCCGAGATATCACCACTGTCTCTGGTTGCCAGTGGGACCTCTGATGGACTTCTGAAACTCACACATTTGCTTGGAGTTCAGGGAGTGGGAAAGGAAGAAAGAGAAACTTTCTGTCTTCTCCCAAGCACTTGACTGGAACTCCTCCACCGCTAGGCTGACCTTCACAAAAGTTGTCTGATTCAACCAGTTCAATCCTTCACTACCTACTCTATGCTAGGCACTGTTCTAGGAACACCAGGACAGGAAGGAAAGTAGTCTCTCCTCTCAATAAGCTTCCACTTTACTAAACAACAGAAGGCACTTCAGTGACCATCTATATTATAACACTGAGATTCCAGTCTCTGACAGTGACAAATAATCTTAATGCTGTCCTGTTGAAGAGTCTAAGGAATATAAGAGTGGCCCTTACAATCTTCTGCCCGAAACCTCTTTCCTCTGGGCTCATGTGTCCTTGCCCTGCCCCCAAGTCTCTGGCCTTTACCCAACTCAGTCTCCAACTGTGCTAGAGGGAAGGAGAATGATAGGTCACCTTAATAGACTTCTTTCTTTTTCATTTTTTCATTTACTTAAACATGAACAAACAAGAACATCTCAACACAAAAAGAACCAAACAAGAGAATTATTATATGAAATCATGAGCTTCTGTTACAGAGCTTTTTTTAAGTGTATATTAAATTTTACATGGCAGTAATAAAACTGCCCTGATTGTCTGCATCCTCTTCTGCTCTCTGTATTTTCTTTTTTATGCTCTCTTCTTCTTGTCATTGCTTTTTGGTATTCCTACTACTATCCACCAATCCCCACCCCACCCTGTCCAATTAAAAAAAAAATTCTCCCTTGTAACAAATAACCATAGCCATGCACAGCTAATTAACACATTGGCCATGTCTGAAAAGATCTGAAAAGGTAGATTTTATTTTAGACCTCTAGTCTACCACCTCTTGCAGAAGGCAGGAAGTTTGCTTTATTATCAGGTTTCTGGAGTTATGATTGGTTATGGCATTAATCAGAGGTTTTAACATCTTCCAGAACTGTTTTTCTTTCATTATAGTGGTAAATAGCTCTCTTGATTCTGCCCATTTAACTCTGCAACAATACTTACAAGTCTTCTCAAGTTTCTCTGAATCCTTCATATCTGGTCTTTCTTACAGTACAGTAATATACCAATATAGGCATATTCCACCATTTAGTTTTGTGGGGTTTTTAAGGTTTCTTTTCTTTTTATTTTTAATTTCAGCTCCAAATATTTTCCCTCCTTCCACTCCTTCCCCTACCCATTGAGGAGACAAAAAGTACAATCACCATTATACAGATGAAGTCATGTAAAACATATTTCCATTTTGACCATGTGGGGAAAAAAAGCAAGAAAAATTTAAAAGTGAAAAAAATATGCTTCAATGTGTACTCAGAGTTCATCAGCTCTCCCTCTGGAATTTTTTCATTTTTCATCATCAGGTCTTTGGTATTATCTTGGATCATTGTCTTTATCAGAGTAGCTAAGTGTTTCACAGCTGATCATCATTACAATATTACAACATTATGTTGATTACAATGTTCTCTTGGTTCTGCTCACTTTACTCTCCATCAGTTCATACAAGTCTTCCCAGGTTGTTGTGTTTTTTTTTCTGAAACCATTCCATTCATCATTTCTTATAGCACAATAGTATTCCATTATATTCATGTAACACAACTTGTTCAGCCATTCCCCAATTGATGGGCATCCCCTCAATTTCCAATTCTTTACCACCACAAAAATTGCTGCTAGAAATTTTTTGTATGGATGGTTCCCTTTCCTTTTTCTTTGGTCTCTTTGAAATATAGACCTAATAGCATATTTGCTACTATTTGTACTCCTGGGGGTAGAATGGAACCAAAAGCTATATACTGTTTAGTGACTTTAGGGATCTAATCCCAAATTGTTGTCCGGAATGGTTAGACAAATCCACAGCTCCAGCAATGCATCCACGCGCCTGTCCTTTCATAGCTCCCCCTCTAATGTTTGCCATTTTCCTTTTCTATTATCTTTGCCAATTTGCTGGGTGTGTAGTGAAATTTCAGGGTTAATTTAATTTTCATTTCTCTTCTTATTAGTGTTTTGGAATATTTTTATATTGTTGCTTGCATTTCTTCCCTTAAGAATTACTTATTCATGGAGCGGCAAGGTGGTACAGAGCACCGGCCTTGGAGTCAGGAGGACCTGAGTTCAAATCCAGCCTCAAACACTTAACACAAAAAAACTAGCTGTGTGACCTTGAGCAAGTCACTTAACTCCAATTGCCCCTCCAAAAAAAAAGGCAAAAAAAAAATAACTACTTATTCATAGCTTTTGTTCACTTACCTCTTGGGGTAAAGCTCTTCTTGTTACTGTTGTGTTTGACCTTCATTCCTGAAGACCATGACAACAGAGAGATGATGACATAACTTGCAGTTGACTTTGATTTGAGGGAGGGAGGGCTGTGCAAAGACACCAGCCTCACTTTGTCCTCCAGAGCCATCTGGGTCTAGTAGCCAGATATTCATCAGGATGACTGGAGATGACCCAGGATGCAATAGGAAACCCTGGCCCTTTTAGACTAAGGTCTTTTCAGGTTCTCATTCTTATAGAGGATGCCCCCAAACAATGGTTGTTAAAACTACCTATTTGAACATCAGTATGTTTGAATTCATTCCCTATATAACTGCACAAAAACTTTTGGAACAACACATGCATCTTGGATACAGATCGTCATTGCTGAAAAGGATCCCCATCCTTCTGATTAACTTGCCTTTTAATTCTAACTCCACCTACCCCTCAAGTCATGGTGGTGATGTTTCTTCTCTAGTTTGTTTACATTTGGGTCATATATCCATCTGGAGCTTATTGTGGTATAGGGTGCAAAATATTGCTCTAATTTCTGTCAAACTTCTTTCTAGGTTTCTGAATGGTTTTTGTCAAATAGGGAATTGTTACCCCACTAGTTGGTGTTCTTGGGGTTTATAGACTGCTGTGCTACTCTGTACAGTTACCTCTGGATCTTGTTTTCCTCATCTGTTATCAGGCTTATTTCTTCAGGGAGATGAGACACTCATAGTGAATGCCAAAATACCCTTGCATGCTCACAAGTGGGGAGGAAATAATTACAGTAAATTCTGCTTACAATTTAGTTTCAGGATTTGGAAGGGATAATCCTGAAATAAAGAGATGCCAGGATTTCTTTCACAGACTCATGAATGGCTCCTTAGCTCCTATTTGGAATTGCATGGTTTAAGTCTGATTGGCTTTTTGGAGGAGCTAGATGTAAAACTATCCCTCCAGACAGAGTCGTCAAGTGCCACAGAGACCCCCAGCTGCAAGCTTGAAAATATGAGTGACGGTTTTGGCCTGGTCACGAATCCTGCAAATGCTAGTGTAGGGAATCTGCTTCCTCTCCCAAATTAATGAGAACGTTCCCTGTTTGAGGAGTCTGCCCCTTCCCCACCCAAGATTGGTCAGGGAGGGTTTGCCATGCTCTTAGCGGCCTACTGCCCTGGAGGAGGCAGAGGACACCATTACTGGGCCTATTTGGACCTAGGGACGGAACACTGGCCACGTAAAGAGACGGGGCAATGTAGCCTGTGCGCTCAATTCTATTCAACAAATATTTATTAGATGCTACATTCAAGTCTCCGGGCCAGGTCTTTAAGGTATAAAGACACATATAGTCCTGCCCTTAAGGAGCTTGCATTCTAATGAGGTGGGGGTGGGGGTGGGGGTAGATTACATGTGTACAGATAAGGAAAAACAAAATATATACAAATAAATACAACTGAATTTGAGGGGATGAAGAATAATCGCTGAAGGAATCAGAAAGGTCTTTTGTAAGAAGCAACACTTGAGCCAAACCTGGAAGAGAGTTGGCGATACCAAGGGGTGGAAAAGAGGAGGGAGAGTATCCCAGGCATGGGGGATAGCCTGTGCAAAGGCACGGAGGTAGGAAATGGAATGCCTGACCAGGGAACTGGTTCTTGTCCTTTGTTCTTGAAGAGGACCAAATGGACATCACTGTTTTGGGGTCAAGGTACAGTGTGTCAGACTGTGGCTGTGGCTGATAAGACTAACATGAGTTCAGAAAGCTCTACCACAGGTCAGGCACAAATAGTACATATGCACATTTGGAGTGGGGACGTCTATAAATTTGTACATCTCACACATCTCCTGCATGGGGTGGACGGGGAAGAGTAGAGGGTAATAATTTAACTGCCTAGAACGAATGGCATTCAAAGTCAAGTCAACAAGCATTTATTAAGCACTTACTATTTGTTAGGCATTGTGCTAAGTGCTTAGGGATACAAAGAAAGGCAAAAACACGATCTTTGCTGTCATGATTGAAATTAAGGTAAAATGAGGCACAAAGTTCTAAGCACATTCAATTTAGTGGTAAGGCTAGCATTTACCAACAATAGAAAAAGAGTCTTTCAGTTCCTCAGTAAGCGAAAAGACCTTGAATGAAGGTAGGCAGATAATTTTTACAGACAAAAGGAGCAGCATCCAAAAACTAGAAGGCAGCATCATAGATGAGCAAAACAATGTGATTGGTTACAAAGCCAGAAGCATCATAGATGTGGAAGACAATACGATTGGCTGGAAATTTGGAATGCAGGGCTAGCAACCACTCCTTCTATCTTGTTGCTGATTGATTGTGATGGTGCGTGTGCTCATTGGTGCGTGGATATCAAGCCAGACTATCTTGAACGATGTAGGGCAACTAGGTGATACAGCAGATAAGGCAGGGAGACCCATCTTTCTGAGTACAAATCAGCCTCAGACACTTATTATCTGTGTGACCCTGGGCAAGTCATTTAACCCTGTTTCAGTTTCTTCATCTGTAAAATGAGCTGGAGAAGGACATGGCAAACTATTCCAGTATCTTTGCCAAGAAAACTCCAAATGGGATCATGAAGAGTTGAACATGACTGAAACAACACAACAACAATAACAAAATCCTGAAGGACAGTAGTGGTGCAGAGATAGCAGACCAGACTCCCTGCATCCACCTGCATCCTTCAAGGATACCAGATTTCCTTGCCACAAGAACAGAATGGTGATTAACAGGAAAACAGCATCTACACTTAACTCAGAGACAATGAAATGTGACAGGTAGTTACACAAAATGTCTGTAGTGGTAGAAAATGACATCAATTATAGGATGGAATCAATTTGATTTTCCCATTTTTCATTGCCTTCAAGGAGCTCACATTCTAAGGGAAGAGACAATAGCCCAGCAACTATGTACACACAGGGTAACTTGGAGGGAGGTAAATCTCAGAGGTGAAGCACTAGTGATGGAGGGACGGGGATTTGGAAAGACTCTTGAAGGAGGTGAGATTCTGGCCCTTCACAATTCAACTTCAGCTGAACAGCAGAACTTATGTTTTATCGTAAAATAATATTAGTAAGCCATTGATATCAATTTGATAGCTATGGGGGCTAGATTAAAGAGGGAAGAGACTAGATGCAAGAAGACCAAAAAGTAGGCTATTACAATAATCCAAGAAAGAGATGAGGAGAAACTGGGTGAGTGTAATGGCTATGCCAGTATAAGGAAGGCAATGAATGATCAAAGGATATGTAGATACATGAAAAAATGCTCCAAATCACTAACAGAGAAATATGAATTAAAGCATCTCTGAGGCTTTACCTTCTACCTATCAAGTGGCAAAGCTGACTAAAAAAAAGAAAATGACAGATGTTGGAAGGGCTGTGGTAAAATGTGCACATTGAGGCACTATTGGTGGAGCTGTGAATTGGTCCAACCATTCTGGAAAGCAATTCAAAACCATGTCTTAAAAGTTATTTAATTGGTGCAGTTAGATGTTGCAAAGAATAGAGCACCAGCCTTGAAGGCAGGAAGACCTGACTTCAAAACCAGCCTCAGACACTTAACCCCAATTTCCTTGCCTCCCCCCCCCTCCAAAAAAAGTTACTTAATTGTGCATACCCTTTGACCAGTGATACCATTATTAGGCTTATATCCCGAAAGAAATCAATGAAAAAAGAAAAGATCCTCTCTAGGTGTATAAAAATATTAATAACAGCTCTTTTGTGGTGGCAAAGGACTGGAAACTAAGGGGGTACTCATCAGCTGAGGTTATGATGGTGTGTGAATGTGATGGAATACTATCATGCTGTAAGAAATGAAGAGCAGGTGGATTTCAGAAAAACCTGGAAAGACTTGTATGAACTGATGCTCAGTGAAGTGAAAACATTGTACACAGTAATAGCAACATTGTTTGATGACCAACTTTTTAGACTTAGCTTTTCTCAGCGATAAATGGACACATTCCCATATTTTGGCCAATGTGGAAATCTGTTTCATTTGACTATACTTATTTGTTACAAGGTCTTTTTATCAAGGAAGACTGGAGAAAGAGAATAAATAAATATTTGACCATTAAAAATTTAAATTAAAAAATAGCAAAAAGAAAGAAGGTAATGAATATAAGAGGTGTCATGGAGGTAGAATCAAGGAGACTCGGCAACTGATTTGATTTGGGTGAAGAGGGAGAGTAGAGGAAGACTCTAGGTTGTTAGTCTGGACAATGGGAAGAATAGTGATGCTTTCAGTGGAAACGGAACAGATTAGATGAGAGGTGAATTTGGGAAGAATAACAAATTCAGTTTTGGATTTGTCAAGTTCAAAATATCTGTGAAGCATCATGGAGGAAATGTCCAATGAGCAGGTATGGAGTTCAAATTGAGATGAGTGCTGGATATATGGATTTTGGACTCATCTGCATATGAATTACTTAATTTGAAGTATTTTAAATACCTGTTATGTGCAAAGCAGTGGGAGATACAGATAGAAAAGTAAGCCAGCCCCTGCTCCAAGGGGCTCACATTCTAATAGAGGGAAACAGCACATATGGGAGGTTTCAGCTTCGAGTCAGAAGGAAAGGTCCCCACAGTCCTCAGAGTGCAGTTGCAGAGCAGATGGTGATGCCTCTTCTTTAATGTCATTTCCACTGATAAAAGCATTCCAGTTCCCAATATTGAACCATTTGACAGCACCAAGGACTTTTGTGGTGAGAAATTTCTTTTCTGTCTTTGGTAGCTATGGCTGAAGCACTGCTGGAAGTGGCCAGGCTGTCTCTCCATGGGGATTTTCTTGGGGGTACTGCCCTTCCCAAGCTCTTGAGTTCAGGGGTCTGGACTATCTCCAGCAGATTCTGAGAGAGGGTGGGGGAGTGGTTTGATCTGCCTGGCACAGGCTGCCTCTCATTTCTCCCTCTGGATGTATTGCTTTAGCAAAGATGACTCGCTTCTCTAAAGATGATAGTGAAAACCATGGGAGTTGATGAGACTACCAAGAGAGAAGAGGAAAGGGCCTAGCCCTGAGCCCTAGGGATCACCCGTACTGGGGGGACATGGATGATGAGCCAGCAAAGGCAACTGAGAAGCAGCAGACAAGTAGAACAGAATGGAAAGATAGCAGTATGACAAAAATTTAAGAAAGGAGAAACTATTTAGGAGACGAAAGTGGTCAACAGTATCAAATACTGTGGCAAGGATTGGAGAAAGTCCATTTAATATATCACTAAGGAGATAAGGAAAGATCATAGAGAAAATAGTTTCAGTAGAATGATGGTTTCAGAAGCCAGGTCCCTTCTAAAGTTTCTGGGACTTTAAGATCATATTTATTTTTTCTTTTAGGCAATTAGGGTTAAGTGACTTATCCAGGGTCACACAGCTAGTAAGTTTCTGAGGCCAAATTTGAACTCAGGTCTTCCTGACTCCAGGGCTAATGCTCTATCCACTGTACCACCTAGCTGCTGCACTTTAACATCTTCTTAGACTAGTTATCCAGGAAAGTAAGAGTGTCAAAAAGGTGAGGTCTGATGCACTGCCAGCCAGCTCCAGATTCTGTCTTTCACAGGGATACCAAGAGTCAGCTTGGGGTTGAGAGATGGAAGAGAGGAAGCATGGCCTAGTTCAGGAGTGGGGAACCTGCAACCTCAAGATCACACATGGCCCTCTAGATCCTCAAGTGTTGCCCTTTGGCTGAATCCTTAAAAAAGGATTTGTTCTGTAAAACTGGAACTCAGTTTAAAAGCTGTTCCTGAGGACTTAGAAGGCCACATGTGTCCTCAAGACTGCAGGTTCCCACTCCTCTCCTAGTGGATAGAGGGCTGGTTTTGGAGTCAAAAAGACCTGAATTCGTGGATAATTCATATATTAGTCATATGCCCAAAGACCAAAGTTGTATGACCAAAAATTTAACCTTTCAATGCCCTGGGTAACTAAGACTCTAAGTTGCAGACACTTACTGTTTCAAATTTGATGAGGGCTCCTGTGATATGGTAGAAGCTCTCCACAAGAATGAAATCAAGGTCTGGACTTATAATAAAATGGTCTTGGAAGCATAGAATCATGGAATACTGGAAGTAGATGAGACCTTAGAGACCATGAGCCCAATCTCATTTTACAGAAGGGGAAAATGAGTCCCTGAGAGAGAGAGAAACAAGTGACTTGCCCCAAGTCCATGGCCAAATTATAACTCCTCATTCCTAAGCATCTGCAGCTTCCTTTAACTCCCCCACTTTGGAGTTGTCCTCCATTTATGTAGCTAAAACATTTAGAATCCCAAGTCCCATATCTTCAAATTTCTGCTGTACAGCTCCATCCAAATTGGCCCAAAGTCTTCACATCCAAATCAAAACTTGTCTCCTTCTAACTTCTCTATTCCTGTTTTGGGCACCACCATCTTCACCTCCTAGACTCCAGATTTTGACTCTTCCTTCTCCCTCACCTCCTACATCTAATTAGTAAGTACTGTCAATCCTAGCTCCTTTTTTCTTTACAGAGGTGGGAGACTATGGCTGTGGCACACTGTATACATGTCAGACTTGGCTGATGTCTTGTTTAGTTTTGATGCACTCTTATGTTTTATCTTATTTGTTCTTTGTTATATAGGATGGCTTTCTGGGGAGGGGAACAGGGAGGGATATATTTGGAAATAGGAGTGATAAAAAAGACCCCAAAGGATAGCAATAAAAAATATTGGCCAAAGTTGTCCCTGAAAGGAAGGACTTTGGGTGTGATACATTGGAAATACTGTCACACTTTGCTGACTAGTTTTGCCAAACTACATTTTTTCCTTCCTTTTTTTATTCTTTGACACAAGGGATGGGCTAGTTAGAGAGGAGGGGAGGAGGGATATATTTAGAAATGAAATTGATGAGAAAACAGAATATATTATTACATTTAAAATTTTCTCATCTATTATGCCTACCTTTCTAGTCCCCTTTTCCATTTATGTGCTGTACATTCCAGTTTGACCAGAACTGAGGTCAGCATTCAATCTTCCAGCTCCATGTACATGCACGGGTTGTCCCACAGGTGTCTGCTTTTATGAGGAATCTTTCCTTTACATCCCATTTGTTAGTGTTCTCTTGAGCCCTGTTCAGACTTTCTTGGATTTACTCATCCATTCCAGTGTTGTATTCCTCAATGGAATATACACTCTCTGAGGGCAGGGTTGGCTTCCCTTTTGTCTTTGTGCCACTACGACTTCACCTGCAGTAGGTTCCTAATAAACGTTTATTGAGTTGAATTGACTCTACTTCAGAACAGGTTTTGGATTTGCAGCAAATTGCAGGAGTGGCCACAGCTGGGCAAACACAGCAGCCCTGACTTCCAAAGGTCCCTTTCATTAGACTGGATGGGAAAACTCCTTCTCCTCCCTCTGCTTCTGGGGGCTTTTTCTTCCCACTTGAGAGAGGAGGAATTTCCCTGGCTGTAGATGTTGGTGAGCCCACTTGGGCCTGGGATGCCCCGCTGAGCTCCTCCTGCCCCAGTCCCAGAAGGTGCAGGGTCTTCAGCTGGGCTGGGAAGGGTAGTAGGAAATGCCCTCTAGTTACCTCCTGGGACTTTAGGAAGGAAGGAGGAAGCTGAGGGGGGGAGGAGGGCAGAGGGTCAGACTGAGCCTGTGTGATGCAAATGAACGTGACCTTAGCCTGTCTGTGTCTGGCCCCAGCAGGCAGGGCTCTTCCAGGCCTCACCTAGGAGAACAGAAACTACAAAGGAGACCAAGAACAGACTAAGGCTAGTTAGAGACCAGGTTTCCCCCTGGGAAGGGTAGGAAGCTGCAGGCAAGGAGGAGACCAGGAGAGAGGGCCTGAAGCCTAGAAACAGCCCACAGCTGAGCTGCATTTATGTCATTTAAAACCAAAGAGTACTAACTGTGAGACTTCTTGAAAGTGGAGCTTGAAGGTTATTTGTACCCTAGCAACCCGTGGACTTGGAGAGAGAGAGAGAGAGA
>CM053582.1:117017394-117037213 GCA_028627135.1 Pseudochirops cupreus | reverse complement strand
AGAGTGAGACAGAGACACAGAGAGAGATAGAGAGACAGAAACAGACACAGAGAGAGACAAAGAGAGAGACAGACACAGAGACACAGATAGATAGAGACAAAGAGAGAGAGACAGAGACAGAGAGGGACAGAGAGAGAGACAGAGAGGAGACAGAGAGACAGAGACAGGCAAAGACAGAGAGAGATAGACAGAGAGACAGAGACACAGAGAGACAGAGGGAAGGAGGGAGAGAGAGACTGTGGTGTATGTATGTGTGTGTGTGTGTGTGTGTGTGTGAGAGAGAGAGAGACAGACAGACAGACAGAGACAAAGAGAGGGACAGAGAGAGACAGACACAGACAAAGAGAGGGACAGAGAGAGGAGAGAGACAGACAGAGACACAGAGAGACGGAGACAGAGAAAGAGAGAAGGAAGGAGGGAGGGAGGGAGAGAGACTGTGTGTGTGTGTGACAGAGAGAGACAGAGAGAGAGAGAGAGAGAGAGTCCACTGATTACCCTACCCCATTTAAACTTAATTATCTTTGTTAGGTAAGAACATTTCGTTACTGAATCACTCAATCATACCTTAGTATGAAGGTCTATCCACCTCTTTAATCTATCAAAGGCATTATTAGATAAGGGACTTGGTCATGCCCTGAGGAACTTATATGAAATGAAATACTATCTGAAAGATTCCAAGGGTCTGGCAGCAAAAAGAAAAAAATTGAGACCTCCAGAGCTGAGCTGGAAAGAGCTGACAGCCCAGGGGTGACCAGTGGAAAGAGAAAGAAAGTAGGACTGAGTTGTGGCAGAAAAAGGAGAGATCAAGGAAACTATCAACCTTCCAGGCATTTCAGAGTAAAAGACCCAGACTGATTCCACCAATTGTATCCACCTACTTAAGGAGAAGACTGAAGAAAGTTCCAAGAAAAGGTCTCTTTCCCCATCCCCACCCCCACCTCCTGGTGCCTAGCTATCAATAGACACAATAATAAAATTGCTGTTTTACCTAAATACTTCCAGTAACCTGAATTTTGTCTCAACCACAAAGAGGATGGGGATTAGATATAATTAGGGAGAAATATTAATTAAGGCAAAGATCCAAACCTCTGCCTAAACGTTAACATTTTTCCTACTTTGGGGGAGGAGGGAGCAGAGCAACTACGATTATCTTCCCAACTTTTTGTCTTAAAAAAAACTTCCCAAAGCAGTAGAGGAGGGAACTACTAGGCTCTGAAAGGTCATTATATTGCCTCTAGGCTTCAAATGAGCTAATTATTTTCACAAGAAGCTATGTGCACATGCTTTGGAAACAGGAGGGCAGGAAGAAATCTCTTTCCATTCTGCCATGGGCTAGGAGATAAAACAGAGAGATCCAAGTCTGGAGCAGCTGCTGGGAGCTGTAGAAAGAGGAGGAAGAGGACTAATTAAGCCCTTGGGATTGAGGGTGGGGTGGGGGTGTCACCACTGGGTCACTTTGGAATCTTCTTCAGATCTGTCACATCCTACTTCTCTTAGAGGGAGTCTTCCTGGAGGGAAGCCTTGAATACTAAGGGGAAAGGACGGCATACTTGTTATTATTGTTGTTAAGTTGTTTCAGTCATGTCTGACTGTTCATGACTCCATTTGGGGTTTTCTTGGCAGAGACACTGGAGTGTTTGGCCATTTCTTTCTCCAGCTCATTTTACAGATGAGGAAACTGAGGCAGACACTGTTTACCTACCTCCTTTCTAAGTTGTTCTCTCTCACCCAGAGTTTCCTTCACAACCAGGTCCCTCCTTCCTTTCCAGTCTTCTTACACTTTTCTCCTCTCCAGTCACACTGGCTTCCATGTGGCCTTTCATCTCCCAATTCAGTGCCTTTCCACTGACTGACTGTCTCCCATAGCTGAGTGCTCTCTCTCCCTGTCTCTGACTGCTGGCTTCCCCAACTCCCTTCAAGGCTCCGATCAGACCCTACCTTCTGCAGGAAGTCCCTCCCAGTTTTCTGCTACTAGTGCCTTCCCTTTGCGATCACCTTCCATTTCCACTGCATGCATCTTGTCTATTTACAGTTGTTTGCATATTGTCCCCTCGGTCAGGCTGCAAACTCCTTGAGGGCAGAGATTCTTTTTGCCTTTCTTTGCATCCCCAGCTCATAGCACAGGGCCCAGTGAATATTAGGTGCTTAATAAATGCTTGTTGACTGACTGTCTGTTCTTCTTCACCTCCCCTTGACTCACTTCTAAAGACGCCTCTACCACACTCTTCTCAAGCTCCTTGTCTTCACCTCCCCATGATGTCAGCTATCTAATGGCTTCAGCAGTGGAAGGATGCATGAAAAGAAAATGAGACTTGTTCCATCTGCATGGCCTCAGAAGGCAAGACTAGGGACCTTGAGCAGAAGAACCACATCTACAGCTTTGCCTTCTGGGTATCATATTTGAGGAAGGATGGTGGATTAGCTGGAGAAGGCAACCAAGGTAGACAAAGGATGGAAGGCATAGACCTGGAGGGACCCATTAGAGGCCACTAAGCCAATCCCTCCATTTTACAGATGAGAAAACGATGGCCCAGAGAAGTTAAGTGACTTACCTAAGGTTGTACCAGCAGTTAAATGACATAAGTGAGATTTGAACCAAGGTCCTCTAATTCCAAATCCACTATTCTTTGGGGGCTCAGTCTCCAAATTATCTTGTTCTTTCTTCTCCATTAGAACATAAGCTCTTCCAGGGCAAAAACTGCTTTTGTCTTCATAACCCCATCATTTAGCACAGGGCCTGGCATGCAGCAAGTGCTTAATAAATGTCTGTTTGCCATGTATTGAGTACTTGATCTTTCACAGAGGGATGTAATTGGTGCTAGGAGAGATGCACCAATGAGATCAGCCAGGCACGCTGTACCACTCCTTTCAGGATAACAATAGTACTGAGTGTTCTTCGGTGGAAGGTGCTAAAGCAGGGAAGGCGGTGTGGGGTGGGGGTTGTGTTTGAGCATAATAGATCTTTGGTACTCTTCATTTCATTACACAATTCCCCACATTTCATCTGCCCATGGGTTTGTGGGTGGTGGTGAGGAATTAATTGGCAGGTCTAGTCCTGCCTGCACTCCTCCCTATTGGTCACCAGGGGGCAGACATGGTTCACTAAATCACCCTTTTCCCCTGTTGGCCTCTCTAGAACTGCCAAGACACAGGTTTTAATTTTAGTTTTTCTTTTTTTTTATTTGGGAGTCAGTGAGCAATCTTTTGAATTCTACTTTTCATAGCTGTCAATAAGGTGTAAACATATTTTCTTCTCTGGGCATGGACTCTTCTCAATGAATACAGTCAAATCATCCTTCTTTAACCCTGCCATTTTGCACAGTGATCTTAACAATCAAGCATTTATATAACATGAAAAACTAAAGTTTTCACCATATCTTAACAGCTGCCCAATTGGCCTACTGCCTCACGGGCCCTGGTCCTGCAGTCCAAAAATGTAAGCTAGAGTCCCAGTGACCTTTATTGGCTTTATGTCTCCAAGACCTCTAGGGAGATGTTACCTTGCCCACTCCATCTCAGCTATCCTCCTTCTTTTCTGTTGCATTGTCACCCTGAAAAACTTCGTTCTGGGGCCCTCCTCTCCCCTCTGGTGACTCTCTCCCCAGGACAGCCATTTTAGGAAAACCCCCAGTTATGCTTCTCCTCACACACAACTGGAGCCTCTCCAAAGTCATCCTCCTTCTCCTGGCCTGCCACATGGCCCTTCACCCCTCTTTCTAGCACCCCTTTCTGTATTGTCTTCCCTTATTAAAAATGTAAGCTCTTGGACAACATGGATTTTCTTGCTTGCTTGTGTTGGTATCCAGAGTTCTTAGTACAGAGTAAGTGCTTAATAATTGCTCTATTCTAGCTATCTATCATCTATCTCTCTGCCTTCCTTCTCTCTCTACATATATCTCTCTTTAAATCTATCATCTATCTATCTGCCTCTCTATCTTTCTATCTATCCCACTATCTCTCCCTCTGACTCATCTCTCTGCTCCCTCTCATCTTTCTACCTCTCACTCATCTATCTGTGCTAATCTGTCTATCATCTCTATCCATCTACCTGTTATCTTAATCACACTATCATCTCTCTGTTTATCTGGCTATCTGCCTGTCTATTTATCTTTCACAAGGTTTCCTGTGCCTGGCTGTACTGCTAAACTCCCTCAAATTGTAGAATCTTTTTCATCTCAGAACTGGAAGGAAGCTTAGAATATGAGAGTACCTCTAGTACCTGAGAAGACTCCCCTAAACCGCTGGTGGCAAACTCAAATAGAAATAGGGAGCACTAAGCCATCCATCAGGATCCTTACAGGCCCTCATGGGCTGAGTTGCTAAATGATGTATTATCTATATTTTGTTGTATGTTTATTTATTTCATTACATATTTCCCAATTACAATTTAATCTGGTTTCAGCCAAGTCAGCAGTGTTGTGGAGCTGCCCGCTGCCCCATTGGTTTGACACCTCTGCCCTATTCATTATCAATAATTGGTGAGTCAGCTTCCAGTTGAAGACATCCACTGATGGGGAATGTACTACACTGCCTCCCCCCAGTACAACCCTATTCCAGTTTGGAACAGGCTCTGATAGTTCAGAAGATTTTTCCCTTACAGAGCTGAAATCTTGGTGATTTCATCTCGTTGCTCCAACTCATTTGCCCTGTGGAAGCAAACAGCAGGAGTTGAATCTCTTTCTCCAAAACAGCGATTTGAACACTTTAGGTCAGGTATTGGATCCCCAGTCCTAGACTTCCCTTCTCTAGGTTAAAACTTCCCAGTTTCTTCAGTTGATCCTCATAAATCATAGATTAGAATCCCTTCCCCATCCTAGTCAATGTACTTCCTAAAATGTAGATGCAGAAGTACACCCAGTTCTCCAAATTAAATCCAACCATGATAAAGGCCAGAAGAACCATCATCCCCATGTTCTGAACATTGTGGTTAGATTGGGGCCACCTAAGATTAAGTTAGCTTTGGGGGCTGCCCATCACATTGTTGCTAAGTTGTTAAGGTGTCCCCAGCCCCAGGAAACTCCCCTTTAATAATATGAGCCTGAAGGAAACTCAGTTGTGTCCAGAATTCAGACAAGCTGTGCAGACATGCCCTGATCAATAATTGGTCATTCGACGAAGGGATGATATCTAAAAATAAAATTAAGAGGTGAGAAAAGAATATATTGGGAGAAAGAGAAAGGGAGAGATAAAATAGGGTAAATTATCTCACATAAAAGAGGCAAGAGAAAGCTGTTACAGTGGAGAGGAAGAACATAAAGGTGAAAGGGAATGAGTCAAACTTACTCTCATTGGATTTGGCTTAAGAGGGAATAACATACACACTCAATTGGGTATCTTACCTTACAGCAAAGTAGGGGGGAAGAGGAAAAGAGGGGGGTATAAGAGAAGGGAGGGCAGATTGAGAGAGGGGTTAGTCAAAAGCAAACACTTTTGAAAAGGGACAAGGTCAAGTGAGAAAATAGAATAAATGGGGGGCAGAATAGGATGGAGGGAAATACAGTTAGTCTTTCACAACATGACTACTGCAGAAATGTTTTGCATAACTACCCATGTATAACCTCTATTGAATTGCTTGTCTTCCCAGTGGGGGTGGATGAAGAGGGAAGAAGGGAGAGAATCTGGACCTCAAAGTTTTAAAAACAAATGTTAAAAAATTGTTGTTATATGCAACTGGGAGATAAGATATACAGGCAATGGGGTGTAGAAATCCATCTTGCCCTACAAGAAAGTTAGGGGAAGGGGGGAAAGGGTTAGAGGGCAGACTGGGGGAAGGGGTAATCAGAATGCTTGCCATCTTGGGGTGGGGAGTAGGGGAGAGATGGAGAGAAAATTTGGAACTCAAAATCTTGTGGAAATGAATGTTGAAAACTAAAAGTAAATAAATACATTCTGAAAAAAATAATTGGTTATTCATCTTCCAGTTGAATTCCAGTTCATCCTTGCTTACTCCCCTACTGACACTGAGCCTGTAACTTTGATGCCATGAGTTTGTACTGGATCAATGAATGAGCATTATTTAAGCACCTACTATGTGCCAAGGACTAGCTAGTGTTGATGACATGAAGATAAAAATGAAACCACTTTTGTTTTCAAAGAGCCTCTATTCTGTCAGATGTTGGCTAGGAGGAGGTAGGGGTGGGATTAAATTATGAACACCGGTGCCCCTGGGAGACATTTAGGGTGGTGGCCATGTAGTATGCATCACAAGTTCAGTTGCTTAATTAAGAATCCTTTATTTACTTTGTTATCCTGTTTTTATGAAATAATTTTTGTTGATGATTTCACGTGCCAAATCTGGAAGAAAATACACTGGATGGGGTCTTGAGCCAGAGGTTTGAATTCCTTTTAAACCAAAATGGTGCCCTAAATCCAGGAAGTAGCAAGTGGTCCTGGAGTCATAGTGTGGGAGGGGCTGCAAAAATACTTATGGAGTATCCCCTAATATCCATCTAATTAATAAGCATAACTTAAGGCAGGATTCAAAGTAGTTGTATCTTTGGGGAAACAGGAAAATTGAGGAGGTAGGAATTGATGGAATTGTCTTGGAGAGAAATCTGGAAATAGATGAGATGTAAAGTCCCCTTTCAGACCCAGTGACCCTGCTACTAGGACTGTATCATAAGGATGTTATTAACAATGTCAGGCCCCTACCCCAAGCCCACTTTTTTTTTCATCCCTCTCTTTTCTTATTATTAGGAGACACTTTGCTTTCCAGAGCTAAGGCCCAGCATGCAAGCTGTGCCCTGAGTTTGGCCTAACGACAGTCCTTTGCATTCACCCTCTAGATCAGTGATTCTCAGCCTGTCGGTTATGTTCAATTTAAATACATCCTGCATATCAGATATTTACATTACGATTCAGAACAGTAGCAAAATTACAGTTACAAAGTAGCAACAAAAATAATTTTATGGTTGGGGGTCACCACAACATGGGGAACTGTATTAAAGGGTCGTGGCATTAGGAAGGTTGAGAACCATTGATCTAGATGATTTCTGCTGCAGCTGAATCACAGAACTGACCATCCTTAAGCTTGGACAAGAAGCAGCAGGAATCACAGTCTGGTCATGAAGCCCTGCTATGAATAGACTTTTTGTTACTAGGCAAACTTGTTTCATTGTTGGTGTTATACCTCATATACCTTAGGTTCTTTGTCTAGCTGCAACTATATATCCCAAGGCTTAGCCTCGCTTCCTTGGGTCTCCTTGATCCTAGAGGAAACCCTGGCAGGTGTGCCCAGTTTCACTCCTCCAATGGAATAAAGAAGCCTTTTTGCCTATAATCTCTGCAAGCTCTTAGGCTATTTTATTTTACCTGTCAGAGTTAACAGTTAATGTATAACCTCTGTGACATTTACTTTTTTAGGGCAGACAACAAGGAATAAAAAGTCTCTTCCATTCACAGCTCTCTTTATAATAGCAAAATGCTAGAAATAACCCATATGCCCAATGACTGAATAGCCTGTAATATATCAATGTAATGGAACATTACTATGTCATGAGAAATGACAACTGTGAAGAATACTAAGAAATATGGAAAATTTTAAATGAGATGAGGCAGAACAAAGAAAGCAGAATCAAATGTAGCAAAATTAAATGAATGATACCTACAGTTACAAAGTCTGATGAAGTAAATATAAGAGAGAACAAAGGGGACATAACAATATATTGTTACTATAATTAATTCATAGAAGCTAAAATGCATACTTTTCATTTAATTTCTCTTCAATTAACAAGCATTTATTTTCATTCCCTCTCACCTGCTGCCCCCAATTAAAAAGAAAAAACCAACCTTGCAACAAATTGCAGTCAAGCAAAGCAAATTAACACATCAGTCGTATGCAAACATATGTGTCTTATTCCACGGTGTGGGTCCATCACCTCTCTGGCATGCTTCATTTCTAGGCTTCCCTCTGGAATCGTGGTTGGTCACAGTGTTGATCAGAGTTCCCGAGTCTCACAAAGTTGTCTGTCTTTAAAATGATGGTGTTATTATTGCATAAATTATTCTGCCAGTTCTGCTCCCCTCACTCTGTATCAGTCCATACAAGTCTTCCCAGGTTTCCCTGAAGTCATCCTTTCATCATTCCTTATGACATAATTGTATTGCATATGTTCGTATCTCATAATTTGTTCAGTCGACCCTCAATTGACGAGCATCTTCCAGTTCTTTTTGCCACAAAAGAGCCACAAATATTTTTGTGTCTATTTGTCCTTTTCTTCTTTCTTTGATGAGTATGAGCCTAGTAGGGATATCATTAGGTCAAAGGGTATGTCCATTTCAGTAACTTTTTTTTAAATAATATTTTGGAGTTTATAGAAACATGAGCAAAGATACAGGGTGGAGTGTATGCCGGGCATGGAGGATGCCCTATGCAAATTCACTGAGGCAAGACATGGCAGAGGGATATCCGGGAACAACTAGGAAGTCAGTTTGACTGAAACCTAATAATAGTAGTAGTAAGAACAACGATAGTAAAAATGGGTGACATTTCTATAGCATTTAAAAGCTTACGTTGTACCACAACAACTCTACAAAGTAAGTACTACAGGTATTAATATCCCTACTTTACAGATGAAGAAATTGAGAAGTGAAGTGATTAGTGGCCACATTAGTAAGAATCAGTCAGGACTCGAATCCAGGTCTCTCCTGATTCCAAGTCTAGCACACGAGCCATAACAATAAGCTAAATGAAGAAAGAACACGCCTGTGAAATCAGACTGGTTCAGAGGATTGTACTCCAAAGAGCCCTGGGCCATCCATTGCCAGCCATCTTGACTTATGTCTTGCCACTGGACACCAGTGACCTGGAGGAGAGTGGGGCTGATGACTGCACAGTTCTGCCTCCTCACTCAAATCTAATTCACTTACAAGTCAAGACATCACCCTGCTGATGTCACTGGTTCTTTTCAAGAGCAACAACAGCAACAATTCTGGGGAGTCGCTGAAGGTTTTTAAAGAGAAGAATGGCATGGTCATACCTGGTGCCTTAAGAAGATTACTTTGGCAGCAATGTGTAAGATGAATGGAAGAGGCGTGAGGAGGGACCTGGGAATGTTTAGCAGGTGTTGACTCAGTAGAAGATAAACTCCTTGAAGTCAATAACTATTTCTCTTTTGTGCTTTAAGTAGGCATTTAACAACTGGTTGTTGGATGAAAGGGGCTATACTCAGACTGCTCCATTGCCACTCTGTTCTGCCTCCACACATGATCAAAAGAAATACTATTTGTAAAGCACTTAGGGGGCAGGTAGGTGGCACAATGAATGGAGCACTGGCCCTGCAGTCAGAAGTTCAAATCTGGCCTCAGAGCCTCAACACGTACTAGCCGTGTGACCTTGGGCAAGTCACTTAACCCCAAATGCCCTACCTTCCCACCTCCAAAAAGCAAAAAAAAAAAAAGGCACTTAGCACAGTACCTTGTACACAGTAGCTGTTATATAAATGCTAGCTATTATGATGATGACTATTATTTTTCCCTGTCAATCCTCCACAGCAGATGGAGCATGGTGCTGTAGAAAGTATCCTGTCTTCAAACCCCAGTCCTGCTGCTTCCTACCTGTGTGGCCTTGGACAAATCACTCCTCTCTCTGAGTGTCAACTTCCTCATTTGTAAAATGAAGGCATCAACTGGACAATCTATAATGTTTTCTTCTGGCTATAAATCTATAGTGATGATGGAGGAACGACTGGTGATAAAGTCAACCTTCAGAACTTGGCACCAGCACCTGGAAGGAGCTCAGCTCCCTGTTGTTGTACAGCTATGGTCACTAGAAGTTCCTTGAAAGGCTGGATCCCAGGGCAAGATAAGGAGCAGAACCCCAGGTACCAGCCAGACCATGCAAATTGAGAGCAGCCTGGTACCCTGAGCCTGCCAGATCACATTGGCACTTTTGTTCTTGTTACTTTGACTTCAGGGTATAGTACGCCTTCAAACAGTAAAACCTGGCCCAGGGGACCTGACCCACGTTCTATACCTAGAGAATTTCATGGCAATCCAGATGGATGAAAAGAATTGAACCTATTTGGGAATGTAAGCTTTATAGCTTGGAGGAAGCTCATCTTAAAACACTCATTCCCATAAATGAGTGGGTCCTCCAGAGCAAGGTTAGGGTACTGCTCCCCTTCAGGATCGTAGGGGTACCTCTGAAGGGCAGTGGAGAGTGAGTTTTTCTAATCCCCTGAAGTTCCCATTCTGCTGTGCTCTCCCCATTGCTAACTGCCAGTGATTAGTGTTCCAGGATCATTGAACCTACTAACATTCATTAGCTTTTACAAAGGGATGTTTACTAAGAAGGCAGATCAAAACTATAAGTACAAAGCATTTCTCCCAAAATGTAGGGACGCACTCTCTACCAGCCCTTCTTAAGTTGTGGGTTGGGACACAATTTAAGAAGAGCTGAAGGGGTCTTGGGGGGGAAAAGTTTAAGAAGTCCTGCCGTCCTATACCATCTCATTTCCTGGAAAAAGTGGGCTCAATTTTAAAGCAATTGAGTTCATTTTGGAAGGTGGCATGGTCAGTGGATGAGTCCGTGCAATTCCCTCATTTTATTTTTATGATTGCTTACCAAACTCAGTGGTCTACAAAATATGGTGGGGATTCCAATTCCCGGACCTCTAGTAAGCTTGCTCTCCCAATCTTTGAAAGTTCACAAAGTTGCTGCCTATTCTAATGCTCCTTTACCTAAGAATAGTAATGAACAGATGCAACATGGACAAACACAGTAACTGGGCCATACCCTTCTGGACCCACAATAGGCTGAGGGTTTTCATTCAGTCACAGCCTGGAGGAAAGTGGAAAAAAATCACCCAGTTACCAAGTATTCCTTAGGCACATCTGACCACATCACTCTCCTGCGGAATAAGTTTCCCTATCTCCCTGCTACCTATCAGGTCAAACTCTTTTGTTTGGCATTTAAAATCTTTCACACCTTGTCTCCAACTGACCGTCCAGTCTGATTACACATCACTCCCCTTCGGACACTCAAAGGTCCAGCCAGACTGCCTTTTTGCTGTTCTTCTCACCCTCCCCTCCATCTCCTCCCTCTGTGACTTTGCAAAGGTCATTCCCCAGGCCTGGAATTCACTCCCTCTTCACTTCCAACTTTTAGAATTCCTTGTTTTCCCTAAAACTCAGTCCAAGCAATTATTTAAACGTTGGACTTTCCTCGCCTCCCCCCCCCCAACAACTAGTGTCTTTCCATCCTAAAATTATTTTGCATTTTTTAATATTTTGTATAAACTTGCATAGTACTTGTTGTCTTCTCTGATAGAATGTAATCTGCTTGAAGGGGACTGTTTCTTGTCCTTGTATCACTGGTACAGTATATGCTTAATAAATGCCCCTTGATTGAGTTATTGATCTTGGAACCCAAAGCCATCTGTTATTACCAATAGAGATAGACCTAGAAATCAACAGTGGCTTAAGTAGTACCACTGACAGAAGCATTCTTGGAGGTCATTTTCACCCCCAACAGATTGTTAGGTGGCTCCTCTGGGACCATCCAGAAAGCCCATTCCTGTATCCCTCACCTCACCAACAGCCCAAAGGAAGATACATGGTGGGAGCCGAGGGGTGAGTAAGAAACAATGTCTTAACCCTTAGAGCCGACCAACCAAATGTGGAATGTGTTGCCTCTAGTTGGAGAGAGTAAATTCTCCCTCCTTGGATGTTTTCAGGAAGAGGAAAGATGACCACCTGTCAGAATTGTGGGAGGAGAGATCCCTGGTCAGGTATGAGGTGTACAAGATGGCTTGTGTGGTACAGTCCAACACTGGGATTCCACGAGGTAAGGGAGTACAGGAAGGCAGCAGCTATATACAGTCAGTTACTCCAGAGAGCGAGCCTTCAGCCAGCACATACAACGTGGGAGAAGCACCACTAGCCTTAAGAAGCTATTCTTAGCCTAAGATCCTGAAGCACAGATTCACTAGATCTCCCCAGCATCCTCACTCCTAATCTTCCTCCCCTAGGCTTCCTACTCCCCAATGTTCCCTAATCCAATAGTGTTGTCATTCCTCAAACCTCCCCAGAGCCCTCTGGGCCTCCCAGACTTCCCCATCATCCTCCCTCCCAGACTTCTCTCTCCACATTCCCCAGGCTCCCAATGCCCTCAGTTCTCCAAGTCTTTCCAGCTTTCCATTCTCTTCTCCAAAAACTGTATGTATAATTATTGCCATAGGGTGAGTGTAGTGTTGTCTCAGGGTACCAATACATTGGAGTAGGGATCTTTCCTGGGGACAGGGTGTACCTCACCTTTCTATCCTTTGGCAATTTATAGAATAGGGGTTCTTAACCTGGGGTCTGCAAACTTTTTTTTAATATGATAACTTTTAGTACAATTGGTTTCCTTTGTAATCCTATGTATTTTTATGCATTTAAAAACATTGTTCCTATAAAGAGTACATAGGCTTCACCTAAAGGATCCATGATGCAAAAAGTGAGGAAGCCCTGTTATATATCAGCTGCCTCCAAATGCTACTTCTATGTACCTTGGGCCAGGAAAGGGGAGCCTGCATCCTTAAGGTCACATGTGGCCCTCTAGGTCCTCAAGTGTGGCCCTTTGACTGAATCCAAACTTCACAGAACAAATCCCTTAGGTTCCCCACACCTTTGGCCTGGGCCATGGCACCCCTCTCCTGGGCCCTTGTGGGAGGCAAAGCCCACATTCTCTGGGGAACAACTGGGCCTGGGACAGGACTGAAGACCTTCTCCTTCTCCACCAAATGAATTTGCTTCAGCTGCAAGTTCTGGTTTGTTCTGGCTCTGCTCCCCGCACCTTCCCCTCACCCCCTACCACAGGGCCTGACTCCTCCAGACATTATCAAAATGACAGTGAATGGATGGATCCCTGGACCCCTGCTGCCAGGGGGGCTGGCCGAGATCCCCTGCCAAGTATCCCTGAAGTGGTGCCCTGAGCAGGGTTCAACTGCATCCAAGAAAGAACCACAATCAACCAGCTAGGAGGGGAGGAGAGCAGAGCCATCAGGAAGAGAGGAGAGGTGCTCTTAGAGCAAAATGCTAACCGCATTCTAAGGCTGGTATTGACAAAACAGTCAGTCTGCTCTATGGTTCAGCTCATCTTAATGGCTAATTTGGAGCAGGCCCAGTTAATTGAATGATGTTGGTTATAACCTAGACAGTAAAGTTCAGATAGAATGAAAAAGAATTCAGTCCCAGCCTCTCAGGCTGACAGCTTGATCTTGGTCTTTGGGGAAAGAGTCCTGAATTTGGAGTCAGGAGGCCCCAGCCCTGCTGCATAACTAACTATGCAGTCTTGGAGAAGGCCTTTCCCTTTGCTGATCCTGCTTCCCTCCTGTGAAATGAGAGAATCCGAGCTGGTGATCTCTAAGGAACCTCCCAGCCCAAACAGTTCAAGCTTCTCCGATTCTATATGCTTAATTGAAAATATGTGGCTGTTGGTCTGGTTCTATTGATCAGAGTTCTCCTCAGATCCCTCAATCTACAACCGTTATAGGGTGCCTGTGGTACGCTAAAGGCAGAAGATGGAAGACACTAGTGAAGCAGATCCTATCTAAATGGGGATTGTCAGAGACCAACACACTCCATGAGCCTGTGACATGACTATAGGGTACAGACTCTGCAAAAGTCCTAAAAGAGCTGGAAAAGCCTAAAGCATGCATTGAGTGGAAAGGGAGTCAGAACAAGCATTTATGCAGCACCTGGTGTGTACCAGGCTCTGTGCTGAGCACTTTACACAATATTATTTTCTCTGATCCTCACACTGATGAGGTGCAGGCTCTGGGAAACCCCTTGAAATCAGATTAAATCTTCCCAGTGATGAGGCATTTGCAGAAGCCGTAAGTATTTCATTGTGGGTGGGCCCAAACCTCTGTTACTAGCCTAGCCCTCCATTGTCCATCTGCTTCCCGCCCTTGAGCCTATCAAAATATCAATCTACCCTTGCATTGACCTCCTGACTGAAGACCCTCCCCAAACTCCTCCTCTAGACCACCCCTAGATTCTTCTGTATATAAGACCCCATCTTCCCTCCAAGTGTGTGAGAGCGCCATAGAATGACCTAGCACAGACTTACTCTGAGCACAGACTTACTCTGTGTCACACTTGCCCCTGCCAGCTTGCCCAATGCAAGCCTCACAGATACCCGGGCTCCTTAAGAGTCTACCCCATAAGGCGAACTTTCAATAAACTTTACTTTTCTTTGGCTGAAAGAAGACTTGAGTCAAATTCTTTCAGCAGGACCCGGCATGTTGGTATTTTGGGGTCTCCAGAACAAACCTAACCTTCTTTATGGGTAACCTCTTTATTTTTGTGGTTCCCTGATACCGGGAAACACTGCTAATCTCAAATTCCTCTCCAGCCGGGACTGGAAGGTACATAAGCCTCTCTCTTTCCCTATTGCATTGCCTTCTTGTTCTCCAAGTACCTTGGAGGTGTGTTTTTTTGCGTGTTTTTGTGTTTTGTTTTGTTTTTGCGGGCCTGACCTCTCAGGTCCCATTAGGTCAGACAGCTAGGTACTCAGCCTGACCTCAGGTCCTCGGTCCGTTTGGGTATTTTGGAGAACATGGACACGTGCGCAGCTTCTGAAGAATGGAGGACAAGGACAGACGCCCCATCTGGAAGTGTAAGCCAGATTCTTTCAATTCTCTCAGTGCTAGGAAATTGGGAAAACTCAAGGCTTTTTTTGTAGGTTTTTTGCCCTGTTTTGTTTTGTTTGTTTTTCGAGGCTTACTCTCACACCTTCCTTTGTGGATGAAGGGACTTCCAGGCCCTATGCCTGTAGCTCCCAAAAGTTCACCTTTGGGTTATCTTTTACAACACTGGGAAAAATTTAGTTTCCCTGGAGACCTTAAAAAGGAAAAGCTAGTGTTTTTTTGCAACACTGTTTGGCCTAGATATCGCCTAGAAAACCATAAAAATGAAGAGGTTACCCACAAAGAGGGTTAGGGTTGCCCTGGAGACCCCAAAATACCAACACACTGGGTCCTGCTGAAAGAATTCAATTCATGTCTTCTCAGCCAAAGAAAAGTAAAGTTTTTTAATAGTTCACCATATGGGATAGACTCTCAAGGAGTCAGTCTATGCTAGGTCATTCTATGATACTCTCACACACATGGAGGGAAGATGGGGTCTTATATACAGAGAAATCTAGGGGTGGTCTAGAGGAGGAATTTTGGGAAGGTCTTCAGGAGGAGTCAGTGAGGTCAGACTCCAGTAATGAGTTTGAGGAGGGTCTTCAGGAGGAGCTAATGAGGTCAATGCAAGTGTGGATGGATATTTTGATAGGCCCAAGCGTGGGAAGCAGATGGACGATGGAGGGCTAGGCTAGTAACAGAGGTTTGGCCACAGTGAAAAACTTATGGCCTCTGCAAATGCCTCGTCACGTGGGAAGATTTAATCAGACTTCAAGGGGTTTCCCAGAGCCTGCACCTCAGAGATTCAAGGAGAGCTCAAGGGGTTTCCCTGAGCCTGCACCTCATCAATACCAACCCTGGGAGGGAGGTACTGTTATTATTATTATTCCCATCTTACAGGTCAGGCAATTGAGGCAAGTAGGGATTAAGTGATTTACATGCATTTATAATCTGTCCTTCTGACTAATGATACTGTAGCACTAATGGCAGTTAACACTTGGGAAAATACACTGGAATGGGGGCTCAACAGCCACACAACTGGAAAGTATCTGAGGCCAGATTTGAACCCAGATCTTCCTGACTCCAGGCCCAGGGCTCTAAAGAGAAATGGTGTCTGCTGTCCAATGACCAGCCCAGCTAACAGCAGAGAGTTCCTCATCACCAGTTTGTCTACAGTGAGACGACTTTTTCAGTCCAAGCAACCTTGGAACACCATTCCCCAAGTCGATGTCTTTACCATCAACAAACATTTCTGTGTAGGCCCTCCCTGTGCTAGGAATAGACAGGGAATGATTGGGACTGGTGAGAGAAGCTCCCCAAACAGACAAAATCACAGATCTTTGATGGAGTGAAGAAGTGCTTGCACTGGGGGTAATATGGGCCTAAGTTTTCTCATCTGTCAAATAAGGAGGCCTCCACTCATCCCTAAGGTCCTTCTTCCAGATCTGATATTTTATGAATGAGTCTATTATTTTAATAGCTAAACATTTGGATTGTGATGAAGGCACCTACCTACCTGTGCACTACCCTCTTCTCTGTCTGTCCTATTTCTTCTTCCCTGTCAAGGCCCAGTCCAAATTCTACCTCTTCTGGGGAAGTCTTCCCTGGCTACCCTGGCCCTTGCCCCAGCTCTCATCGACTCACTTCCCCTCAATTCATGCAGTAATTTATTACCTTTCATTTGATATGTCTCTCTTGTACCCCCTCCCAGATAGTGAGCACTTGGGGAAAGAGGCCAGCTCTTAATCATTAAATGAGAGTTCTTCACATCTAACCCAATCTAGATCCAGCACGCTGCACTGTACCCTTCTAAAACATCTTCATGCTGTACCAGCCCATATGCCTTCCCCCTCACACCACCAGCTTTTGTTCTGGGGAAAGTAACCAGGCCTTTAAAAAAACTACAACATGTAACAGTGACTGAAGAAGTGAGTTCTCTTGGCCATTAGGCTGACAAAATGGGGGAGAAAAGGCACGCACGAATGATTAATTGTTGTAGTGAGCGTTCTTTGTCAGCTGTAGGTTGGCCCAGGTGGCTGTCATGGTCACTATCTCTGAAATGCTGTGATTCTGCATAGGCCTGCCCTGTGCATGGCTATGTATGTGTGCGTGCGCGCTTGCACACACACACACACACACACACACACACACACACACACACACACACACAGAGCCATTTTTCAAGGGAAGAAACTGAGTTGAAAGAGAAGCAGAGGCCTGACTAAGAACTTATAGGTAGTAGGACTAGACTGCAAACACAGATATTCCCACCACGCTTTCTTACACCATACATAACCACCAGGAAAACAGCCAATTTGGTTGTGGAGGCATGGCCACCATGTAAGAAGCTACATTCCCAGGTTCTGAAGTCAGTGATAACTATATTCATAAAACCAAAGTTAGTGTGGCCTGGGGGAGGGACAGGCAGGAAGCCCCAAACCAGAGGGAGGGGAATTGGTAGAGTCTAGCCTGGGTAGAACACTTGACGCTCACTCACTCAACAATGACACCATCAAAAGTGTCATCCTACGTAAAATTAGAGGTGTGGGCA
Source organism: Pseudochirops cupreus (assembly GCA_028627135.1). Classification (NCBI taxonomy): domain Eukaryota; kingdom Metazoa; phylum Chordata; class Mammalia; order Diprotodontia; family Pseudocheiridae; genus Pseudochirops; species Pseudochirops cupreus. Next base: position 117,020,050 of record CM053582.1, on the reverse strand, counting down.
GAGAGATTAGGTTTTAAGAGAGTTAGGACTGGGGAGAGTTCCATTATGTGTAAATAACAGAGTTACTTTCCCCAATAAAAGTCAGGTAAATGATGGGCTGATTGGCTATGATAGGGCCCAGCTCCAGCTGGGGACACGTTTAGTTTGATAGATAATAGGGCAGTTCCCAGGAGAGATACAGAAAGAGATTAGAAGACAGGTTTGCACGATGAAGTGGGGCCATGCTGGGGCTCCCCACTTGGGGAAGTCACATTGCAGTCCAGGTGAAAGAAGGACACGTGGCTGGAAAGACACATGACTGGAGAGATGCCGTCATCTCACAGCACACATACCCAGGAGACTGAAGTCTACACAGGGCTGATCTTGCTGAAACTGGAAAAAATCGGGATAAGGAAGCAAGGGCAAGGATGGTGGAATAGGTAGTTCCTGTCCTCCCCCCACTACCCACCACTGCCCTCCCTGCCCCAGTGAGCTAGAAGACAGAGGACTGGGGCTCTAGCTCTGCCCCCAACCCAGTGTGAACTTTGAAAAACCACTTTCTCTACCTGAGCCTCAGTTTCCCTATCTGTAAGATGATGAGATTGTCAGGAGAGCAATTTATACAACAGCAGCAACATTGTAAAGAAAGAGAATCACTTCGAAAGACTTCAGAACTCCAATTAATACAACCATAAACCAGTTCCATGAAACATCCTACCTACCTCCTACAGCAAGGGATGAACTGAGGATGTAGGATGAAGCATACATTTCTGGTCATGGCCAATGTGGGAGTTTATGTTGCTTGATTACACATATTTATTTCAAGACTTTTGTTTTTCTTTTCTGTTCTTTTTCAACGCAGGGGAAGAGAGGAAGAGTGAAGATAAGTCCTTGCTGCCCCCCCAAAAGAGAGAACAGAAGGAATCACAAACAAGCAGGACAGCCTTGAAAGCTACATGTTGAACTTACTGGATACTTGAAAAGAAAAACAAGTTCTGTCTGATAGATGAGCAGTTTCATATACAATCCTCCCCTATTTCAATTGTATACAGAAACGTCTATTTGATTTGTGTTTATTAAGTCAAGAATGGCTTTGCTTTGTTGTTGTTTTTGAAACAAAACCATTGTATTTCTACTAGTAAGTACAGATGATTTTGTAATATGGATGGATATCATGAATGGCAAATATCACAAATATACTTTATTATTTGGAGAAAAAGTTTAACCATGTTTCTGAACAAAAACAATGCCACTTTAAGCACAAATATCCTCTTCTTCAATATATATTTGGAGATAGGAAGTCAGCACTTGGTTTAAAAAAAAGTGATCTCATGTTAAGGCCTGGTCACCTTAGTGTAAATAACGTAGAATGAAGTCAACATATAGTTCTGATACTAGCTATGGCAAATCTGTGGTGTCTCTGTGTTTTGAGAGCTATGGAACACATACCTTTTCTCATGCTCCTGGACGAGGCCATCTCCAGTCATCCTGATGCATATCTGGCCACTGGACCCAGATGGCTCTGGAGGAGAAAGTGAGGCTGGTGACCTTGCACAGTCCTGCCTCATTATAATCCAAATGACTTGCATGTCATGACATCATCTTCCTGATGTCATGGTCCTCTTTGAGAATGAAGGACAAACAGGAACAATACCCTCCTGGAAGAGCTGCTGCATAACAGTCTAACTCAAATTCTGGTTAGACAGGACCAAAGAAAGATGTCAAACAAGTTTTACGAACCATTAGAGTGAATCGCCAGAGTTCCCTTTAAGTACATAAAGAAACAGGTAACAGTAGAAAGACGCTGCTTAGACCATCATCTCCCTTTGGTACCATCTTTTTTGTTTTTCTCTGTGATTTCTGCACTTGTCTGATTCATACCCTTAGAATACAAACTCTAGTAACCTACTACAAAGCGTTAAAGCCCAGTATGCCTGTTCTTTCACAGGCATCTGCATTTTTCAAGTTTTGATATTTGTTCTTCGACATCCAGACTGTGTCAGCAGTTCTTAAATGCAGTATAAATAATACATAAATGAGTTTAACTATATTCTAAAACTGCAGACACCCATAACAACCATGTTACTAGAGGGAAGAGAGTTTTCAGAAAAGGAAGAAAGCAAGTAAGTTCACTTGGAGGGAATATGGCTCGAGTCTTTGGATTAAAAATAAAGAGCAATATGAAAACCCCAAATATTCCCCAGAGAAGCTGGTCATCGCAGAATTTCCAAAAACCCCCTTTTTCCATCAAAGGGACCTTAAAAACTCCATTCCAAATATTTAAGTCTACAACTACCAGGATGCCATTAAGCGGTGGTAAGGACAGATGATTTTGTAATATGGATGGCCAATAACACAAATATAGTTTAATTTCAGAGAAAAAGCTTACGTAAATAAGGGGACGCTTTGGAAACCCTTTTGCTCAACCACGTTTCTGTCAGAAAGAGTAAGGATATCTGTAGACATAGCTTGCAGCATAGCATTCTTAGCTATTGTTTGACTAGTAAAAACCCCTGGCGTACCAGAAGTGCTGTTAAGGGTGAGGGTGGGAGAATACTGAAAGCATTACCTGCCGGTTTTTGAGAGGGATGTCACAGCTGGGAAATTTCCTAGCAGGCACACAAATCCCAGGATGTATCTTTCTCTTTCATTTTCCAATGTTAAAAATTACTGATTT
>CM053582.1:116983500-117016894 GCA_028627135.1 Pseudochirops cupreus | reverse complement strand
TTCTCCTTCTCCTTCTCCTTCTCCTTCTCCTCCTTCTCCTTCTCCTCCTCTTCCTCCTCCTTCTCATCCTCCTCCTCTTTCTATGTTACAATTGGAGATTTTTGACATCCAGCCATAAGCATTTTGCATTTCTCTGCCAATCTTGTAGCTGAGTATCTCGTTCCAGTCGATTTTGGTATGGGTGACTGGAAGCTGCTGGTGAGAGGCCTTGGATATGGTATCTGACAGTTCTCACTAATCGAGATCTGATACTCATATTTGGTATGTTCTATGATTTTAATAAATTTCTTGGCAGTTTGTACATCATCAGTAACAGTTTCTGAATCCTGTCTATCTTTGTGACTAACCAACTAAACATCATCATATTCATAGTAATGGATCTGAATCTTTAGCACTCCAACCATCAGAGTCATAGGTGGTGTTATGGTATCTCTAACGATGATTCCAGAAATTTTTAGGTGAAAATTGGTGGCTCTCAATACAGGTAATAACAGTCTTCTACCCATCTGTAATTTTAGCATAAACAGTACAGAAACTGTTAGAATATTTATCTGTCACATAGGCCCTTAATGCACTGTCACAGGATTTTCTCCATGACTTCAGAGTTCCATCTATGTTCTCGGGTTGGGGGTCACTTGCTTCTTTCTGTAAGTGATCACACTTAAAGAAAACTTTATTTCTTGACTCTAAAAATCTACCTCTACCCAAGTCACCATGTTCTATAATTAAGGCCTGACCATCATATCCTTTCGATCTTCACTGGTGCGAACTGATCCATGTTATGCTGGGCAAATGCAGGAGCTTCCCCTTCCTTGAGAAGTTTGTCATTGTTAAGTAGTAGCCGGACATCATTAAACACTTCATTAAATTTTCTGGGGGAAGCATGCCTGATGAATGTGGCAAACATCCGGACCTTGTTCTCATCCGACACCCGATCCTCAAGGGTGGTCATCTTGGTCTTCTCTAAAAATGTTTGGTTGACTTTGCGAAATGAAAAAAATGAAGGGTTTGGAGTCAAAGGATCCTTATGGTGTCTTCTGGCCTGATATTCTATGACAGTCTTTAATTCAAATATATATCCAGTTTCCAAAGAGAGCTGACAGTCCAGAGGAGATCTTAGGTTGGGGCAGTAATTTTTAAAAAGTTAAAACTATGAGAAAAGGATGAAAATCTGTGGAGAAGCAAAAGTGGGCTCAGTATAAGGAAATACTCTCTAATAATCAGAGCAATCAAAAAAAGAAACAGGCTTTCTCAGGAGCCTGTCCCCCCAATACTTATACTGATGTCAGATGCTCATTTCCAAGGATTTTGTAGCAAGGATTCCTTCTTCTGTATTGATTGGGTGAAATGATCTCTGAATTGCCCTCCAATTAAGTCAGAGATTCTGGGAACATAGCAATCCAGACATCTGTCTCTCTGCCAAAAGCACAGCAGCTGGTAAAGTCTTGATTTACCTTTTATATTACTTTTGTTCTTCAAAAGGTTACGTGAGAAAGCTGTTATTCCAGGTGAACAGGTTCTCTGGGTTTGGAGTTAGAAGACCTGTTGTTCAAAGCTCACCTCTCACACTACCTGTGTGACTTTGGGCACAAGTCACTTAATGTTCTTGGGCCTGTTTCCTCAACTGTAAAATGGGTGGGGGGAGGAGGAAGAGGTTGGACTAGATAACCTTTGAGTCCCTTCCAGGTTTTGGTCAAGGATTCTGTGATTTGAGATCTTGTGACACATGTATGCATATATATGTTTACATGTATATAATGTGCACACACGTATACCTTGTACATATTATCTATCCATCTATCTATCTGTCTGTCTGTCTGTCTGTCTATCTATCTAATTTGTTTAACAGGAGCCCCAGACTATGGAAGACTAAATTTCAGAGGCAAAAGAGGCAAAGGACCAATATGTCAAGTTGGAATCCCTTTGGAGAGGATAAATTTCTCGCAGCTAACAGAAGAGGAACTATTCAACAGAGGATCTCCTTCTAAGATCAAGCAAGGGACTCCGAAGGTTTATTTTGCTTCACAATAGATAAGCACTGTAGGTGCATAGCAGGGTCAAGGATTATACAATTGGGGACCACACAATCTGTCGGTAGTGCATAGAGCTCATTCAGTTGGGGGCCAGTGTTCAATGGCAGACTCTATAATAAAAATACATCTTACCCTCTGTGATAATTTAAACATCCAGTCCTTTGAAAGGAAGTATATTAGCACATTAATAACATATTAGGACATTAGTAAGGCGTACCAGCTAACCTGTGGCCTACATTTCAGGTAGGGTTTCTTTGCTCATCTGGCCAGGCAGGATATAGTCTCTGAGTCAATAGAAGAAGGGAAGCTTTGGAAAATGATGAGCAAGATAACAACTAGACCAACAGAGGTGGGCTGGAGAACCATTGTCCTAGAGCAGTGGTCTCTAAACTTATCTGATTGTGAACCCCATTAAATTTGGGGGGTTCTCCCCTAGATACACACACACACACACACAGATATACACAGATATTTTAACTTACTTATAAATTGTATAATGTATATAGACAAAAAAGGGGAAATTGTAAAGCATGAGATGAAATCATATTTGGCCTTCACAATAACTTATGAGGTAGGTACTATTATCATACCCCAGATAAGGTAACTGAGGCTGTGAGAGCTCAAGTGTTAAGTAAGTAACCTTACACCATAACGACCAATAACATATCATCAAAACAAAGATAGAAGTTCATTTGGCAGCTGAGTGAAGGATGGGTCAGAGGGAGAGAACTGAGGCAGAGACCCATTAGGAGCCTGCTGCTATGGTTCATGTAAGAGGTGATGGGGATTTGAATAAGGGTGATGGCTGGTGACTGGAGAGAAGATATGTGGGATAAGGGGAAGTAAGGAATGGGGAATGACACCGAGGTTGTGAACCTGAGGAATGAAGGAGAGTGGCACCCTTGACAGAAAATATGGAAGGTCAGAAAAGGGGAGGATTTGGCAGGAAAGGAGGTAAAATGAGATCTGCAATGAAAACAGAAACCCATCTATGCCTACTCATTATGCTCAATTCACTCTCCCACTGAAAACAAAAAAGGGAGGGGGCTGTTACCAGCCATTGCCTAGGAATATGGAGCCTGACAAGAGACATGTGCTGCCACCAGAGGGGATCTGGTGGAGAGAAGATCTGGGTACTTTGGAGGTTGGGGAGAATTTAGTCTGCACAGTTGCTGGTGAGAGTTCCTGGTTAGCAGTTAGGTTAGTGGGGTCTCAGTGTCCAGAGGAAAAAAGGGAGGGATTGGACGCTTATACAGCCACAAGAGGCTAGTGGCTGGGGTAGGGGGAAATGGTGTGAGGACAATAATAGATGAAGAGAGGATGGGGTTATGCTGGAAACAAGATCCCCATTTGGCTTTTGTGGAGAAGGTAGAATGCTACCCATATTCACTCTCCAGTTGGCTATGGCATAACATCCTGCTGTGGACCCTTGGGGCATAAAGTTCCCACTCTGGAGCCCAATGCCTTTAAGGCATGACCATACTGTTTCCACTTGGGGCCATGTCTGAATGCCAAAGTTCTGACCCAGTAGTATAGGCAATACCATCCTCACTTCCACTGTTGATCAAGGCAGCTTGCATCCCCTGGATCATACCTGGATGAAGTCCCAGATGAAGAGTTGCCTAGCAACTCTATCCATGAACATGTCTCATTGAGAGTTCTTGAGTGTCAGAGTAAGAAGTCTTTGAGGGACAGGACCATCCCAAGGGAAAAGACTATGAGAAAATAAGGTAAAGTATATTCCACTGGGCAGAACCCTGAAAGGCCAACGACATAGCAGGAAATGTTGGGATAGCTTTTCATGGAAAGGACAGACAGGGGGATTTATTAGAAGAGACTGTAGAGAATGTAGGTCACAACTGAATGTCATGTGACCCTAGAAGACCAGGAAGGGCCTGGTCATGGTGCTTTGGTGGGTGAAGAAGTATGACTTGGTGGGTAGGTCACTGGATTGAAAGTCAGGAAGACCCAGATCACGGTGCTGCTTCTAACACTTAGTAGCTATGTGACCCCCCCCCACTGGTGATTCAATGAAACTCTCTGTGCCTCAGTTTCCTCACCTGTATAATGAAGGGTCTAAACTCGATCACTTTAAATCTATGATCCCATCATCTTTCCTTCCAACATAATCATCTCTATAGGACGGCATAAGAAGTTATGCAAGGACCATCAGCCCAGAGGCATGGGCTCTCGATGCCTACAAGCACCCTCAAAATTCCATTTGCATCCACATTGGCCTTTTTGGACAGCTCTCTTTGTCTTCCCTATCAGAATAATCAAGGTTTGTGGCACCAGAATCCCATTCTGGAGAACTTCTCATGCATCTCGACCTGACTTCCAAGTCTGAGAGCCAAATAAGTTAAGCTGGGAAGGGAGCAGCTGCTGCCAATAGCCCTAAGGAGGGAGCCAATCTGTCTTTTTAAATATCAATAGGGGCAGTTGGGTGGCCCAGTGGATAGAGTTCTAGGCCCGGTGTCAGAAGGACTCATCTTCCTGAGTTAAAATCTATGCGACTCTGAGCAAGTCACTTAACTCAGTTTGCCTCAGTTTCCTCATCTGTAAAGTGAGCTACAGAAGGAAATGGGGAAACCACTCTGGTATCTGTGCCAAGAAAATCTAAATGGGGTCACACAGAATCAGACCAGACTGAAATGACTGAACAATAAACAACTCCCAGTGTTGTGATATGACCATGAGTCATGGAACATGGAAAGGTGTATAGTGGGTGGAAACAGACTGAAGCTTATAACAAATGAGGAACTATGAGGACGAATCATCGGAGAAGTGGCCAAAGTTAACAAGAAGACGGGCTAGAACGCACGTGCAGAGCAAAGGTTCCAGTGGCCAACCCGTGTGTTGCCCTAATGTCCCACAAGGTGGGTGGGCATGCCTGTGTAGCCAGTCTTAGCAATGGAAGGAACATCCACAGTGAGTACATGGATCATAGATCCATGTAACTATCAGAGTCATTAACAAATTTGATAAGTGTGCCTTCTGTCTTTATCCTAGTCACTGATTTTTAAAAAAATTAATGTTTATATAGGATTTACAAAGTTGTGTTTCCCATTGATTCTCCATTTTGATCCTCACAGTAAGCCTATAAGGGAGGTGCCACAGTATTGTCCACATTTAACAGAGGAATGGACTTGCTTTCCCTTTGTACCACAGCTTATAAGAATGGAGAGGCCAAATTTGAACATAGGTCTTCCTGACTCAGTTCCATTCCCAGTTCACCTACTATACCATACAGCCAACACAGAACCAAGGCTACAATCAAGGATTCCTCCACCAAAGACCTTCCTTCCAGTTGACATAAGTGACTACTCTTTGGGTCTGGTCATTTGTCCAGATCTAAGTTCACTTACCTGTGCCATCCAGCCCACATCTCCCCACTGATTCTGGAAATAGGCAAATCTTGTGCCAATTTGCAAAAAAGGAGTAGCAGCTTAATTTTATGAAGTTAAGGCCAAATTCTAGACTGCATCATTAAAAGAGTGAAGGGTGACCACTACAAGCCAGCATGGGTTCATCAAGAAAAAATTAACACAGATTAACCTCATTTCCTTGTCAGGCAACATGTTCTAACAGAGACAGAAAGGGATAGAATCAAGGGCCAAATTGGAGGGATTAGCCTGGGTAAGTAGAAGGGCTGCCCACATTGCTTTGAGACTAAAAAGAGAGAATGATCGAAGACATTTAGAGATTTAAAGGAGTGATGGAATGTATGTTAAAGCATTCAGGATAGATGGCCTCAGTCTTCAAATAATTTGCTGAAAGTAAGAGGGATACATGGGTCTGGACACAAGAAAAAAGAGAAGTTTTAGAATCTACCCATTGGAAATGTGGAACAATAAGAGATGAATAAAAGGATGTAATAGAAACAGTCTAGTTGAAGTCAACTACCATAAGCAACAAGATTTTGTTATTTCCTCTAGCAATATTTGTTCATCTAGGAATAGGAACAGAGAAGGTGGGGTGTGGGGGTGACCCAAGCTAGGGTATCAGAATGGTGATAATTGTAGAAGATCAAGGGCACAAACATAGGGGTTATTAAATCATTAAAAAGTGGTTGACTATAGAATCAAGGCTCAGTAGAATTGATGGACTGTAGATTCGAAATCAAGATGAGTTTGTAAAGAACAAGTTTGAGCTATCCCCCTCCAGAGAGAGAACTGATGAACTCCAAATGCAGACTGAAGTATAATTTTCTCTCTCTTTTTTTTTGCAAAATGGCTAATATGGAAATATGTTATATATGATTTCATGTGTATAATTCATATTATATTGCTTGCCTTCTCAGTGGGTCAGGATGGGGATGGGAGAGGGGAGAGAGGGAGAGAATTTGGAACTTAAAATTTAAAAAGAAAAGAATGTTAAACATAAATTTTAATTTAAAAAAAATTTTAATGAGATTAATATAAAAAGAAAGAGCAAGTTTGGGAGAAGTCTGAAAGTGATTATGTGTCTTGAGTTTTGGTTTATAAAATATAATTCCTATAATAATTTAGGTGAGAAATGCCAAGACAAGGCATCTATAGACCCAGTGGGGACAAGGTTGGATGGGGGAGGCAATATTACAGGAAGTAAGGTAGAAAGGGAAGGCACTAAAATCAATCCTTATCATCCCCCTGCTCCCCCTTGCAAACCCAGGTCTGTGTCTGGCCCAGAGCCAGCCTGGATGAACCCTGCCTCCTATCCCCTGGCACCGCCCCCAAAAGGACACTTCCTTTCCTGGACAGGAGGGTTAATAAGTGACCAAGAAGCCATCACCAAGGCTTAAAAGGCACTGGAGAAAGGTCAGGGTGGAAGTTGGGGAGGTGACAGAAAGGAGGAAGACCAGAGGAAAGCAGACTGGAAGATACCATGAAGGTTCTGGCACTCCCCGTGGCTGTTGCTGCCATGTTCTTGTTGCTGGCACAGAACACCCAATCGGTGCTCATCAAGGTGAGACCTTTGGGTACCTGACTTCAGCCCTGCCCCTGTCCTCAGGCTTTGCAGAGGGAGGGGGGATAAACAATCATTATATGCCATCCCTACTGGGAGGAGGAGAGAGGAGGGGAAGAGAGCTTTCAATCGAAAGGAAGGATCCTGGACAGCAGCCTTGAGGATGGAAAGGGGTAAGAAGAGAACCATGGAAACACAAGAGGAAAGTCAGGGTCCACTTGCACCTCTGCCCTGGGGAAGGCCAGAGCTCACCTGGGCTGCAGCATAGGCTGTCTCCATACCTGAGTTGAGCCAGCTAGTGGTGTGGGGAGCTTCAGCACACTTGGCCTTCTGCTGTAAACCCATTCCCAGGACAGGTCTGGGCTCTTGTCTCCTTCTTCTTTCTCTGATAAACAAGAAGGGGAGGAGCCAGAGGGGAGGGGTCAGCACAGCCTGGATCTGGCCACACTAAATGTCCTTCTACTGGGGTCCAGTGATGCTAAAGCCTTGCTCCTTAGGAGATTCATGCTGATAGATTGCCCCACCCCCACATTCTCATACATTCATCTTCAGCCTCATCCCCGATTCTTCTCAGAGGCATTTAGGTGGCATAGTGGTGCCTGACTTGGAGTCAGGAGGTCCTGAGTTCAAATCCTGCCTCAGACTCTGAGACCCTGCATCACTTTGTCTCAGTCTCAGTTTCCTCATCTGTAAAGTGGGAATAATAATCACATCTATCTCCCAGGTTTATTGTGAGATAACATATTTAAAGTGTTTGGCAAACCTTGACGACTTTATTGTTTTACAGGTCAGGGGCTGGCCTCTGGTGGGGGGAGATGGGTTTGAAGGTAAAGATAGTGGAAGGGGGGGAATGATTTCCCAGAAAGATCCTTCACTCCCTAGATCCTGAGTGTGGGGGGCTAGATCCCTTATTCAAGAGCAGAAATCCTCTACCCCCCTAGAAAAAATGTCCCTGGGGGAAGCTGGGGGGAGGGGCCTGAGCCATAAGATTTTAGATCCAGGGCTGGAAGAGACCCAAGAGGCTAAATCTTATCCCTCTCATTTGGCATATGAGGAAACTGAAACCAAGAGATGTGTCGTGACTTTCCCAGGGATACACAGCTAGTACATGGGCCTCTTCCTGAATCCAAGCTCAGCGGCCTAAGCAGCTCACCACCTCATCCTTCCTGGGGAAGGAAGACAGCCTCTCCCCATTCACTGAATCTGCTGGCCTGATCTTGTTCTGTTACTGCCCTGAGGTGGTCCAGGGTTCCAGGTGTCCTAAGAGCATGCTGAGAATGTGTCCCTTGGCTAGGAACACCTACAGTGCACAGGCTTCCCAGCTCCCGCATTCCCTGCTCCCCAGTCCTGTCCCCAGAGCACTCCTATCAGGCAGAGGGCTGGAAGCTGGAGTGGGTTTGACCCTTCCCTTCTCTATCCTCAGTATGAGGGTCTCCAGGTGAAGCTGGAGTCTGTGAAGAAGCTGGATGAACTCATGGAGCAGTCTAGTGATTTGAGCTCCCGAATGGAAAACCCACCCTCCCTATGCAGCAACCCACAACTGCCTGTGGACCTCCAGCCAGTCTGTAAGACCTCCAAAGCTGCTGACACCTTCAAAGCCCTGAGTATGTGTCCCCCCACCCCATGTACACCAAAGATGCTTCCCCTGGGGTGACTGAACCTGGCAGCTGAGCCCCTCTTCACCCCCTTTACTTCTCCTCATCTCATTACTTACCCCTCTGCATAAATACTGTCTCTTTCACCTGTGTGGCCTTGGACAAGTCACAGTACCTCTTTGCCTCAGTTTCCCCATCTGTTTTATCTCCTAGTGTCCTGTACCTTTCTTTTCCCTACTCTTCTGTTGTACTCAGCTCACTGCTTAGCTCTCCCCACCTCTCTTTAATCGCCTCTTCTTACTTCTCCCAAACTTACTCTTATGCCCCTCCCATCTTCTCACCTCTTCATTCTTCCTCACTTCTCTCCATCTTTCCTTATCTTCCAGGTGCTCATCTCACATCTCCATAGCTCATGCCTCTACACCTCACTCTTCTTTTATCTCCTCCCTCCACCCCACTCCTGACTCAGAGCTCCTCACCATCTGCAGCTTACTCTTATTCCTGCCTTGAGAGAGCATGTGGTGGATAGAATGCTGGGCTTGGAATTAAGGAAGACCTGAGTTCAAATCTCACACCTGCAATTTACTAGCAATGTGACCTTAAGCAAGTCACTGACTTACACTATCTTAGCTTCTTCATCTGCAAAATAATAGCTTTCAAGACTCCTTTTGGCTCAATCTATTACTCTGCCCTTCATTTCATCCCTTCTCATCACCCTTCTAGGCTTTATTTCATCCCAGTATCTTTGCTCCCTGTAGTAAAAGGTTACCTCAGCCAGATTTCCCTGCCTAGGTCCAGTCAGACTTCAGTCCCCTTGACCTTCAATTTTGCATTCCCTCTCCAGGAATCATCGCCCAAGAAGACTGTGAAATCTGTGTAAATGTGGCCTGCACAGGCTGCTACTGAGACAGCATCAAGGACCCATCCCACCCCAAGGAATCAATGGTGGTTCTGCCTTATCCCCATCTTGCCTTCCCTCCCTGCCCCCACCCCATCCCCAACATAGACACACGTCTAAGAGATGGAGACCTCCCTGATGCCAAGCCAGCCTCTGGGCCCACTTCATGGGAGAAAGGGATAAGGTCTGGATTCCTGTCATTTTTGTTATGTCTGATGAGGGAGAGGCCCCTCTCCAAAAGTGATATGTGAGAGCCCTAGCAATAGCTGTCTGGCCAGGGAGTAGTGCAAGCTGAGCCAAGCTGTTCTGGGGTGCTAAACTGCCATGCAACCCCCAACAACTCCCAAGAGTCCTCATTCCACTCTGAATGCAATGCCTGGTGGGGAGGTTCAAGCCCAAGCTTCATGTGTGCCAGCCCAGTCTCCCTTTCCCCACATTCCCATATCACCATAGTCCAGAAGAAAGAATATCCTTATGGTGATAGAATGGTCTTCATCTCCATCATCACCACCACCACCACCACCATCATCATGACCAGCAGCAACATCCTTACGTCCTTTGGGGATGGACCTTGAGCAAAGAAACTTAAGCAGTCACAACTCCTGCCCTTGATGAGTTTTTCCCATCCAATCTGAGGCAGACTTCCTATCATGCTCCAATCTTTTAGAGCCACACTAGCCAGTGAATAAAGAATTTATAAATATGCTAAGAAAAGAGAAAGTCTTTTCCATTGCTGGAGCCTAAGGGAGCAGAGAGACTGTGGAGCTCTGTGTAAACCGAAGGCCCAAGAGCATCTCTTGGTCTGATGAAGGAAGCACTAAACCGTCACTAGTCGATTAGGATTAGAAGGATTAGAACAGAGGAAACGTTTCCTCTTCTCTTCCAATTAGTCCAAGAAGCCTTAATGGACTGCCCACTCCACTTGGGGACTTTGCTCATGGTTAAGAAGTTTTCCCTTTATTGTAAGCCAAAATCTGCCTTTCTGAAACTCCCTAAGCATGGGGCTCAGGAGGATTGGAGGAGCTCAGTGATGATGGGAGGAGTAATTTGTGGGCTGGAGGAGAGGATGTTTCATTCATTTGTATATACATATATTCATTTCTTCCTTCATTTACTCAACAAGTATCTAATGACTATCAGCCCAGGAGACCATATAATTTCCACCTGACCCTGTATGTGGTAGGCAAGTTTGCAGAATAAGTGAAGGTGGACCTCAACACCCCCTATCTCACTTCCATTCCCCCACCCTTAGCCCTAACACTCTGGATCCCCTCACCCCTACCAGTTCAATACCTTTGCACTATTCCATAACCCCTATTTGGGTGGCTAGTCCTGAAAGCCAATCCTCTCCTTCCTTTCTCCCAGCATCTCATCTTGCAAAACTTACCTTCTCTCACACCCTTAATTTTAACATTGGCCTTCAATTCCTTTGTCCAAAATTTTCTTGGAGAGGGGGACTCACATCATACCACCTGGGGGGTTGTCAATTGTGCTTCTGAATAAAGGCTGCCCTTCACTAGGCACAGGCTCCCTAGTAAAGGTTGGGACAAGACTAGGGGTAGATGGCTTGTTGGAAAAGGGGACTGAGGATAACAATAATTGTTATCGCTCAATTGTGTCCAACTCTACATGATCCCCATGGACTTTGTCCATGGGGTTTTCTTGGCAAAGATACTGGAGTGATTGGTCATTTCCTACTCTATTTCATTTTACAGATGAGGAAACTGAGACAAACAGGGTTAAGTGACTTGCCCAGGGTCACACAGCTAGTAAGTGTCTAAGGCCACATTTGAACTCAGGTCTTCCTGACTCCAGGCTCTAGACACTGTGCCACCTAGCTGCCCAAAACAATAATACAAGGTAGCATTTGTATCCACTTTAAAGTTTGTAAAGCACTTCTGTATTTATCTCATTTGATCCTCACAACCCAGTCAGGTGAGCGTTGTAATTTTCCCCATTGGACTCAATGTTTCTCAACTGTAGCTGATCATTCCCCTAAAACTGGCCTCTCCTCCTAACTCCCTAATTCCTACTAACAGTGCTGCTGCCCTTCTCAGATTCACGATAGAATCTTAGAACCAGAAGGGTCCTCGCATGACATCTAACTCAACCTGCACCTGGGCAGGATTCATCTCTGCAACATTCCCAACAAGTGACCAACCAGTCTTCTCGTAAAGACCCCTAGTGATAATTGCCTCACCACCCTCTGGGACAGTCGATTTCACTTTGGGACAGTTATCATAATGCAGAAGTCTAAATCTGCCTCCTTGAAATGTCTGCTGTTGATTCTAGCTCTTGTCTAGGGAAAAATAGAGAGACTAATCCCTCTTCCATAAGTTAGCTCCAAATACTTAAATACAGTTGCCATCATGTTCTTGCTAAGCCTTTCTTCTCTCCCTCTTAAATATTTTTACATATCTCCTTATGTCACCTAAGTTTCCAAAAATATACCTCCCTCTCCCCTACCCAGAAGTTCATTCCTCTTGTAGCTTATGCTCTGGGGTAAATATCGTAACTCCCACTTGCACTGATCAGTTGGTCACCAGAGTATGGCTATTACATCCCCTCAGGGATCAAGAGTTAGCTCTGTAGTGTCAAATGTTTCTCTAACTGTATAGCACACAATCCCCCACTAATGTACTTGCCCTCATGATTACCAGTTAATATCAATTAGTCAAACATTTAACTAGCTTTTAGAAAGAAGTATTTACTAAGATGGTATTATAAGAAAATGTGATACAAAACATTCCCCAAAAGTCTGTGATGCACTTTTCCATACATACATACATACATACATACATACATAGCCTAAGGAAAGTGGATCTTAAACGTAGTAAGCACATATAATAAAGGGTTACTCAGAGCTCTTAACATTTTTTTATGAGAGTCTTCAACATCTTCCATTTAGGTACAGTGCCCCTTTTCTGCTTGGTTCTTTGTAGAGCTCTGAATCTAAGTCCAGCCTATCCTTGGCTCCCAATGAAGATATTGCCATTAGCTATTCCAAGAATCTGCCCTATCTCTTGACTTGGCAGATGTGATTGCTGTTAGAATGCCTAAGGGAGGATGGAAAGCCCCACATTCTCTAGACTCATCAAAGCTAACAAGGTCCTCCTCTGACCCTGTGGGAAAGCCAAGGCTGAGGCACTCTCCTCTCCCTCCCTGTCCCTAACATGGTTCCTTCTAAGGGATTTGACTGGAAAATTCTCCCCCCAGATCATCACTCATTCCAACTAGTTTACACAGTCCCAAGGGGACGTGACCAAGGCCTTCAGTCAATCTAAACAGAGTTCCCGAGAGACCTAGCCTTTTTCACGCCTAGTGAACAACCAGATGTTTTCTTGACTGACAGATATATCAGGACTAAGTGGGGTTGGGTGTTTAAACACTATTCTTATACTTGTGATTTTTCAAAAGAAGGGGAAAAGAGTAATTCAGAAAAACTAGCCAACACGATACCAGGTCTGACAGTATATACAGTATTCCACACCCATAGTCTGCCACCTCTGAAAAGAAGTGTATTTTCTTATCTCTTCTACAACGAAGTGAGGGGAGTGCATTTTCTCAGCCCTTCACTTGGATGAAGCCTCACCGCTATATTTACCCAGCATTTTAGATAATTATATTATATTTGTACTTTGTTGTTGTCTTTGCATGTGTTTTGTTTTTCTGGTGCTGCTTGGGTTAGCCTGTATCAGTTCATATAAGTCTTCCCAGGTTTTTCTTTGGTCTTCATATTCATTGTTCCTTAGGCACATAAATCCTAAGTTTAATCACATACCAAGTAGCATATTCTCACATTCTATGATTTTGTGGGGCAAGATTGGAGAAGGTAGGTACCTAATGATAGTGCTTCCCTCTTCCCCCCTCCCTTCACCAAAAGAAAAGAAGAAGGAGAAGGAGGAGGAGGCGGAGGAAGAGAGAACATTGATGAATTATTTTAAAATACACAGAAGAGAATAGACAATACTTCAAAACGGAGACATAGACAAGCAGAGCAGTGTGTGTACTACTGTTAAATTTGACATTTGCTTTTTAAAAAATCAAACTGTACATGATTAAGACTCATGGTTACATGTACAGCCCTCCTTTTCTGCTTTTCTTCATATTTGGCCATGTTCAGATTTGTCAGGTTCATAATTTTTAAAAATGGAAAATGACTAATAGGGGTTGATATCCAAGATGAAGGATGAGTCAGTAAGAGAATACCAAGCTTGTCTTGAGTGATTCAAGTCACTGGACCCAGATGGGCTGAATAAACCAGCAGATGTGTTTACTAAACTACTGTCAGTGATCATTGAAAGAACATGGGGAAGAAGAGCACGAGATCAGAGAAGGTCAAATGGTGTCACTGTTTTCAAAGAAGGGAAAAGACCAGAGTACATACACTACAAGTCAGTGAACTTCACATTGATTGCTGAGAAAATTCTAGAATGGACAATTAAAGCAATGACTGGTGAACACCTAAAAAGGGGAAGCAATGATTACAAAGGCAGTATCACTTCATCAAGAACGGTCATACCAGACTGTCCACATTCCTTTTTCTGACAGGATCACTAAACTAGCAGATAAAGAAAATCCTGCAGATAAAAGAAATCCTGTGAATAAAGTCTGCTTACATTCTAGCAAAGCTATTGATAAAGTATCTCATACTTGAGGCAACTAGGTGGTGCAATGGATAGAGTGCTGGACCTGTAGGAAAGACAGCTTCTGTCCTTGGTAGCTAGTGCACCTAGGCAAGTCACATACTCTGGGCCTCAGCTCTTCACTTATAAGATGTCAGTCATAGCGGCATGTCTCTCCCAGGGTCATTGTGAGGGTTAAATGATTTTACAAATCGTGTTTGTAAAATACTTTGCAGACCTTAAGGTGCTATGTGAATGCTAGTATTATTATACTATTCTTCTGGAGAAACTAGATAACATATACATACACACACACACACACACACACACACACACACACATGCATACATACATAAGTGAGCACATGCACATATGTATAGCTGCATTTATGCATATATGTGCATATGAATAAATATATACATATAATACATAAACATGGATTGTGCATGTATACACATCTATAAACATAGAGAAATACAGATATCTGTTAGATGTGAATACAATATGATGTTCTAAGAATTGGTTAGATGGTTAGATTTTAAGGCATTCTTAATGGTTCAATGACAATATGGAGGGAAGTTTCCAGTGGAGTAATCCAGAGATCTGCACTTGGTCCTGTCCTCCTTAACTTTTTTATCAATGACTTACCAGGAGTAGGGAACCTTTGGCCTCAGGCCAAAGGTTCCCCACCCCTGACTTAGGTAAAGACATAGATAGCAGGGTCATCAAATTTACAGTTGACCCAAGGCATGGAAGGATTAACTAGAACTCTGGATGACAAAGTCAGGATCCAAAAGGATCTTGACAAGTTAGTACATTGGGCTGAATCTAATTAAATTAAATTCTATAAGGATAAATATAAAGTCCTAAACTTTGGTATTTAAAAAAATCAGCATTGCAAGTACAAGATATGGGAGGTCTGGTAAGATAGCAATTGTTCTGTGAAAGACCTCTGGGTTTTAAGTAGACTGCAATGTCTTACTAGCTATGTGACTCTGGGCATGTCACTTAACCCTGTTTGCCTCAGTTGCCTCATCTGTAAAATGAGCTGGAGAAGGAAATGGCAAATCACTCCAGTATCTTTGCCAAGAAAATCCCAAATGGGATCTGTGAAGGGTCAGACATGACTGAACAGAATGACTGAACCACAGCAATAATCTCCTGTGAGGCAGCAATGTGATGTGCTAAAGTGAACTAAGGGGATCTTGGCCTTCGTTAAGAGAAGCATGGCTTCCAGGAATAGGGAGATAAGAATCCCACTGCATCCTGCCCTTGTCAGATAGCATGTTGAATACTGTGTGCAAATCTTTGGTGAGGCAGTTTAAGAAGGATATTAATAAGCTGGAGAGTGGTCCAAAGGAGGGGAACCAAGATGGTGCAGGGCCAAGAGTTCATGTCATCAGAGGACTGGTTGAAGGAAGGAGGTGTATTTAACTTATAGCAGAAAAGACTAGGGGTAGAGGGAAGCATGGTACCTGTCTTCAAATACTTGAAGGGCTATAAATAAGGGAGGGAGTTAGACTTGTTCTGTTTGACCTCAGAGGTGGAACAAGGAGCAATGGACAGATGGGACAGCGTGTGACACAGCAAAAAAAATATTGACTTTGGAGTCTGAAGACCTAGGTTCAGATCCTGCCTTTGACACTACCTGCATGACATAAGCCACTTAATCTCTCTGTGCCTCAGTTTTCTTTTCCTTTTTTGCTTTTTGGAGGTGGGAGGGCAATTGGGGTTCAGTGACTTGCCCAAGGTCACATGGCTAGTAAGTGTTAAGTGTCTGAGGTCATATTTGAACTCAGGTCCTCCTGACTCCAGGGCTGGTGCTCTATTCATTGTACCACCTAGCCAACCCTAGAGCCTCAGTTTTCTGATAAGAAAATGAAGGGATTGGATTTGATCACCTTGTAGCTCTAGGGCAGATTGAAATCAGTAACTACTTTTCTCAGAAACCTGACAAGTCCCAGGCAAATGAGCTGGCATTCCCAGAAAGGGTAACTCTCTTCACTATGTGTTGGACTAGACAGCTACCGGGAATTCTGTGATTCAGTGAAACTTCCTTGTGATTGGCTAACCCTGATGTGGCTCGATAGCAGTATATCTGATAAGAATCTTGGGGTTACCACAAGCTCAGCGTGAGCCAGCTGTGTGATCTGGCAGCCAAGAGAGTTAGTGTAGCCTCGGGCTGGCTTGGGTGAGGCCTTGTGCTCAGGGCTGGGAGATAAAGAGTCTCTGTGGGCTCTGCTCTGGTCGGAGCCCAGCAGGAACATTACACTCCATCCTGGGCCATGGCAAGCTGGAGAGGACCCGGAGAAGGGCAAGCAGGACGGTCAAGGGCCTCCTAATCACGCTGTAGGAGGGTGGAGGGAAGAAAGTGCGGTCCTTTATCACTATTGTCATTAGCTAACACTCACAATAACTAGCCGGGGCTCCAAGGCTGATAAAGAATTTTACATACAGCATTTCCTTTGATCCTCACAGTAACCCTACAAGGTAGATGTTATTATTTTCTTCTTCTTCTTCTCCTTTTTGAAATGAGGATTCTCAGGCTGAAAGAGGTTGACTTGCCCAAGGCCACCCAGCTAAGAAAGTGCCTAAGGTAGGATTTGAACTCAGGTCTTCCTGAGAGCAGCGGCAGCTTGGTGGTGCAGTGGATAGAGCCCCAGGCCTGGGATATGTGAACCTAGGAAAGTCACTTCACCCTGTTTGCCTCAGTTTCCTCATCCGTCAAATGAGCTGGAGAAGGAAATGACAAGACACTCCAGTATCTTTGCCAAGAAAACCCTAAACGGAGTCACGAAGAGTCAGACGCAACTAAAAAATGACCAAACAACAATAGTGAGACGGTCAGAGCTTTTCCCTTTTTTGGACAGATAGTTGGTGCGGTGGATAGAGCTCTGGGCCTAGAGTCAGGAAGACCTGAGTTCAAATGCAGCCTCAGACATTTACCATTTGTATGACCTTGGGCAAGTCACTTATGCCCATTTGCCTCAGTTTCCTCAGCTGTAAAGTGAGTTGGAGAAGATGGCAAACCACTTCAGTATCTTTGCCAAGAAAACCCCAAATGGGGTCATGAGGAGTCGGGCACTACTGAAAACAATTGAATAGCCCAACAACTTCCTAACAGCAAGTCCAGCACGCTATTTACTACACTAGCCAGCTGCTAAAGAAGAAAAGACTAGGGGTGGGGGGAAGGAAGGAAGACGAGGGAAGAAGAAAACATAAGATGTGATATCTGTCTTCAAGTATCCTACTTTGTGTGGGCAGACGTTGCCAAGCAATTTTCAGTTTAATATAAGAAAAAATTTCTTATTAGTTAGGTGGTACAGCGGATAGAGCACCAGCCCTGGAGTCAGGAGGACCTGAGTTCAAATCTGACCTCAGACACTTAACACTTACTAGCCATGTGACCTCGGGCAAGTCACTTAACCCCAGTTGCCCTACCTTCCCTCATCCAAAAAGCAAAAAAAAAAAAAAAGAGAGAGACCTGAGTTCAAATCCATCCTCGAACACATGCTAGCTGTATGACCTTGGCCAAGTCACTTCACCTCTGTCTCAGTTTCCTCATCCGTAAAAAATGGAGATAATAATAACACTTATCTCCGAGTTATTGTGAGGATCAAGCGAGATAGTATTTATATAGAGCTTTGCAAACTTTAAAGATTTATACATGCTGGCTATTGTTATTAGCAAAAGTAGATCAATGTTGTCTTGAGAGGTGAGGGCCCTCCCCTCCCTAGAAGTCTTCATCTAGAGGCTGGTGACTTTTGTGTGGGTGTGAAGACAGAAGGAATTTCTGGTCAGGTATAGGTTAGGCCTGATGGTTTTTGTGGTTCCTTCTGACTCTGGTACTCTGTGATACTGCAAAGCATGCATAACAACATCTATTACAGAGAATGGAAGAGAAATTCTGCAAACAACTCGACAAGATCCACCAACCAAGTCAGTGATGTATACTTCGACATCTGTTGACCTGAATGAAATAGCCACAAGACATGTTACAGCTGAACGAAATAAGGCTCAGAGACGACTTAGAGGCCTCATGCCTAGAGAGCATGAATACTTTCCTCCAGAAGAGAGGTAAAGGCACTAGAAATGTTGATCACCAAACAACATCACACACACACACACACACAAACACACACACACACACACACACACACACACACACACACACACACACCCCAGAATTGACTCTATTTACAAGCAGGAAATGGCCTATTTCTGATGGGGTCATCTTATCAGGACCACCAGTCCATGTACAATCAGACCATCATTATTTAACTCAAAAGGCAGAATAAAAGGCAAATTAGGGGGGAAAAAAGGTAAAATTGAATTAAATAAAAAAACAACTTTAGGACTCTGAACAATGCAATGATAAACCATAAGTTCGGAGGACTGAAGATGAGAAATACCTTCCAGAAAGGTGATGAGCTCAAAGATACAGACTAAGACATGTATCTTTTGGATATGCCTAATGTGTGGATTCATTTTACTGAACTCTATATATCGGTCATGAGGTTTTTATTTTTTGTTTCCAATTGTTCAATTTCAGATGCCATTTGAAGATGATAAAAGTTTAAAAAATAAATTAATGAATGAATAAAAAAGGATAAAGCCAAGAAGACACTAAAGGTGGTGGCAAAGGCATCAAACTGACCTATTTGAACAAGATATTGACTCTGAAAAATGGGAAATAGAACAAAGATATTGACCACGGGAATTTTGCCTGATTCTTAACCACAGAACATCAGCCAGTGTGAAGCATTCACTGCAACAAAGACTCCCAAAATGAAATTTTATAAATAAAAGAATGTCTTACTATAATTGTTTGTTGTCTCAAGTTTAAAAGATCCCAAAAAACCTCCTTAGGCAACAATCACTTGCTCTCTTTGCCAAGAGAAGCAGCATCTCCTGCCAAGAATAACTCCATTTTATAGGACAAACTCATTTGTAAAAGACTAAGGACAAAATACTTTCAATGATCCCAAGTTGCTCTCTGTCCTTTTTTTTTCTTCTGGAGGCAATTGGGGTTGAGTGACTTGCCCGTGCTCACACCGTTAGTAAATGTCTGAGGCTAGATTTGAATTCAGGTCCTCCTGACTCCAGGGCCAGTGTACCATTGTACCACCTACCTGCCCCTCTATCTTTTTACTACCTATATTTTCCCTGCAGAAAGGCAACATGTAACAGTGGCCTCAGGGTCAGGGCACCAGGAGTTCAAGGCCCATCTTTGAGACATCCTGGCTGTATGACCCTCTCATTGATCCAGGCAGCTTTCTGAGCTGTAAGTTGAAAAGCAGATGCCAATCAACACTAGACAAGCAGAAGGTTGTCATGGAAAGACATTCCCCAAATTGATGAAATCCCAATTTCCATTCAAAAAAAAAGTTTTCCCCCCGATTTCATCTTCCTTTCAGTTCCATATTTAAATGCCCTTGAGATGACTATTTAAATAGGCCTCTCATGAAGCTTTGTTTAAACTGACTTTTTCCTCTATTGATTCTTGCTGTTTTATAGAGCAAGGCAGTTCATAATCTACCTTCTCTGTAAAACTGTACGACTGTGTTTACATCTTACATCTATGTTGACTTTGACTTGACCTTAGCTCTGCTTGGCAAGGAGATCCAGGGCTTGCTAATGGAGGAGGCTTCCAGGAGCCTTTGACCTCCCTGCTCCCACAATTGATTTGCCTCACTTCAACTTCCATATGAAATTGCTATAATTGGTATCAAAGTCCTTTTCTCCACCCATTTCCCATTTTCAAGTGTCAATAAGATATTAAATAGGTCAAGTTGGAATTGTTTTAATTGGATTTCAGTTTCATTCATTGCGGTCATTATTGTTTGGCATTCCACTGGCTTCAAGTTATGGAATACCAGTCTCTGAAGAAATGAAATTAAGCATCTCCCAAAGAGTAACGTTGATATTCATGGAGGGCATGAGCAAGCTACAACAATATGTTGGTTAGTCATGTTCAGTCACATCTGACTTTTCGCGACTTCATTTGCAGTTTTCTTGGCAAAGATGCTAGAGTGGTTTACCATTTCTTTCTCCAGCTCATTTCACAGATGAGGAAACTGAGGCAAACAGGGTTAAATGACTTACTTAGGGCCACATAGCTAGTAAGTGGCTAAGGCTGGATTTGAACTCAGGTCCTCCTGTCTCCAGGTCTAACACTCTATTCACTGTGCCCCCTAACTTTCCAGTGTACAGAAAGTCTATGACAAGTAACACAAAGTAATTCAAGAGGGAAAGAAAGTTCTAATACAATGGTAGAGATCATAAAGGGTCTCCTGGAGGATGTGGCACCTGAGCTCTAGCTTTGAAGGATCTGAGATTCTATGAAGTGTCAGCGAGGAGTGGAAGGTTATGCATGAGGAGCAGCTTAGCTCCCAGACTGGGAAGGATGGTGCCTGAAGGGGAGTGATAGGAAATGAATCTGCAGAGGTAGGTGGAAGTCTTGAAATGCCCTCATGCTGAGGATTGGGTATTTTAAGCCTGGGGAAAGGGGTTGCAAATTTCAATAAGTTTGTATGTTTATCTTTTATGCCAATATAATTGGTTATCTTTGTAATCCTATATGTTTTATGTATTAGTAATTCCAAGAAGGGGTACGGAGGCTTTCCCAGACTGTCCAAGGGGCTATACTACAAAAAGGTTAAGAACTTCTGGGCTGGGGGAAGGCGGAACTGAATGGAGGATTAGAGGATTGTCTTTGCTCTCTTGCTTGGTTTTCTTCCGTTTAGGCTGGGGAACTGAGAACAATTTCGTAACACTGCTTCCACCTTTCTTTTCTCTGACCAGGAAGGAGAAGCCCCTTGGTTCTCTGATACTTTGTCTTTCCCTTAGATGGAAGAGAGGCTTGTTAGTCTTCTCTTTCCCCTCATTTCCCTAGTATTGAGCAGAAGATTGGAGATTTGGCCCCAGCCTCCTTGTGTTCTCCTTTCTCTCTGTCTCTCTCTCTGTCTCTCAGTCTGTCTGCTCTCTCCATTTCTCTCTCTCTATTTCTGACTGTCTCTGTGTCTCTACAATCTCTGTCTCTGTCACTTACTGTCTCTGTCTCTATTTCTGTGTCTCTCTCTGTCTCTACAGTCTCTTGTCTCTCTGACTATCTCTTACTCTATCTGTCTGATTATCATCTCTTTCTGTCTCTTGTCTGCCTTTGTCTCTCTGATAATTTCTGTCTCCTTGTTTCTCTCTTTCTGTCTATCTGTCTGTCTATCTCTCTCCAGCTAGTAGTTGGGAAATTTCTATCACCTTGTGTCCTGGTATGCCCCACTGAGTCTAGGAGAGGTAGTATATCATAATTCTCTGTATAGTAATAATTGCATGCCTTACAAATTTAGGCTTATTGCTGAAGATTCTATTTTCATTACAATATGAGTCATTTTGCTTAGTATATTCACTGTACTATTTTTTTTTTGCTTAATACATACGTTGTACTAATCATACATTCCTTGCTAAATTGAGATCCCCTATAGTTTCTATGTTGATTGCGACTCTTCCTCAAATAAAATAAGGTCATTATTTCGCAGGATTCTGCTTTGCTAACTTGCTATAGCAAGAAGTTAAATGTTCCCAGCCCCCAGCAGATTTAGGGGCACAGTAGACACCGTAGCTGGGGGACAGTTAGGGATTTTGGTTCTATCAGCAGCGCACTTGACCCTTTATACTTCAGTGCAGTGACCTGCACAAAAGACGGGACACAAGCGGCATCACCCAGGAGAAGGGCCCTGTAACAAGAGTAAGGAATAATGGGTCCTGAGCTATAATCCAGAGAATGTCAAAGATATAGAGGAAGGTCTCCAGTCCATTGTGTAGATCCCTATGGAGAAGTAAAGAAGAACATGGACAAAAACCACCCAGGAGGAGATGTGGGTGAGTTGTGAGAGAAATGATTATTTCTCTCTAATATTAATAATTAATTATTGAATTAGGACCAGAATTTTTCCCTTCCTAGTCTCTCATTTAGAAACCAGAAACCTATAGGTTGCTTAGTTTCTAAAGGACTTTGCTGATGCATGAGATCACCCAAATCCGGGGGTACACACTTCCGTGATCCTGGGTGGGAGACCCTACCAGCTAGAGAATCTTCCAAAGAATTTAATCTGATTTAATTTAAGAATTCTGGCCCGTCATGTTCTATTCAGACTTGGGCGCTGAGGAGTAAATCCTTTGTCTGAATCAGCTGGGCTGGGGCTAAAGCTGATCTGACTTGAGATAATGTCTCTGTGTCCATGAGTAACATAATCAAAGTCACACCCCCTCAGCACCTCATTAGAATAGGCCTACTTCTTATCATAATATTCATTCTTCTCATTAATTAATAACCAATCAGAGTTCATTGTCACCTGCTGGGAACACCTGCTCTTCCAAGGGCATATAAGGGTCCAGAAGCTGCTGTGATATGGCTTTGGCTTGGGAGAAACAGCCAAATGGAGGTGGCTAGGTGGTGCAGTGAGTAGAGCACTGGCCCTGGAGTCAGGAGTACCTGAGTTCAAATGTGGCCTCAGACACTTAACACAAAACTAGCCCCAAGTCACTTAATCCCAATTGCCCTGCTTTCACCTCTCCAAAAAGCAAATTTAAAAAAAAAACCGCCAACTGAACCTTTTATTAATTATCAGCTAACAATAATTAATAACATGATTAATTATCCATAAATTATGTCTCTCAAACTTTTTATACATCACAGTGTGACCCACACTGATGAAGGCAGTACCCATAATGAGATCATGGATCCATTGAAGTATTAGCCAATAAACAGACAACCTGGTACAATGTGAATGGAGAGAGAACTGAAGATTCAGAGGTAGAAGGGACTTTACAAGCCATCTAATCCAGCCTCTTAATTTTATGGATTAAGAAATTGAGTCATAGAGAGGGGACATAGATTGTAAGTGTCAGTGCTGAGATTTGAACACAGATCTTTCAAATTAAGAGCCTAGACACTCTGAATACAAGTCTTCAGTACTGGACTTAGATTCAGGAGACCTGAGCCCTCCAATCATCAGTTCAGTCACCTGTGAAGTGGAGATAACATACTATCCACCTCACAGGACCACTTTGAGGGTCAAATGCTTTAAAGCGCCACATAAACATAGACAAATCTCTGAACCTCAGTTTATCCATCTGCAAAATAGGGCTTATTACTTCACAGGAAAGTGCTTTTCAAAGTGTATGACACTTTATAAATAGGTTACCATTAACATCGTCTCACTTTTCTCATCTTTTCTGATTGGCTTCAAGGGACGAGTCACTATGCTATTTTTTATTGGATTTTTTTTGTGGGCTATTGCATAGATGGATAGATTGCTATTTTTGTAATTGAATAAAAGCATTAGGATGTCAGCTCACCCCCTGTAGGCTCACTGAGAGACTCCTCCAGACAACTTTGGTAGCAGCCAGGACAACCAAAGTGACATGCCTCTCATCCTGTCTCCCTGTGACTTTGGTCTCTATATGTTGAAGGCTTTTCCTTCCACGCAGCCTGGAGATTGAGTGTTTAGTATGATGACATCTATTTAAAATGTCATTCTCAAGTTTTTATTAAGTAATGTTTTGTGCAGGTGATTGAGGGCAATCATCGATTCTGTGATAGAGGTCAGGGCTCCAAGACAGTTAATTAACTGAGTTCTTTAGGATCTCTTCAGGTTTGTACTTCTAGCATGAGGCCTTGTCCTTCCCATCATGACAGACAGTGACGTTCTGGTATAGAATTCTAGCCCCCAAGTCACGTCTTGAAGAATTTTTATTGTTCAATTGTGTCTGACTCTCAGTGATCCCATTTGGAGTTTTCTTGGCAAAGATGCTGAAGTGATTTGCCATTTCCTTCTCCGGCTCATTTTACAAATGAGGAAACTGAGGCAAATAGATGTAAGTGACCTATCCAGGGTAATACAGCTTGTAAGTATCTGAGAGCAGATTTAAACTCAGGGAGATGAGTATTCATGACTCCAGGCCCTGCACTCTCTCTATGGTGCCACCTAGCTGCCCCTTGCTGGGTATTTGGTAGATGCTAAAGTGTTCCAGCCTTTGGTGACCTATTGCATGGTTGCTATCATCTTCTTACACAATCTGCTTTAATGATAGTGATGATGCTGAATTGCTACTGTAAGGATGAAATTAAAGGATTTTGAGAAGGAGTTCTGTTCCTTCCCGGGCAGTGCCTGAGTGACTAAGGATGCTACTTTTAGTGACAGATGACCTGGGTTCAAAGCCCAGTTCTGACAGCTTCTCTATCTGTGGACCTCTCCCTTCTGTAAAGGATATGTGGGGGTGAAGCTGTCTTCTCATGTTTCTTTTAACTGTGAGAGAGAAAGGAGAAACAAGCCTTTCTAAGTGCTTTACAGATACTAATCCATTTGATCCTCTCAACAACTCTGAGAGGTGGGTGCTGTTATTATCCCCATTTTACAGATAAAGAAACTGAGGCAGCAGGGTATAAGACTAATTTGCCCACAATCATGCCCTAGGAAGTGTCTGCAGCTGAAGTTGAAGTCAGGTCTTCCTGACTTTAGGTGTAACACTCTATGCACTGTACCAGCAGCAGCCTCATACCTGCTATACTCCTTTTCACTTATTTTATGGTGGTTCTTCTTTCCCTTGACATCATTGTAGTCATTGAAGCTATTTTGTGTTTTCTTGGTTCTGCTGTCTTTACTCTGCATCAGTTCATATAAGTCTTTCCAGGAACAAATATTTCTTGGGTTGCTACTATGTGACACAAGCCACGCTTGTAGGTGACAGCTAAGGTCCCTTCCCCTCTAAATTTGTGAACTCAGGAAATAAGCAAGCAAAACAAAAAAAAATAAATCTGGGGAAAGTAAGTGGAGCTATTAAAGACCTGAAGAAAACCTTGACTACTTCTTGGGTTCAGGACTTACCAATCATCTCTGTCCTGTAAATTCTAAGAGCTGGAGGTGTTCCTTAGCCAGGAAACAGGAAGACCATGCTGGTGGCCAAAGGGAATGAAGGCTGCAAGACAGGAAAGGAGAGGGATCTAAAGGTGCCAGCCCTGGAGGCCATGAGCCACTACAGAGACAAGGTTCTCACAAAAACCTCAAAGGACAAGTGAAGAAACTGAATAAAACCAACTTTAACACCCCAGAAGACAGCCTAATTCAGATCCCAACTCTGCCACTAACTAGCTGTGTGGGTCTGGGCCAATCCCTCACCTTCTCTGTCCTCAGTTTTCTTCTCTGGCAAATAAGAGGGATTTGATTTAGTTTCTAAAGACTCTTCCAACTCTTGCATTCTATGGATCAACAAATTTCTTTCACAAAGCTCCAGGTAACTAAGCCAGACAAAAGAAAATGGACCCAGGTCAAGGCTGTGCCTTTCTTAGAGACCTCCCAAATGGCAAAGATAGGGATTGTCCAGACATCCTGAAACCCAAGCTTGAATTTCTGAGGCCAAAGAATGAAGCCCCTGCCCTCTGAAGGAGGGCATCCAGGGAACAGGCAGCTACAGGACAGAGGACCACAAGGGATGGAGGAACTTGAAGGCTCACAGCAAGAAGCAGGGAGAGACCAGGGCCCAGCATAGAGAGAAGAAGTGACCACCTGAATCTTACCACCTCTCTGGGTGTCTCGGTTTAGGCTCCACATTGATTCAGATATCCAGTTTTATGTTCAGGGTTTGGTCAAGGTGGTTGGGCCACTCTGTCCTGTTTATCTTAGGCCTGTAGTAAGCAATCCTCTCTAAACATTATAGTCCTGGGTATCATTTGTCAAAGGGGAGAAGGTTTCCCCCCCCACTGGTCAGTGTAGAGGAGACAGTTGTTTGTATATAAACATGATGTGGGAGACTGGCATTTGTCTGTGACCTAATGAAAGCCACAGGGACCTGTATAGCCAGAGCTAGGAGATCCAGTGAGGGAAGTCAAGGCTGTCTGCCACCATTGCCCCTTCTACCTGGGTGTGCCCTAGTTTTGAAGAGCTGGAGCCAGGGTGAGGTAACCAGGGTTTTGGCCCAGGGTGCTGAGCTCCAGGGAGTATGTTTCTTTCTGGCAGTGGACTCTTCCTGCTCTGCACCATGGTCCCCACTCCCCCCCATGGTCCCCACTCCCCAAAAGCAGCAGGACCACCTAACTTCTCCGACAATGCATGAGCCTACCTTCTTCTACCTCTGTAGCCCTTCCCCAAACTCTCCCAGGGGACTGGGAGATTGTGTCATTGACAACTCAGTGGGGGAACAAGCTCTTTGGGCAATCAGTCCTTCCTTCCCCCCCTCCCTCTCCCCCCCTCCAGTGTAACTGCACCAGGCTGGGTTACATACAAAGGGCAGTGCCCTAATGTATTTGCCCCAGGCACTAGAAATACTCGTTTCAGCTCCAATGGGAGTTTCCCACAACACAAACACTGAGGCCATAACGTAGAAGCTGCTTTTTTATTAACGAATCAGGTAAGTAAAGGATCCAGTCTGAGGCACCGGGGTCTGGCCCGTTTCTCCTTCCCACTTTCCCTCGTCCTGCCCCGCTGCCCCAACCCTGCCCTCTGTCTCAGCAGTAATCCCTGCTGGTGGTGGTGAGGGGGATCTTAGCCTGAGGTGTGGGGAGGAGTCTCAACCTGATAGCAGGCACTTTCCTGCACCCAGGCTGGATGGCATCTTGAGTTGAGGGTCACTGGTGGGGGCACGTGAGTCCGCCTCGCCACGACTCCTAAGGTGAACTGCAGACAAGGGACGGACCTGGGAGCCCAGAGAGGGGCAGAAGGGGCAGGAGCGGCGGGCACTGAAGGGGCGGGAACGCGGCCGCAGCATCTCAGCTAACAGCCCGCACAGGCGGCGTAGGCACAGATCTCGCAAGTGTGCCAGTCCTCAGCAATGGCTCCTAAACAAAGAAGGCAGAAACGGGACTCTGGTGGTCCCTCTGGTGGCAGCATCTTCTCCTCCCCCACCCCCGTCCCCAGCCACGTAACTCCTCGCCCCAACGGCTACTCCAGCCAAGAGGTCTGGCGCCGTCTGCAGCCCAGCTCCAACCAGGAGCGGGATTTAATCCATCAATTAAATGGGGGGGGGGGGGAGGCCGGGGGGCTGATCTTCCACTTTAAGCCTCGCCTTGCGAACCTCGCATATCAAGACAGAATCCCTGAAAATGTTATTGAGCAGAGCAATCACCCCTAAAACCTGACAAAGCAGAACGGAGCTAATCCCAAGGTCCACTAGTGAGAGGAGAAACATACAGGAGAGACCTTTAACACTAGACCAATAAGAGCCGTACCCTAGTTCCAGGTCTCACCCTTCAGAGAAGTAACACCCCTAAAAGGTGGCCAGTCAAAACAGAGCTAGTCTCAACTCGGTCCCGACCCCCACCAATCTGAGGAAAAGCAACTTGTTACTTACCCAGTCTCTGAAAAACCTGGGCAGCATCAGGTCGAGTGCAGATGGAGTTCAAGTCTTTGGGGAAACCGGGGTGATCGCACAAGTAGACCCCATAGCCCTGGGCCTTCCGGCCCCTCATCCCGCTCTCCTGCAGGTCCTTGAGTTTCTTCACAGACTCCAGGGGGTAGAAGAAGTCCCCGTCCTGAAAGGGAGCCAGCAGAAGCATCCCCTAGCCCTATTCTCCCAGCTGATAACCACCATCACCACCACCCTCCTCCCCTCCCCTCCCCCGTCCCCCAGCCCCGTACTGCCTTCCCAATCCCTTCCCTGATCTGCTCCACCTAATCCATGGCCAACTCAGGGATCTGACCCCAGGTCCCTGGCGTCCTGAAAAGGGACCTTAGCTAGACCAAAGAATTTAGAATTGGTAGGGACCTTAGCGCTCATTAAACCCTCCCCTATCATCACAGATGAGGAAACTGAGCCCAAAGAAATTAAGTGACCTGAAGGTCACTAGCATCGTCAGGATTTGCACATAAGTCTTGGAATTCCAAATTCAGGGCTCTTTTCACTATGCTAGGCAGTTTCCTGGTATAATGGAAAGAGCTCTCACTGTATTCACGCTCTAGGGACCAGGCTTAGACGAGTGGGGCCATCTCCAGTCGTCCTGATATATATCTGGCTACTGGATCCAGATGGCTCTGGGGGAGAAAGTGAGGCTATTGACTTTGCACAGCCCTGCCTCACTTAAATCCAATTCACTGGCATGTCATGGCATCACCTTTCTGATGTCATGGTCCTCTTCGAGAACAAAAGACACATAGCAGCAACCAGGCTTAGAAGTTCCTGGTAACCTTAGGCAAGTCACTTCACTTATCTGGGCCTCATTTTCCCCATAAAATGCAAGGGTTGGACTAGATGACCTCTACAAGCCTGTCTAACTGTCATGATCCTCTGATTGAGACTTCTTTGCAGCCTCTTTGGATCTTTCAATGATAAGGTGCTCACTATCTCAGGAAGCAACTCATCCTATGAATTTAATCTGTTAGAGTTATCTCAGAGAAAGTAAACAAGCAGGGGAAGGGGAGGGGTCCATTTCCCACCCTAACAGAGCTCAGCTCACAGCTGTGCTAACAGGTGCCCTGCCTGGCTCCAGCTTCAGCCCAGGGTCCTGCTGTTGTTTGTGAAGTAATAAAAGAAAACCACCAGGAAGCAGTAATAGTGGAGCAAGACCACTGTTGCTGTCTAGCTATACTAGGCTGGTCCTGTCGCCAGCCCTTCCGTCCATCTGCATCCCACACCCACCTACAATGACAGGGTTCTACTCCTAAACTTTTCCTCTCTTCCAACTCACCCAGCCCAAGAACTTCGAACTTTTTTCATACTCCTAGGGTTTGGGTCCTCCTCTCCATTCAGGTTCAGTAAATAAACTAATCCAGGCTGAAATATGAATGGATAGAAGGTTCTCCCAGCCATAGGTTTACATGTTAAAAGGAGTCGTAATTTTTCTGATCTGCAGAGGATGGGATTCTCCAGCACTGTGGGAAAGTTCTTCCTTGTATCTACCTCCTGTCTTACTTCATGCAGCTGTAGCTCTGCTTCTTGCACTGTCCTTACTCCAGGACAGAACAGCTTCTCTTCAGGGCTCTTTTCTCTCCCCTCTCCTTGCTGCCTTTCCTCCCCCTCCTCAATCAAAGTAGATGGTAAGTTCCAAGAGAGCAAAGCCTGTACCCATTTCTTCTTCCATTTCTGGGGCTGAGCCCAGACTCCAGTCTTATCTCCAGGACTGAGTACAGGGCATCAAACAGTTAATTTGAATGAAATTTAATTGGCTGGAATTATATGGAGGAAGCAATTGGATATCTGATGGGGCTAAAAGGGAAGTAGAATATGAAGAGGAACAGATTCAGGCCAGGACCTTGACTCTCCCTTCAAGATCAGGAAAGGGGTCTCTAGGAGAAAAAATGACCCCATCTAACCTGGGGGCTGAGGGCCCTTGCTTAGGGTCATGAGATGACAAAGGTTTGGGAGACCTCAGCTGGAGAGTGCCTAACAGGATTCATACAAGGATTGGCCAAGGATTAATTTAGAGAAGATGAGATGTGGTCAAGTGGCAGCCCATGGTGCTAAGAGCATTGGTCTTGTGGTCATAGAACCACAGTCAAATCCTCCTCCTGTGTGATCTTGGGCCTGTGTTTCCTCACCTATATCATGAAGGTATCAGGCTAGATGGCTTCTAAGGTCCTTTCCAGCTCTGAATTGATGATCCCAGCAGGGCATAATAGCCGTCTTTGATATCCAAAGGTCTGTCATTTGATAGAGGTATAGAGCTTATTGAATCACTGAATCTCAGAGCTCAGAGGGACCTCAGAGGTCATCTGTATTTATCAGCACAAAAAAGAAATCCTTCTACGGCATCCATGAGAAAAGAGAAAACTGAACTAGACAAGGCAGGACAAGGAACTGCATAGAGACAGGTATCACCTCAACATCACAAATGCCAGGAAGGCATGAGTTCCCCATTCCTGGAGGCACGTGTTGTGGTTATGCCATAGAGGAGTCGCCTTCAAATGTAAGTTGGGCCAGCTTCCACCTCAATATCCCCTTACCCAAGGCCCTTCCAGTTCTGAGATTCTAGAATTCTAAGACAGTAAAGAAAGTTGGGACTGGGGGAAAGGGACTCACCTGGACTGTGACACTGCCAACCAAGGTGGCCAGCCCACAGAGGCACAGAGCTGAGAGGAGGAGGATGTTCATGGTGGCTGAGGACTCTGGTGCTTCAGCTGTAGACCCCCAGGGAGCTAGCACCTTTTTAAAGGGTGCTGGGGTTACTGAGTAATCCTATGGTCTACGTCATTCACTTATCTATCACTCCCTTATCTATTACCTTATCTGGTAAGAGTTGACTGAAATAAAGTGAATGGCTGATAGGAGACAGGAAGACCTAGGCATCCCCAATATCAAAATCAGGCACCCTCTTTCTCCAGAAGCCTCCAGAATCTGTTGCTAGCAAGACTGGGAAGTCATTTTCCCACAGACTGATGGTCTCCAAACTCTTTTTGTACACCACCTCAGCAAATAAATAAATACGTACCTCCAAGATATGTATATTTAAGTATATGATGTACTACTCTCCTAATGATTATATACATTATAAGACATATACGTAGAAAATAGAAATTTAGAAGGATGAAATGAAGATGAAATATTTGCTCCAGGAGGTGATAGGTTGCCCTGAAGTTTACTGAGGAAAAGAGCCATATTGTTAGACCTGCGCTTTATTTTGAGGCTGTATAGAGGAGGTCTTGGAAAGGGGAGAGACTGTAGGCAGAGACCAATTAAGAGACTATTGTGTGGTGGGTAGGGGAAAGATGGGGAGAAAATTTGTTACTCAAAATCTCATGGAAATGAATGACGTAAACTAAAAATAAACAAAAGATTATTAAAAAAAAAAAAAAGAAAAGAAAAGAAATAATAAATGATGCCAAGGGTGATGCTGAGAAATGGGTCCTTATTGAAGGTTTGAACTTCAATTAAACTCAAACTTTGGGTTAATTTTTATCCTTTTGAGTGTATTAAACTTAAAATGCAAATTTTAAAAAAGAGACTATTGCAATAGTCCAGGACAGAGATAATAAAGACTTGAGCCAATATCTACCACTTCTCTGCTTCCAGACCACATGGTTTTCTACTTCCATTCTTTTGATCAAAGTGTCCTTCACCTGGAATAAATTCCCTTGTTCTTTTCTGTTGAAACTGTATCCACCCATCAACTTAAATGCCACCTCTTCCACAAAGCCTTTCCTGATCTCCCAGGCCAGAACTGATCTCTCTTGCCTCTGAACTCCTATAGCATTTTATTCATTGCTTGTCTTTCTGCACTCTGCCTTATGGTATAATTAATATGTAGCACTCCTTCTGAACTCCCCCACTCCTCACACACTGGTGCGTTGAGTCCCCAAAGTGAAGTTGCTATATTGGGCTCTAGAGGTAATATGAGAGTCTAGATCTCTAACACTATAGTTCAGAACCAGCGCCCCCACTAGTGTGCATCCCATTAAAAGTCATGACAGTAGACACAATTGGATTTCAGCAAAGGTATTCACTCAGGTAGCATAGAAGTTATAAAACATTCCCCCATAAACCTGGGACACACTCACCCACACAGAAGATGTCCATGAGAAGAGGGGCCTCAAACATAGAATGTGATGGTAGTGAGAGATACTTGGATACCCATATAGCAAAGGCAAGTCACAACCCTTGGTGGCCTGGGGCCTGTAAGTCCTTTCTCTTTCTGGAAAGTCTTCCTGCAGCTGCCCTTGGTAGAGGGTTTCTGCTGGGAAGGTTGCTCAGCTGTGCTCAATTCTGCTCCTTTCTGTAGTTCACCTTTTGATTATCAGGGTGAGCTTCTTCCCTTGGGAAACTGTCTCTGTATCTGTGACTGCAAAGTGCACATCTTTATTCCCCACTGGATTCAGTGACTCTCCTTTTAAAGGTATATGGCCTATGGGGGTTGGGGGGATATAAGAGAAATTCTCTCCTTTTTACATATGTTCTGGAAGGCATGAAATCCT
Source organism: Pseudochirops cupreus (assembly GCA_028627135.1). NCBI lineage: Eukaryota > Metazoa > Chordata > Mammalia > Diprotodontia > Pseudocheiridae > Pseudochirops > Pseudochirops cupreus. The sequence continues at coordinate 116,984,902 of CM053582.1, read as the reverse complement.
CTCCAGCCTCTATAGAGCTGCAAAGCAGAGCTATCTCAGAGAGCAACAGGTGGGAAAGATGAGGAGGGGAGGGAGGAGGCAGGCTCAGCCTCTCAGAGGCCAGGATGAATTGGCCTAGTGGTTGAGAGGGTTTCAGGAGAGTGAGAAGCCTTACTGATAAGGGATCTTCAAAGCCACAGCCAAAGAGCATCTGGTTTCCTCCTCCCAGCCAGGTCCTCAGTCTCCCTCTCCTTCATCCCTCTCGTTCTCATCTCCAGATTGTACCAGATTCATAGACCTTCCCTCCTTCCCCTCCCTCACTTCTACAACTGACCTCTACACTGACCCTAGTGTTGGGGACATTCAGCTGTCACTGGAGGCAGAAAAAAAGCAGTCAGTATGCAGCAATTTGCCAGGGGAAACTGCAGGGAGGGTAGAGAGGCCCCTTCCCTAGATTGTACTAGATGTCAGTATTTTCAATTTCTGTTAGAGTCAGCCAGCAAAAATTTATTAAGAGCTTACTATGTGTCAGGCATTGTGCTAAGCACCAAGCATAAAAAAAGCAAAAGAAAGTCCCTGCCCTCAAGAAGCTCATATTCTAATGGGGGGAAGAAGTAAGTAATCAGGTTGTTGTTCAGTCATGTCTGACTCTTTTTGACACACTTGGGATTTTCTTAGCAGAGATACTGGAGTGGTGTAACACCATGCACCAGCAGATTCCCAAAAGAATGCTACTGTGAACACCTTTTAGAGTTCAGATTATAGAATATAGTGAACACTGTTTATTCCATTACAAATCAAGGCAAACATTCACAATATATCACAATAAAATATTCACAACATTACATATTATCATAGAAAATAGCACACAGTTTTCACTACAGTGGCCACAATATTTAGAACAAGGAACAAAAGAATAATCATCTGGTTTCCCTAAGGGGGAAACCCTCCTGACTTAATCATTCAGTCAATTCACAATACAATATTCAAACTTCCACTCATGGGGCAACCATTAACTTAATCATTCACTATTCTAGATTCCCGATTACTAACTATCATTAATCACTAATACAGTCATTAGAAAAACCACACAAACCCTCCACCCCTCGGTGTCCAGAAAACCTCAATTTCATCCAAGGGGAGGCCTTTTCTTCATCTTGACTCTGGGTGGTCTCTCTGATTCCCTGGATCCCCTTCCATGGTCCTGGCTCCCTCCTGAATCCACCAAACAGTCCCCTGGATTCAGAAGCAGACAGCTCCAAGGTCCTTGTCCAGTCCTCAGGGCAGTCCCTGGCACACATTGAAGTTCCCAGGGTCCAGCACATCTCAAACCCTTCACCACTTCTCTTGCTTGGAACTCAAGGATCAGCCAGGCCACAAACAAACAAAGTCTTATCCTGGTCTTGCATCTTCACTCCTCCAG
>CM053582.1:116931988-116983000 GCA_028627135.1 Pseudochirops cupreus | reverse complement strand
ACACATTGAAGTTCCCAGGGTCCAGCACATCTCAAACCCTTCACCACTTCTCTTGCTTGGAACTCAAGGATCAGCCAGGCCACAAACAAACAAAGTCTTATCCTGGTCTTGCTTCTTCAGTCCTCCAGCAGTTCAGCTAGCCCTAGGACCCAGAAGGAATATTGGCCTTCCAGGTGGCCTTCTAGGCAAGCCCTCTCAGCCTTCCAGGTGGCCTTCACCAGATTCTGGTCTCAGAAAACTCCAACTCAGTTCTCAGCTTCCAGATGCTAGGAGAGAAACTCTCTCTCTCTTTCCCTCTCTTTCCCTCTCTCTCCCTCTCTCTCCCTCTCTCTCCTTCTCTCTCCCTCTCTCTCTCTCCCTCCCTCTCCCTCTCTCTCTCTCTCTCTCTCTCAGCCGGCTTCAGCCTCCCAATTCTTCCTCCACCAGGAGAAACATTCCAATTTTGTCTCTCTGTCTCTGGAATTCTTGCTTATATACACACACTGGCCTCCTGTCTCAGCCAATCCCCTTCTTCCAAGGCACCAGGGGAGTTCACATCCTCTCAATAGTGGGACAGAGTTCCCACCTTCCATACTTAGCCCCAAGGTACTAAGTGCTAAGTATCTGCTAAACTGATTGCTATTACAAGTGGTTTGCTAGTCCTTTCTTCAGCTCATTTTACAGATGGAAACTGAGGTAAAGAGGGTTAAGTGACTTGTCCAAGGGTACCCATCAGTAAGTGTCTGAGATTGTATTTGAACTCAGATCTTCCTGACTCCAGGCCTGGTAGTCTATCTCCTGTACTACCTAGCTGTCCAAATTAACTAAGTACATACAAGATACGTACAGAGGAAACGGAAAGAAATCTGAGATGAGAAGGGACTAGCAGCTGAGGGGACCAGGAATAGCTTCCTACCAAAGGTAGATTTGAGCTGTCCTAAAGAAAGTCGGGGAACCTAATAAAAATAACAATAGTGATGATGAAAGTTAACTCACGCACCTTATGTTTCATGTTTACACACACCTCATTTGAACCTCTCAGTAACCCTGCTGTCAGGAAACTGAGGCTTAGGGAAGTTTCAGGTGACTTGCCCAGGGTCACACAGTTCGCGTATGAGTGGGCATGGAGAACACAGCAGATACAAAGATGCAGAGATGTTGTGTTTGGGGAACAGCAAGAAGGCTGGGGCAGACCGCCTTACAGGCTGTGGAGAGGAAAGGAAAGCATAAACATTTCGGGAAGAGAGGAGGGGACCAGGTCATGAAGGACTCTAAATGCCAAAGAAAAATTTCTCTCTGGTCTTTGGAGTAATAGGACGGCACTGGAGTTTATTGAGTAAAGGGATGATCAGACCTGCTTATCCTTTAGAAAATTCTCCTGGGTGCCAGCTAAGCTGTTTTCTCTTCTGTAATTTAGTAGCAAAGATTCCCCCAACAAATATCCCAGCCCACATAGTAAAACTCAGAAGGCTAAGCAAACTAGGAGAAGGAAAGGGGTCAAGGAGTCTTGCAATGCCAGTCAGAGATACAAGCCTCTGCTTTTTTTGAAGCTGAAGACAAAACAGTGTTTTGGACAAGGATGAAACCTTCTACAGTGAGCTCACCCATCAAGAAAGGTTTGGATCCGAGATGGGAAGGAGGCAAGAACTAACCAGCCATATTCCACTTTTGAATGAACTTTAAAAGGCAAAGCTCAACCAACCAAAGATGCACACACACAAACTTTTGGATTTGCAACTAGCACAACTAGCTTTTAAATGAATTTGCATTTTTTGTCCCAATAGCATCTAGTTATACTTGTAAAGCAAGAGGACATAGAAGTGTTGGATGGCATTTTATCATTCTACAGAAGGTATGCTTACACTGAATTTCTTGCATTTATTTCTTGCACTGAATGGTGAAGCATATAGGCTGATGTATTTGATTTCCACTCCTGGCTACATTTTGGATCACATTATTAAGGGGATGGTTTATGGATCCTTGGAAACAAAAGTGGTGATCACTCAAATTCATCATGGATCTATCAAAAAACAAGCTATGCCAGGTTAATGTCATGTCATTGATGGACAATGTTACCAGACAGGTAGATCAAAGAAATACTATTGATACAGTACACTTGAGTTTCAGCAAGGCATATGAGAAAACCTCTCATAATATTCTTGTGAACTAGGTGGAGTGGTATGGAGTGAATAGTCTAGACAAGTGTATTTGGAGCTGGTTGAATGATCCAACCCAAAGGGAGGAGATAGGTGTTAACCTGAGAATGCTCTACAGCTCTAGAGAACTGTCCTTGGTTCTGTTCTATACATTTTAATGTCTGCTTAGGGTCCCATCTGCTGTGTAACCCTACAAACTCAGATTCAGATTGTAAAGGATTCTTAATTGTAATTTGCCTATCTGGTTCACTTGCTCCCACCCAATTAGGAAATTGGGAATTTATGAAGTTAATTCAGGTCCACATATTCATTTCTTCATTACACTAACAGACCCAGGTAGAGAATAACTTTGAAATAACAAAACATTTAATTGGACAAAATAGAAATGTAAAGCAACAGAAAAGAATCACAGTCATGTTTCCAAGCAAGACTTCCTTTCCTTGCCCTCCCCGCAGTAGTTTAGGATGAGAACTCCTTCAAAAGACTTAGAGCTTTCCACTCCCTCTGCAACCAAAACAAGGCATTGGTGCTGCTGCCACCTCAAAACTTCTGGCAGTACCTACAGAATGCTCCTTATAGCTCTCCTGGCTGTTCATTGGGGCTTGTGCAGCCCTTGCCTTAAATTGTTCCTGGTTGTAGTTTTCATTTGCCAGCTTTCCACAGCCAGGATCTCTTTTCTTTACTCTTGTCAAGGCCAAACTTACTAAACTGCTGCTACTCCTCTTACTTCTCATTCTTAGAAACCTCCCTTATTTCACTTAAGTAAGGACCTCTATTTTCTCTGTCTCATTCCTCAACATTCCCACTCCTGGTTTTTCAAACAAGCAACCAACCAATAACTCCTTGATTCTGTCTTTGTATGACAGGCAGCTTGGGTTAGTGGAGAGAGTGCTGGATTGGGAGTCAGAAAGATATGGGTGGGGCGGCTAGGTGGTACAGTGAATAGAACACAGGGGGGACCTGAGTTTCAAATCCGGCCTCAGACACGTACTTACTACGTGTCTGAGTGTGTGACTCTAGGCAAGTCACTTAACCCAAATTGCCCTGCCCTCCCCATTCCAAAAAATAGGGGGGGCGATAAAAGAAAAGAAAAAAGAAAACTATGGGTTCAAATCCTGTGATGAAACCCAAGGCAAAATCATGTAACCTCGCCAAGTCTAGGTTTCCTCATCTGAAAATGGAGATAATAATAGCACTGATCTCACAAGGCTTATTCTGAAAATCAGTGGAATAATGTGCATAAATTGTTTCGCAAAGCATGCTCTGTGTGTGTGTGTGTGTGTGTGTGTGTGTGTGTGTGTGTGTGTGTGTGTGTGTGTGTGTGTGTGTGTGTGTGCATGTGCTGCTGATCTTTCCAGCAGGATGGGGAAGGGGTGGGGGAGATGACATTTGGAAGGCTGCCTCTTTTCATCTGTGGGAAGGAGGAAGTGGCCTCTCAGGCTTGGGTCCCCACCCTGCACAGTGACGTCTGCTTGGCTCCTGAGTGCACCCTGGGAATGAGAATCAATTCTATTTCCCTCACCCCTTTCCCTGTACCTGAGGCATCCCCCTTCCACCAACCTCCCAGGATAGGACTGGAGCCAAGACTGGAAAGTCTGATATCAAGACCAAGTGAGGGTCAGGGTATGTTTTTTCTCTCTAAAGAAGAATCCAGTGCCCTCCTTTGTGCTCTTTCTCTGCCATCCCCATTCTCTCTATGTGGCTAGCACATGAGCACAAGTTCCAATCCAGCCCGAGCTCTAAATCTTAATAATGCTGGGACCAGGTCAGAGTGGGGAGTGTTGCAGCCTCTTCTCAGCCCTAGATGGCTGCTCTTCCTCAGGCTCAGGAAAGCCCTTTGCAGATGTGCTGGGCAGCAAAATTTACCCACCTCCTAAACCGTGCTATTCTGATCTAGTCCCCTACACCCAGTAACTCCCTCTTGGGGCATTGTGGTCCAAGGGAAAAAAGTTCTGGAATTGGAGGACCTGGGTACAAGCCCTGTCTCTGCTGCTTCCTAGCTATATGACTTCGGGCAAGTCCTTAACCTCCCTGGGCCTCAATTTCATCATCTGTAAAAAGTGAATGTTAGATTAAATGGCCTCTGTGGTCCTTTTCCATCTCTCTCTGTCTCTCTGTCTCTCTCTCTCTGTCTCTGTCTCTCTCTCCCTCTCTTTCTCCCCCCCTTCCTCCTTTTATTGCTTTCCAGCTCTCTAGGTTTTTCCCCCTTCTTATTCTTGTTCCTTCTCTCCTCTTCTTTCTCCTTTTTCCTCAGTTTGTTTCTCTTCTTTTCTCTTTTATTGTCTTTCCCTCCTTTCCTATTCTTCTATGATATATTGGCCAGAGGGCTAGATTAAATCAGGAAGACCTAAGTTTGAATCCTACCCATCTCGGATTCTTGCTTGTTTTGTGACTGTGGGCAAATCACTGAATCTCCCTGAGCCTGTTTCCCATCCTCATCTGTCCTCGGGACAGATTGACCTCATGGGATTGTGGAAGACACATGAGATATTGTTCATAATATAATTATCTGTTCTTTCTGTGCAATGTCCTGCAATATGCCCCACCCCCACTTCTTACCTCTCCGAGACTACAAAAGGCTCCTTAGCAGCCTTTAGAATCTCCTTTCAATCCTCTCTGCCTGGTTAAATTTTTTAAAATTTTAATATATTTTATTGATATCTTTTATTTTTCTATCTCCTATATTTCTCCTTCCACAGAGTCATTGCTTATAATGAAGTTTGTTTTTTAAGAAGAGGAATAAAAGCTACAATTTGGGGGGGGGAACCAATCAATACACCCCTGTAAGAGCTCTACGAAGCCAAGAACCAGCTAAGTCTAATTCACCTTTGTTTGCCCCACAATCCCTAGCATCTCTTCCCACCTTCAGCTCTCAGCAGGGCTCAGGGAAGCTGAGATGATGGAATGTAGATCCTTCAAAGCCTGGATTTGTTTCCAGACTGACCAGCTGTGAATAAGGTTCTGGAGTCTCTTCTCAAGGAGAGGTCAAAGACCCCAGGTCATAAGAACAATCCTGGCACTAGTGTTCTTGAGAGTCAGCAATCAAGGACAATGGCTTTGTCCCAGGCACAGCTGAATTTAGAGGGCCCTGGAGGAATTAGAGGAGTAGCTATGATAACTGAAGACAGGTAGGACCCCCTGTCTTCTGCTTCTCTTCCCACCTGTCCAATGTTCCTTTTCAGTGTCCTTTACTGCAGCATTAGAGATGTCTCATGGTCAAATTGTGGGTGTCCATTAAGACTCTGGCCTTTGGGAGTCCATTAAGAACCTTCTTTCTCTCTCTGCACTCTTCCATGGAGGAGGAAATAAGTCAGAGCAGGGTTAATGCTGCTGAGCTCCAATAGATTCAATTTTGAGCTCTTTGCAGATCTATCCAGCCCTAACCTCTCTCCTGAGCTCCAAGCCTATATCACCAACTGCCTGATGTATAGCTCCACCTGGATGGTCCATAGGCATCCCAGACTCAACATATTCCCCCCCCCCCCCAAATGTCTTCTCTTCCCAAATTCCCTGTTTCTGCCAAGGGCACCATCATTCTTCCCATCTTGTAGATTCACACTCTCAGAGACATCCTTGACTCTTCCCTTTCCTTCATTCACCATATCCATTCAACTGCCAAATCTTGTAGAATCTCCCTCCCTTACAATATCCATCTTCTCCATTCACAACAACATCCTTCTTCTTCATTCACACAACCACCACCCTAATTCAGGCCCTCATCACCTCATCGCTTGGCCTATTGAGATAGCCTCCAGACAGCCATCACATTAAAGATGCACTACCCTCTGTTTTGCCTTGGTTTCCTAAAAACCAAGGGAACTTCCCATCTCTATATATTGTCTCTCCCTATGAGAATGTGAGTTCCTTGAGAGAAGGGACTGCCTTGCTTTTAGATTCTGAAGATCACTTGTCAAGATAAGGACATTGAGGTCCTTTTTTGAACTAAACTGCCAAGCATTCAAACCCTACTGCAGAGAGTACAGCTTCAATGGGTTGGTCACATTGCTCTAATGTCTAAAGTAAGTTTGCCTGTTTTACAGAAAGCTCATACAAGACAAGCACTCACATGGAGATCAGATGAAATGATACAAGGACACTTTCAAGGTCTCTCTGAAGAATGCTGGAATTAATTGTGAGACATGGGAGACACTGGCACAGGACCACCCAGCATGGCGTGCCCTCATCAGAAAAGGTGCTGTGCTCTATAAGCAAAGCAGAATCGCAGTAGCTCAAAAGGAGTGTGAGATGCACCAGTTTAGAGACATCTCCACTCCAAACATTCACATGCACTATTTGTGCCCAACCTGTGACAGAGCCTTCCCAGCTCATATTGGTCTCATCAGCCACAGTCGGACACACTGTCTCCCACATAGTGATTCATTCCAGTCCTCTTCTAGAGCAAAGGACAACAACCAACCAACCAAGTAGGTGGTTAATAATTTTTCCATTGATTAATTCATCTATCAATTGGTTACAATTAATCTTTCACAACCCTTCTATGGTCACTACCCTTGTCACTATTCATCTGAACTATTTTGCCAGTCTCCTAATTGGATTCCTTGATTCCAGCCTTTCTCCTCTCCAATCCATTTTCCTTGAAATCATCTTTCTTAAGCACAAGTCTGACCATGTCACTCCCCTCCTCAAGGAACTTCAACTGCTCTCTCCTGACTCTAGGACAAAATACAAGCTGCCCAGCTTGGCAGTTGAAGCCTTTCATAACGAGGCTCCAATCTGCCTTAGCAGGCTTACTTCCCATTAGTCAGCTGAAATCTCCCATCTCCATGCCTTTGCACAGGCTGTCCTCAATACTTGGAATGCCCTCCCAGTGTACTCCTCAATCCACCTTTTAGGATCTCCAGCTACATTTTTTTTATTTTTTATTTTTTATTTTTTTTATGTAGGACAAGGTGGAAAGGGATTCAGAAGTAGAGGAGAGTCCAGAGTTGAATTAGTTAATTATAGGATCTAAGAGGAAAAATGTCAGAGCAGGGTTTATGCTGCTGAGAAAATACCAAGAGGTCGCAGGATTGATTGGAAGTCACAATGAGGCAGAAAGAATAGGTTTAGAAGGGGTAAGGTAAGAGATGGAATTCTAGGTAAGTCAGAGGAATGTTGGAATTTTATTTTTTTTTTTTGCTTTTTTTTTTGAAGGTGGGAAGGCTGGGCAGTTGGGGTTAAGTGACTTACCCAAGGTCACACAGCTAAGTGTCAGAGGCTGGATTTGAACTCAGGTCCCCCTGACTCCAGGGCCGGTGCTCTATTCACTGCACCACCTAGCTGCCCCACTCCAGCTACATTTTAAGGCAACATTCTTTGGCTATTCTTTCCTTATCCCCCAAGAATCTGTTGCTCTCTTTTCAAGTTATTATATGTGTACTTCTCTGTGTAAGTGCTCTTTCCTACTGGGAATATAAGTTCCTTGAAGACAAGGATGGTTTCCCTTTTGTCTTTGTTATCTCTAGTGCCTAGCACAGTACCTGGCACATAATAGGTGTTTAAAAATGTTTGTCGAATTGAAAGCTGTTTCAAAGGTCTCAGGTCTTACCATATTTAGAGTTGGAAGCAACTTCAGTGGCCATCTAAACCAATCTATACCTACCTGCAACATGCAGCAGGTAGGGAGGGCCTGAGTAGCTGAGGAGTGGTGCCTGGGGGCCAAAGCTGAGACAGGTTAATATGTTATGCTTTGTTTGTTTACCAGAACCATCCCTCCATTTAACTATGGGCTGGGTCCAGGGGAGGGGAGAAAGAAGAGACAGGATCATGACTACCATCTGCTCTCTTTATCTCTCAATGCCACCCCTTTCCCAGAGCCAACACTAAAGACTACGGGTGAAGAAAGCCTCACCCTCCTCCCTCAGAATAAAATCATCTCTCACTTGACAATGCCTGAAATTATCTCCCTTCCCTACTCACCCCTTAGATGTTCACTCCTTTGGGTTGAATAACACCATCCTTCATAATTTCTCTTCAATGATATAAATCCCTTTGGGAAGGGGGATGGGTTCAACTCCCCATTTTTTTCCCTTTAACATTGAGAATGAATTTATCAAGCACTTTCCTCCCTCAAGAGAAAAAGCTGAGGGGCAACAGAGGGTCTTGGGGGATATGACAAGGACTGAGAAGGAAGAAGGGAAAGAAGAAAGGTGGACATTGAAGACAAAATTCTTATGCATATGGGCATGTACACACATGTACATACAGACACACACACAGTAACTATGGTCGTGTAGAAAGAGAACGAAAGGTAGCATGCAAGGAGCATTGACCTGGGAGGCTGGAGCAGCGGGTTCCAGGTCCGGCAATGACTAAAATACAAGGCAGTAAGCATTGCATGGATGACTGGGGTGGTCGAGGAAGGCTACCCAGAAAAGGTAGGATTCCAGGCAGACCTCCAAAAGTTGGCAGAATTTCAGTAGGTGGAGGTGGTAAAGAGAGTATTCAGGGCTGGGAACCAGATCTCAAAAATAGGAAACTGTTTGTAATAGAATGGAATACTATTGTGCAATAAGAAATGATGAATAGGTGGAATTCAGAAAAACCTGGAAAGATTTCACAAACTGATGCAAAGCAAAATAAGTAGAATTCTCTTCTCCCCTCTTTTCTCCTCTTCCAAAAATATAAGTCAATTTGATATAGGTTATATATGTGCTATCATGTAAAACATATTTCCATATTAGTCACAGTTGTGAAAGAATAAACAGATCTAAAGCAAAAAAATAAAATAAAAAACACGAAAAAGAATAAAGTGAAAAAAATATATTTTGATCTGCATTCAGAATCCATCAGTTCTTTATCTGGATATGGATAGCATTTTCTTGTACTTGTCTTGGATTATTGTGCGCTGAGAAGACCTGAAACATTCATAGTTGATCATCACACAATGCTGCTGATACTGTGCACAATGTTTTCCTGGTTCTACTCATTTCTCTTTGCATCAGTTCGTGAAACCCTTCTATGTTTTTCTGAACTCTACCTTTCATCATTTCTTATTGCACAATAATATTCCATTACCTTCATATACCTCAGCTTCTGCAGCCATTCCCCAATTGATGGGCATACCCTAATTTTCCAATATTTTGCCATCACAAAAAGAGCTACTATAAATATTTTTGACCATGTACACATGTCCTTGTCCCTTTTTTTAACGATCTCTTTGGGGTACAGACCTAGCAGTGATATTGCTAGATCAAAGGGCATACACAGTTTGGTTGCCCCTTGGACGTACTTCCAAGTTGCTCTCCAGAATGTTTCGATCAGTTCACAACTCCACCAATAGTGCATTAGTGTCTCAATTTCCCACATTTTCTCTAACATTGATCATTTTCCTTTTTTGTCATATTAGCCAATCTGATAGGTGTGAGGTGGTGCCTCACAGTTGTTTTAATTTGCATTTCTCTAATCAAAAGTTACTTGCAGCACTTCTCCATGTGCCTGAAGATAACTTGGATTTTTCCATATGAAAATTGCCTGTTCATATCCTTTGACCACTTATCAATTAGGGAATGGCTTGTATTCTTATAAATTTTACTCAGTTCTCTTTATATTTGAGAAATGAGGCCTTTATCAGAGATGCTTGCTGTAAAAGATTGTTTCCCAACTTTCTGCTTGCCTTCTAATCTTAGTTGCATTGGTTTTGCTTGTACAAAAGATTTTTTAACTTAACATAATCAAAATGATCTATTTTACATTTTGTAAATGTTCTCTATCTCTTGTTTTGTAACTCAACTTCTCCTTTAAGAATCTGGATGCTATGTTCAGCCTGTATTTGATTGCTTATCCTTCCAGTGGGGGTGGGTGATGAGGGAGGAAGAGAAAGAATGCAGAATCTAAAGTTCCATAATCAAATGTTATATATATAGATATATATAGATATATCTATGTATATGCAATTATTATTATTATTATTATTGACTACATCCAACTGGAACTTGAGATACACAGGCACTGTGGTTGGGAGAGCCATCCTGCCCTACCGAAAAGTGACACAGGAGAGAACAGACTGGGGGAGGGGGGACACACTGGGATGGCTGTTTTGGGGCGGTAGGTAGGGGAAAGAAGGGGAGAAAATATGTAACTCAAAATCTTGTGGAAATGAATGATGCAAACTAAAATAAAATTAAAAAAAAAGAATCTGGATGCTATACCACTTGGTACATATATTTTTAGTATTGATATTGCCTCATTGTCTATGGTATCTTTTAGCAAGATAGAGTTTCCTTATCTCTTTTAATTAGGTCTATTTTTTGCTTTTACTTTCTCTGAGATCAGGATTGCTACCCTCTCTTTTTTTTTTTTACTTCAGCTGAAGCATAATAGATTCTGCTTCAGCTCCTTACCTTAATCTGTATGTGTGTGTGTGTGTGTGTGTGTGTGTGTGTGTGTGTGTATGCGCGAGCGCGCTTCAAGTGTGTTTCTTATAAACAACATATTGTAGGATTCTGGTATTTGATCCACTCTGCTATCTGCTTCTGTTTTTATGAAAGAGTTCATTCCACTCACCTTTACAGTTATAATTACTAACTGGATTCCTCTCCATCCTATTTTGCCTTCTGTTTGTCCTCTCTCTTCTTTCACCCTTTCCTTCCTCACCAGTGTTTTGCTTCTCTCTACCACCTCCTGCAATCTACCCTCCTGTATATCAGTACCCCCTGCCCTTTACTTAATCTTCTCCCCTACTACTTCCCTGTTGGGTAAGATAGATTTCTATATTCATCTGATTGTGTATATTTTCCCCTCTCTGAGCCAATACTGATGAGAATAAGGTCCGAGTGGTGCCCATCGCCCACCTTCCCATCTTCCCCTTCACTGCAATAGGTCTTTTGTGACTCTTCATGTGAAATAATTTACCCCATTTTACTTCTCCCTTCCTTCAGCACCCAGTGTTCTCCTCTTTCTCATTCCTTAATTTTTTTCTATCACATTCACCTTATACCCATATTGTCTATGTACATTCCTTCTTTCTGTACTGTTAGTGATACAATTTTTAAAAGTTACAAGTATCATCTTCCCATGTTAGAGATGTAAACAGTTTAGCTCTATTGAATCCTTCATGCTTTCTTTTCCCTTTTTTTTTTTTACCTGTTTGTGTTCTCTTGGGTCTTGATATTGGAGATCAAATTTTTGGTTTAATTCTGGTCTTCTTATAAAAGCTTAAAATCCTTCTATTTCACTGAATAACCATTTTTTTTACCTTGATGTATTATGCTTAATTTTTCTGGGTAAGTGATTCTTTGTTGTAGTCCTGGCTCCTTGCCTTCCAGAATATCATGTTCCATGACCTCCAATCTTTTAATGTTACAGTTGCTAAATCCTGTGTAATCCTGATTGCGGTTCCCTGATATTTGAATTGTTTCTTTCTGGCCACTTGCAGTATTTTTTTCTTTGGCCTGATAGTTTTTAAATTTGTCTACAATGTTCTTTGAAGTTTTCATTTTGAGATCTCTTTCCTGATCAATGGATTCTTTCAATGCCCATTTTGCCCTCTGGTTCCAGGAGATCAGGGTAGTTTTCCTTGATAATTTCTTGAAAGATACTGTCTAGGTCTTCCTTTTGAATATGGCTTTCACATAATCCAGTGATTCTGATATTCTCTCTTCTGGATATATTTTTCAGGTCAGTTGTTTTTCCCATGAGGTATTTTACATTTTCTTCTATTTTTTCATTCTTTTGAATTTGTTTGTTCACTTCTTGATGTCTTGTAGAGTCATTAGCTTCCACTTGCCCAATTCTAACTTTTAAGGCATTGTTTTCCTCAGTTAGTTTTTGTACTTTCTTCCCTAATTGGCCAATTGTACTTTTTAAGCAGGTGCTTTTTTCCCCCAAGCTGTTGACTCTTTTTTTGTAGTTCTCTTTCCTCACTCTCATTTCTTTTCCCAATTTTTCTTCTACCTCTCTTACATGATTTTTGAGCTTCTTTTTGAGCTCTTCCATGAGTTCTTTCTGGGCTTGAGACCAGTTCCCATTTTTCTTTGGGGTTTTGCCTGTAGGTGTTTTGCCTGTAGGTGTTTTGCCATTCTTTCCTCTTCAGAGTTTGTCTTGATCTTCCCTGTCACCATAATAACTTTCTGTGATCATAATCTCTTTTGTTGTTGTTGTTTTTCACTCATCTTTTTCCTTTTTTTTAAATTTGAGCTCTGCTCCAGGGGTGGAAGGGGCACTGTCTCAGTCTTCTTGTGCCAGAGGCTACAGGCCCTGGCTATTTACCTGGTGCTGCACTGATGTTGCCCTGAGACCCACTGAGGATGCTTATGTTTGATGCTGCTGGAACTGCTAGAGGTCACAGGGGTCTGGCAGCTTACCTGATGCTGAATCAGGGTTCTAATAGTGGTGCCTGGCACATGCTAAGGCAAGTGGGATGTTTCTGCATTTTCCCAGGGCTATCCTGAAGCACAATGGGTGCCCTGTGTTGGTGTTTACCTATTTGCCCCATTTGCCTGGAGGTCTGGCCCCTGGAGGTTGCCTATTTGCCCAGGGCTACACTGAAGTGTGTTCTCAGAGCTGGAATCTGGCCATTCCCCTGGCTATGCTAAGGCACAGGGGAGGTCCTGGTGTTGCTGTTGGCCTGTTCCACTGCCCTGGGGCTCAGGATCTCCTGCAAGTTTGCTGAGATGGGGCTTGCTGCTGGCTTTCTGAGAGCTTCCCATCTGGACTATGCTTCTCCTTTACTCATGTGAGATGGTTCTTTCCTGCTGATCTTCCAAGTTTTTTGAGCTCGAAGATTGCTTCACCCCATCTTTTTGCTGGTTCTGCTATTCCAGGATTTGTTTTGGGACACTTTTTTGTGGTTGAACATTCTTTATTATTTTTTTTCCTTTGCAGTTAGGCCAAGTCCTTAGAGCAGTTCCTTTTTCTTCCAGTAGGCTCTGCAATATTTTAGGGTTTGATGCAACCAGGGCAATGTCATACACAAACAAGGAGCCTCTGAAGGACCTCACCATCCATAAGGACAGTTTCTGGTATGTAGTTAAGTAATTAGAAGTTAAGTTAATCAATTACTTTTTTTTTCAGAGCAATGGGGGTTAAGTGACTTGACCAGGTTCACATTCAGGTTACTAAGTGTCAAGTGTCTCAGGCCAGATTTGGATTCCAGGGCTGATGCTCTATCCACTGTGCCACCTAGCTGCCCCTTAATCAACTTACACCTTATCCTGGATCTCACATTTGCTGGGGGAAAAAATCCTCACAATGTGTCCATTCCTACAGGCTATCATTATCTCTCCTAGTTACAGCTATTAGAAGGTTACTTACAATAGATGTCTCCATTTCCTTCTTAACCCTTTGTAGTCTGGCTTTTGACCTCATCATTCCCCTGAAACTGCTCCCTTCAAAGTTACCAATATTCTCTTAATTGTCAAATCCAATGGTCTTTTCAGTCTTCCTTCTTGACCTCTCTGCAGCCTTAGACACCGCTGATCACCCTCTTCCTGACACCTTTTTCTCTCCATGACACTACTCTACCCCAGTAGAGTAGTGTCTTGTCTGACCTCTCTTCCTCTGTCTCCTTTGGTGGATTATCATTCACCTCAGGCTCACTAATAGTGGGAGTCCCCAAGTCTCTGTCCCGAATCTTCTCTTCTATGATATTTCATTTGATCTCATCAACTCCCATGTTTCAATTAACATCTCTATGCAGATGACTCTCAGATCTATTTGCCCAGGCAGCCCTAACCTCTCTTCTGACCTCCAATCTTACATTTCCTAACATCTTTTAGACACCTTGATGTTCCATTGACATCTTAAACTCAATACATCCAAAATGGAACTCATCTTCCCCGCTAAACCCTCTCCTCTTCCTAACTTCCATTACTCTCAAGGGTACCACCATCCTCCCAATCCCCAGGATTGCAACCTGGGCATCATCCTCAACTCCACTCTCTCTCATCACCTCATACCAATCAGTTGTCAGGTTTTGTCCATTTGACACTCACTACCCACGTGCAGCTCTTCTTCACCTCATTCTTGGGACTATTACTGTAGCTTGTTAGTCTCTCTGCCTCAAGTCTCCGCCCTCTCCAAACCATCCTCCACTCAACTTTCATTTTCCTAAAATGTAAATGTGACCATATCACGCCCCACCCCCACCCCTGAAATAAACTCTAGTGATTCTCTATTGTCTCCAGGACTAAATTATAAAATCTCTGGCTTTTAAAGTCCTTCATAATAACCTGGCCCTTTCCTGTCTTCTTACACCTTACTCCCCTCCATTTAAGTCTGTGACTCAGTGATACTGGCCTCCTTGCCCCCTGTTCATGACCCTCCATCTTCTGACTTGGGGAATTTTCATTAGCTGTCTCCTATGCTGGAAACAAGCCCTCTCCTCATCTTGATGAGCCTCCTAGCTTTCCAGGCTTCAAGTTTCAGCTACCTTCTGCAAGAAGCCTTTCCCTTCCTACTTAATCTTAGTGCCATGCTTTGAAATTACCCCCAATTGACCCTGTATATTTCGTTTGCACAGTATTTTTTTACATATTCTCTTTCTCCTTAGACTGTGGGACCCTTGAGGGCTGGGACTGTTTTTTATCTTTTTATGTCCAGCACTTAGCATGTAATAGGTCCTTAACAAAACCAGTAGACTGATCTCCACTGTCTTTTTATGGTGAAATTCACCTTTGGAGAACATCCACTTCCCTGTTTTATGCTTTGCCTGATATAATTTATGATTATAAGGGGATCAAATAAAAGTTATCTCTGTTGTGTTATCTTTCAAGGGATATAAAATAATTTTGATATATGGGACACCCCTTCAATAGAAGAGAACCTTGAATGTGACATTTTGCTAACACATTCAAATGATTTTTAAAAATAATCAAGACAATAAACACAGTGGAATGTTCTCTACATTTTTCATATGGATGAGAAAGTAGACATATAGGGCAAAAGGGTTTGGCATTTTATCAGTTAGTTGGGGTTTTTTTTTTGGTATTAAAAAAGTCTGAGATTTTTTTTTCTCACACCTTTGGTACCTTCTCTTCCCTCAGATAGCTTTTAAATTGATACTTCAATGGCCTCAGATTGGCCATTTCCTCCTAGAAACTTCATTAAAAAAAATTTTTTTTTCCCAAAAGGAAGGGCCCTCAGGCCAAGCACATGCACTTCTTCATTCTTCTCCAGGTTCTGGATTTCTCTACTATACCTGTGTGGGTACCTCCTTCTTTCCCCTTATTCTTCCTCAACCTCAAGGCCCCTTTCAAGACCCTTTCCTTTTATGTCTTATCTTCCTGAATTAGACTGGAAGCTCTTTGAAGGGACTTTTTGTTCTTTTATTGGTATCTCAAGTACTCAGAACAGTTTCTGGCATGTAGTTAATCAATTATTTCTTTTTTTGAAAAGCAATCCAGGTTTAGCCCAGGTTCACACTAAGCTACTAAGTGTCAAGTGTCTCAGGCCAGATTTGGACTCCAGGGGTGGTGCTTTATCCACTGTGCCACCTAGCTGCACCTTAATCAATTACTTCTTGACTTGGATGACTTGGGAGATTGAGTCAGGAAGACCTTCAAATAAAACCTCAGATACTTACTAGCTGCGACCCTAGGCAAGTTACTTAACCTCTCTTGCACGAGTTCCTCATCTCTAAAATGGAAACGTTGGATTGGATGGCTTTGATGGACCCTTCGAGCATTAAATCTATTGGTTTATTACTCTCCTCTGTGTTTACTTGGTCTAATCCAGTTTCTATGCTCTCTTTAGTGGCATTTCTATTTCCCCTTTAGGTACATCTGGGACTCTGATGTCAGAGTCCGAGTGTGGTGTCTTCACTGTCCTCAATGGTGAAAAGGTTGTTATATAAAAAAAAATCTTTGCACATTTTTTTTCTACTTTCCTTCCATTTGCTACCCTCCTATTTTCATTTTTAAATATCTTCATGCTTGGTTTTCTTAATTGGGTCTTTCATCAGGCTTTCCTTAAGTTGTTTTTTCTTCTACTGCTTCTGTTTTCTGAGGTAATACTGTTTCAAATCTTCCATCATATTTCTCTGTAATAGTTTATGTTCTGTATCAGTGTGGTCTTTGGCTGCCCTCTCTCTCTCTACTTGGCAGGTTAAGTGTTTACTGATGAAAAATTTTTAGGCTATTTCAATATCCATGTTACATCATTCAATGTAACACACACACACACACAATATATATATATATATATATATATATATATATATATATATATACATAAAATTATAATTTGTGTCAGTTTTATTTGTCTAGTGACCATATTCACTATCCACAACTTTAAATCAAGATGGAATTCAGTTCTATGCCACATCTTTTTCTGCATAATTCTTTTGTCTAGCTTTTTAATAATTCAGTTCATTGCTTTAAGACTATACAGAAACAGCTGGTTCAAGGATGACTAATAACAAACATTTTCCTGTCTGTAAAAGTGTGATTTATTTTGTCTTTTATTATGTTATTCAGCTAAGTGGTGTGGTAGACAGTGCCAGACCTGGAGTTAGAAAGACCTGAGTTCTAATCTAGCATCAGACACTTACTAGCTGTGTGATCCTGAGCAAGTGACTCCTCTGCATCAGTTTCCTCATCTGTAAAATGGGTTGTTGTGAGGATCAAATAAGATAATAATTGTAAAGCGCGTAGCACAGTACCTGGCATATCATGCTATATTATCCATCCTTATATCTTACTGGGTATGTGTTGTGCCTAACAAGTCATTTTTCAGAGTATTCATGGTATAGAATTGAGAGATTTCTGTGCAGTCTATAAGTCTTTGCCCTGTCTCACTCCTTCTTCCTGACCTAACGTTTCTGATATATTTCTCATCATCCTTATCTGCTCCCATTTTTCCGTTGAAACCTGTAAGTATCAAAGTATATGTTAGTTTGATTATGGAGGTTGAGTTTTTCTCAGGAATTTCTTCCCTCTGCAATGGATTTTAATGAACAAGCTACAATTGTTTTCATGACAGACTTTTTTTCTTAAATATTTTTGAGTTCCACAATTCAAGGTGATCCAACTGTTCAGTTGAAATGCTGACTGCCTTTGGGAATGTGATAAAAACCAACTCTGCCAACTCTTTTCTTTCCACTTCCCGGGAACTATCCCCCTATTTAGCTAGAACTCCCTTCTTCTGGTTTTATTTACAGTGAGAATATCAAGAATAAAATGATTCAGCTTTTCCTTGTCAACCACTGGATAAGGATCTCACATTTTAATTATCAGCAGCCAACTTAAAGTTTACTGAGGGTCTAAAAACAATTAGAAACTGCCTGGAGGCAGAGAAACCAGTTGATGTCATTACAATTCTTTAGAGGATAAGTAAAGAGGGCCTGAATTACGATGGTGGTGCTAGGACTGAAGATAAGACGACCAATGCAAGAGACATGGTGGAGGAAGAATTGACAAGATGTGTCAATTCTTGATGTGGGGAGGTGAAAAAGAGGCAAAGATTCAAGATACGAATCCATGGTTTCCAACCTGGGTGACTAGATGATGGTGCCCTCAAAAGAAATAGGGAAGTCAGGAGGGAATGCAGGCTGAGTGGTTCTTTTTGTATATATTATATATACCCTTATATAGGTAATGCTGTTTTATTTGTCAGAATATAAACTCCTTGGGGGCAAGGATTGCTGCACACTAGGCTTTGTATCTCCAGCACCTAAGACAGTGGCAGCGTACCATGCTAAGCAATGGACCTGTGATTTCACTAATATAGGGAAATTCTAGGTGAGAAAACTCCCTCTACCAGTTGAGGTTGTCACCTTCTCTGCAACAGGAAAGTTGACTGGGGCACTGAAAGGTTAAGCGATCATTCCCAATAGCCAGTGTGTATCAGAGGCAGGACTAAAACCCATATCTTCCTGGATGAGACCAGCTCTTTATCCACTATACCAGGTGTCAAATTCCCTAGCACATGAAAACGTAATTGGGAAATGTTTAACAAAATCAACACAGATGCAATAACATAGATAATGATGAATTTCTGGTTTTCCAAGTCAATTTGTGGCCCAGGAATCCATTTCTATTTGAGTTTGTCACCACACTGGCTCTGTTACATACAGTGGATACTTTCAAAATGCTTGTTGGCTGGGAACGAATAATTGAATTTTAGATAAATTTTAGATATGTTGAGTCTGAGGAGCTCCTGAGGTATCTGGATGAAGATGTACCAACAGCAGCTGGAAATGTGGGTTTGTGGTAGGCAGAGGAGAAGGCAGAGGTGGAGTTTAGGGAAGATATATATTTGGAAGACATCTGCACAGATATTAAAGCCATGGGAATGGATAAGGTGGTTAGAGGAATGTAGTAAGAAACGATGTGAAGATAAAGTCTCCGAGCACAAAGAATTGGGAGAGAAATAGGAGCTAGCACGAGACAAAGAAGGGTCAGAGGAAAGAGAAGCAGGAAGAAGAGTAAATACAAGGAAATTGAGGTCCCAGTCAGTTATCCCCCATTGAGAAGGGATAAATGTGGAGCCTTAACACAAGCCACTTGCACATCTTAAAAAATAAAACAAACCAAAACTCAACAACTTAAAGCCTGTTCTCACATTTTCTGAGACTTAATCGAGATCAAGAGCAGCAACTTACTTAGACACCAAGAGTCTCTGAAGCTCCTATCAAGTGTTTATATGGAAGATTCTTCACTCACTAGCCCTAAGATGAATTAGACTTGGTATGTAAAAATCTAGGGTGAAGTTCCAACTTTGGACCCTCATTTCTTCATCTATAAAATGAGTGCATTGGGTCAAATGATCTCAAAGACCTTTTCCAGCTCTAAAGGGAAGACAAAACATGTGCAACCTCTAGATGGATTTGTGGACTTAAAAAGGTTGGTGGCCTTTCCTGGATTGTTGGGTCTCTGTTGGGTTCTCTTCTTAAGTTCTCCTGGAAAATGTGTAGAAGGGATCAGTGTGAAGCCATTAAAGGAAGAATTGACCTTGAGATAGAAATCCTGCTTCTACTGAAAATCTTAGGGGCAGGGGAGCCCCTACGAGGATTTTGTCTAATACATGTTATCTCCTCTAACATAGTAGAATACTCTGTACATAGTAGTAGACATTTATGAAATTTAGGTGTTGAATAAAGAGGGGGCAGACTCAGAATCAGAGAATGTCAGAGCTAGAAGGGACTCCTCCATTTTACAGATAGGGAAATAAGGAGGCCAGAAGAGGTCAAGGATCTTGCCCAAGGTCTGAGTCAATAAACAGAATGAGAATTTGAAATCTAGTCCTTTGACTCCAACTTTCCATGACATGGCATCCTGGGAGTTCTTGGGAGGTTTCTAGGAGACTGGTCCAGGGCAGGGCTTGACACCCCATTCACAAATCTTTAGGGGCTAAGAGGCATGGTTAGCAAGGAAACTGGTCTCATCCACTGTCCTAAGCTCTACAGGAAAAAGCACCTAGCGATTTGGTGCCCTCTGCTGACCAGGAGGGACCACCACAGGCTCTTACTCATGACCAGAACCTGTCCACATTTTGCTCAGTTCCAACAAATATATTTATAGGGCCCCTTTCCTTTAGTGGCTAATTTAGTAGACTCTCAAACTCCACTAGGGCAAGGTCCCATCCAAACTTTACAACGAGCTAGAACTGAAGCTTCAGCTTCAGCTACTCAGCACACAGTAGAATACGAATGAACTCAAAAAAGCCATTGTCCCATGATGCCTCTCTGGTTCATGAAATCCTTTCTAGTCCTCCTAAATCCTACCTGGACATTAAGAGGTGAACCACAGAAAGAAACCAGTGCTAGCTGTTATAAAATCTGTCTTGACCTCAGCAGCTTCTCTCCCTTTGTCCATATTCAAGACCACGCCCTCCATGAAGCCCTCCCTCCCTGATCCCACCCCAACCTTTTTCCTCCTCCTCACATTATTACTTGTTAGTTATGTATTTCCATGTTTTAGTTCTTGATCAGACTTAAGGAGAGGAATTGTTCAATTTTACATCCCCTGTAGTGTCAAACATAGGACCCTGTATATACACATTTAGACATTTAGTAAATAGTAGTTGGACAGACAAATGAATTCACTGCTGTTTTGAGAAAGGATACTGCATTGGCAGTCGAGTCGGAAAGCATGAATTCTAGTCTCAGTTCTGCCGATAAGGAATTTCACTTGTGATCTTGGGAAAGTTGCATCAGCTTAGTTTTCCCATCTCTAAAATGAAGGAATTAGATTAGTTGAAGCTTAACAAGCTGCTTCCAGCACTCTATGTCATGTAATCCTTTCCCATTTTCCATGGAACAGACCCACTCTTGTTTCCAAGCCACAGGCATGTAGGAAGTCTGCACCCCTGAGACTCCTCTGGATCTTTTCTTGCTATGCTTAAGTTTGCAAAAATAATGATTACCGCAAATTTGTAAATTCTGAGGCACAAGTAAACTTCGCTTTAGAGAAGAGCCGCTCTACTCACCTAGAACACTCTCACCATCTAGAACCTGGGCATCCTTTAAGAGCTACTGCTCCCTCTCTGACCACGTACTGCTTTCTTGGTGTTTAATCAAGTGCGGCCTTTTTACATTTCTCATTTTGTATTATTACTCGAGTCTCCATGGAGGGAGGAGGTAACGTGGAGAACACAAATTGTGGAAGGTACTATCAAACCAGAATGGCTTGGAATGCAGGTTGTGTGTCTTACAGTTTGAGCACCAGTCTGGAGAAGTTTGGAAGAGCCAACTGCCACAGGAGATGATTTTTTTTTTTTGCCAGAGTGGCTCATTAAATAGAATGGAATGACCATAATACTGAAATCAGCTCTTTAACTCATGGATCCATGTCCTAGATCCCTGACTGGACTCCTGCGCTCTGTGAGAAGGGGAATCTTACCTCTTACTCCTCTTTCTATCACTAATACCCAGCAAAGGCACACACTGGACTCTGTCTTGGTGAATGGCAAAGCTCTAAGAAGGGCCTCTTATTTCCTTTCTGTAAAGGCCCAGGTAAGGGGAGCCTTCAAGAAGAAACTGAACAATAGAACATGGGACACTGACAAACACTTAGAAAACATTCAGATTACAAGGTACTGGCATGTTTTAATAGACTGTTTAGGTGTTTCTATATCTATTCTGAAGACATGTTTTTAGATCTGTTCCCTGAATTACAGCAAACTTATAAAAATCAATTTTTTTAAAAATGGGAGTTAACATAATATCTTTATTTTAAGTGCCATTCATGCATATCAGTTCTGGCAGCAACAATCCTAATGACACTTGGAATATGTTCTACAGCACTAAACTGTTACAAAGAATCCGTGCCGTTCATCATAGAGGCAAAGTAGTAAACCGTGCAATAACAAAACTGTAGAAACATTAAAACACTGACTGTAGAACAGCAGTACAGATAAAAGGTTGTGATGCACAAAAAGCCAATGCATTTTCATCACATATATACAATATAGATATGTACACATCACCCTCTGAATGAACAATATCAAAATACTCTATTCCATTGGAAATAATCCCCAGGTTGATTCCCTCCCACCCTAGAAGGACATGAGAGACAAATATTTACAGGAAAGCACATTGACACATTGACATTCAAAAAACCAGGCCACAAATGCCAGTTGCACTGTTCTCCTGGACAGGCTGCCCCACTGTGAGTTTTGCACATTTATTAATGTTTCTAAAGTGTATGGTCAATTTAAGCACAAGGCATAATAACTTCTGAATTTGTAACTATCAAACACAGCAACCACCCAGAGCATATTGGGATAAAGACCCAAGTCCAGGCACAAAGGGACGGTTTTCTATTTAAAAAATTTGTCCATTTTTCTGAACCACAAGATGGCAGAAAGGGAGTTAAAAGATAGTACTGAGACTTCACCTCAGGATCCATTCTTGCTAATTCTACATCCACATAAAAATATTAATAGTTGTGAATCAACAAATTATTACCAAATTGGAAATTAACCTCACACAATTTGCAAAATTTCAGTCAGTGGTTGGCTAGAATATACATTTCTAACTATATCCCTCATTGTAAAATTGCATTCAAATAGCTAAAATGGTTTTAAAGTGCATACTGCTCCTTAATAATCTAAAAAGACTGGAAACTGCTACTGACAGTGAAACATTTAACCTGGCCTTCAACAAACGATCTAAACTTATCTTCTATGAGTTATTACTATCAAATATTTCATCTTTGCAGTTTCTAAGAAGGGACCTCTAGGTTTTTTTGCCACTAGGGAAGAGGATTTAGGTAACTGGGTTACATCAAGATGCTCCCCCCTTTCCATCACTAGCCCAATGACTGGTCTCCCTGTGCTTCATTTAAGATAATGTTCCACTGTCTCTCCACTGAAAAGAACAAAGATGTGTTTTTTTCTAATTAAGAAATTCTGCTGCCCAACTACAGAACAACCATTCCTCTCGACTGCAATGGTTCCAGGGAGGGGGAAGGGGGAACTCAGTTGTGACCAAATCTTCTGCAGAACAATTGGTAGACAGGCATTCATTCATTCTTTGACTAGATGGAGCCTACCAGTATTTCACTGTAAAGAGAGAAATTTTGGCAAATTCCCTTCCCCCTCACTGAAGATTCTAAATGTTTCAACTTTCAAAATGGGTTTCCTCTAGTTTTATTGTAAAACTAAGAAAATAAGAATACTTGTATTAACTATGAAATAAAATAAAAACCTGAAAATGTCCAATTCCAAGGAATTGTCTAATGGTCTGCTAACTTCAAATTTGTCACATAAGAGAGTAAATCTATGATTTTCTCATAGTTTCAGTGTGATTTTAAGAGAAACCGACAGAGTTTAACTTCTTCAACTTTCTAGGTTCTAGAAGGAATTCAGTTACCCAAATTAATTCTGAACTGACAACTTAAAGATCTTTCTCTACCTATCAGGTTTCATACACCCACAGCAGAGAAATAGTGACTATTCCCAGAACATTCAGAATGAGTAACTAGTACACAGAAGACAAATTTGGTTCTTTTGGTTCATCCACAATTACTCAGGACTGTAACCATGTTTTACTTTAACTTTTCTATTTCTCCATAATGAGCCTAACTGAAGCTGAACTTTCACAGAAGGTAGTAGTAATAAATATTAAAATAAAATTTTATTATAATAAATACATTAGGAAGTGAAAGTATAAGCATTAACTGCTTAAAACATCAGGCTGTGCTCAATTTCTACCTGCTCAAATGAAGTGGATAGTCATTACAGAGGATTTTAAAAATGACAACATATGCTAAGAAAATGATAAGAAAATGACAAAATTTCAAAAACTTAAATGACTTTGGTCTGTTTTTCTTCAGCTACTTACAAAAAACCTGCTACTTTGGCCTTGTGTAACAAGCTTTCAAACTGTGGATTCTGAATTCCTTTGCTTGCTGGGCAGAAGTCAAATGCACATGTACTATTTGGCCTACAGAATGGTGAAGGGGGAATTAAAGGAAACTGGGCTTAGAAAAGTTAATTTCTTATTAATTACCTACACAAAAGAAAATCTTACAGAAAAGAGCCTAATAAGGTAGAAAAACTCACAGTAACTTTTCTTAAGACATTATGACCCAATTAAGAAAAAGTTCAATTTTCTTACTTTTGTACATATATTTACACATATGTATCTATAAACTGCTTGCAGCAAAAGAGGCTCTGTCTAGAAATCAGTCTGGCACTTGTGGTCAACATCAAACCAACACAAGCTAAAAGCTGTCCAAATCACATGACAGTAATGAGCTACGGCAGCTGGCAGGGAGACAGACATGGAGTACTTGTTTGGGTCAAATAAAAGCCATAAGTTATCCTGCTAAATAGTTTTGATTGTCTTCAAAGTAAATTTAGATAGCATCTTTATAGTGATTATAATCTTCACCTTGTCATGAGTGAATTCAGGTCACCTTTTTTTTTTAAAACTGTATGGAAAACAAGGTCAGAGTTCTTATGCCCTCCAAAGTTCTACACAATGGAATCCCAATCAAAGTCATCCTGAATGTCATCTGGAGGCAGAGGGCGGCGCATCTGGAAGGCTGAAGAAGGCATCATATGCTGCTGGCTCATTGCTCCATGATGTCCTGTAGAAAAATGGAAAATTCAAGCCATTTTTTCACAGAGATCAGGAATAATGCAATAAACACATCACTCTACTTTCAGAGAGCATAAGGTATCAGTCAGTGAGTTGAGTTCTGGTGGTATAGGAGAGACTTGGGTAAACAAATCTGAACTGTGAGCAGGGCAGAGCTTTTCTAGATTACCAGAAAAGGGGCATGCATCTACACAGAAAGTCAGTGGTGTCCTAGGAAACCTCTGACTCCTTACCCAAAAGATTGTTACTCCTACTAAGCCCTTCCCATATGACTCTGAAATTCTGTGGATAGAATCTTAAACCCGCTACTTAATATTTGTACGGCCTTGAGACAGTCACTTAAATCTCTCTGGGCTTTGGCTTTCTGATCTGTATGAGGATTGGACTCTAGTAGACAGTTTCTAAATTCTTCTCCAATACTAAATTCCATGATTCTGTAAACTTTGTGAATCCTTCCCACTCTACCCTTCCTGGTATAAAAGCCTAATGTAGCTATAAACCAGGAGTATGGGTGTGTTCTTCTACCTCAGGCCCACCAAACAAGCATTATTTCTGTGTACCTTATAGCCCCTAATCACAATGACTATAGGAACAGTGAGAAACATGTAAGACTGAGGGAAAATTAAGAGGCCAGAAAGTCCTCATTTAAACCATCTCTTACCCACTCCATTTTATTGATGAGAATGTCATTTGATGTAGCCAAAAGCCTTGCTAACAACAAAAAAAATTATAATAATTCTCAATTTCCTCTTTCCCCAAGCTTGTTCTGTTAAGAGGTTATTAATGTGCCACAACTTGCTGCTTAGAGAGAATCATGTAACTATGTAATAATAATAATGATAATGATAATGATAATAATGGCCCTTCACAGAAGCTATCTTCTGTCCTTTACTGAGGCTGCAGTTCCCTATCCTGCTGACAATATCCTAAACCAGGGGTGGGGAACCTGTGGCCTCAAGGCCACACATGGCCTTCTGGGTCCTTAAGTGTGGCCCTCTGACTGAATCCAAACTTCACAGAACAAATTCCCTTAATAAAAGGATCTGTTCTATAAAACTTGAACTCAGTTAAAAGACTGTACCTGAGGACCTAGAAGGCCACAGGTTCCCCACCCCTGTTCTAAACTTTAAACATTCTATGATATAAATAAGCATTGGGGAGGAAGTAGTCCCCCCACTACTTGCACCTCTATGGCTCAAATTGCAGTATTACAATCAAAGCATTTCAGAACATGGAAGGTACCTTAGGGCACCTAATCCAGCCTGCTACTAGGTAGGAATGATTCCCTCCACATATCAACAAGTGGCCTTCGAACCTCTGCATGAAGACCCCTAGAGATGGGATGCTCCAAACACAGCCCATTCCACAAAGCTCTTAAAACTTCTTCCTAATGTCAAGCTTAAACCTGCATCTCTGAAATTTCCCTCTGAGCCAAGCAAAACAAGACTAATCTTTCCCATAAGCTAGCCTATCACATAATCAAAGACAATCATCATGTTTCCTCTAAGACGTCTCTTCTAATCTCTGGTTACTTTAACCAATTATCCTCTGGCATGATTTAAAGAGTTTTTCTCATCATCCTAGTCACTACCATCCATAGTCACCACCAATTCTCTATCTCTCGCCATTACCACACACATATATTAATACGTCAATGTCCTTCCAAAAATGTGTTGCCACGAACTGAACAATTATTTGGCTATATTCCCCAAAAATTACGACTTAAGAGGATTTTTGAGTGCTAGATGGCAAAATTGAGTCTAGCAGCCTGATGAAAGTGTATACCTCAACAGAATTATGGCAACTTGAGAGAGTCCTTATCTACTCCTGGGCTTCCTAAGCATGTAGATCCTAGCACATCACTATAAGGAGATTCAGTAACATGCTTTGAATATGGATAACATACATCATACCTACCACACAACTGCCCACCCCAAAAGAAGGAAGTTAAACTGAATTACCTGCAATTGTTGATCCTGGAGTGCTAAGTGATTGTGGGATATGAGGATAACCAGGGGGAGGCATCACTGAAGGAGGGAGGTTTTGCCTGGAGTCTATGTACAAGTTTCCTATGGATAATAAAGAGCAAATATAGGAAAATGTAAAGTTTTAAAACAGCACTAAAATGTCAGTATATATCAGTACATATCAATACTACTTATATCTATTTAAGGTTTCCTTCACTTCGATCCAATAACCAATCAAGCATTTATTAAGAGCACTTAACAGGGATTATGTTAGGTGCTCGGAATAAAAAGTCCTTGCCCTCAAGGAGTTTACATTCGATTTGGAGAGACACACGTAGATAAATAAAATATACAAAATAAAGTAAGAGAGATAAGTATGAGGGATAGCCCATAAAAAGACACAAAAAAGGTTGGGATGGCTACATTGTAGTGTGTGGAGGGAAAAAATGCATAATAAGGCTGGAAAGGTAAGTATGGGGTCAAAAAAGAGCTTTTAATGTCTAAGAGAAGAGTTTGCATTTTATCCTAGAGGTGAGAAGGAACTACTGGGGTTTATTAGTAAGTAAGTGACATGGTCAAACCTGTGCTTTAGGAAAAATTAAGTTGGCAGATGTATGAAGAATTAAATGGAATGAGAAGAGACTTGAAGCTGAATGATTAAGTAGGAAGCTATTTCAATAGTCTAAGTGGAAGGTGATGAGGGCCTGAATTAGGGCCTGAACTAGGGTGGCAGCTGTGCAACCGAAAAAGAAGGTGTGGAAAGAGAAATGACAAAATTTGGCAAATGACTATATATGAGGCATGAGGAAGAGTGAGGAGTCATGTACAACACAGCTTTAGAACCTGGGAAACTGGAAGGATAGTGGTGGTCTTATGGGAAAAGGGATGTTTGGAAGCACAGCAAGCTTAGGAAGAGAGATGAGTTCTGTTTTGAACATATTGAGATGAGTACAGGTGTTCCAGCAGGAGAAGTCTAATAGGGCAGCTGGTGATCTGGGACTGGAGTTTAGGAAAGAAACTAAATCACTAGCTAGCTAGACAGATAGACAGACAGACAGACATACAGACTTGAGGTAGTAACTGAACCTATAGGAGCTGATGTGGTCAACAACTGAGAGAGTACTGAAAGAAAAGAGGACCTAGAATAATCTTAGGGTGCACTCATAGTTAGGGATCATGGCGTGAATGATGATCTAACAAATGAGACTGAAAAAAGTAGTCAGATAGGCAGGAAACCCAAGAGAAAGCAGTGTTAGAAATATCCAGAGAAGAAAAAATATCCATGGAAAAAAAGTAGTTAACAGTTTCAAAGGCTGCTGCAGATA
Organism: Pseudochirops cupreus; assembly: GCA_028627135.1. Taxonomy (NCBI): domain Eukaryota; kingdom Metazoa; phylum Chordata; class Mammalia; order Diprotodontia; family Pseudocheiridae; genus Pseudochirops; species Pseudochirops cupreus. The sequence goes on along the minus strand of CM053582.1, from coordinate 116,955,588 downwards.
GGTCAAGAAGGAGGAGGGCTGAGAATAGGCCATTTAGATGTAGCAATAAAGAGATCACTGGTAACCTTGGAGAGAGCATATTCATTTGAATAATGAGGCTGGGAGCCAGAATGTGAAAGGTTAAGGGGAGAAAAGGACACAGATAAGGATGGCCAACTTTTTCCTAGGAGTTTGGCTGACAAAGGGAAGAGAGATGGTTTGAGGGAAAAATAAGGTCTAGTTTTTTTTTTTAAAAGCATGAGAGCAACTTGGGTATTTTTCTTGGTAGTAGAGATGAAACTGGTATATGGGGAAGAGATTGACAGAAGGAGAGAGGTAACTGTCAGAGCTGACTTATCAGAACACAGGAAGGGATAGCAATAAGAGTATAGGTGAAGTCATTAGTCTCATTCAGAAGGGCCACTTCATCATCAAAGAATGAGGGAAAAGTAGATGATGTCAAAAAGGTCAAAAAAAAAGGTGGAAAAAAAAAAGGCGAGGAGATATATCACTAGCAGGAAAGCTTAAAAAATAAAAAATTTTTTAAAAGGCAGAATCATATACAGGCACCGGGGTAGGGAGATCCATCTTGCCCTACCGGAAAGTCAGAGGGGTGACGGGGAAGGATACAGGAGAGAGCAGATTAGGGAAGGGGGTATACAGTGGGATCACTGTTTTGGGGGCATGAGTAGAGGAAAGATAGGGAGAAAATTTGTAACTCAAAATCTTGTGGAAATCAATGATGTAAACTAAAAATAAACAAAAGTTAATTTAAAAAAGGCAGAATGGGCTTGTATTGTCAGTGGAAGGAAAACCAAGCTACAAATCAGAAGAACTGCTTTCTAATCTTGGCTATGACGTCAGGAAAGTCAATACACCTTTCATTACTTCAGTTTCTTTACCTATGAGTGTGGCACAGCAGAAACAGCCACTGACACAGACTATCACCATTTTTTTTCCCTCTTTCAACCTTTTTTTTCTTTCCACAAAGCAAAAGGAAGGATAAAATTAATTTTAGTGGGTGTGGAAATAGACTATCACCATTTTATAGGAAAGTTTAACTGATATAAATCAACTGCCATAATGAAGAAATCAGAAGGGTAAAGAAATTTGGTAAATAAATACTTGTGGAATAGTCAACACTATATAAATAACTTTAATTACACAAAAGTCTGGCATGTTCCTTCAATCTTGTCTTCTGCATTAGGAAATTCTCACATTACTTCCTAGCTGGGTGACCCAGGGCCAGTCACATCACCTAGGCAACTAGGTATGTTCTAGGCAACTTTCAGAAAAGGTGCTGATCTTCACAGAGAGCTCCTCATTAGGTGTTTCTCCATATATTTCCTACTCTTTGGTGTCGAGTCTTGGCAGGATCCAAGGGGTAAAATGAGAGCAGAGTCCAAAATGTTTAGGTTAAGAAGAGAAGGAAAAACATTTAGGCACAGAAGGCAACTATATGAAACAGGAAGAAATGAGGCACCCAGGTGGCACAGCGGATAGAGCACTGGACTTAAGAGTCAGGAAGACTTGGGTTCACATCCAGCTAAAGACACGTAAATAGCTATGTGACCCTAGGCAAATCACTTAACTTCTCCCTGCCTCAGTTTCCTCATGTGGAAAATATGCATAATATTAGCGCCTCTCAGGGTTATTATGAGAATAAATTAAGATATCTGTGTTATGTTTTACAAATCTTAAGGTACTATATAAAGTGCTATTATTATCATTAGCTTAAAACAGGAGGGAGGGTGATAAATCACCTTTAGAAATTAGTAATAATACCTAGCAATCACATGTACAGTTTTGCAGTGCTTGATTACATTTTGGAGAACCTATAGTTGAACTGTCAACCAGTGATGTGATTGTGGTAAAAATATCGGTGGGTACATTGTTACACTCAGATGGTCTTGATTTCCTTCTAAAAGCAATAAAGAAATCCCAGAATGCTTGAGCTGATAAAAACCTTACAGATCCTCTACTATAACCTCCTTATTTTATGGAGAAATAAGAAATTGAGGCTATGCAAGATGGAGTGGATTATCCATGATGTTAAGAAACAGCAGGGCCAAGACCTGATCCCAAGTTTCCAGCCTCCTGTTCCATCCAGTTTTCTTTCTACTATGACACACTGGAGTGCAAGATTGAGGAGAACCTATAGGTGACAGGTGGCACTAAGCGGACAGATCTGGAGATGTGGCAGCACATACAGAATTGACAGATATAAAAGCAAGAGTGACCTGACAGAACTTTGGGGAAGCCCCAAAGATAATGAGAAGAGAAGCTGGTCAAAGATGATTCAAATGGATTCATCACGAAGGATAATGATGAAAAAAGTAAAACTACCACGGCATGACAATCAAGGGAGTTCCCACGTTAAGGAAGTCATGAAAATGAACCACTGTATTCAGAGAAATGAAGTCTAGAAAAGACTACCAAGTTAACATGTGGTCACACTTTTGCTGGGCTAGTTTAAAAATACCTTCACGGTAATTTCACAAATCTCTTCACCTGTTCTCTCCCCAGGAATTGTCAATCATGACTTCTAATCCTCTTTCCCCTGTGCCCATCCAACCCCAGGAGTTACCAAAGGGCTCCTATTCCCAACATCCCTTAAGCCAAAGCATGGGCAGCCAACTGGTGCAGAAGGCAAACATTTTTCGCAAACAATTTCTTTAAGGAAAGTGGAGATGGTATGCAAGATAGGATGAGGGAATGTGCTTTTCATTCTTTATAAAGACAAATTAGACATAAAAAAAAGCTGACCAGAAAAGAGAGAATAAAGAGGATAAAATGGCAAGGAGGTTGGTGTTTATGCTTAGGCTTAAATTAATTTTCATTTCTCCTTTTTAAAAATCTAGGTGAAGAACTGCAAAACATTCAGTAGTAAGAAAAATCAGCTGGTTTCAAGGGAAAGTATCATGAGACTTAAAGAGCTAATACAGGCTATGAGCTGAATTCTCAGTGAGGAACGAGTACTCTGAATGGAAGAGGCACAATTTCAGGGTGACACACTATACTAGAAGCAATACTCATGAAAACTTTTTCAATAAAGAGAAATGTTAACAAATTGGAGGTCCCTAGAGGAAAGAATAAGAAAAGTCAAACAGAATAAAATAGTGATCAAAAGCTCATTACAAAAGTTAGATTACTTATTTTCAGTAACAGGAACAAGTGAGCCAATTAGAAATGACTGTAGTGTTAGGGAATGCAAGAAATTGAGATTCAGAAGCAAAGAACACACACATTCAAGCTTCTACAACGTGGCAAAGAGTGAAGTATGAAGAGCAGAAAGTGAGGCTATTAGGAAGAATTAAGTTTTAAAGAAAAACAGGTATCACTTGGATTTTGCTAATCAGGTTCAGAAAAATATATTTTAGTGTCAGGAGCAAAATAGTTTTAGTCAGTTTTAGATTTTTATTGCCCCTCACTTCCAAGTAAATGACTGCAATTTTCCCCTCCCTTTTTTACACATCACAGGTTTATAGACTTGGAGGTAAGAAGGAACCCTTGAGTTCAATGAGTCCAACAGATGAACAACACAGGTCCAGAAATGTCAACTGCATGTCACGAAAGGTAGGTAAATAATCAAGCTGGTATTTGAACATGTCCTGTTCATGTAAGACATTAAATCCAGCTTTCTTTCCACTGCCCCATAACAAAATACGACTGCCACTTTTATTCCAAGTTAATAATTCCAAACATATTAAAGTAAAAAGAATTTCACAATTTTAAGTTAAAACCAAAATATATTTAAAAAAAACAACAACTCTAGTATAACACACCTCTAGGTACTTAAATACTTGCTGATAGTTTTTAACTAATATAAAAATAACATGCTAAGGGAAAAACATTAGAAGACAAAAAGCATTTATAAAAGTCTTTTTACAGAAAGGTTTGTGATAAACTCTTACCAACATTACAAAGCACTGCAAACAAGAGTAACTAAGATGAAGATATATTTTGTATTTAATGATTTGAATAGAGGGTCTAACTAATTTAAAATCTGAACATCAGCTACTAGACACTATATTTTCAATATAAAATGAAAAAAAAAATTAAAAACAAGGAAATTGTTGCATAGAAACACTATACCTGTTCCAATGTGTTGGGAAGGTTTTGTTGGGTGCATGGCATTGTGACAAACACTTTGCTGAACATTACTCTGTGAATGGATAAGACCAGTTTGGGTAAAGAACTGATTAAGAGAAGAACAGAGATCTGCAAATTGGACCTGATCTAAAGACCAGTTCTTGAGATCAGCCTGTCTCATACTCTCCATCAAACCTGTGGGGGGAAAAGTAAAAGAAATATTTAACAAAGCCTTACAGACAACTGGGGAGGGGGGGGTGAAAAGAGGGGAATCTAGCAAATGGCTAAAAGCTTTTTCACCCAGAAACTTTCTACTGGCCTTTCCTAGGGCAGATGCAATGGATACTTGAAGCAATTTTGAAGCCTAAAGTATAGTACTTGCACCATTCCTCAGATTTTTAAAAAGTCTGTCCTTGATCCAATTTGATTCACTTGATCTGGCCTAATGTTTTTCAGGCTGTGAGCCCACACCAATTTTACACAGCCGTTACAAAGTGTTCATATTTTCAAGCACATAAGAATGTTATATGATAGTATGTGAATTTCTGATAGTTAAAGAAAATGAAATGTACCAAAAATATAAGGACAATATGTCTTTGGTTATGTTAAAATATAGCCACAACTAACCTTGGAACTGTGAAAGATCCACATCTGACCAATTAACACTGCTAGCGATACGACAGCTTTCTTTCAGCATATCCAGTGTTGCATACCAATCAGTAGAAACACCTGAAAAAGTAATTCATAATTCTGTAAATATGAGATAAAATATTTAAAACTCAGAACTGGCAAAGGCACAGATGCAATACTGCTATGTGCAGTCAGTGGATCTGGAAACCCTGCGATCCCACTGATCCTCAGGTACTGTCAGCTTCTTATATTATTTAACCAGCATCTCTTGAATTAAGGTCCCAACTGTACCTTTTGGGACTGCTTTCCCATGAGAGGGGTTTTATGGGCCTTTTCTTAACTGTTTTTCAAGTTTTTTTCTTCTTACCATAATTTCCCATAAGTAACTTTTCAGTTTTCAGAGTCCTTTTATAATCAAATTACCAGTTACTTCTCATAGCAGCTTGCTTAGTACTATCTTACAGATGGGACAGGTAGGGCTGAAGGAGGCTGTGTTTCCAGAGCTAAAATAAAGACTCCTCAATTCTTAAAAGTTCATTATCTTCCAGCATTTATTCAACAAACATTCGAATGTCAGCGGTGTGCAAAGCACTGCGATAAATACAACATGAATAAAGTACAGTTCTTGGCTGTGGGAGCTCGGAATCTAGAAACTTCTTGGCCATGCTTGCCTTCACAAACAGACTACTGATAAAGGTGTAAGTTGTCTGCAGATGTATTCTGATTGCCCTAATCACCACAGTGTCTGCCTGAATATAGTGATGAGTGTAACCTATAAATATTCCAGTGTCACCCATTCCTTTTACATTCTATTTTATTTCTAACAAAAATCAGGTAAAAAGAGAATGTGTTTAAATTTCAGCAGCGAGGATAAAAGTTAAATGGCAAAAAAAAAAGTTACTGATTGAAACATCTCTCTCTAGGAGGCTGTAAATTGCTTTTACTAAACCAAGAGTTGTTAATCTGGGGTCTGTGAACTTCTTTTTAAAATGTTTTAGTTGTAGTTACACTTGCATTTATCATTAACTGTGTTAATAGTGACTCTGGCCTCTCTTGCTGCTTAGAGCACTAAACACCGTTGCAAATAAGGTGGTTTTTAGTTTAAGTAAGGTGGATTTTAGTCTGTGTAAAGTGGATTTTTGTTATTATTTCTGCAAGTTCAGTTTCCCAGGATCCATAGCCATAACAATCTCTTGTTCCCATAGTTATGGTTCAAAACATCTCTACCATGCTTGCACAGCATTATGTCATGATAAATAATACAGACATCCACTGTGGCTCCACAGTGAGATACAGGGATGATATGATGTAAACTTGTGAGGTTACTGCTGGCAATAGGCCCTGTCTTTTAGGCTATAAAGCAGGTGGGCACTGGTCAGTGAATGGGGAACCTCAGGGCCGAATGCACAAGCTGGAATGCTGTGTGTGCCCTGATCGGCCCCATCGAGGCTTTAGGGGATTTAGGGGGATGCACACACTGTGCCTGCCTCAACTGACCCATCGAGATGTAGGAGTAGTTGCCCCGCCTTCTCGCCAGCCCCTGCAAGAAGGGTGATTAAGGAATGTTGTTGGAGTTGTGCTCCCATTATCAGCAATCTCTTCTGAGAAAACTAGACTAGAACAAAGTAAGATTATTAACCCCTTCTTAGTGTCTTTCCTGTGTGACCAGATCAAGAGTGAACCTGTGCTAGCAGACACCTTGTGTGCTGTGTTTGTCTTACAACTGTGCATTTTCACTGACTTTCCCATGCCTGGAATACTACATCTCCTCATCCTATCTTCTGGCTTCCTTTCAAGCCTTAGGCAAAATCCCACATTTCCCAAGAAATCTTTCCAAGTATCCCTTAATGCTTATGCCTCCCTCTGAGATGATCTCCAATATATCCTGTATATAAACTTGTTTGTACATAGTTGTTGGAGGGTTCCTTAGGAAGAGAAACCTTTTTTCCCCTCTCTTTGTATCCATACCACTTAGCATAGTGTCTGACAGATAATAAGTGCTTAATATATGCCTGCTGATCTGGCTGTATTTCCAATATTACGTATTTTATTTTATGCATTTAAAAACATTATTCTGAAAAGAGGGTTCGTAGGCATCACCAAATTGCCAAAGGAATCTAGGACACAAAAAAGGTCACTCTAGACATATCTGAGATCCCCTCTGGAATATTCTAAGAAAAGGACAGGGCAGGAGCCCTAACCCAGCTTTATCTTTTTATAAAATCTAAACTAGAGTGGATAAAAGCAATAATTTTTCAAATTTAAATAATTTAAAATAATTTCATATTATATCTTATCCATTATAGATATTATATATTCCATAATATATGTTATATATTTATTTTATATTTATTCATTTTATCATAATTTAAATAATTTTTTCTCACACAAACTGTTTTTGTTATTGTTTTAAGGTTTAAAAAGTTAATTATGGGAAGTTACTTTTAAGAGACGCTAAAACTCAAAAGTTTAAATAGCAATGTAGTAGGAAAAGCATGGACTTGAAGCTCAAGCCCCAGTCCTGCCACTTGGCAGCTCTGTGGCCCTGGTTAAGTCCCTTCCCCTCTTTGGGCTTCAAGATCCTCGTCTGTCAAATGACAAGGGTGGACTAGATGATCCCTAAAGTCTTCTCTATGTCTAAACATTCTGAGACTCTGTGAAAAATGTTATCATGAAATAAGCATCATAATTTCCAAGCACTTCATATTGGAGACAATATAACCTTATAGGTATCAAAATTCAGAAACTTAACAACAGGGTCACCTGGGCCTATGTGACATTTGAGATCTATTTAGGCTACGACACTCTATCAGTGAAAGTGATAAATGACCTATGATAAGGTCATCTAACAATGATCCCAACAAAACACTAACATTTAAAAAGCCAGACATTTCATAAACAATGCATACAAATTTTATAAACTGTACACAAACATTGCTTTTGGTGGCAATTACTATTCTACAATATTGGCAAAAAATGTTCCCAAATTTCTAGATCATTCTATAGGAATAATAGCCACTACTATTTCTGTAGTACTTTAAGGTTTATAAAGCACTTAATTCAAAACAATCTTGTGAGGCAGACAGGGATACTTCACTTCTTAACGACAGCACAAATATATACACCGAGTACCTTTGGTCAACAAAATCAAGGCCGTCTTTAATTGCTGCAAAATTACTCTGAAAAAATAGATTAAATCACTATTTTAAAATGTAGCATCTAAAAATGAGATCCACATCTCTCTGACCTATAAAGACCATGTATGAGTATTCTATTGAATAATAAAAAAGGAACCCTTTTTAGGAAAAAAATTACTAAATATAATCTGTCTAGCCATTTAAATCCAAACTATGCTGGCTGCTAATTCCACAGCAAAACTGGAAAAATGCAAGAAATTCTAGAACAGATATTTGTGACTATATCATCTCATTCAGACAAAAAGTTTGTGGTTTTGGTGGTGGTGTTTTTAAAAAAATTTTCTGTAGGTCAAATTAAAACTGAAAGTGGATTTATATGAAAAAGGAGAAAAGGTTTTATTTTCTAATGGGGGGGAAACTTTTTGTTTATAAAATGACATTTATATCACACATTAAGGAAACACTTTACATATATTATCTCTTTCAAACCCAAGAAAGAACACTACTGTGATAAAAGGCAGCACATTTCCATTTTGCAGAAAAGAAAACCAAGTCTCAGAGAAGTTTCTGACTCCAATTTCAGTCCTCTATCCAAAGCAGCACATTGCTTCTCATTTTCTGAAGCAAAGGTCACTGTCTTTGAAGGCTTAAAAACCTAGGAAGTGATCAAAGCCATGACTGACCACAGCTCTAGAGGGGTAACAATAAAACACAGTAGCCACCATCCATCGATGACCTGGCAGACAGGTGGGGGACTTGCATATAAACAACATACATTTTCTGACATGGGTAATGTATAGACTTGTTTTGCTTGACTATGTTGATTAATTACAAACATATTTCCCCCTTCGATAGGTGAGAGGGACTATCATGATGATGCCCCAAAAATGCAAAAAAAAGAAAAGGTCACTGAACCACTGGCTAAAAAAAAAATGCACAGAAGAGAAGAGAATGAGGTTCAGAAAGAGACATAAACACAGGTTACTTTAATAGCAGCAGCTCGGATTTATATAGTGCTTTAAAGTTTGCAAAGTGTTTACAAATATTAATTCATTTGGTCCCCACAACAACCCTGAGGGCCAGTGCTATGATTATACTAGTCCTTTCATAAATGAGCAAACTGAGACAGAGGGTGGTGGTGATTTGCCATGGTCACACAGTGAGTCAGATGTGCAAGGTCACCTCTGAATTCTGACTCTAGATCAGCGTTCAGCACACCATGGCTCCCTCAGTTACCTTTACCTAGCTGCCTAACTTTGAAACTGATGAATTTTTACAAAATTCAAGCTGCACATAATTGAGATCCATTTTTCATATACAATCTCTTTTTTCTCTTTCTGTGATAGGAAAATGTTCGCATTTGTTAATGTTTTTTGAATTCCAAACAAAAAGAAAGGAAAGCTACTTTTCCTAAAGATTAAAATACCATATGAAGAAAAACATAAATAAACTTCAAAGCCTGGCATGTTTCTATTTAATAAGAGGTAGTGTCCTCCGGTGACTTCCTAACCTCACCCACAAAAGTCAGGTATGCCATGAGGAAGCCAACCAGAGCTTTTGGCAAAGGGAGAAAAGTCTAAGATCCAGGGCTTGAAGGGACCTAAGAGGTTACCTAGTCAAACCCCTTTATTTTACAAGTGAAGAAACTGAACATGAGAGAGGTCAAATGACTTACTCAAAGTCACACAGGTAAGTAGCAGAAGAGGATCTGAACTCAAGTCCTGTGACTCCAAGTTCAGCACTCTTCAGTACTCTTTCCACTGTAACCTGCCTAATAAACCTCAGGTTCCTAGCAGTACAAAAAATGAAGGGCTGGGAATACAGAGGGGTTACCTCTACACTCCATGCCTACCTCCATCTCTGCAATCCCAGTCAAGCTGACCCTGAGGACAGATGTGCCTTATCCAAAATATCATTAGCCTTCCTGTGGTCACTGCAGCATTGTAACTAAAATGCCCACACCTTTTAACCCAGAGATCCTGTCCTTGGTGGTGATTATACACCGCAAGGTCAATGTAAAAAAGAAAAGTACCATCAACACTAAAATATTCATAGCAGCACTTTTTTGGGGGCGAGGGGTGTGCATGGTGTAGCAAAGAGATGGAAACAAAGCAGAAGCCCAAACACTGGGAAAGGGCAAAGTAAACTAGGCTACAAGAAGGCAACGAAATAGTTATGTACCATAAAAAATAAGGAAGAAAAGTGAAGTCAGCAGCCAATATGCAGAAAAACAATATACATGATGACTGTAACAAGTTAAATGGAAATAATAACAATAGACACAAACAATGCTGGGAAATTATAATGACCAAGTTAAACCCCAAAGAAGAGGTATAAGAATGTACCTCCCTCTATTCTCTGTAGAGATGGAGGTCTATGAGTATCGAACAGAATGCTGGACAATTCTGGTGGAACATTTTTTCCCTTCTTCTCTGGGAAGGGGAAGGAAAGGAAAATACTGAAGAATGTAGGTGATAAAAAAACAAAAGAGACTTCCTGCCGAGACAGAAGCCCGAATGAGATGCAGGCCACCCACCACTCCAAGCCTGTTCCAGCGAAACCTTGACATTTGCACCAGACAAATAACCATCAAGAAATCCAACGAGAAACTACAATAAGTGACACAATCCACCTCAGAACAGCACCAGAAGTCTGAGGACAAAAGGAAAGGGATCGTGGCCCCTCAAACAAAGTGAGACCAGAGAAAGACCTGCAGCAAATGCAGAGGGCTGTCCTGAGAAAGGCCCAAAGCCTCCCATAACAATCTTGCCTGTCTTGGGTGAGTCCTGGGCAACAGCACTCACTTTAGAACAGCCAGGCTCTCTAAAATATAATGTGCTATCTTGAAATCTAGCATTCTGCACTTCAAACATTCAGGGGGGCCAATAAGTTGAGGCCAGCACAAGTATCTGGAGAACTAAGAGTGATACCAACCAAGATGCATTCCACCTAAAAGTACAGCAGCAAGCAGAGTCTGGTCCTGGCAGAAAGCTACAATTCAAAAACTAAAGTTAACAGATGAGCAAATAAAAAAAACATCAGTCTCAAAAGTCATTGCAAATCTAATCCCATAACTCTTCAATTATGCCTCAGAAACCTCCATCTTGAAAAATCACTTTGGCAATGAAATTCACAGTTTAGATATAAGTTCTGGTCCAGGGGCCCTCCTTCCGACTGGATCGCTCTGCACAGAACCTCTAAGGGGGGAGCCAGCCATCTCTTCACCTCCCACTAGAACGTACACCTCCAGATTTATCCATTACGTCCGTTAGCTGACTACCTTCTTCATTCTCTCCTTTTTCAGTTATTTTTATATGTTGCCTTCCCCATTAAAATGGAAGCTCCTTGAGGGGAAGGGTTGTCTTTCTTTTTGGTTGTAGTTTCTGGCACACAATAAATACTTCATAAATGCACGCTGACTAACAACTGCGAGTAGACTAAAAAAAAAGATTTTCCACAGGGACCATTAGGCATTCATATGCCTAATATAAATGAAACATAGCTTTAAAAAAATGATCTCTCTAGAGGAAAGAACTGGAAGGAGAATAAGAAATTTGGAAAGTGGTAAACATTAAGAAATGGAATCCAAAAATGTAACAAAACATAAGAAATATGCTTTCAGAAACAATTGACTTTGAAAAGAAGATGGAGAAAAGGCAGGGACTTGCCTGAGCTCGCCCCAAAATCCCTCTAAAAAACTTTAAATAATTACTCTAAACAAATTCTGGAGCACCAGAACCCACAAAAGGATGGGGCAAAATAATTTTCCAGCTCAAGACAACTTAAAAGCTTCGGCAAGAAAAGTTTGTTGCACAGGGTGGAAGCGGAGCTCTGTCTGAGCCAGTGCAAGTCACATACCAGCAAACTAGCGATGGATTCTCAGCCATGGGGGAGGGGGAGGAGAAGGGGAGGAAATTGCAGATGTCCCCTCCTTTGCTGGCACTGGGGACAGGACTCTGTTGCTTTACTCATACTTGGAGCTGGGTAACAGGCCTGGGTCTCATTCCCAGGGCAAGGACTGGAGCACTAACAACAGAGCTCACAACAAAGAACAGGGACCTTGGTCATATTTCCAAAGCAAAAAAGGAGTGTTTGTGGTCATTCACAGAGCGGAGCACAGGCCAAGAGAGTAGTAAGCACACCTCTCTCTAGATTGTACCACTCTGAAAGAACTGAAAAATTAGAGGTCCCCAGAAGTATCTATGAAAACAGCTATACAAAAAAATCTGAAGCTTGGGACAGTGCTCCCCCCAACCTAAAAGCAGAGCCTCACTTTAGCGTAGAGCTAATTAAAAAGAAATAGGCTGGAAAAATAAGCAAACAGCAGAAAAAGATTCTGACTATAGAAAGTTACTATGGTGACAGGGAAGATCAAAACACACACTCAGAAGAAGACAACAAAGTCAAAACTGCAAAGAAAAATATGAATTGGTCTCAACCCATGGAAGAGCTCAAAAAGGATTTTAAAAACCAAGTAAGAGAGGCAGAGGAAAAATTGGGAAAAGAAATGAGATTGATGCAAGGAGAATCATGAAAATAGAGTCATGAGCTTGGTAAAGGAGGCACAGAAATTCAATGGGGAGCAGAACACCTTAAAAAGTAGAGTTGGCTAAGTGGTAAAAAGATGTATAAAAATTAAAAAAGCAGAATTGGCCAAACAGAAAAAGATGTAAACAATCACTTAAGAAAATAATTATTTTTAAAAATTAGAACTGGACAAGTGGAAGCTAATTACTCTATGAGACATCAAGAAGCAATAAAACAAAATTTAAAAAATGAAAATAGAATAAAGTGTGAAATATCTCAATGGAAAAACAACTGACATGGAAAATGGATCCAGGAAAGATAATTGAAGATGATTTAAGATAATTTACTGATCTACCTGAAAGCCATGATCAAAAAATGAGCCCTGTCATCATCTTTCAAGAAATTATCATGGAAAATTGCCTTCATATTCTAGAACCAGAAGGTAAAATAGAAATTGACAGAATCCATCTCCTGAAAGAGATCCCAAAATGAAAACTCCCAAGAGTCAGCCAAATTCCAGAGCTCTGTATCAGCAAGCACCCTAGAATACCCAGGGCAGCTGCTAGCCCAGGTTCTTAGATCTGCTTTTCTAAAGGAAAGCTACTCAAAATGGGTTAACAATCTCATTTTAATCAATCAAACAAATATCACTGACCTAGTTCAGGGGAAAAATTCAGCACTCTGAACTTCAGAGAATGCAAACAGATTACAAACACAAGTTACAAACACAAGTTACAAGCAGGAGTTACAAGCAGACAAAGAAACAGATCAGCAGACAGGATTCCAACCATCTGACCATTACATCCATACCTATTCAGTTATCAGAGAGAGAAGCACCAACATCTGGGTTCTTCAAAGCTGGGGGGCTCAACGGTTTCTCAGAGTCTCATCTGGCCAAATCACACAACTCTTCTCAAAATGAGCCCCAAAGCAAAACCTCACATCAGCAGTTTATATAGCCTTCTCCTGGATCAGAGATTGTCAAAGCCCTCTTGACCCACTGCCCAATCACGAAGTAATAAGGCGTGGGCATTCCTGAAGAACAAGCCCCCAGCCACAGCCTCCATGTGACCACATTCGGCCTATTAGGGGGCAGAGTACACCTTCAAATCTGGCAAGGTTCTCAGAGCCACTTAAGCCACTTAAGCAAAGGGCCTAGGGGCAGGGAAGATTTTCAGATTCCCATAACAAGCTCCCAAGTCAAGGAGAAAACATTGTAAGTAGTATGAAAGAAACAATTCAAATATCATGGATTCACAATCAGGATAAAACAAGATTGAGTAGTTTCTATATTAGAGGATTAGAAGGCTTGGAGTATGATATTCTATATGTCAAAAGGGCTAGGATTACAACCACCAACCACCTACCCAGCAAAAGTGAGTATAATTCTCCAGGGGAAAATATGGCCATTCAATGAAATTAGAGGACTTTCAAGCATTCCTGATGAAAAGACCAGAGCTGAATAGAAAATTTAACTTTTTTTTTTTTGCTTTTTGAAGGGCAATTGGGGTCAAGTGACTTGCCCAAAGTCACACAGTAGTAAGTGTGTCAATTGTCTGAGGCCGGATTTGAATTCAGGTCCTCCTGACTCCAGGGCCAGTGCTCTATTCACTGCACCACCTAGCAGCCCCCGAAAATTTAACTTTCAAATATGACTCAAGAGAAGCATAAAAAAAATAAATGGGAAAGAGAAAACATAAGAGGTTCAATATGGTTAAACTGTTTCTCCATGGGAAAATGATACTTTCAACTCGTAAAATCTTTCTGATTATTAGGGTGGTTAGAAGGAGTATTCAGAGACAAAAGGCATGAGTGTAGTTGAACATGATGGGATGATTATCCAAAAAAATAAAATTAATGGGTGAGAAAGGAAAGCACCATAAGAAGTAAAACAGGAGAGGTAGAATGGGGTAAATTATCTGACATAAAAGAGGCTCAAAAGAACCTTTTATAGTGGAGGGGGTGGGAGGTAGCGAAAGGTGCAGATGTGCATGTGAGCTTTACTCTTGTTAGAACTGGCTTAAAGAAGAAATGACATACACGTTCAGTTGGGTACAGAAATGTATCTTACTCCTACAGGAAAGTGGGAGGGGAAGGGCATGGAAGCTGGGGTTGGGGGGAATAACAGAAAGGAGGGTAGATTAGGGGAGGTAAAAGTCAGAAACAAAACATTTTTGAGAATGGGCAGAGAGAATAGACAGAGAGAAAAGGATAAATGCGGGACCCTCACTGGTGGGGAAAAAAGTGCAACCCTTGCAACAAATGCATAGTTGAGTAAAACAAATTCCTGCATGTGCCATGTCCAAAAAGTCTATTTCTCATTCTGCATGTTAAGTTCATCACCTCTCTGGTGGGTAGCATGTCTTATCACTGGTCCTTTCAAACTGTGGTTGGCCACTGCACTGATCAGATTTCTTATAACTTTCAAAGTTGTTTGTCTTTATAATGCTGTTGTTACTGAATAGACTGTTCTGGTTTTCATTTTGCTCTATCAGTTCATACAAGTCTTCCCAGTTTTTTCTGAGAACAGCCCTTTATCAATTCTTATAGCACGGTAATATTCATTTACATTCATATACCATAATTTATTCAGCCACTCCTCAACTGATGGGCACTCCCTTATTTTCCAATTCTTTGCCATCACAAACCAGTCATTGCATTATTGTTTTTTAAACCACAAAGGTCCTTTTCCTTTTTCTTTGACTTCTTTGGGTCAAAGGGCATGCACAGTTTACTAACTTTTAGCTTTCTAGACTGGCTGTATCATTTGACAGTTCCACAAACAGTGCATAATTATGATTACTTTTCAACAACTCCTCCCAACGTTTATCTTCCTTGTCAACTTTGCCAATCTGATGAGTATGAGGAAGAACCTCAGAGTTGCTTTAATCTGCATTTCTTTAGTGACTAGGAACTTTTTTCAACTGATATTTTTGATTTCTTCCCTTGAGAACTGCCTGTATATATTCTTTGACCATTTATAAACTGGTAAAAAGTTCTTATTCATACATATATTCAAATCAGTTTCTTGTGTATTTTGGAAATAAAACCACAATCAGATAAACTTACTACAATGATTCACCTCCCCCACCCTGGCTACCTATTTCTCTTTCTGCACTGGCGCGGGAGCTTTTAAAAGATTTACATAATCAAAGCTGCTCTTATCTTCTGTGATACTCACTATATCTTGTTTGGTCATGAACTTGTCCTCTAGCCCCATATCTAAAAGACAATTTTTTCCCTTGCTCCTCTAATTTGGTTACAAGATCACCCTATTTGTCTAAGTCATCTATCTATTTGGAGTTTATGTTGGCATATGATGTGAAATGTTGGGTCTCTACCTAGTTTTTGGACCTGGCAGATTTTACTAAAAACCAGAGGCAATCTTAGAATACAATATTCCAAAAGGAAAAACACAAAGGCTTACAAACAAGAATAACTTATCCTGCAAAGCTGAGCATAGTCCTAAAGGGAGAAAAAAAATTAATCTTTTTAAAGAGAAATGCAGAAAGAAAAATTTATCTGAGCAATTAGAATGAGTTTTGTAATGGGTGTAATGCTCATTAACTGAGGGAGAAGAAATGTGTCCCTTCAGAATCTTAATGTCTTCAAAGGGTACTGAAGAAGTAAGTGAGAAGCAGATCCTGGGGTTGGACTGATCCTACTGAAAGGAGGAAGGAGGATGTAGAATTTGCTACTTCTCATAATTAGGGTGTGTGAGAAGAAAATACAAACTTGTAGGAAGGGTTGGAATGAGTGGACATCAAATGAACCTCACTCATATGAAATAAACAAAAGTTTTGAGCATGCAACCCCCACTTCACCCCCCCAACAGTTTACTGCAGAAATACATAAAATTTAACTGGGAAACAATGGGGGAAGGGAGCGGACAAAAGGAAAAGTAATGCCAGTGAGGAATTAGTCTCAAGAAAAAAGACAAAAAACAGAAACAATAACCCACAACCCCACGACCTTCCTGATCCTAAAGGGGGAGATTAAAAGGGAGAAAAGAACTAGAAATCTAAAGGGGTACCTTTAGACAACTGGAAAACAGCTGAAAAAATTGTGGTTTAAGAATGTAATGGAATATTGCTGTCATTAGAAATGACTGAAAGAGATGGTTTCTGAGACTCCTTCCTCTGACTAGTGAATTCTTCCCTAGAAATTCCACTTGATAAAAGGCTCAGCCAAGCAATTCTCACTTGTCTCCGGGATCTACCCGGCCTCTTCAAACTTTTCTGCTTTGCCTCTAGGAATGGCCGCTCCCCTCCTAGCTCTTTGCAGATCCCTTTTCATGTGTATTCTCCACTACGGGAATAACAGCTTCTTCCAGAAGAGGGACTATCTCTCTTTTCACTTGTATCTGTATCCCTAGCACATAGGCAAGCACTTAATAAACAAAGGCTTTTATCTGTCCTGACGCAGAGTAAAGTGAACAAAAGTAGGAGAAAAACTTAGACAAGGATAAACCACACTGTAAAGAAAGACAACTTCGAAAGACTTAAGGATACTGTTCAAAGTTGTAACTGTAATCATCACCATCAACTAGAATTTGCAATAGCACTTGAAGGTCTGCAAAGTTCTTTATAAATATTACCTCAATTGAAAAACCGTGTCTACTGAGAACCAATGACAACACATTACCCTCCTCTTAACACAGAAGTGATGGACACCAGGTGCAGAGACACATTTGTTTCACTTGACTCTACCTGTTACAAGTGCCACTCCCTTTATTTTTCTCGACAAACTGGGAGGTGATAGAAGAGGAATAGTGATGACCAAAAAAATAGGATATCACTAACATTTTTTAAAAATGCACAGAAGATAACAGAGAAGGAAGCTTAGAGGGAAGCATAGACAAGCAGGAAAGTTTTGAGTTTAATGTGTAGAACTTATTATATTTTTCAAATCTAGCAAGGTTATTAAATGGAGACTCACAGTTTCATATAGAACCTTCTTTGTGTTCTACTAGATGAATAGGAACATTTTTTTAGTGTTTAAGTTCAGAATGAAAACAGAAAATTTAAAAACAAAAGATAACTACAATCATTTTAAGGGGAAGAAAAGGAGATGGAAAAAGTAATCACTGCTTGCACATTGTAAGATTGCCAGCCTCTGGTTTAAAACAAGGGTATCAAAGACCCCACCAGATCACAGATTAAAGTCTATTTTCTTTGTGGCCCTTTATAACTTCCAAATGCACATAAGAGGAAATTTATTAAGAGCATCAGGACAATCCAAAAGTTTTGACACAAAAAACTGCAAATGACTACTGAATACCCAATCTAAATAAAATTTCAAATAGGGGCTCTAGTTCTGAACACGTTAAACTGTAGAATTATAAAGAGCAAAACAAAAAAGGGGGAGAGAGGTGAAATAGATGACCCCTAAGGTCCTTTTTAGCTGTAAAGCTATAATGCTATGATCTTTCCCAAGAACAAAGTTTTGGTTATAAGCGTCACACGATTTCCATGACATGTGTGGTTACCCATCTTTCATGGTTTTAAATGCCTCAGAACAACCCACTCACCCCCATCCCCAAATATGCAGAACTATGAATAGCTAGGAATTGCTTCTGATATATAATTAACTAAACACAAGTTACAAGACGAGAACTTACCAGAATTACAGGATACCTGCTGTGGGGGTGGATGTGTCTGATGTGCTAACGACTGATGCTGATGATTCGGATGGTGCTGTATGTGTTGATGTGGAGACGGATGCTGGGGGTGTGGGGACTGCAGCTGGCTGTGTTGTTGTGGGTGTGGTGCTGGATGCTGAGGACGTTGTGGATGCTGTGATAAACCATGCGGTCGATGGGGAGGATGTGGAGATGGTTGTGTGTGCATCTGGGGGTGAGACAAAGAAACTTGTGCCACGGAATTATTGGCAGTAGCACCAAGACCACTGCTGTGGCTGTTCGATAAGCTGCTTTGGCCACTGTGTTGGTGAGAGCTCACGGTATTGCTGGGAGAGTGCTGATAGGAACATGAAGTGTGGGGAGGTTGGGATGATTCAGAAGGGATGCTCATCAAACCTAAAAATAGTAAAAACAAATACTTTTTGGTCATGACTTTTGTAAAGAATATTTCTTTCAAATTTACCCAACACACACACACACACACACACACACACACACACACACACACACACACACACACACACACACACACACACAGACACAGATATAGACACACACTCCCCTAACCCAAGGATGATATGATCTTTGGACATGGGCTTGACCACCTATTTTCAGGAAGAACTTCTGGAGGCACAGAAGAA
Source organism: Pseudochirops cupreus (assembly GCA_028627135.1). Classification (NCBI taxonomy): domain Eukaryota; kingdom Metazoa; phylum Chordata; class Mammalia; order Diprotodontia; family Pseudocheiridae; genus Pseudochirops; species Pseudochirops cupreus. Next base: position 116,936,941 of record CM053582.1, on the reverse strand, counting down.
CTTAGCTTTAACAGGGATGGAGGATAAGAGCAGTAGAGGCAATTTCTTCCCATAACCCATAGGGAGGAATCAAGATTTCTAAAAAACTGGAATGAGTATTTATGTGTCATTTAGCTTCATCTTACTGCACAAGGTTTAGGGCCATGAACCACAAACCTCACTATACTACAAACCTCATTTTGCATACTTTCAAATGAATTTTAGGTTTAAGAAGTACTGAGGTTATCCTGGGTCAGTTCATCTTGACCAGGTATTCCCTGAGGACATATGATTATTCATCTGTGTGTATGTGTTTGGTGTACGGAAAGGAGGAACTGGAGCTCACTGTGCCTCCTAGGTCAGCCCTTGAGTTAAAATTTACTCTTAGAGAGACATTTTTCTTCTTTTTAAAAAATTTATGTATTTTTTTTCCAATCACATAGTAAAAACAATTTTTTAACATTTGTTTTTATAAAAATTTTGAGTTCTCAATTTTCTCCCTCCTTTTCCTCCCCCCTCCTTGAGAGGAGAGACACTTTTCAAATGGAAAAGCAGAACATTACGACATATCCTGGGAGGCAGTCAGCTATTATGTTACATTAATATTTTTGGTGGGGGAGGGGGATATTTAGGGTAAGAGGGCAATTAGGGTTAAGTAACTTGCCCAGGGTCACACAGCTAGTTAAGTGTCTGAGACCATGTTTGAATTCAAGTCCTCCTAACTCTAGGGCTTCTACCCACTGTGCCACTTAGTTGGCTCTTGCATTAATCTTTAACACACTGAGGACCAGGCATCTGTTAGGCTGTATTTACTTCTTTACTCAAAATATGCATTCTAACTTCCTAACTTCTTATTTTCTTCTCTTTTTGCAAAAAAGTATGTTCTTAGCTTTTTTCACTTTCCCTGAAATAAATGCCTTTTTAAAGAAGCCACTTTTTCATCACTTCTTAAGTTTCAAATTTACTGATAAACAGGCTATATACCACACAAAAGTACATCAAGACAGGCTTCATCCATAAGCCAAGGTAAGAATATTCCTTTGGTAAATATTAGTTGACAATTAAAAACAATTAGTATTCACATTATTTTTCAACTTGTCAACCTGGCTTCCTATATTTACTTTGCTACATTCTCTTTTTGAGCAAAATGCTTCAGGGTTTTAATCTTCTCATTTTTCCATTTTTTCCCTACCTCCTTCATGATAACATACATATTATGCTTATGTGCTCCGTCTCAAATTTTCATATTACTATTTAAGTTAGAAGCCATCTTCTGCTTACCAACTTAACCACCTACTCTGGCAAAATCCACGTCATTCCATGAAGCCCCACAATCACAACATGTAAGGCCCATAAGACCAAGTAAAAGTAGGCCAAACAAAGCCACATCAACTCTTATGCTTTGTCTCATTATTCAACGGACATGTACACAACTGACAAAAGTACCTGGTGTCAGACCAAAACATATTTAGTTTACAGAAAGAAACACCACTTCAGCAAACATCATCACCATAACATCTGGTTCTATAAGGCTATTTTCACATCCTAGCAGGTGGCCTAGGACAACATTGTTTTAATGATCTAGATACAATGTATTCATTTAAACTGAAAAATATCCTGCAATGACCCAAGTTTCTTCTGGAGCCAAGATATTTGATGAAGATGTTGTTGCCATATTTGCCATAATGTTTGCCAATACATGAATGCAAAATAAAATATTAAAACCAGCAGTGTTGGCAAAAGATGTGTTGGTACTCGATAAAGGTTAAAGCCGATTCTTGAAATTGGAGAGCTAACATTAAAAGTGAGTAGCAAAGTGATTCACAAAGGAGGGGAAAGAAAGAGGTGGTCAAAGTTCAAGAGCTAGATGACCTCATTTTACAAATGTAGAAACAGAGGCCCAGGGAGATTCAGTGACATCATTTGTTAGTCATAAAATCAGAGTATCAGAACTAAGAAACCTCAGAGATCTAGTCTAACTTCCTTGTTGTATAAGTAAGGAAGCTCAAGAACAGGGAGGAGAATGGACCAAAAGTCACATAGCTCCTTAAGAGGCACAGTCTGACTTAAAATGACCGTTAAATGATTTCTGATCCAGTGTTCTTTCCATTACACTACACTGAAATCATTGTACATCCTTCAGGTATTGTCACTGACATTATTTTAAGAGCAACCTACTTAAATCATGGTCACCTAATTATGCATGTTTTAAAACATCTCCTCACCCAAAGGAACACCAAACATAATATAGCAGTTCAAAAAGGCATCTTTTCATATACACATACAAGCTAATTTAAATTTATGCCTTGAATTTGAACTTTAAACCTTGAGAAATCAGCCACTGAAGCAATGCAACTTCATTTATCAACATATTATCAACTCTCAATCTTTGCTACTGACAAAGAGTGTAGAAAACTGTAAATAATACAAGGAGATAAGCTGAAATATAAACAGATACTCTGTAAAGTAACTTCAACAGGGTTATAGAATAGTATTATTCTCCCATTTGATTTTATACCATTCTGCAAAAGTCATACTGGATCTGCCCATGACTCACAATGCTAGGCACAATTCAACTAACATGACAGTGATTACATGCATGTGCACAATCTCCAAGGAAAATGTGCTGATGGTGAAGCAGGGATTAGAACACCATATGATGTTTCTTCTTAAGCAAAGTCATGTTAGGACCAGAAACTGGCTTACTTTACTGCACATTGGGCAACAATGACACGATACTTACTGGTGTCAGTGGTGATGCAGGCAGAGCTCTGAGCTGGATACTACCAGATTCTTAAGGCTATACCTTTGCTGAGCTCTAACATACAAATCAATCAATCAATCAATCTCTCTCTCTCTCTCTCTCTCTCTCTCACACACACAGACACACACACACACAGACACACACACACACACACACACACACACACACACACACGCACGCAATGTTCTTCCAACATCCCCGTATCTCCTGTTCCTTAACTACAGACAAACATCAACTCTGATGAGTGGGAAAAGATAACAAAATACCCTGTGAAAATATTTTTTAAAAAACAAACAAACAAAAAACCCACTCACCTTGTTGGCTAAGTGACTGCTCAAAAACTGACTTATAAAGGCTTCGAAATGAGGCACTAAGATCTTCAAAATTATATTCTGAGAAAAGTAGCTGTTTGTCTCGTTCTGGGATGCTGTACTGTGGCTGCTGCTGAGGAGTCAGTGATTGAGAGACTGGTTCTGGATGGTTTGTCACCTAATGTTAAAAGAAAATACTACTGATTCTAGGAGCTACATTTGAGTTTAATTGTTTAAAAAAAAAAAACCAAACTACAAACAATGGTTCACATGCTAAGAGAACATAATCCAAAAGGGGGAAAAACACACTCCATGAGCTGGCTGTCATATGATGTTCTTATCGTAGGAATCATTCTATTTATTTCTGGCTTAGGTGCCAAAGATGAGGCACAAGCTGGATGTCACTAATCACCACTAACCCAAGAATCAGCACACATTCAATAACAAGTACCTCCCACTCCCACATGCCAAAAAGGATTAGAACCCTGTGTATTGCTTTTTTAAAATTACTGGGTCCTGTCCTATTAATTACAGCAGCCAACTATACCAAAGTCCTTTCATCTACTCAATAAATGGCATTGTCTCTTGTTTTTTCCACTGCTATTCCCCTACCTTCACTAAAATTAAGAAATATTTTATATGAGGTAGGATTTGCAGTATCAGATTTCTACCTTAACATCTAATTTATGGCTTCATTCAAATCCAACTGCCCAAGTACTTACAGGATGCATGATACTACATTATAGGGAGGGCAAAAACTATAAAATACTGCTTCTTGGTGAGCAGTAATGACAACCGCTGCACTACTGGACAACTTGGAAATTTTGTGACATCTATTTCTAGTGCAACCACTGCCTTAAATCACAATGCACCTTTATTTGCCTCTTTTTTTCAACTTCTGGGAGACAGGAGGAAACTCTAATGAGAAAACAAGAAAAATGAGGGAGTAAAAACAAGGTAACTAGGTACAGACTCAAAGAGAAACCAAAGGAAGTAAAAGGCAAATGGAAGGGATCAATGCCTTGAATTCTTAAAATTTAAAATAATGATCCTTTATCACAAAGAAATGAAGAATACTATCTAGTATTTTTAAAAGAGTCTGACTTAAGAAATTCAAACTGTTAAATGCTTAAATGAAGTTTAACATTATAGAGTATCAAAAATCAATAGAAAAAATATTTAGGTGTAAAATTATAATTCTGATTTATTACAAGGTCCATTACTTTTAAAGTTGCTAAAACTGAAACTAAGAACCAGAGTGCTCAGTCAGGACTTGAAAATGATCTACATTCAGGGCAATATACACTGAGTTACTTAAACACAACCATTTTTAAAATCAAGTTACAAATAACCTTCTAAGTACGCATTTGGGATCATCATCTAGGTAGGAAGTAGATTCCCAAAGCCTATTTAGGACCTGCTAATTGTTTATCTCTATGTTTAAAGCTGCCCCTCTTCACGTTTAGTCTGCATCTTCCACTGAGTTTAGTTCTAAGCTCTAATTGTGAATTAAAATATAAAGAGCAATTCAATAAGCTTACTGGTGTATAGCTGTGCACACTCCCAACGCTGTTCAAATTAACAGATGCCAAACTCTGGTCCGAGAGACTGTTGTTAAGGCTACTGCGTGGACTGTCACTGCCATCCTGATCAGGATTATATAATGTTACCTAGAATGCAAAAAAACAAATATTTGGACAAAGATCGGCTAAAATTGCATGTACTACTTTACATATACCAAGGTACTCTTAAGACAGAGTATCTATGAGAGGTGGGGTGATGGAGGGGAGGGCAGAGTGGGGGGGAGGGATGATGAATATTCACATTTCTGTAGAGGGAGAGGGACAGGATGGAGAGTGGATGGGGGGGGCAGGATAGGAAGAAGGGACATTTAATCAG